>JAGDYQ010000177.1:698853-1338912 GCA_021962125.1 Bulinus truncatus | reverse complement strand
ACATTACTCGTGACGGAATACACTGTATTATGCGCTACGGTTGACTGAGTAACCAAGCTGCACATTACTGGTGACAGAATACACTGTATTACGCGCTACTGCAGCGCTACGCATGAATGAGTAGCCTCACTGCGCATTACTTGTGACAGAATACATCGTACTATTGTCAATTCTCAAAAATACCTAAGTCGTTATTACTTCACAGGAATTTTTATCTTCATCCTAACGATTATCGCTAACGTTAAACAATAAAAGTTGTTGTTGTAGAAAAGAGTTGACAATGATATCCATTTAAAGCTTTCAGTTTCAGATATTGAAAAATATATTATAAGCAAAGATATATTGTTGTTTTTTCCGTAAAAAGTTCCCTTAAGCCCCAAGGGGCTCATCGGGGCAGGTGAAGTGTAGAATTCATCTGTTTCAGTAACCTTTGGCATATGAAGGGATTGTGTGGTTAGCACAGCGCCCAGCCGCCTTTACTTCCCCAACTTAAAGTCAGGTACCTATTTAAAACTGGGTGGACTTGGGGGACTTTCACCAGGACCAGAAAAAGTCCCAAGGTTCTCGGTGAGATTCGAACCAACAACTCTCCGATCGGAAGTAACGCGTTCTAAACCGCCCTAACTTCCGTCGTGGTCCACTAAAAAAAATTCCTCTGCGACCCTCCAGTGGCCAGCGATAAGCCCTACTAAATGCTCTAATTGGTCTACAAAATTTCATGATAAGTAACAAAATCAAAAAACAAATGCACTCATGCCACAAAATGTGCATTATTATTTAAAATCATGATATTTGAAAAATCTTATATAATTATTTGTATCGGATGTGTTAACCAGACAGTCGTAGAAAATGAAGGAACAATCATGCAAATGTAAAAGGTGAGTAAACATACAAATGTAAAAGGTGAGTAAACATGCAAATGTAAAAGGTGAGTAAACATGCAAATGTAAAAGGTGAGTAAACATACAAATGTAAAAGGTGAGTAAACATACAAATGTAAAAGGTGAGTAAACATACAAATGTAAAAGGTGAGTAAACAATAACTTACTAGAGCACCGGCCCAGTTCAAATTCTGATTGACGATCACAAAACATTTTCCAGATATTGAGATGGCTGGCATAGATTTTGTAGAACAAGGATCCAATATTATTCCGCCTTAGTGATAATGGAGAAAAATAAACAGTACAACAAGAATAAGATACTTCAGACAAATGACATTCTTTCTTTTATCCATACTTAAAAATACTTGGAGATGTGAACAATTACTTACATTTTATATAGTTTTTAGAGCAGAGAATAGCCAAAATGCTTTTTTTTTTTACTTTTTTTTAGGCGATAGCTGTTTATAATATATTTACACTCACGCCTGTATGCCACTGTCACAAAGTGCAATGTGAATGTCATGGCTTGAAAGCAGTTACTTATCGCAATGAAAGCAGCAGCGGCGTAGCGTGGGTATAGGCCGCCCAGGGCGGAAGACGATTTTGCCGCCCTCTCATTTAGGTATTTCAATTTAATCTATACATTTTTGCCGCCCCCCCCCCTAAAAAGTAATAAAAGTGCCGCCCGGTGCGGACCGCACCCACCCCCCCCCTTCAAGGTACGCCACTGGAATGCAGTACTTCCCGAAATGAAAGCAGTACTTGCCGAAATGAAAGCAGTACTTATCGAAATGAAAGCAGTACTTATCGAAATGAAAGCAGTACTTGCCGAAATGAAAGCAGTACTTATCGAAATGAAAGCAGTACTTGCCGAAATGAAAGCAGTACTTATCGAAATGAAAGCAGTACTTATCGAAATGAAAGCAGTACTTATCGAAATGAAAGCAGTACTTATCGAAATGAAAGCAGTACTTACCTAAAGCTTCATAAAGAAAACACAATATCACAACAAGTAGTTGATACATTGTTTATTCAGATATTGATTTCAGCGACTCATCAACTTCAATGAAATGCAGATTTTCTTTTTGTTTTGTTTTTCTAGGACTCCAGCACAACTCTATGTAAAATTATGTTGTACTAGACTCCAGCACAACACTATGTAAAATTGTGTTGTACTAGAATCCAGCACAACACTATGTAAAATTATGTTGTACTAGAATCCAGCACAACACTATGTAAACAATGTTGTTACTGGTATCCAACACAACTTTATGTAAACAAAGTGTCTATCACTAAAAAAGCAATTCAAAACAGTTATCTCCCGTAGACTTAGAGAAATAAATATACCTTTTGAATATTTCACTAAGCACTCTTCATAAAATGTGTTTTAAATCTGTGTATTTGATTTTAATTTCACTTTTTGTTTCATATATTTTGTCTACTTTTGTTGATTCTGACTACTTGCAATGAACTTATGTTCTATCAATAAAGTTGTATTTTTTTGGAATATTTTACTAGAATAACTAGTTCTTGAATTTCAATTACATGAAGATGAAGTAGATACATAAAAGCCCCCTTGTTAAATTAGATACAGAGAAGCCCTCTTTGCAAAATGTCTCAATAACAATCGAACAAATTCTCATAATGTCTGCCTTATCTTGTCTGATCTCATACGGTATCCCAAGGTTATCCTGCCTACATTCCTGTCACTTATGACACTTTCACCAAAAAAACGATTGGACAAAAAGTAACACGTGACTTGCGGAACACACCAATAACAAAAATACCGAACCAGCCAATCAAATCTTTCAGAACGAACATTAAAGTTAATGAATGGCACATGCAGCACACAATGAATTCTCCTTTTTTTTCAAATTGCAGGAAATCAATTAGTTCCTTTGCAAGACGTATTGTAATAAAACATTTCTTTGGGGTGTTTTTTATTCGTATTGTCACTTAATAGACCCTTGACACGTTGTCCGAAATAACGGTCTGTTTCTGTTTCTACTTGTTCAAAAAACTTTTTTTTTTTTTTTTTTTTTAAATTCACTCAGAAAATGATTTCTTTTTAATCCTTAACTTTGTTATTACACTGAGCTGTATGCATTGCTCTAACGGAGAATTGATTCTTCGTTTGTTATTTGTAATGTATCCATGAAGGGTTTGAATTGGCCTTTATGAACTTTTCATGGCCATCTCTTGCCTGCATTGGATCGTCCCTTGGGATTGGTAAGAAGCTGCCCTTTTGTGTTTACTTAAGGTTTATAAATAAATAAATATATCTCTATACTTATAAGACGCATTTGTTGTCTGTCTGTCTGTTCCCTTATAACTCAAGATCCAGAAAAACAAATAACATGAAATTTGGTACACGTACACATAATGACATGGGGAAGGTTATAGGACATGTTTTGTTTCATCTCGATGGGTAGTTTAATTGTAATTAATTATTATGATAAGAGATCGGTGGGAGACAGAAATATTTTACTGCATTTCTGTTTCTAAAGCAAAAGATGTGTAACTTCCGGAAACTCAAATTGTAAACATGGTCTGGCGAAATCAATAGTGGTAAAAACAATTCTCGGCTAAATTATTTTACTGCATTTTTGTTTCTAAAAGTGGGAATGGCAAATTGCATATCTATTTACCTATCGGTTTATGTATTCAGAAGATTAAAATTAAAGGTGCACATTAATAAACCGAAATACGTTAATTAAAATATTTCTGTGACATTATTAACATTATTAATACAATCTCAATGGGCACTTTAATTGTAATTAATTATTTTACTATACTAAAGTATTCACGGTATGGTAAATCCTCTGTGACGTCATTTCCCGATTGTACATGAACTTGCGCGCGGGTGCTTCAAATGTTATTGTATTCAAATTGTATCATGCACAGGGCATTGATACTGTATTCGCGAACCAAGTGAATGAATCATTGAACGGACGAAGAAGAAAATGTTAGGGACGGAAAAAGTACATGGCTTTGCCCGGGTTTAAAATAAGGTTTTCTGTTTATTTAAGAAGCATAATTTGAAGTTTAATTGTTCAGAGAGAGAGAGAGAGGGAGGGGGGAAAGAGAGATAAAGAGAGAGGGGTCAGGGAGGGAGAGAGAGAGGGAAGGAGGGAGGAAGGGGAGATAGATGGGGAGAGAGAAAGAGGGAGGGAGAGGGAGGATGGGAGAGAGAAAGGGGGGAGGTAAAGAGAAAGGGGGAGGGAGAGAGGGGGTAGGGAGAAAGGATAGGGAGGGAGGGATGGAAAGAGAAAGGGGAGGAAAGAGAAAGGGAGGGAGAGAGAGCGAAAGGCAGAGATAAAGAGAGGGAGGGAGGTAAAGAGAGGGAGGGATAGGGAGTTGGGAGGGAGAGAGAGAGAGGAGGGGGTAGGGAGAAAACGAAAGGTAAACAGAAAACCTTATTTTAAACCCGGGCAAAGCCGGGTACTTGCAACTAGTATATATATATGTATATATATATATATATATATGTGTGTGTGTATGTGTGTGTGTGTGTGTATATATATATATATCACAAAGGTCTGTAAGACAGTGAATGTGGTGAGGGGTATGTCCTTGCTATAAGATGTTGTTTAGGAAGTTGTAAATGGTTTTCATTATATAAAAAAAAAATTAGAAATTATGGTATGTACATATATTTCCTAGCGTTAGCTAGAGGCAGTGGCGCAACCGTGGAGGGGGGGCGCAGGGGGGACTTGAGCCCCCCCCCCCCAGGCCAAATCATCAATACATAATTTACGTTATAAAGTTACAAAAAAAAGACTGTCAAACTGTCAAACTGTGAAACTGTCTTTTTTCACTATGTGAGCCCCCATCCCCCCCAGCACTTTTTGCTGGTTGCGCCACTGGCTAGAGGAGACATACTTTAAATATCTATAGAGGTGAGTGGCCCGGGGGGGGGGAGGGAGGGAGGTCGTCCTAAAAGTTTCCTATATATTGATATATTTATTTATTGTGTTATATTTGAAGATAACTCGCTAAGGGGAGAAGGGCATTCAGCACCGCTGGGCACTCACTTAAATACCGGCAAAGGGCAGTAGGGGGGGGGCTGGCAGCAGTGTTAGTGTTCACCCTGGCCCGCTGGCTATGACACACGTGTCGTCCCACTCCCCCCCCCCCCCCCCACCACCACGGGTATAACAACAACACGGCGTGAATGAAACTGGTGTGTCTTTTTGCTGCTCATGTCTTAACATCCATTTACTCACATAAACAAACAATAACATTTCGTTTATAAATATCTCTTTCATTTCCCCAAATAGCAAACCCACCTGCCCATTTAGGTGGCTTTCCGTCAATAGCTAGGTGGAATATTTTGTATTTCTTCACCAATCCTTTCAACATGAAATACCTTTAAATGGGCATCAATGTAAAATACATTTTCCTGGCATCAATATAAAAAACCTTTTTTATACGCATCGATATAAAACACCTTTTTATAGGCATCGATATACACCACCTTTTTATACGCATCGATATAAAACACCTTTTTATACGCATCGATATAAAACACCTTTTTGTTGGCGTCAATATAAACCCCTTTTATTTGGGTAAAGTGCAAGAAGGTCTTCGTAATCTTCTATGACAAAACATACCGTACGTCACGCTTCAACAGAGCGTGATTGGCTGTAAATAGAGCATTCAATAAGCCACCCTTGGCATGACATGTTCACGAGACTGAACCACCCATCTCATTGACCCGAGCAATAAATTATGCGTCCTGTCCATATTTAATTGTATTAAAACAAAACTTCACACCACTCTCGGACAATGGTGCTGATCGAAGTGTGCAGGGGAAGTAACTCCGTGTGACGGAACATGGACACTTGAAAGTTACCTCCCCTTCGCTAAGGCAATAACGAAAGAAAAGAAAAGAAAAAAAAAACGTCTAGGGGGTCTCTTTTGATGTCGACACAAAATTCATAGCCAAGGGGCGGATCTAACGGTGTGGCACACGGGGTGAGTGGCAGGGTGAGGGCGACAGAGCCGACCTTTGATGACCCCCCCCCCGCCTACCGGGGGCACCGCAAAACACACACATTACATTCCTTTTATACTTTTCATCGCTTTTTTTTCAGGGGGGGCCCATCATTTTCTTTGGTGCCCTAAACCAGTGCTTCTCAAATTGGTGGGCCGCGGCCCCCTAGAGGGCCGTGGACTGTCCGGAGGGGGGCCGTGGAATTTCGAAAAATTATAAATTTAAGCAATCTAAACCAAAAAAAAATAGGGGGGCCGCGACATATTGATTGGCGTTACAAGGGGGGGCCGTTACTTCAAAAAGTTTGAGAAGCACTGCCCTAAACCTCAACAAACCGTAAACCGCTTGTGTTCATAGCAACAGTTCTGTAAAATGTTCGCTTCAGATCTTGGTTACCAGTTATCTTCTTGCAGAGTTATCCAGAAAAATTTTCGACAACATTTTGGTTACACTATCTATCTATCACATAATTTATGACTATGATTGACTTTTACGTCAGAATTTATATGTTGAGGACAGGCTCTCCAAATGTGTTACGGTGATTTTAATAACTCACCAATTATGTAAGGTTAACTTCTGTATGTGTTGAGGACAGGCTCGCCAAATGTGTTACGGTGATTTTAATAACTCACCAACTATGTAATGTTAACTTCTGTATGTGTTGAGGACAGGCTCGCCAAATGTTTTACGGTGATTTTAATAACTCACCAACTATGTAATGTTAACTTCTGTATGTGTTGAGGACAGGCTCGCCAAATGTGTTACGGTGATTTTAATAACTCACCAACTATGTAATGTTAACTTCTGTATGTGTTGAGGACAGGCTCGCCAAATGTGTTGCGGTGATTTTAATAACTCACCAACTATGTAATGTTAACTTCTGTATGTGTTGAGGACAGGCTCGCCAAATGTGTTGCGGTGATTTTAATAACTCACCAACTATGTAATCACGGGTGTCGCTAGGAATTTTTACAGGGGGGGGGGGGGTGGAAATTTTCCAGGGGGGGGGGGGGGCAAATAATAACTTTATGACATTTTTTTAAATGTAAGGGGGGGGGAGCAAATGCCCCCCTCTTATATGACATTTTTTCAAAATGTAGGGGAGGGCAAATGCCCCCCCCCCAATGAATACGCCAATGTATGTAATGTTAACTTATATATGTGTGTTAAATATGTTACGTTTACTTCTGAGACTAATATATATAAAACAGAACTCAGTGCAGTGCACAACACAAAAAATACTTTAATAAAACTATAATACAACTTGGCTACTGAAAAATCTCCTAACTACTTCTACTATAACAAACTACTTAGATCTACCTATGTCTACTCTAAACCTTGTCAGCACTATACTGTACTGCATCTTTCTCTCATCTACTGTCTATTAACTTATTCCAAATTAACTTAATAAAGGTCGGAGGTGGGGGTGGGGTAGGGGGGTGATCACGCTCTCTATGCATGCGTCATTACGGACAACAAAGTAAGTTGGGAGCTTGGCTTGACCATGACCTTGAGTTACATAACATGGTCAACTTAGATGGGTCACTCGTTTGGGAGGTGAAAGTTTCACCTGTCATTGTAGAGAGGGGGGTGGTGAAGGTGGGAGTAAACTCTAAACGCTATAACAGCTTACTGGTTATACTAACTATATATCAAATAATTTATGACTATGATTGACTTAAAATGTACCTAACCCTCTATTACACCATTTTAGGTTTTTAGGGGGGAAAAAAATATCAGACTGCATTTTGTATAAGTATTGAGGTTATATAAACATTATATGAAAGAATAAAAAAACTTTTTTTTTATAGTATAATGGTTTTAATGGTATGTTGCCATATGGCAACAGTGCGTC
Organism: Bulinus truncatus; assembly: GCA_021962125.1. Taxonomy (NCBI): domain Eukaryota; kingdom Metazoa; phylum Mollusca; class Gastropoda; family Planorbidae; genus Bulinus; species Bulinus truncatus. Next base: position 1,331,180 of record JAGDYQ010000177.1, on the reverse strand, counting down.
TAAATGGTAAAAAAAAAATCTTAACTGAATAAAAGAAATATCATAACAGATATTATTGAAATAGTGATTTTTTTTAATGCAAAATACTCATACATATCATCAATACATTGCTTTTATAAAAAAAATGTATATACTACTTTTAAATAATAAGATATTATGAAAGTGATATTTAAAAAAAAAATATTTTATAAGCCTTTTACAACAACAAAGAGAAAATATGTAATGGAAACAAAAGTAGGCAAGATAATAAAGAAAGTAACATGCATGTTTAAGCTTATGCCTGGTGGAACTGTTGTATTTTACAGCTATAAGATTCAAAATTATATACTTTTCAGTAACTGAGCAACATACAAACATTTTATTTTTTGTTTGCTTGCTGTAGGATTGTAAAATAACTGTGTGCATTTGTTCACACGTATTCCTTTAGATGTGAGCATTTCAACAATCTAGCGTCTGGTAACTTCACTTGTAGTGTCACTTTGATTTACTGTGCATACATGTCAAAACCATTGTTTTACTGTAACATTTCTTAGTAGTGTTGAAAACAGCTTATACTTTGTCAGTTTTGTTGCTATTATTTCATCGCAGTAGCTACGGTTCGGTCCGACCGAACCCTTATTTTTCTTACTTCGGGTACCAGCCATAGATAATATTGCTCCACACCCTAACCCTAACCCCATCCCTATAACTAACCCTATCCCTATCCCTAACCCTAATCCTGAAAAAAAATAATGAAAAAAAAATAAAATTTATATTTGCCATGTTCCTTATATCCTAATAAAATGGTTTTGGCTGGTGCCGTAGCCACTGCGTTATTTCATTTATAAATATTTGTAAATTGTTTATGATTCAGCTTTTGATGGAACTTTTTTTTTCTATACAAAAACAAGAAAGTGGCCAGAAAGTGACAAGAAAGTGACCGGAAAGTGACCAGAAAGTGGCCGGAAAGTGGCCAGAAAGTGACCAGAAAGTGGCCAGATAATGGCAAGAAAGTGGCCAGAAAGTGACCAGATGGTAAGTGGCTTCTTCAACCTCACTCGTAGCTACCCCAGACTATCATCTCGGTGACCTTTAAACTTTGTGATAGATGGTGGAAGTTTTAATAGAGCTAGGTCATGATCAGAACCTCGTGATTTGTTTCAATAGCTATGTATGTCGTAGTTTTTGATAGCCTTTAGATTCGCTGACGGTTGACTTACCCACACTAGTCATCAGATCTGGGCTTGGTTCATTAGTTTACCGGTTATCGTCTGGTGATGGTTCATTAGTTTACCGATTATTGGCCGGTGATGTTTTATTAGTTTACCGATTATTGTCCGGTGATGTTTTATTAGTTTACCGATTATTGTCCGGTGATGTTTTATTAGTTTACCGGTATTTGTGAAAAACATTCTCACGAGTTTGTCTTGTAAATAAACAGAACAGAAAAAAATGATCAGATAACGTATTGTAGTTGTATGAGTAGTTGTGTGCAGCCCCGTAGCGTGAACATTCTACAGCAGGGGCCAGGCATTCTGCAGCAGGGGCCAGGCATTCTACAGCAGGGGCCAGGCATTCTACAGAAGGGGCCAGGCATTCTACAGCAGGGGCCAGTCAGTAGCAGGGAGGGCCAGGTAATACAGTTTACTAAGTAAAATAAATAAGCAGAGGCGGCCAAACAAACGCAGGGGGGCCGGACCCCGCCCCCCCCTCACACACACACGCTACGGGCCTGGTTGTGTGTTTGTGGGTGGGGATGATGGGGGGAGGTACTGTGTAGAAGGTGTAGCAAGGAAGAATGTTTTGTAAACATATCTAATTCTACTATGTTAACTTTTGAGATTCATGTGGTCCCACTGTACTCAGATTTATAGTTCTGCTAATAAACACAGAATACATATACACGTTCAACTTAAATAAAACACAGTGTATAATTGTTAGACAATGACGGTGAGGTCTGTGAAGGTCATTCGTTGTTTTGATTGCCCAACTCATGTAGGTCACACCTTATACAGTTCTGCTGTCCGCTGCACACAACACAACTGGACAAATCAATGACCAATGTGAAGTAGTGGGCATTCAGCGACTGGCTAATTAAAGCCACGAATAATGATAGTTAATTGGCGAGAATACGATGCTGTCTTAATATTTTGAGAGACAAACCAAGAATAATAAGATAATAACAAATTTATAAATGAAAAAGGTAAAATAGTAGCGACAATTATAAGAATTGCTACCACTGACGATTCAAAACAGGACAAGGTTGCAGTAGGCAAGGGCTTCAATTCTGTAACGGCGTTGAGTGGGTGGGGGTGTATCGCCCCTACCCTGTTATCCCATCCCCCCACCCTGACGATGCCACCTAAGCTGGTATTGACAATGAGGAGGGGTAGGGGGGGATAAAGTGTACAAACCAGAAATAAGTTCAGCCTAATGTTTATTCTTTTGTCGAACTTTGAACCTACATTACAGGCATCTATTCAAAACAAAATTAGATAAATAAAAAAAAACAACCTTGAAGGATTATTTTAAACTTGAAAGAATCTAAATTTAGATTATATGCGCATGACACCTTACGACCTGCCGTCGTCTTAGTTTGATTGTGTTTGTCCTTAAAGTTTTCAATTTACCTGCATGGATCTAGTAGAAGGGTCCAATAAATAATGGCGTTTCTGATTTTCAGCTTCTATGCACATACCTAAAAAAAATGTGTTTTAACTTGCTCTAGCCATGTTTTAGTCAAAGATTTGCAATAATTTTTACAGTAAATTTCGTATACGACTATTTATTGAACATTAACGTTAAAATCATCAATTGTTTATGATTCGTAATTACCAGTTGACAAAAATTTAACATTTTAGGAGCAACAGACTCTATAATAAATTTGCTGATATTACAATCTATCGATGAATCTATTTAAGGATGTGTGTTTAGTAAGTAATCCTTAATCCCTGCACAGGTGAGTGGTAGCTCATTTTTTGTTCACTGTTTTACATCTTGACAAGGGATTAAGTATTGGTTAATACAAATAAATGTTTAGTACTGATAAATCCATAATGATAAATCAATAACTTTTTTTTTATGGATCGGAACAATTTGATACTGCCGAGGGGTCAACTATGATACTGCCGAGGGGTCAACTATGATACCGCCGAGGGGTCAATCTTGATACTGCCGAGGGGTCAACTATGATACTGCCGAGGGGTCAACTATGATACTGCCGAGGGGGTCAAATGTGATACTGCCGAGGGGTCAACTGTGATACTGCCGAGGGGTCAACTATGATACTGCCGAGGGGTCAACTATGATACTGCCGAGGGGGGTCAACTGTGATACTGCCGAGGGGTCAACTATGATTCTGCCGAGGGGTCAACTATGATACTGCCGAGGGGTCAACTATGATTCTGCCGAGGGGTCAACTATGATACTGCCGAGGGGTCAACTATGATACTGCCGAGGGGTCAACTATGATACTGCCGAGGGGTCAACTATGATACTGCCGAGGGGTCAACTATGATACTGCCGAGGGGTCAACTATGATACTACCGAGGGTCCGTCAACTTTGAGGGTTACACGCGGACAGACTTTCCCCACGGTCACAAAAAAAAAGGAAGGTGAGAGAGTCGCTGTCCTAGCTGCCCTGCATTTTAAGTTGGCAAAAGGTACAACGATGCCTGCCCATGGTCGAACCATGTCAGCTTTCCTACTATGGTCAGAAATAACTGAAGCTTCATTTGGGACCCACTGATGTACTTAGGGTCGTATTTAGCTATTGTTTTGCTTAAGACCCCCTAGATGCGGCCATTAACATCGCTTAGGGCCCTCTGTGGTACATATGGTTCCTTATAAAAAAAAATCTTTGCTGGGGGTCCAAAGATGTACCTTAACAATATCTTTACCTTGGGGCTCCCAGATGGACACAGAGTTCCTAATGACCTAAAAAATGGCTCTTGAATAAAAAAAACTACAAAAATAATACATTAAAAAAATATAAAAAAAACGTATGTATCGTTTATTCTAGATTGAGTTAATCAAAACTTTCCGACTCTAATCTAACATCACTAACTACGGTCGAAATCAAAATTTGTATAGTCATTTTCAGCAGAAACATAAATCCTACTATTATATATTAGTGGAATGATATCAGTTAATTACTGCTTAAGTAAGATTTATCTGACTTAACATATTGTATGAGTGTTATTATATCAGAGATTGCCAATAAAACAAAAACAACACAGACAATAATGATTCCAGCCCCACCGAACATTCTCGCCGACAGTCTAGAATCAGGGGCGGAGATCAGCTTCCTCTTATAGCAGGATACACTGGTGTGATCGACTTTGAGGAATGCGTCGATTGCATCTCTCTTCACCTGGCTGCTGACTGTGGTAGGTGACGTCGTCGATGTAGTGGGTGTGTCCGTCACAACAGTACTTGAAGATGTATCAGTCACGGCTGTTGTCACACTTTGTGTTGTGTCTGTGACAACGCTTGAACCTTCGGACGAAAGGGGCGAACCGGTTGTCACTGTCCAGTTGTTGAGATCAAAGGTTACCTCGGTAGTGGGGTATTGGTCAGCAGATTCAGTTGTGACGTCCGTGGTAGCTTCAATTGTAGCGTCATTTGTCGTAATCTCTTCGTCGCATGGATTCTTCATTTTGTGTTGGAGATACAGCAGGTACTCCTCATGGTGAAACTAGGGGTCAAAACAATACCAAAGATCTTATTCATAAATAAAATATTTCTATACATTACGTGTAATGAGCTTTAAGGATCATAGGTACATTACATGTAATTAGCTCTTCAGATCCAAAGATGCATTACATGTTATGAGCTCCCAGAATATATAGATATATTACATGTTATGAGCTCCCAGAATATATAGATATATTACATGTTATGAGCTCCCAGAATATATAGATATATTACATGTAATGAGCTCCCAGAATATATAGATATATTACATGTAATGAGCTCCCAGAATATATAGATATATTACATGTAATGAGCTCCCAGAATATATAGATATATTACATGTAATGAGCTCCCAGAATATATAGATATATTATAATGATAAATATATAGATGTATTACATGTAATGAGCTCCCAGAATATATAGATATATTACATGTAATGAGCTCTCAGAATATATAGATATATTACATGTAATGAGCTCCCAGAATATATAGATATATTACATGTAATGAGCTCTCAGAATATATAGATATATTACATGTTATGAGCTCCCAGAATATATAGATATATTACTTGTTATGAGCTCCCAGAATATATAGATATATTACATGTAATGAGCTCCCAGAATATATAGATACATTACATGTAATGAGCTCCCAGAATATATAGATACATTACATGTAATGAGCCCCCAGAATATATAGATACATTACATGTAATGAGCTCCCAGAATATATAGATATATTACTTGTTATGAGCTCCCAGAATATATAGATATATTACTTGTTATGAGCTCCCAGAATATATAGATATATTACATGTAATGAGCTCCCAGAATATATAGATATATTACTTGTTATGAGCTCCCAGAATATATAGATATATTACTTGTTATGAGCTGCCAGAATATATAGATATATTACATGTAATGAGCTCCCAGAATATATAGATACATTACATGTAATGAGCTCTTAGAATATATAGATATATTACATGTAATGAGCTCCCAGAATATATAGATATATTACATGTAATGAGCTCCCAGAATATATAGATACATTACATGTAATGAGCTCCCAGAATATATAGATATATTACATGTAATGAGCTCTTAGAATCGATAGGTATGTTAATTTTTTTTTATACTCTATCAGCATGTTCTGAGGTAGTGAGTTCATTACATGCCAATATGTCTATATTCTGGAATATTACATGTAATCCGTCTATATTCTGGGAGCGGCGGCCATAATATATCTATATATTCTGGGGCTCATTACATGTAATATATCTATATATTATATAATATATCTATATTCTGGGGGCTTTGTAATGTATATCTATATTTATAATTCCCTAATAAATATTAATAATATCTATATATTACGGGAGTTTCATAACGGGTAATATAATATATATTCTGGGAGCTCGGTATATATCTATATATTCTGGGAATATAACGGGGATAATATATATATTCTGGGAGAAACCATAACAATAATATAATATATATATTCTATCTAATATATTATAATTTATTATTAATACCTATTCTGGGGGGCTTTCCCATTAATGTAATAATGTATTCTGGGGCTCATTACATGTAATATATCTACGGGAGCTCATTACGTGTAATATATCTACGGGAGCTCGTAACGGGTAATATACCTTATATTCTGGGAGCTTTTCATAGCATGTAATAATCTGCTGAGCTCGTGTAATATATCTATATATTCTGGGGCTTTCATTACATGTATATATCTATATATTCTGAGCTCATTATAAGTAATATATCTATATGGGGACTCATTATATTAATATATCTATATATTCTGGGGTATTACGTAGCCCTATATCTACACGCGGAATCATTACATGTAATAATATATATATTTAAAAACGGGGCTATTATGTAATATATCTATATATTCTGGGAGCTCATTATATATATATCTATATATTCTGGGAGCTCATTATGTAATATCTATATATTCTGGGAGCTCATAACATGTAATATCTATATTCTGGGAGCTCATAACATGTAATCATATTCTGGAGCTCATAACATGGATCTTTGGATCTGAAGAGCTTAATTATGTACTAAAGCTCATTACACATGAAAATGTCTAGAAATATTTTATTTATGAATAAAGATCTTTGGTATTGTTTTGACCCTAGTTTCACCTGCTCTCCAACACAAAATGAGAGTCCGTGCATTTGCTGCTGACAAATATTTATGAGCTACCACGAACGTCGCAACTGAATCGCGTGCTCTACCTACCGAGAAAACGATGCTGGACGTGACAACCGGTTCGCCTAAATCTAGCGTTGTCTGAAACACAACACAACGGCACCGTAACTGTGTGACGGACACACCTGTTCGACGACGTCTGCGCAGTCGGCAGCAGATGAAGAAAATCGACACGCATTCCTCTGCTATAAGAAGAAGCTGATCTCCGCCCCTGATTCTAGACTGTCGGCAGAAATGTTCGGCGGGGGGCTAGTCTCAGTATTATTCTTGTGTTGTTTTTGTTTTATTGGCAATATGATATAATAACATGTTAAGTCGAGATAAATCTTACTTAAGCAGCAATTAGCTGATATCATTCCACTAATATATAGTAGGACATGTTTCTGCTAATAAATTTTTGATTTCGACCGTAGTGGCGTGTTAGATCGGAAGTTTGATTAACTCAATCTAGAATAAACGTTGCATACGTTTTTATATTTTAATGTATTATTTTGCGGATTTTATTCAGAGCCATTTTTAGGTCATTACTGTCGATCACATCTGGGAAGCCCCAAGATAGATATTGTTAGACATCTTTGGACTACCAGCAAATTTTTTTATAAGAGAACCATATGTACCACAGAGGCCCTAGTATTATGGCCGCATCTAGAGTCTTGTAATAATAGAAATACGACCTAAAAAATCAGTGGATACAAAATCTCAGTCTGACCATAGATAGGCTGCATGGCATGTCGACCATGGAGCAGGCATCGATTGTTTTTATAACTTAAAATGCAGGCGGCTAGGACGACTTCTCACCTTCACTTTTTGTGACCGTGAAATCTGTCGCGGTAACCCTCCCAAAACCCTCATCATAGTTGACCCCTCGGCAATTATCTATAGTCAAATAGTTTGACCCCCCTCCCGGCAATATCATAGTTGACCCCTCGGCAATGTGATTGACCCTCGGCGAGTATCATGGATGACAAAAACCTCAGATTGATGCCCTCGGCGACCCCCTCGGCAATTATGTTGACCCCCTCGGCCTTATCATAGTTGACCCCTCGGCGGCGAGTATATCCCGGATGACCCGGCAGTATCACATTTGACCCCTCGGCAATATCCTGTAGTGACCCCTCGGCAATATCACCTCGGCAATATCAAGGTGACCCCTCGACGTATCATAGTTGACCCTCGTGGCGTACTGGATTGACCCCTCGGCAGTAAATTGTTCCGTTATAAAAAAAGTTATTGTTTATGTATAATTTATCAGTACTAAACATTTATTTGTATTAATAATGTATCGATGGACAAAACGGTGAACAATGCGGGATTGCCCACCTCGTTCATCGATAGATTGTAATATCAGCAAATTTCTGTTACTCTAAAAATCTTAAATTTGTCCCGGCTGGCGAATCATAAACAATTGATGATTTGTGTTAATGTTCAATAAATAGTCGTATACGAAATTTACTGTAAAGTATTACCCAAATCTTGACAAAAATATGAAAACAAAGTGATTAAAACACATTTTTTAGGTATGTGCATAAACTTCGAAAATCAGGAAACTACATACGGACCCTTCTACTAGATCATGCGGTCGATGAAAACAAATCAAAATAAGACGGCGAAAGTCAAGGTTGTAAAAATTATCTAAATTTAGATTCTTTTCAGAGTTTAAATAATCCTTCAGGTGATTTTTATTTATCTAATTTTGTTTTGTGTAGGTTCAAGTTCGACAAGATAAACATTAGGCTGACTTGCGTTGCTATATCTACTTTGATTTTGCGCCTCATCATTGTCAATACCGGCAAATGGGAATTGAGAGAGAATGGATTAACAGAGGTAGGGGAGCATTTACCCCACCCACTCAACTACTCGATACAAAGTGAAGCCCTTATACAACCTTGTCTATTTAATCGTCAGTGGTAACTTTAGTCTTACTAATTGTCGCTACTATTACCTTTTCATTTGTTATTATCTTATTATTCTTTTGGTTTTCTCAAAATGTAAAGACAGCCAATTGTATCATTATTCGTGGCTTAATTCAGCCAGTCGCTGAATGCCTTACTTCACATTGGTCATTGGTGTTGTGTAGCATGTTTAACCGAACTGTATAGGTGTGACCTACATGGTTGGAGCAATCAAACAACGAATGACCTTCTGAACCTCACCGTCATTGTCTAGCAATTATACGCTGTGTTCCCCAAGTTGAACAGTGTATATGTATTCTGTGTTTATTAACAAGACGATGCAAGTGGGACCACATGAATCTCAAAAAGTTAACATAGTAAGGAGTAGATATGTTTACAAAACATTCTTCCTTTTTCACCTTCCGTCCTCCCCATCATCCCCGCCCCGCAAACAGCCGAACCCTATTGTGGGCAGGGTCAGCTATTTTACTTAGTAAAACATTACCTATTTCCCTCCTGCCTTTATTGTAGAATGCCACAATACAATATTTAAACTATTTAAATTTTTTCAAAAAACATTTAAAGCGTAAATTTCACGCTGCACACAACTACTCATGCAACACTGTACGTTATCTGATCATTGTTCTGTTTACAAGACAAACTCGTGAGAATACTACGAAATACCGGTAGGCTAATAAAATAATCGATGCTAATAAAAATCACCGGATATCGACAAACTAATAAAAACATCACCGTATAATCGAGTAAATATGAACCGTCGCAGGAGCGATAACCGATGACTAATAGTTATTTAGATCTGATGACTTGAAAATGTGAGTACTAACCGTCAGTGCTATCAAAAACTACGACATATAACTATTAGAAAACAAATCACAGGTTGTCATGACCTAACTCTAATAAAAAACTTCCGCCATCTAGTGCCGAGGTAATAGATCTGGGAGCGCTTGAGTTGAAAAGCCTCACTTCATCTGGTGCACTTTCTGGCCATTATCTGGCCACTCACCAGTCACTTTGGCTTTCAGTCACTTTCTTGTCTCTGGCCACTCCCTCTTAAGAAAAAAAAGTTCCATCAAAACTGAATCATAAACAATTTACAAATATTTATAAATGAGAAATGGCGCGATGGCTTTATTAATAAAACTGGTTGATTATAGGAACATGGCAAATATAAATTTTATTTTTTTCATTATTTTTTTCAGAATTAGAGTTAGGGATAGGGATAGAGGTTAGTTATAAGGGATGAAGTTAGGAGTTGAGTGTGGAGTAGCGCTAAGTAAGAAGTTCGGTCGGATAGTATAGCTACGAATGAAAATAATAGCAACAAAACTGACAAGTAGCTGTTTTCCCAGCACTAAAATGTTACAGTAAACAATGGTTTTTGACATGTATGCACAATAAATCAGTGACACTACGAAATTGAGTTACCGCTAGATCGCCATCTAAGGAATACGTGACAAATGCGCACAGTTATTTTACAATCTACAGCAAAAACAAACAAAAAATAAAATGTTTGTATGTTGCTCAGTTACTGAAAAGTATATAATTTTGAATCTTATAGCTGTAAAAAATACCGCGGTTCCACGGACAGGCATAAGCTTTAAACATGCATGTTACTTTTCTTTTTATTATCTTGCCTACTTTTGTTTCCAGTATATATTTTCTTTGTTGTTGTAAAAGGCTTATAAAATATTTTTTTTTTAAATATCACTTTCATAATATCTTATTATTTAAAGTAGTATATACATTTTTTTTATAAAAGCAATGTATTGATGATATGTATGAGTATTTTGCATTAAAAAAAATCATGATTTCAATAATATCTGTTATGATATTTCTTTTATTCACTTAAGATTTTTTTTTTACCATTTAGACGCACTGTTGCCATATGGCAAATAATACCATTAAAACCATTATACTATAAAAAAAAAAGTTTTTTTATTCTTTTCATATAATGTTTATATAACCTCAATACTTATACAAAATGCGGTCTGATATTTTTTTCCCCCTAAAACCTAAAATGGCTGAAAAATAAAGGGTTAGGTACATTTTAAGTCAATCATAGTCATAAACCATTTGACGATATAGTTAAGTATAACCAGTAAGCTGCTTATAGCGTTTAGAGATTACTCCCACCTTCACCACCCCTATCTACAATGACAGGAGAAACTTTCACCCTCCCAAACGAGTGACCCATCTAAGTTGACCATGTTATGTAACTCAAGGTCATGGTCAAGCCAAGCTCCTAACTTACTTTGATTGTCCGTAATGTTTTACGCATGCATAGAGACGTGATCACCCCTACCCCACCCCCACCTCCGACCTTTATTAAGTTAATTTGGAATAAAGATTAATAGACAGTAGATGAAAGAAAGATGCAGTTCAGTATAGTGCTGACAAGGTTTAGAGTAGACATAGGTAGATCTAAGATAGACATTTGAATTATAGTAGAAGTAGTTAGGAGATTTTTGAAATGTAGCCAAGTTGTATTATAGTTTTATTAAAGTATTTTTTTGTGTTGTGCACATTTTTTTGAGTACTGTTTTATATATATTAGTCTCAGAAGTAAACGTAACATATTGTAACTTTACACTATATATATAAGTTAACATTACATACATTGGCGTATTCAGTGGGGGGACATTTGCCCTCCCCTACATTTTGAAAAAAAATGTCATATAAGCAGGGGGCATTTGCTCCCCCCCCTTACATTTAAAAAAAATGTCATAAAGTTATTATTTGCCCCCCCTGGAAGAATTTCCACCCCCCCCCCTGTAAAAAATTCCTAGCGACACCCGTGATTACATAGTTGGTGAGTTATTAAAATCACCGCAACACATTTGGCGAGCCTGTCCTCAACACATACAGAAGTTAACATTACATAGTTGGTGAGTTATTAAAATCACCGCCAACACATTTGGCGAGCCTATGTCCTCAACACATACAGAAGTTAACATTACATAGTTGGTGAGTTATTAAAATCACCGCTGTAACACATTTGGCGAGCCTGTCCCTCAACATTTACAGAAGTTATCATTACATAGTTGGCGACCTAGCAAAATCACCGCAAAATATTTGGCGAGCCTGTCCTCAACACATACAGAAGTTAACAATACATAGTTGGTGAGTTATTAAAATCACCGTAACACATTTGGCGAGCCTGTCCTCAACACATACAGAAGTTAACCTTACATAATTGGTGAGTTATTAAAACACCGTAACACACTTGGAGAGCCTGTCCTCAACATATAAATTCTTTACGTAAAAGTCAATCATAGTCATAAATTATGTGATAGATAGGATAGTGTAACCAAAATGTTGTCGAAAATTTTTCTGGATAACTCTGAAAGAAGATAACTGGTAACCAAGATCTGAAGCGAACATTTTACAGAACTGTTGCTAAGTGAACACAAGCGGTTTACGGTTTGTTGAGGTTTAGGCAGTGCTTCTCAAACTTTTTGAAGCAACGGCCCCTCGTAACGCCAATCAGTGTGTCGCGGCCCCCCTATTTTTTTTTGGCTTTAGACTGCTTAAAATTTATAATTTTTCAGGAAATTCCACGGCCCCTCCGGACAGTCCACGGCCCTCTAGGGGCCGCGGCCCATCAATTTGAGAAGCACTCAGTTTAGGGCACCAAAGAAAATGATGGGCCCCCCTGAAAAAAAGCGATGAAAAAAGTATAAAAGGAATGTAATGTGTGTGTTTTGCGGTGCCCCCGGTAGGCGGGGTCATCAAAAGGTCGGCTCTGTCGCCCTCACCCTGCCACTTCACCCCGTGTGCCACACCGTTAGATCCGCCCCTTGGCTATGAATTTTGTGTCTACATCAAAAGAGACCCCTAGACGTTTTTTTTCTTTTTCTTTTCTTTCGTTACCTTAGCGAAGGGGAGGTAACTTTCAAGTGTCCATGTTCCGTCACACGGAGTTACTTCCCCTGCACACTCGATCAGCACCATTGTCCGAGAGGGGTGGAAGTTTTGTTTTAATACAATTAAATATGGACAGGATGCATAATTTATTGCTCGGGTCAATGAGATGGGTGGTTCAGTCTCGTGAACATGTCATGCCAAGAAGGTGGCTTATTGAATGCTCTATTTACAACCAATCACGCTCTGTTGAAGCGTGACGTACGGTATGTTATTGTCTTAGAAGATTACGAACACTCTTCTTGCACTTTACCCAAATAAAAGGGTTGTCAGACGGACGCCAACAAAAAGGTGATTTTTACATATCGATGCGTATAAAAAGGTGTTTTATATAGATTCGTATAAAAAAAGGTGGTGTATATCGATGCCTAAAAAAGGTGTTTTATATCGATGCGTATAAAAAAGGTTTTTTATATTGATGCCAGGAAAATGTATTTTATATTGATGCCAAACTTTAAAGGTATTTCATGTTGAAAGGATTGGTGAAGAAAATACAAAAAATATTCCACCTAAGCTATTGACGGAAAGCCACTACTAAATGGGCAGGTGGGTTAGATATTTGGGGAAATGAAAGAGATATTTATAAATGAAATGTTATTGTTTGTTTATGTGAGTAAATGAATGTTAAGACATGAGCAACAAAAAGACACACCAGTTTCATTCACGCCGTGTTGTTGTTATACCCGTGGTGGTGGGGGGAGTGGGACGACACGTGTGTCATAGCCAGCGGGCCAGGGTGAACACTAACACTGCTGCCAGCCCCCCCTATCCCCCCCCCCCTGCCCTTTGCCGGTATTTAGTGAGTGCCCAGCGGTGCTGAATGCCCTTTTCTCCCCTTAGCGAGTTATCTTCAAATATAACACAATAAATAAATATATCAATATATAGGAAACTTTTAGGACGACCTCCCTCCCTCCTGAAAAAACCCCCCCCGGGCCACTCACCTCTATAGATATTTAAAGTATGTCTCCTCTAGCCAGTGGCGCAACCAGCAAAAAGTGCTGGGGGGGATGGGGGCTCACATATGAAAAAAAGACAGTTTCACAGTTTGACAGTTTGACAGTCTTTTTTTTGTAACTTTATAACGTAAATTATGTATTGATGATTTGGCCTGGGGGCTCCGGTCCCTTCCTGCGCCCCCCCTCCACGGTTGCGCCACTGCCTCTAGCTAACGCTAGAAATATATGTACATACCATAATTTCTAATTTTTTTTTTATATAATGAAAACCATTTACAACTTCCTAAACAACATCTTATAGCAAGGACATACCCCTCACCACATTCACTGTCTTACAGACCTTTTGTAAATATATATATATATATACACACACACACACACATACACACACACATATATATATATATATATATACATATATATATACTAAGTTGTAAGTACCTGGCTTTGCCCGGGTTTAAAATAAGGTTTTCTGTTTACCTTTCTGTTTATCTCCTACCCCCTCCTCTCTCTCTCTCCCCCTCCCAACTCCCTATCCTCTCCGCCTCTCTTTACCTCCACCTCCTCTCTCTTTATGTCTGCCCTTTTCAGCTCTACTCTCCCCCTCCTTTCTCTCTCCTCCCCTTCTCTTTCCATCCTCCTCCACTACATATCCTTTCTCCCTACCCACACTCTCTCCCTCCCCCTTTCTCTTTACCTCCCCCTTTTCTCTCTCCCTCCCTCTCTTTCCCTCTCCCCACTCCCTCTCCCTCCACTCTCCCACTTACTCTCCCCTCTCTCCTCCCTTCCCCCCTCTCTCTCTCCTCTCTCCCTGACCCCTCTCTCATTAACTTTCTTCCCCCCACCACACTACCACCTCTCTACCTCTGACCAACTAAGATACTTCAAATTATGCTTCTTAAATAAACAGAAAACCTATTTTAAACCCGGGCAAAGCCATGTACTTTTGAAAAAAGAAACAAATCTTTACCATTTCTTTTCCGTCTCCTAACATTCTTTCTTCTCGTCCGTTCAATGACTCCATTCACTTGGTTCGCGAATACAGTATCAATGCCCTGTGCATGATACAATTTGAATACAATAACATTTGAAGCACCCGCGCGCAAGTTCATCTACAATCGGGAAATGACGTCACAGAGGATTTACCATACCGTGATACTTTTGTATGAAGTAAAATAATATAATTACAATTAAAGTGCCCATTGAGATTGTACATAATAATGTTAATAATGTCACAGAAATATCTGTTAATTAACGTATTTCGGTTTATTAATGTGCACCTTGAATTTAATCTTCTGAATACATAAAAACCGGATAGGTCCAAATAGATATGCAATTTGCCATTCCCACTTTTCGAAACAAAATGCAGTAAAATAATTTAGCCGAGAATTGGTTTTACCACTATTGATTTCGCTAGACCATGTTTACAATTTGAGTTTCCGGAAGTTACACATCTTTTGCTTTAGAAACAGAAATGCAGTAGAAAAATATTTGGTTGTCTCCCACCGATCTCTTATCATAATAATTAATTACCAATTAAACTACCCATCGAGGATGAAACAAAACATGTCCTATAACCTTCCCCATGTCTCATTATATTTATTACGTGTATCAAACTGGTTATTTGTTTTCTGTGGATCTTGAGTTATAAGGGGAACAGAAAGACAGGCAACAAATGCGTCTTATAAGTATAGAGATATATTTATTTATTTATAAACCTTAAGTAAACACAAAAGGGCAGCTTCTTACCAATCCCAAGGACGATCCACGTAGGCAAGAGATGGCCATGAAAAGTTCATAAAGGGCCAATTCAAACCCTTCATGGATACATTATAAATAACAAACGAAGAATCAATTCTCCGTTAGAGCAATGCATACAGCTCAGTGTAATAACAAAAGTTAAAGGATTAAAAAGAAATCATTTTCTGAGTGAATTTAAAAAAAAAAAAAAAAAAAAAAGTTTTTTGAACAAGAAGTGAAACAGAAACAGACCTGTTATTTCGGACAACGTGTCGAAAGGGTCTATTAAGTGACAATACGAATAAAAAACATTTCAAAGAAATGTTTTATTACAATACGTCTTGCAAAGCGGAACTAATTGATTTCCTGCAATTTGAAAAAAAGGAGAATTAATTGTTGTGCTGCATGTGCCATTCATTAACTTTAATGTTCGTTCTGAAAGATTTGATTGGCTGGTTCGGTATTTTTGTTATTGGTGTGTTCCGCAAGTCACGTGTTACTTTTTGTCCAATCGTTTTTTTGGTGAGAAAGTGTCATAAGTGGACAGGAATGTAGGCAGGATAACCTTGGGATACCGTATGAGATCAGACAAGATAAGGCAGACATTATGAGAATTTGTTCGATTGTTATTGAGACATTTTGCAAAGAGGGCTTCTCTGTATCTAATTTAACAAGGGGGCTTTTATGTATCTACTTCATCTTCATGTAATTGAAATTCAAGAACTAGTTATTCTAGTAAAATATTCCAAAAAAATACAACTTTATTGATAGAACATAAGTTCATTGCAAGTAGTCAGAATCAACAAAAAGTAGACAAAAATATATGAAACAAAAAGTGAAATTAAAATCAAATACACAGATTTAAAACACATTTTATGAAGAGTGCTTAGTGAAATATTCAAAAGGTATATTTATTTCTCTAAGTCTACGGGAGATAACTGTTTTGAATTGCTTTTTTAGTGATAGACACTTTGTTTACATAAAGTTGTGTTGGATACCAGTAACAACATTGTTTACATAGTGTTGTGCTGGATTCTAGTACAACATAATTTTACATAGTGTTGTGCTGGATTCTAGTACAACACAATTTTACATAGTGTTGTGCTGGAGTCTAGTACAACATAATTTTACATAGAGTTGTGCTGGAGTCCTAGAAAAACAAAACAAAAAGAAAATCTGCATTTCATTGAAGTTGATGAGTCGCTGAAATCAATATCTGAATAAACAATGTATCAACTACTTCTTGTTGTGATATTGTGTTTTCTTTATGAAGCTTTAGGTAAGTACTGCTTTTCATTTCGATAAGTACTTCGCTTTTCGATAAGTACCGCTTTCATTTCCGATAAGTACTGCTTTCATTTCGATAAGTACTGCTTTCATTTCGGCAAGTAATTGCTTTCATTTCGATAAGTACTGCTTTCATTTCGGCAAGTACTGCTTTCATTTCGATAAGTACCAAGCTTCCATTTCGATAAGTACTGCTTTCATTTCGGCAAAGTACTGCTTTCATTTCTTGGGAAGTACTGCATTCCAGTGGCGTACCTTGAAGGGGGGTGGGCACAGGTCCCTGCACCGGGCGGCACTTTTCATTACTTTTTTTAGGGGGCGGCAAAAATGTATACAGATTAAATTGAAATACCTAAATGAGAGGGCGTCAAAATCGTCTTCCGCCCCGGGCGGCCTATACCCACGCTACGCCGCTGCTGCTTTCATTGCGATAAGTAATCGCTTTCAAGCCATGACATTCACATTGCACTTTGTGACAGTGGCAGACTCAATGTAATGGTCACAATTCTATCTTAATGGCAGGACTAATTGTGCCTTGTATTTTCTTTTCCAACATAACTCAAACAATTTTTTTTAAACCCTTTAATGTCTGTGTTGATCAACTTTATATGCTTATGTTAAGATTAGCAGCATGTAATAGTCGTGGTATACAGAGCTTCCACCCTTCTAAACCCTTTACCTCGCTCGCCTCTGGTTAGAACCCTTTACCTCACTCGCCTCTGGTTGGAACCCTTTACCTCGCTCGCCACTGGTTAGAACCCTTTACCTCGCTCGCCTCTGGTTAGAACCCTTTACATCGCTCGCCTCTGGTTAGAACCCTTTACATCGCTCGCCTCTGGTTAGAACCCTTTACATCGCTCGCCTCTGGTTAGAACCCTTTACATCGCTCGCCTCTGGTTAGAACCCTTTACCTCGCTCGCCACTGGTTAGAACCCTTTACCTCGCTCGCCTTCTGGTTAGAAACCCTTTACATCGCTCGCCTCTGGTTGGAACCCTTTACCTCGCTCGCCTCTGGTTGGAACCCTTTACCTCGCTCGCCTCTGGTTGGAACCTCTCGCCTTTAATGTATTTTTTGTTTTAGTTTACAATTTTTAACACGTGTTCTGAGTTAGTGGTAATTAGTGGGCCATTTTATTCATTTTCTTTATTGTCCGTGTTATGGTTTATATGCTGACACGTAGATCTTTTACTTCGTCTACCCTCCTTCCACCATCACCAACCCCACCCACTTATCACCACCTATTGTATGAGATTGTCCAATATTTTCAGTGACATAATTCATTTTAAAGAGACGTTTGTTGTTTGTCATATTTAAAAAAACACGTACATTTAAAAAAAAAGCATTTATTTTAAAGTCTCCAGTCTATAATATAGTAAGCTGAGCTGGATTACGTCCCCATGCCAGCCCGCATGACACCAAAAACAACAAAGAGCGCGATAAGCATTACCTACCGCCCTCTACTCCACACCCATTCTAACCTACCGTACCCTCCCCTCCCTCTTCCCCCCCCCCCCGTTTATGACTACAGTAGGTAACAGCTGTGGCCTAGATTAGTGTAAAGTTAGTGATCGGATGATGTGTATGTATGTTTGTGTGTGTTTGTATGCGTTCTCTGTCACCTCCCCCACCGGTTTACACTTGACCACTCTCAGATCAACAAAATCATCACACTCCCCCTACCCCTTTGACAATGTATCGATCAGATTTTGTTAGCTTTTTGTTACCACATTTACTGAAATGTCTGTCATTTTTTTTTGTCTTGCTTGAAAATTATACCATTTGTTCTGATACAATGTTGATATGTTGTTTTTATGGATTAGCTCATTATACTCTTAGAATATGGTGTTTATATTAGAAATATAGTGCATTAATTTTGCAAAAAAATAAAATCCAATGCTTTTGTAAAGTTTACCAATAGTAAAAGGGTGTACTGAAACTGTCAACAATCAGCAGTCTCTTTTATTTGTAATCTAGTTACTTCAAAGTTGGTCAGGTATTTTGTGATTTAAACTTAATCTGTTCATGTCTTAGACCTTGTTAGTTCAGAGTAAACTATCTATTAATATGATTTAATTTGCTTGATGTGTTTACGGGCAGCATCACAGTGTTAACTTTGTTTCAAATGTAAATGCATTGTTACAAGAACATAATTCACTTTCAAGCATACAGTATGTGACATTTTGAAAAGTCTTATGATTTAAAACTGGGTAAAAGAATCTACTACAAGAAACAATAACTGTTTACAGACTAATCTTGCGTTTTTTTTTCTTCACCGTTACAAAATGATCTGATTGTATTTTGCTAGTGCTAAAGGTTCTATGTTTGTATAATATTTATCTGTACATTTGTAAGTGAAGATATTTTTATTACTTAAATAAATGATTTAATGTCTAGGGTAGTTTAAAAAAACGAAGTAAAAATTATAATTTAAATTTCTGTCAACAGTTTTATTTTTTATTTGATAAAAGTAATGATGTTCCGAGTCTACAAAATTTTCTTGAGTATTTGTCTTCACAGTAAAATGTTTTTTTTTCCCGAAAAATAAAAAAAATAATAAAGCTGCAGATATTAAATAGATCTTACAGAGTATTGTCACATATTGTCATTTTAAAAAGATTTTAGTTCTTGCAACATTCTCGTTAAATAATGTGAAGGTGTCATATTTTTATTTTTTTTGGAATGATCTTTGTACATATTTGGTGGATGACATAATGTATCATACTGCATTCTAAAATTTTCTTTTTAAAAGATCTGTATCGTTTTCCTTTTGATGTAAAAGTTTTAATTTTTTAAAACTTAAGTCAGACATGTATACATCTGCATTAAAGTATTGGTTTATGAGTTATAATCTCATAATCAGTATTAACAAATAAAGTTAAATTATTCATTATGTAATTGTTTATCTTTATTCATAAAAAATAAAAGACCTTATAGAACTTAATGTTTATTTGGCACATTTAATAAAGCCCTTCTTCAATAATCAAATTCAGAAATAACAGAACATATTACCTTAAAACAAAATTTAAAACTTTTAAGAAAAATCACTGGAATAATGAAAGATACCAAATTCTTATTCCAAATGAATGCTTTTTTTTAACCAAAAACAATTTAAGAAACTATTTTTCATTTAAATAAAAGAATTCTGTTAAGTTTATAAACTTTTTGGATTTATCATATCGTGTTATAGGTGTGATTTTTTGCTCTTTGTAAAATATGATCATAATGGTGCGTAAGAAAGTGTAATTTTTTAATGTAAGTGAATGAAAATACTTCCAAATAAAAGCGTAATCATAATTATAACCTAGTTAGAAGAACGCAGGTACATTAAGTAATTACAAGAACACTATATGACTTGCAACATTTATTGTCACTAATTAAGAATAAAATACACAGATAAGAATTTTTAAAAAATAATGTAAAAAAATGTTAGAAATCACAGCTGATCTTTAAGTACAACAAAACACAATTCCAAATACTGACATACTATCAATATGTTAAGTAAAATACAAAAATAAAATTTTAATACTTTATTCAATATAGATTTTAGCAGTTCAATTGGTTAAGATAAATCAACACAGTGAACATACAAAAATTTGTAGATATATGTTTTCTAAAAAAAAAATGTTAAGTTTTTTGATAAAAAATTATAGTTTTAAGTTTACTTCAGATTTATAAAACTTAAGTAAAATGGTTAACATATGAAAAGTTATATGCCTAAAGTAGATTTTTACACAAAAAAAGCAATTAACATGCAATACATGTATCTTTAAAGTTCAATAATTTCCTTACAAGGAAATTCATTCATTGGTTTGCCCATTAACAAGTTTAGTTGTTTGGTGTGCCCCAGGGATTCTTCAGTGGATAGGGTTTCTCCATTCCTCTCTTTAAAAAAAAATGTGGAGAACGACATAAAAACTTAAAGCTATTATTCAATATCACAAGTACTTAAAAAACAACAAATTGCTAAAAAATTCACTGAATCGATAGAAGTGCAAAAGAACAACTTACAATGCTTTCAAAAATATATCCATATCTTGCACAAAATCTGTACAACAGACCAACCATTTCATAATTTTTTAAACATTTTGAAATAATTGGTTCAGAGCTCTACAAGAAATGATAATAGAGTTTTGAGTCCATTTGTAAAATACCTTTAGAGGGTGAAATTTTGGTTTCTACATATGTTATTAGCTAATTAGTCCCAACTTTATTTAAACCCTTAAAATATAAAACATCATTAGTTTTAGAAAATTCAAGTGGAGATCAAAACAGAAATTAAACAAAAATTGTAATACTGTCAAATAAAACATTTCTATGTAGCTTGAAAAATACAGCATCTTTTAGCAATGGAATTTGGCACACAAGTAATTTAGTGGCATCAGTCCGCTTCAGGGTCTTCATTGTAGGAATGATATCCACCAGGTAATAGATATTGCTTTAGCTCTGTACCTCACCAGATGCTAATATACCGTAGACCAGAGCTCCTACGCCATAAATACATGCAGCCAAGTAAAACACAATCTGCCAATCTCCTGATGAATCCTTGAGAGGGAGAAACATTGAAAAATAAACATAAATAACATGCCATTCAAGGCGCACTGGTTAAATCATCATACATAATAATATTCATTTCGAGTGTGCGTTTAAATCGAAAGTAAAGAATTAATATAACAGTAGTCTCCAGTTTAAAATACAATCATGAAAAAAAATCGATCTGCCCGAAACCAAAAAATAACCTAGCCTGCCAATCAAGCCTAAGGGGATATAACTCTATGCAAATGTTTTGGTGGTGTACAGCTAGTATAATATAAAAGATCTATCTCGTACCTCATCTGAAACAATACTTATCGCTTGGACTAATGATTCGGAAGTGTTGTAAATGTATTGGACAGGCCCAGAGGATGCAAGCAAACTGTGGGGCAATGTCCAAGTGATTGACGCTAAAACCAGCCCAAGCGAATCCGGCCACCACAGCCACAGTCAGACAGGCCACTGCCGCAACTCTGGACCATGAGGTATCCGCAGCAATCATGAAAAATAGCTTTGCAGTGCAAAGGCTGAGGAAAGTAAAGGTTAGCATAGTTTAAACCAAACGTAAATACTATGGGTAGAAAATCACAACTCATTATATTACGATATGATAGTTAAGTTTTTTTGTTGTTTTTTTTAGAAATAAATCATTGTAACAAATTTAATGAATATTTAATAACCAAAGAAACAATGGTGTAATTATCCAACAGGCTTACACGGATAACACAGATTTCATAACATAATGATTTAAAAATATGTATTTATATTTAAATTTTATAATGGTTATGAGATAGGTAGAATACTGTTACCTCCACTAGTAAAAATTTGCGAACAACAACTGTCGGGACATTAAATGTAGACCCGCAAAACATCTGCTAAGTATCCACCCATGAAAACCACAAGCCCCATAACAAGGTATGGTAGTGCCGGAGAGAAATCCACCCTAATTAATTAAAAACAGAAAATATAATTAACATGTGAAAACAAATAATACATTTTACATCCAATGTCATTAGCAAAATCACTTTTAACTCATTAATAACAATTTAAAATGAATGTCACTGACATTCTAGTGTAAGATTCGTGAAATGTAAAGGGAAGGATTGAAAAAACTAAGCTACAGTCAAAACTTTCATTTTTTTTTTAATAAAATTTGCTCGGCGGACAAAAAATGACTTGCAAGACAAACACATTTTTTAAAATTCTAATGTATTAGTAGTATGTATTTAGTGCTGTAACCGTACAGTAACTGTGACTATTAAACACAGTAAGAAAAAAAAAAGAAAGAGAAATCTCTCATAAAATGTGGGAAATACCCCAAGAATAAGAATTGGTCTGTTTTAAGACAGGTTATGAAGTTTAGGTAAACTTTGGAGTGAGTGATTAATAGTTAACAAAAAATTGTATGAAAAACAAGGCCTAATTAATCATATATGCCCAAGTTATTTTATCATTGCACAGTTATTAATCGCTATCAAGTCTAATTTTCTTCATAAGTTATATAATATAATCGTTAAATTTTAATGTAATACAATAAAATTAGTCTACAATTATGTGACGGGTGGCTAAGCTATGAAATTTGTTTTTTTTATGCTGGCTATCCAGGTTCGACATTCCTCTCCAAGGACATTATGTTTTTTTTGTTTTTATTTATTTTTTTATAATTTATCCTTTTGGTTGCTTTAATGAAAAGTAACAACAACTAATTAGATTTTAATTTTATCTATAACTTAAAAAAAATAATTTTTTTAAATATGTATCAAAGCTGAACAATAGTCTATTCTATGCAAAGGCTTTGCAGGGTACAGCTAGTATCAGAATAAAATACTCAAGGTGTACGCAGAAACAGAGGCAGGCATGACAGAGCTGAGAAGAAATGTAGGAAAAAAACAAATAGGATACATCCCATAGTCTAAGTCAGGGGTGAGCAAACTTTTGAGTCACAGGCCAGATGGGGTACATAAATTTGACAGAGGCCAGAACAAGGGCAGACGGATGGAGTGTTTACATGAAATAATATAAACTTAAGGTAAATGCCAAAACATTAAGGACCATTGTTTTGCTTCACTCAGAAACGACTGTTCTTCCAGGTTTGGCCAGTAGGCTGTAGTCTAAGCCAAATTTAACTCCAGGTCAGAAAATAGTGGAAGGCAGTTCCTCTTCACAGCCTCATAATATTATCAAACCATTTCTTAAGTATAAATAGAGTTAAGGACATAGGAGTCTCTTGTCATCCATTGGTTAGTGCAGTGGTCGGCAAAGTGGGGCTCCAGGAGCCCTATGGCTCATTTAAGAGCCCTATGGCTCATTGTGGCTCTGGCATTTAGTTTAATTAGTGTACTACTTATTTGGTGTAATAAAAGTTTACTAAACAAGCAGATTTTGTCTCAATTTTTTTTTTTTTTAAGTGTTGTAATGTTCATATTTGGCTCTCTTTTTTGGCTGATAAGTTTGCCGACCACTGGGTTAGTGTATTACTAGAGGCTAGCAAGACACCTTCTCAATGTAATTGCCCCAATTTGTATTCACTTCTCAGCTCTTTTTAATTCATGTGTCGAAACAGGCCTTGAAATCCTCAGTTGTGAAATTTTGAAGCTCCCACGGAACAGCAGCAAATAGCTGATCCGTGGTTTCAAAGTAGTGAACTTTCAAGGGGCACCTCCAGCTTTGGTGGAAAGAGCCAAAAGTCACAGGGGTGCCAGGTCAGGAGAGTAGGGTGGTCAAGACGTTTAGGTCCGATTCCCCCCAGGCAATGAACTATGAACTTCGCCTAGTGGACTGGGGAGTTGTTATGGTGGAACCAATTCTGCGAATCCCATCGAAAATTTTTTGCAGGCACTTCTCACGATAGCAGTCCACTGTCACTGTCTTCTCTGGTTCCAGAGGGACGGCAGCAGTCATGTATTTTGGCTGAAGAACATGGCGAACATGGTCTCCCTCACCGACCTGATCGGCCGGACCTTCACCGGACCAGACACTCCCTCACCGACCATTGGACTGTTTCTTTGTTTCAGGGTCGAGGTTGAAGAACCAGGCTTCATATCCAGTGGTCAGAAGCTGGTTGGGAGGAATCTTGCTATACTTGCGACGCTTCACAAAATGTGGATTAAAGTAATAAAAAAAAGTTTGAACTTTATCATAAAATGAACGACCACCAATAAAAAGCAATATAACTAAAACAGGAACCACTCCCCCATCAAAGCTACATGTACATTGATCATCGCCAATCATTACACAATTGAAAAAAAAAGCGTAAACATTTTCCGGAGAAGCACCCCTGTAATTTTAACTACCAGACGCCACTGAGTAACAGCCACCTTAGAACATTTTTGGCAGGCTTATATGTTGTCAGCTCTTAACCCCTGATAAACATATTATCTTTAAAGTAAACTCAGTATGACTTTTATATTCGTTGAACTTTACAATCTTATCACATATTCGAAAATAAATAAATGGCACACTAACAAAAATCATTCAGATAATAATAATAATTAGAACTGTTGTTGCATAACTTTTAATTAAAAGAGAACTGATCGAAAATAACGCAATTTTATCGAAACAAATTACCGTATATACTCGCATATAAACTGAATTTAGAACTATAAAATACTATACTGAACTCAGGGGGGTCGGATTATATGTGCATAAAACAAAATGGACACAAGGACAGACACTAATGCCAATTTTATAGCCGCACATTTTCATCGCTGTCTGACTCTTTAATTGGTTGAGCGTACACAGTACTAATAGGCCTATGTATATATACAGAGGTGTCACTTCAAAGAATGTAATGTATCCATAGCTGATAATTATACTGAGTATGAATATTATATACCGAGAATTCATTTTCGAAGTAAAAAAATGACATAAATAAAGAAAAAATACTAAAAAAAAAAAACCGGAAATGTTTTCTCATTTCTATGGTTTCCTAACTAATATTATAATAACAATCTCATGAAGTGTAATCAAACAAAGATTTCTGTCTAGGTACACTGTGTCTTCCTATAACTATTATTTATAGTCTAATAATACAGGAATTCTCTCTAGAAAAGTAATAGAGTGACACGACCGCAGGGTTGTGTTTGCACCAGTGTCGAGCCGTCATCGGTACACGTCTGATTTCTTAGAAATAACACGCTTAAACGAAGACAGTCGTAAATGAATCCCCTTAAATTGGCTTAAATTACATTAATCCAAAATATGGAGGAAAAATTAGACAATTGTACAGTTGGCTTATATGCGGGTTTTGCAAAAAAAAAAATATGTCCATTTTGAAACAGTTTTATGGGGTCGGCTTATATGCGATGTAGGTTTGTATGCGAGTATATACGGTAATTAACGTATTAAAAGTATTTAAACCAGATTATCTTTTACTGGTGCGTGAAGTCACACTGTAAAGATGAGATAATCTCTTAGATCCTATAAGCCAATAATGGGACGGATTTTTATGGTGCCCTTCTTTCTTCCCCACCATAGCCGATAGTGCTATGGCCATGGAGGCACAATGGGAGATATATCGGGGACTAATACCACGACCTGAAATATCCATTGGTCCTCACCGAAGATCGAACCAGAGACCCTCAGGTCGACACTCGAGTGGTTTACCGCACGACCACCCGTCCCCCACATCTTTTAGTGGTAGAGTCTGAGAGTAGGTTTTGTGCGGCTCCCAAAGAGTAATTTTCACAAAGATCATTTTACTTATGGCTTTCCCCATCACCATATTCCCTCTGTCCCAAAAAAAAAAAATAATCCATACGAAGTACTATCCCATAAGTCGTTTCAAACCCGAGACACTTGTAGATTAACAAGTGGCAATCATCGGCAGACGTTAGCTAATTATATAGTTCATGATCAGAAAATAGGATTACGAAATAACAATCCTATTATTTCAAGGTCAGCTAGCTCCCATGATTGGAAGTAAAGGTGACAGTTCCTGTGTTTACGTTTTCTTTCTTGCTTGTTCTGATCTTTTCTAATCAATCTCTGTTAATAGAATGAGGTTATATACTGACATTTAATTCTTGAATTAACAGCAGTTGGTGTTGCGTTAAAATATTTTATAGCATATTTTTTTTAAAACGCCTTAATCGCGGGTTAATAGCGATTAACCAGCAGCTGTAATAATAATAATAAAAGCGATTAAATAGTCTTAATCACAATGAATCATTGGCTACAAGGTAAATAATGGTTATTTGTTGCTGAACAAAGATACAATATAAATTTTGAGAAAAGCCAATATAGATCACAATATTAAGTAGCGTGGCTGTGGAATTATATATTTGTGTGCTCAGAGCCATTCTTATGTAGCCCTTGGGGGCCCTTGTCTAAAACGTTGTCAAGACCACCGTCTACAAATCTCATTTGACCCCCCCTCCCGGGGGCCCCCCAAAAATACATAGTGAAGTATATGAGCTATGAGACCCTGATAATACGTGCTAAGATTGCTATTTCAATAGGCGACCCTGAATAACAATACGGATGTCCGTAACTTGTTCTGTTGAAACTCTTTTCATTGGTCCATGGTTCCGCCAGGCAACCTAGAGCCTTTGACAATCTCCACCAAATGGGAGCTATCTGACCCCCCCCCCCCCCCACCAACAACCGTCAAGTTGTAGATTAGATTGAGACGATCGTGTGTAGTATTATACTAAGTTTATCTGTGCCCATTTCACACCACCATCACAGCCTGCGGCAGGTCGGTGGACTCCAGTGAACGACTATTGATTATTTGCAATCAAGGGTCAACGAACTATTGTTTAAATGCCTAATGATAGTGTTCATTGAGAAATCAGACCAAATGTTGCACAGCGCCCGTTGTTAACAATGGTACAAATAAGGATGGTTACAAGAGAATGCCTCGAAGAACCAAATATAACAGCTGAAATTAAAATGAACAGATTGAGGTGGGTAGGGCACATAGAAAGAGTGGAAAACAACAGAGGTCCAAAAGCAATATATAAGGCAACACCCAACGAGGAAAGGCCTAAGGGCAGACCAAGAAACAGATGGTTAGAGGAGGTGGAGAAAGACCTTAAAGCCACAGGAGTGAGAGAGTGGAGGAAGAAGACCATGGATCGGGAAAAGTGGAGTATCGCAGGCCATGGCCCTAAATGGGCTGTAGAGCCAAACGAAGAAGAAGAAAAGAGTAAGATTTAAGATGTTCCCCTGAAATGTATTGAATCCAATTTAATTTCACGTATTAAGATGCTAAAAAAAACTCAAGCTATTTAGGGTAATAAAAATGAACAACGGACGCAATAATTATAAAGCGTTGAACGATGGTCATGTAATGCGCTGACCTAAGGGTCCCAGGTTTGATCTCCTGTGAGATCCAATAAAATGTCGCAGGCCATAATGAAAGTACCCAACCTGTCTTGTGTGCCACCTCCAAGTCCATCGCATTATCCGCTATAATGGGCATGAATGAAGGGCACTACAAAAAACAATCAAGGGGACGGATGGTCGTGCAGTTAAGCACTCGACTGTCGACCTGAGAGTACCTGGTTCGATCTCCGGTGATGACCTAGAAAATCTTTCAGGTCATGGCTTAAGTCTCTGCTATGACTCGCGTGGTGCCTCCATGGCCATTACACTATCGGGGATGGAAGCAGGGCACCATAAAAACCGTCCCATAATTGTTTTATAGGATCTAAGAGATTTCATCTCATTCTTACAGGGACTTCACACACACAAACAATCCTATAGTGGTGATCAGAGATAAACATCTCATCCTTACATGGACTTCACACACACAAACAATCCTATAGTGGTGATCAGAGATAAACATCTCATCCTTACATGGACTTCACACACACATACAATCTTATAGTGGTGATCAGAGATAAACATCTCATCCTTACATGGACTTCACACACACAATCTTATAGTGGTGATCAGAGATAAACATGTCATCCTTACCTGGACTTCACACACACAAACAATCTTATAGTGGTGATCAGAGATAAACATGTCATCCTTACAGGGACTTCACACACACAAACAATCCTATAGTGGTGATCAGAGATAAACATCTCATCCTTACAGGGACTTCACACACACAAACAATCCTATAGTGGTGATCAGAGATAAACATCTCATCCTTACAGGGACTTCACACACACAAACAATCCTATAGTGGTGATCAGAGATAAACATCTCATCCTTACAGGGACTTCACACACACAAACAATCCTATAGTGGTGATCAGAGATAAACATCTCATCCTTACAGGGACTTCACACACACAAACAATCTTATAGTGGTGATCAGAGATAAACATGTCATCCTTACAGGGACTTCACACACACAAACAATCCTATAGTGGTGATCAGAGATAAACATCTCATCCTTACAGGGACTTCACACACACAAACAATCTTATAGTGGTGATCAGAGATAAACATGTCATCCTTACAGGGACTTCACACACACAAACAATCCTATAGTGGTGATCAGAGATAAACATCTCAACCTTACCGGGGACTTCCAGTCCAGTATCCAGACCACTGAATACATTCCGTTTTTCTTCCCCTCTTTTTCTTGCCCAATATCGTATTAATTATATCTAAAATAATACTAAATGCTATAGACAAAAATCAAATAAAATAGTCAATAAATGTTAAAAACATAAAAAAGTCCCTTTTTTAAATATTCATATTTTATTTGTATTCATCAGTATGAACAATGTTATACACATGAAACTTTCTCAGTATAAGTCTTCTACAAGGTCACACATGTAACATATTCTCTTTTCAAGTCAGAATTTGGGCCAGTCTTTAATGTTTTAGATTTGTTCATGTTAAAAAAAATGATTTATACATATGTACTGTCTACAAATAAAACGAAATCGATCAATGAGAAAAAAAATTTAAGCTTCAGTAAAACCAAAAAAATTAAAGACATTTTTTTTAAAAGATTTTTTTTTGTAAGGGAAAGCAGGGAGATTATAAATATTTTCTAAAGTTTTCTAGCATTAAGTGTGTTCAGAATATATATCCATCAATGGCACTTGTTTCTTCCTGGATTATAAAGGAAGACTTCGGTACAATAAAATATTAGAGTATAATAAAATGAAAGGTTGAAAAAAAAAAACAAAGGAATTAATTAGCTGGAAATTCTCAAATTTTTAATTCAATTAGAAAAAAAACAAACCTCCCACTGGGTTGGATAAACTGGGACTGAAACAAATATTCCAGACAATTAAAAAATTCCTTTATAAACTGGTCACAACCACTGCTAGCAGAATAATGCTGAAACAACTCTTTTAAAACACAGGTCAAAGAAAACTGCTAAATAACAAAATTGTATGTGTCTCTTTTTTTTATTTAATATCTTCAATTGTAACACTAACGAGAGCCCGTGAAGTGTAATCAGACCTTATCTCTTTATCATTCACATATTAAAGGGACATTTTGTGTTAAGTTGCAGAATGACATTTCTATGTAAAATTATTTTCTTCTAATTGTCAAAAAAAAAAATAAGTCAATGATCAGGAAGGGAAAAAATTATTTTCATTATGTACAGATTAGCATATTTCTCACTACTTTGTACTGCATACATTAAATGGGCAAAAAAAAAAAAGTGAAAATGTAGAATAAAAATGAAACTGTGATCGATGTCGACAAATACAATTTCTAAGGGTGGCGCAACAATCCGCGATAGCCACCCAATGCTTTGCAAGAAATGGTTACTTCACAACACAAGGAAGTTAACAGGAATATCAGCCATACATGTTATTTATATAAGTACATTTGTTTTTTATAGTTATATATATCCACTTCAGTTGTCACATTAAAAATGAAACGATTTTCAATACAGTACAAAGTAGGGAGAATGAACTTTTGTTTATTTTTTTTATAGGCACTATTATATTATGTCAAAATAAAAACCACAACAGGATAAAAAATAGAAGACAATTATAAAATTATTTTTTTTTTTCAAGATTAAAACGTCCAACATGTTCAGTTATTTTACGCATCCACACAATGGATAAAAACTTATTAACCCACTCATTCCCGACAACCAATGGCTAATACTTTCTACACAATCACATAGGAAAATTAGATCAGCTTCTCTCTTTGAAAAATAAAAATGTGCAGATTCAACAGTTTAGTGAGACAAGCTGTTTACGAAGAGTTATAAAATAAAAATTATCTATCTACTCTGCACCCAATCATGTTGCTGCTCAAAAGGAACAAAATGTTATCAGTTTAAAAAAAAACTAAATTTTACTCTGAACAAGTTAGCCCCACTTAGCATATACATACAAAATATGTAAACAATAAAACACATGCACAAAATTATTTCAATAAGCGAAATAATTTTTCACACAACAAACAGGCAAATCAGAAATATCAACCAAAGAGAAGAATTCTCTCTGATAAACCAAAAGTTAAAAATGTGAAAAAAAAAAAAAAAGTAATGAACACAGTAAATCATTATGAAGTTTGCTTGTGATCTTTCATCAAATGAACCAACATGGCAAGGAAAGTTGTATATGTACAATAAAGACGATATTTGTCCTGGGCAGGAGGAAAGGGGGTGGGTTTCAAGAGCTAAGTTAAAAGGAAAAAAAAAAACAACAGTATGGCTCTGACTGACTAGCCTAAGATTCTTTACATTACTCTTACAGCATTATTACTATTACATTACTCTTACAGCATCCACCAAAATCTTATCCAATGAGGTAAGCGTTATACAAAAAAAAAATGAGTTAAAAACAACAGCTTATGTCACTATAAAATATTTGTTTGTACATTCTTCCGACAGCTAAAGTAAAGAGTCCCTTATAGAGCCATCCTATTAATACCATCGAGGTCAGATGAAGTAGCCATGTTGTGCGTGGCTAGTGGTGAAATGTGGTTCATGTCGACACCACTGGGCTAGTAAAATGACCAGCCACCTTCAATTTCATTAAAAAAAATGGTAAGGTATCCAATTTAAAGCAAGAAGGACTCAGGGACAAGGATCTGATCAAATGTCCCAGCATTCACAGGGGCTCAAACAAGGGGATCTTCTGGTTGAACTAAGCCATTATTAAACTCAAATAAAAAATATATTTAATTATATAAAAAAAATTCCAAGTTGAGAAATTGTTTCAAAGCATAATTTCATTTTCTATATCTCATTTTTCAAAGACTAAGCTTAAGTGAACAGTATGTGAATTTTTAAATTACCCACACAAAAAAAAAACACATATTGTAAATAAAAAAAAAATTCCAGCAGTTTGGTAAATATTTTATCTGAAATTTTTTATTTTTAAGGACGGGTTTACCTTGAAAAAAAAATAAAATTTAAAAATTTACTAACAAATAAATAAGAAAAAAGTTCAGTTAAGTTTCTCATCTAAATAATGAACCATGAAAAATATGGACAATGGCAATATATGACAGATCAACTCATCCATTCGAGTGTGTTTAAATCAAATTATAAATAACCCTTCACCATGTCAAGACTGAACAAAGTATTATAGCACATTGGTCAATGTATAAAATATATATTTATATAATTAAAAAAAAAAATGTCCAAAGTACATGATTTACAGCTGGCTAAAAAAAATATCTAATGTCAGTGAACACAAGTAAATATCTAAACGAGCCTACACACAAGTAGTACATACAAAAAAAAAAAAAATCTCAAAAAACAAAAAAATAAAATAGATGAACAAGATCAAGATCATTTCAAGAAAGATCATTTTCACAGCTAATTGCAGATCCTAGCATACAGTAAACTGAATGCTTTTAATGTCATTTTTATAACAACAGCCAACATTAAAAACAAATCATTTCAACGTCATAATGAGTCTATGTGTTGTATATGCTGCACACTGTGTAGAGAGGTACGTCTCTCATTACTACACATTCCAAGTATTCTGAGTAATTTTAATGGATTGGATGCAATTTTTTCATGCAAAATAAAAAAAAAAATAATAATAACTTGTTGCATTTAGTAAAGAGTTTGTAAAACATGTAAATAACTATATATGGGCTGAACGTGTATGCACAAGGATTCAGCTTATAATTGAAATTTTTTTTTCTACAGCAAACCTAATAATATATCATTAAAGCAAATAAACAAAGGGGGAAGCCCAGTGAAAAAAAAAAAAGTGGTATGTATCACCGAACATACAGGTTTGGAAGATGGAACTTATAAACCTGGCTTTAAAAAAATAATACAACTTAATACATGTTAACATTTTCAGTTTTACTGTAATAATATTTGAATATTACAGAAAAAGGTAATACAGTAACAACATTTAGCAGCAGATTGAAATTGATCAATTAAAAAAAAAAAAAAAAACATCTTTAATGGCCATTTTAGATATGGTGATTATAATAAAAAGACCAATAAAAGTACCAAATACAACCAGATAAATGAATTAACTTCAGAAGAACCAATGCACCTGGTCAGAATTTACACCTCCACAGGTTGACAATTAATTATCCATGAACAAAATGTCTGCCACTTTATCCCTTTGTTAATCTCTTTTTTTCCAGTCTGGCTGAATCCAGTCAACTCTCTGATATAAACACTTTGATAAGTCAGCAGTAAACACGTGTTTACTAACACAGATATGTCCGCAGCATGTAGCTTAACAACACACAAGACAAACACGTTCAAATGGCATAGTCAAATCCAACCATCCAGGAACTAGATGGTTACATGGTAGTTTTTATCTTGAACAGGTAAAAAAACAAAACAAAAAGAAGATGCCTTTGATGCTACCAATTATGCCAGCCTTTACCTGGTTCTGGTGGACACTGTGGAGAGGAAACAGAAACAACCAATCAGAATCATGCAACAAACTACTGAATGAGATGGAGGTTCATGTGTTTATGAGCATGACATTTACCACACGCCACGATCGAGTGGCGCTTTAGGGGGTTTAAGTTCATATACTGTTTATGGGCATACCATTAACTACTGCCGTATAAATATTTAGAATGATATGGCATGATATTTGCTGTACTTTTAAATGAATCAAAGTTATCAAATTTTCAAATGAATCAAAGTACTAAAGTTTTTGAATTTAAATGAATCAAAACACCAATGAAGTTTTGTAAATGAAGTAGCATTAAACACATAAGGTTTTGGTTACAAAACCAGCCTGATGAATATATTTGTACTCACTTTATTAGCCAGTCCAGGTGTCAGGTCATCAGAAGGTAATGCTCGTCCAGGTAATTCTTCTGTCTTTTCTTCTTCTCTACGTTTTAGACAAGCAGCCTTAGGATTTAAGTTCCTCTCTGATAGATGAAGATAAATTGTTCATATCAAAATAAAAATATTACAATAATTAAAAGTAAACTACGTGATGACACTAACAAAATTATATGATAAAAGAAGTATAAAAAAAGATGCCCTAATGAAACTATGACATTTGTTTTTTTTAAAAATTGAACCAAAATACATGTACATTTTAAAATCCAACAAAATCTTCACCACCCCTCCACTAGACAATAAAACTAGTAATTTGCTGCACCACAATTCTCACGATGCACTTACCACGAACTTGACTTTCTAGTGATGTGATAACATTGACAGCTTGTTGAAGGACCATAAGTTTGGTCAGAGGCTGACTCGAGTTGCAGTGGAGCGTCACCATCTGACCCAGCTCCTTGAATGCTTCATTAATGTCTCGCACTCTAACCCTACAAAATAGAACAACAAGTATTTAAAGAGTGTACTGTTTAAAATGATGCAATATGCTTTTCGAAACCTATTCAAAACATTTAATGAAAATAATTGCTTCGCTGATATGCAATCAATTTTAAATTATCAATGATTGAATTATCTTAAAGACTGAATGACCATTAAATTATTGATCTTTAACTTTTTGAGAAGTCATGACATAGAATATTATTATAAAAGAATGTGCAACCAAAGTTAGGTTCTGTTCTTCTTAATCATTTCTTAATATCAAGAAAGTAAAGTTAAAAATTATATAAAGACTAAAAATGATTATATTAATGGTATTACTGTAATATAAACAAGTTCCCTTAATGGCCATTGGGGGAGAACTAAATGTTTCTGTAACAACGACATATAAAGACCCAGCTGCTTTTACTTCCCCAAGTTATATACCCATTTTAAAGCTGGGTGAACTTTCACCATGACCAGGAAAAAGTTCTTGGTTCTAAATGAGGTCGACAGTCAAGCACTTTACATCACTTTGTGACTTTTAAAAATTCTTTAACAAAATAGGTTACAATAATGAGCCCTGCTATTTTCACTGGGGTAATTTGATTATAAATGATTGCTTCTTTCAATGATTTCAAAATCCTATCTGTTGTATATAAACATAAGGTGATAATCGATTAAATGGTAATATCACATATTACTTTCTAAATTTTTAGCCTTTTACATCTCAAATTTCAAAACCCAGAAATGATCTTAAACTGTAGATGATTGAAAGATAATTATGGAATCGAGATAAAGATATGTCTGATATATAATGTTTATTTTTTGCTCATATATTCAAGAAATAAATGAGGATGTATCCAGTGCATGTCAATAGCAGCCACCAAGCCAAGTGAATATAAATAAAACCAATTGTTTGAAATGATCAAATTGGTTTTAAAATGTATTCAGCTTTTGAAGTGAATTTGAAATTTTATAGAGAGAAGCAAACTACAAAACTGATTTTGTTAGAGAGAAGCTAACTACAAAACTGATTTTGTAACAAATGATGATTTTCTCATTGAGCATTCTGTTATAAAAATATCCTGGAAATAATAATGTTTGCAATAGTTAACTTTTTTTTTAACCAATTATAACAACAATTTAATTAACATACATTTTTTTTTTAATTTAAATAAAATTTAGAGATACAACATAATAAAAAAAAATAAGAGAACAAAATGAAGCAACACAAATAAGAGAGAGAAGAGTCCAAGAAAGACAGGGAAGGGATGAGGGAAATATAAAGTTACTAATCTTCCCCCAATTTACTCACAAGTTTTATGTTTTAATCTACAATTCAATTTTAAGTTATAAGTGTAAGGAATATTACATCCAGTATTGAAAAAAAAAACCCACACATTTTTTTTCTATTTAAAATTTTACATGATGCATTATGGGAGGAAAAGAAAATAACCCTAAGCATTATATTTTAAATAAATGTCCCCTAAAGAAATAAAATGGTTGGGCTAAGTTTTATTTAGTAAGAACCAAAGGGGCTCCTACCTCTCCCTGGCATTATTGGCTTGACGTCGTAACCGCTCTCTCTCTGCCTTTGCAGCTGGTGACAAATCTTCCTCATCACTATTTCTGTTTTCCCAAACAACATGGTCACGTCCAAGTTACAAATTAAGCAGGGACAATAGGATGGTGGTGAGGGGGGACCAAATTTAGGGAGTAATGGTGGAGGTAAGGAGGGTACAACATTGACACAGATTGGGAAAAAAAAAAAAAAGGAAAAAAAGAAAATGAATAAGTCAGAATTAAAAAAAAAACAGACAAAAAAAAAAAAAAGAAAAGAAAAGAAGGGGTCCTAAAGATCTGTTGTCAGACATTTTTAAAAGCTCTCCCCCAATTTTTAAATGCATAAGACATTAGAAAAAATATTTCTTTATGTACTTCAACAGATCTCTTGACCTGCCCTCCCCTCCTTTCAACAATGTTTAGCACCAGGCATCAAAAAGTACCTCTCTCTATTATTGTTTGCCTGGCGTCGAAGTCTTTCACGTTCAGCTTTGTCAGCTGGGGTTAGATTTGCCTCATCATCTGGCTTGTTTCTGTATAAAGTTTTGGATATTTTGTTGTGTCTATAACTTTTTTTATTTTTAATACTAGCTTACTATTTAATCTGATGTGTTAATATAAAAAAACTTTTTAGCAGAAGTGTTGTATGTGTGTGTGTGTGTGTGGGGGGGGTTTGGGGGATTAACAGTCTAGCTGATTTGATACATTTATAATAAAACAACAATTCTGTCTTTAAAATGTTGGCTTCAAAAGGACTCTGCACAATTTTTCAGAGGTGGGTGCTTTCTAGGAAAAACATTTCCACTCATTGGCATGATAATCAAGATCAAAGTGAAAACGCTAATATACATCTTAAAAATATTTACATATATATATTTTCAGTGGCATCAAAAGTTTTACAAAGGATTCAATAACTGGAATTCTTCCTTCACATTTCAGCAAAAAAAAAACAAAAAACTACTGATATTATATTAATTTACATGCAGGCTTTTCATGATCACCAAAAAAAGTTACGATGGACTAACATTATTACATTAGCTCAACCTTGTATGGTTATTTAAATAAAAATAAAAGACTGAGTTCTATTAGAAAATGAAAACTCTCAGGTTTACGGTAGTTATCTGCCTTTAATACTAGTATGCCTAAATGTGCAGATTAGAAGAAAATGAAGTGAAATACTCACTTGGAGTTTTTATTAGCTGTGGAAGATTTATGACATGATCTGTCACTATTATAGTCATACCTGAAATGGCCAGGGAGACAGATTAAATTTGATCACACATGGGTGATTTAACTGAGATTTCTTGGCAAATATAACACTTGCTCGAGCGGATTGAAGGAAAACTAAGATCACCAGAAAATAATTGAGCCACAAATTAAAAAAAAATCACCATTATTGGTTAAGAAAATTCTCACTATATTATGAAAGAACATAATTCCTATGAACCAATTCATAGAATAATATATAATTTTTTTTTAAGTTAGATTTACTGGTTAAATCCATGCAACTATGTCTAATAGGTTGTATTAAAGCATTTATAAAAAGTTTTGATGCCACCTATTATAGAAATATAATTGACATATGGTTTTGTTCTATCCGTTCAATTCGACATCTTGTTTACCAAGTAAACAACTTTCAATATTAGACTACATTTTTCTGACTAAAAAAAAAGCTCCAGTGAAGTGTACATGTAACAATACAAACAATAATGCACATTTTTATGTAACAATGATTGCCAAAATGTGGCTCTTAGCTTCACACTGCTCTCATGGAGCTTTATGTGGCTTCCAATAGCCAGTTTTGTCTAAAATGTAAATACTTCTAGAAATAAATATTTTTAAATTAACCATGGTGTGGGGCTGTTAAATGTAGTTTTTACTTTAACAAATCAACACCTGTCCACAACTTAATGCATGACCATGTCATTTTGTATGACATACTATAAAATGAATATGTTGATGGAACTCACTTTGCAAAAAAAAAAAAAAAAAAGAAACATACACTATTCTCATCCAAGTATATTTCTGTTGACCTTATCTGTTTTATAATATATACATGCTCAAAAATATAAGAATATCTTACCCATCTTCATGATTGCTGCTGGCTTTACCATGTGTCCTGCAAGAGGAAGAAAAAGATCAGGTATGAATTCACCAAATAAAATTTCAATATAATTCAATATTATATGCAATGGATGTTGGGAGAAACTACTAACCAAAAAGTAATGTCACCATACCAGGGTTGCCAAATGACAGCCCAGAATGTTAATAAGTTAAGATATTGTTACTTTCATGTATGTCATTTAGATTTATATTTAAAAATCTATCTTCATTATTATTGTTCATTTGTTTGTCTGATCCATTATATGAACAAATAATGTTTTGCATTTTTATTGGCATTTCATGGTGTTTATTTAAAACATAATTTAGCAAGAAAAGAAATTATTGTTTCTCAGATAGGAAATTATTAAAATAGTCAAAAACCTGCAATGTAGTCAAATGTAAATGCGAAGCAAACTGTAAGTACAGTAAATACCTAAACTTCCCCTAAAACCACTTAGTTAACTAAACAATTAATTTTCTAATGGTTTTATCAATTTAAAACAGCAATTTTAGTATTATATTTTTAAATTCTCCTCATTGAAGGAAAAGTGAATTAGACTAAAAGCATTGAAAAAAATAAATGCATGTAACCATTTTTTAATAGGGAAATTCTGATAAATCTCTCATAAATCCAAAATAAATTACCCATCATCAAAGCTCTCTAAATATATTCTTTACCACTTCACACTGTTTAACCCTTTACGGTTTGAAGACACATATTTTTTTTTTACTAGCTCCACTTTCGATGCCATATCTTTGGTGATGTTAATGTTTTGTAAAGAGCAGAAAACAATCTATTTTAGTGTTTACATTTTAAAAATTTGTCACGTTTTAGATAAAAGGGATGAAATTTAAAAGAAAATATGAATGTAATAATACATTCTGTTGAGTCACTATGTAAAATTATAGAAAAGTAAGCATTCTGGTGAAGCCACAATAAGTTAATTTTTTTTTTTGGAATTCTATTTTTAATATACGTATTTATAATAATCTCTAAATATTTTTAATAAAGGGTGTGAAATTATATTATGCACAGCTTTTTAAAATTAATTTTTTAAGAAGGAACCTGTTATTTTTACTCACCTTTCCTCAAGACTGGGAAGTGATTTGAGTTCAAAATCTAAATGGTGAAAATTTTGTAAATAAAATTCCAACGTTTCTTGAGTGAGGGGAGAATTTGATATAAAATTGAAGAATCTGATGTTTGTTTTTATGGTTTTCTGCAGCAATCACCAACGTATAGATATGCATACAAGATTTATTGGGATCTAAGATGCCCCACAGTTTTTAGAGCAGGAAATATTATATAATTCTAAATCTTTGCTAATCTACATTCAGACTACAAGACAA
The DNA here is from genome assembly GCA_021962125.1 of Bulinus truncatus. Taxonomy (NCBI): domain Eukaryota; kingdom Metazoa; phylum Mollusca; class Gastropoda; family Planorbidae; genus Bulinus; species Bulinus truncatus. Next base: position 1,292,248 of record JAGDYQ010000177.1, on the reverse strand, counting down.
ACTCTCATTCCCCAACCGTCGGGGGGAAAAATCTTATACTTAAAAAAAATAAGGTACATCTAAGAAGTCAAATATATTATGTATAATCTGAATAGTACTAAGACACATGCATACAGACATCAAAAGGTCATTAAAAATGTGTGAACATTTCGATGTATTATTAAATCAGCATTTTAGTTTTATTCTCAATGTATAAAAATATACCGTAATGGACTAGCTAAACTTTTGAACCAGTTGCCATTAGAGATGACCGGATTAAAAAAAAGAAACATGCAACTAAACTCACCGTGCACGTTTAGCAGGGGGCTCTCCACTCTGAGAACCCGATTTGCTTGATTTATCAGGCCCAGATTTCTCTCCCTTGTCTCCATCATTTTTCTCCATTTTGATCGGACCATCAGAGGATGCATCCGGGTCATCACCTGATTGGTGAGATTCAAGAGTTAATGAGATACAACTTATTTAAAAAAGATGTAACATTCTTAGCAAACCAGTTTTCATTATTTGTGTGATTTTTATTTTAAAAGATACATTACCTATATCATTATACTTTTGTTGGTCAGAAGACACAGAAGGAAGACTTGATGGGGGTGGGTGATGACCTCCCTGAAAAGAAAAATGTATCATTATCAGATACGAGTGCATATATGCATACAGATACGAGTACATATATGAGTACGGATACGAATACAACAGATACATAAAGGGGACAAAAATAAAACTAGAGACCTTGTTTAGCTATTTAGAAAAAAAATTATGTAAATTTTAGACCAAATGAAGAAAAAATTACAGCAAAAAAACTAATGAAGGGTAAAAAAAAGTACCAGATTAGGACAGGGAAAATTCAGCTTGTAACACTACAATAAGTTTTTGTATTTACTAAACTGAAAAATGTAATAAAATTATTCAAATGAGACACTAGAAATGATACATGAAGAGCCAAGGCTGGGAGAGAGTTTATCTTGATATTACAGGTCACACACACACAAACACACACACACAGTGCATTAATGTTTCAGATGAGGTCTGGGTGAAAGCAGTAAAATGTTTGTATTACATTCACAGAGATGTGGTAATATATGAATTAAGTGTTGTTGTTTACGCTGCAGCCCGTAATGGATTCTACATGAGGGGAAACTCTCAGAATTGACAGTTGAGCCATTGTACTCAACAAGGCTCATTTAGCTATTGAAAATACTCAAACATGAATCCGTCTTTTAAATTGTAATTCTAGATAGACATTAACAGCCAAATTATTATTAAAAAAAAATGTTTCTGACAAGTTGGTGTAATCAGACAAAATCTGTAGCAAGTACTTAACTGATATAACATATAATTGTGACCAATGGATAAATGTAATCAGACAAAATCTGTCACAGAGATAGAAACAAAGTCTTTATTTACTGAAATCTAATGAGATGTTTGTGTTGTATGTGTTATGGTACATAACTATGTCTATGAATATGTTTGTGTTGAAGTTGTTCTACATCTAGATGTTTATGTTGCATATGAGTTACATGAGGATATTTATGCTGTGTCCATATGTCACATCAGTTATGTGTGTGTCACATCAGTTATGTGTCACATCAGTTATGTGTCTGAGATAGATGTTATCAAGATATGTAATGTGTGTAATAAAATCTAGGTGTGTATAATTTTTTTTAGGAGCTAGGCATTACTGAGGTAAAGACACAGGTTATTCAAAATTTAGATCAAAATCTGTAACTAGAGATTGGTTAAACTTACACTACTAGAGTAGGTTTAATAGTCATATTTTTAGAGTAATTTCTACTAATATCTAGGGAATAGTGGTAAGTGAAGACTGCGGTGGGTAAAACTTTCACTACTGGTGGATCTTCTAGTCCCATCTTAAGTATGTAAAGACTGGTCTTAGTTTTAACTTTCACTACTAGAGGATCTTCTAAACATACATGATACAAATAGTAAGTAAAGATTGCAGTCGGTTTAACTCTCCTGCCAGAGTATCTCCATGAAATGTACCCACCCAATAGTACTGTGAGCAGTCATAGTACGGCAGTCTCCGCCTGTCATACTGACACGATGGGGGCGGCGTAGGGTACGCCTGAGGGGCGCCGCTGGGCGGAGGCGGGGGAGACGTCTGCTTCCACGGCAGTGTTTGCTGGTGGTGGGGGTGATGGTGGTGAGGGTACACGGGCGACCCCGCGTCCCACCCCCAGTTCTCGTTGGTGGCCGCCATATTGTGGGCTGGGGTCACCCAGGGATAGTGCGAGTGACTGGGATACATGCTGGGGGAGGGTCCAAAGTAAATCCAGGAACTGTCCCCTGCCTGATCCAAGAAATGTTTCTTTTTAATCCACGGATTAATCCACCGTATCCTGCGTCACGGGAACCCGAATTTTTTCTTTTTATCCATGTCAGCACACAAACTGAACGTATCCAACCACTTCACTAGCCGAGTATAAAATCGTATTCCAGATGTAATCCTTCATTTCAGAATATTTCATTGAGAAACAAATAAATATTTGGATGAACCGCGTCTAAACAACAACAACCACCACCACAACTGTAAGCGCTAAAAATAAAGCCGAGAGAATGTGACGGGAGAATTCACTTCACATTAAGTAATGACTGTCTACAATACAAATCAAATTATAAGATATATATGTTCAAGTGAGTCAAGTTCGTGTTACACAACAGTTCAAGACAGTTAACATTATCAGAGAACAAGTCACTTCTGCTGGTGTGCGACGACTACACGCGAAGTTCGAACAATTGTGGCAGACGATCAAAGAAAACTTATTCCACTATTTCACGAAAGTCGGTTTTTAATAACCTTCTGATAATAATTTATCAGTGTAAAGTATCTCCTCACAATATCAACTGGTATTTAATGACAACTATTACGAATAATAATAATAATAATAAATTCCTCCGTATTTATATACATATATTATTCATCATTCCCACGAAATGTCGAAATAAAACAACAGTAGTGGCGGTACTGCGTGCACATCCAGTCTATGTTTGTTAGATAATCCTCGATCCGGGGCCCCCCCTGTACACTATCAGAAATAAATCTGGCTGTGGCTCACACAGGCCAACAACATCTGACAAATATTGTACGAGCTGATAGATAGAGGCTCACACTACGTCAATGACTTTTCCTTTCTCGCGCCTACTTCCTCCGCCTTGCTTGCACCTCCCCCATTACCCCACACTCCCAACTTTTTTTTTTCACCTTTCGACGTTTTATTTTTCTCCCTCTCATCTTCTTACATTTTTTCCCCCCATCATGTGGTTGCCAGATTTCTAAGGATCAATATATGCGTCGTGTGCGCCAAGCAGGCAACTCTCCCAGTTCACGAGCATTCAACTCAACAATACAAGTTAGAAGAGTTGGGATATGCAAAATTGCTTTTGAGACAGTACGATATGTCTTTAAACAATAAGTTGTATCCGCTAAGTTCTCAGAATATCGTCACAGTCAACAGAACGATTCCAGAGATATGAAGCAACACAATGCAGCAAGAGTCATGTGACAGTTGGTCAAAGGAGGTGGCAGAGCGTTATGAAAATCACATAATTACGTGTACAGAATGCATATCCGGGTCAATATATTTACTTGATGAGGTACGATCATTACATTCGAAAGCCAGCTTCTTAGAGCAAACAGTATGTATGTGTACATAAATATATAAACACACACACACACACAAACGGGAGTCTTGCCAACTAAACAAAATCGCGATGGAAAAAAGTCATTTCAGATTATTCCTCTACGGCCCGCATGAAATTACTGATTAGAGTTTTGGGGAGTTGTGGAAAATTACATTCTCAAGTTCACGCACTTACATTTAAACACCTAACTGATTACATATTTACTGCAGGTAATGGCAAACACATGTCAAACATCGGATAATAAAACTTTAAAAAAAAAAAGGACTTCACAAAAGGAAAACCAAATTTGTACATATCACGACTGAGAAGAAACAAAAATAAAGCCACCCAGCCTGGCAATAATGTGTACTTGAAACATGGGGGCCAAACATGGAAGACATATAATATGGATTGGGTAATTGAAGCAAAAACATGTCTTGATGTACTCTAACTGGGAAGTGAATATGTTCACCCCCCCGCCCTCCTCCTCTGGGTCTGAAGTATATACCTCCTGGGTGTTCATCTGGCCACCTCGTGCAGTACATTAGTTCAACGTTGACACCCCAGCCTTCTTATATTATTTGGTTGTGCGTGGACAAAAATCTGGCAAACTAAACCAGCGCCATGACTCCTGGAGACGTTTGGTCATTTACATTTATTTACATCACGGTAGATGCAGCTTTCTAGTATGCCTTCGGGGCTGTTCGGGATAACTGAGTTTATGTTTTTTCCCCTCCGGGGGTAGGGGAAGAAGGGAGGGCATGCTTACTTGGAAACATTAATGTTAATATATGGCATCAGAGTAGATAGAGAGAAAAAAAAAAGGACCAAATTGGTATTAAGAAAGTGCCATTTATATTTATTGATATCTGTTGTCAACTGAATTCATTTATAAGGTCAGTCAGATGTCAACTTTTGTTGACGTGACATATTAAATGGTAAAAGAATCTCTTCATGGAGGGAAAGAAAAAGCCATACAAGAAAAACAAAGAAGTGAATAAACAAAATGTATAACGTTTTCTCACATAAATGTGTAACGGAGACTAAAACACGGTAACACCACCGCCATAACTATGTGAGACGTTCATAAGGGGTGGGGAGGGGAATCAGGTCTGGACACACAAGTATTGCGAAAAAAATCTCGAGCAGAATCTGTATGACGAGTGTGGGGGGCTGCCAATAAATGATTAGTTCATGTTGGATCGATTTAGAGCAAGTTTTGTAAGACCGGGTGCATCTGGGATAGATTTTACTCGCATCTGTTTTGCGTTACCGAAGGGGAAGGGAGGGAGGGAGGCGGGAGATGAGCACAACTGGAAGCAGACGTAGGACTGTGGGGAGCAGGCGCGAACGGGAAAAAGGTGTGAAAGTGCACGACTCCATTACCGTAGCTACCTGAAAACAAAAATGTGTCGGAGGGAGAAGATATTTCAGATTCAAAAACAAAAAAAGTTCCCCTGTTCTGGTTTTATTTAGTGAACATCATTGACGAAATTAAAAAGAAATAATCTAATATGCACAAAAACAACCAAGAAAAGGGAACAAGAACAACTGAAAAAAAAATGTTAGGCTGATTCTAACACCAATACACAATTGGTAGAGTAATATATATATAAAAAGGGCAAGATTACAGTATGAGACCAGAGTGAATGTTGAAACGGTGCTGGTGAGCAGAAAGGGGAAATAACCGAGAAGGGGAGAGAAGAAAAGGTGTGTGTGTGTGTGGGGGGGGTAACATATTTAGAACGGATGAAGAAGAAATATATTAAAAAAAAACCTACAGTGATATTTAAATCTTTACAAGCTAGCTGCCAACTTGGTAAATTTCTATTTAAGTGCTTGGATCATAGGGGAGGATAATTCACGTCGGACATCAGATGGAAAACGCATCAGTGTCCGTTTGGTAGAGCGATTTAAAAACTTAGCCAGAGATTCGCACAATGCTACAGAACACATACCGCATACACGCACACTCGCAATGAGAAGTGTTTCTGAGTTTATTATGTCACGGGGCATTAGCCACTAGTATGAATCAAAGACACAATCATCCCACAGCGAGAGTCTATCACAATACACGATGGATATGACATAGTTGTAATAAATTCAATGTCTAGTGCATGGCGTAAAAATGAAATAAATGTCTCGTGACTTCTAGTTGGGCAACTTGGGGTCATGTGTCATGTCCCAAAGCACGGACATGGAAGATTCCAGTTATTAATAGGGCATGCCGCACACGGACATGGAAGTTTGCAAGATTTCAGTTAATTAAAAGGGCATGCCGGCAACGATGTGCATTGAATAAAACACGCGCATACTTGGTTATATTTTGAAAGGTACCACCGTTACAGTGAAGGTGTGCGACCTGGGCCAAATCAAGAAACGGGGACCTAGTTAAACATACAAAGGGCCCTAACCAAACCCAGAGCTGGGCTCAACATGTGCACGGAGGCTGTAAACAGATGTTGTTCTACGGGCAGGTTACATTACCTTTTCCCAAATGTCCTATTTCTCGTGTTCACGTAACACATTGTCACATACATGTGTATATATATATATATAATAAGGAAATATTCTTAGAGATAATTTGGACTGGAAGTACCTGTTGTCCGAAATCAGGAAAATATCTTTATGAGCCATACAGGTAAATCGCCAGCTGGATGCGACAGGCTTTGCATGACATGTTGACAAGTTATACTGTCTTTTTATACACGTACTTGCATGTTTTCATTGGTGGCGGTGAATTACTTTTGAGACCACAACCCCGTGACAGCATGTGCGATTTGGGGTGGATGGGATTGGGGGGGGGGGGGGAGAGTTGCTCATCCCAAGCTCAGAAGTAAACATTCTGATGACGAACCTACACAAAACCAGATCAAGGGACGTGCTTGGGGGAGTACAAGGATCAGTCATTGAACTTTGGGTTACAGACGATCACATTCAAACAATTCATGCTGCATATGTTGCTGAATGCACACCAATAATTGCCTCGTTCCGTTTTATTTTTTTTTTTTTAAAAGATCAAACTTTTAATGCTATTCACACAACATTGGCGTTGATGGCTAACCACACCCTCGGCAAAATTAAGCAGGCTTTTTTTTATTGACCAGACGTTGTGTCCTGGGCGTGTATGAAGTAAGAAGCCACTATTGGTGCAGCTGGAAAGTGCGCCCCCCCCCCCAAAGTACCTACATCTACGGAAGCCCTTAAGCCACTGGAGTCGCACTTAAATTTATAAAAACAAACCTCCAGTGTGTGTCTGTGTGTGGCCTTAAACATAAAGTTTCAACTACGTCGTATAATTTTTTAAGATGGCTAACCAAGCCGCACCCTCGTCATTATATCATTCTATTATTGAACTGTTATGTCAAGACATACCAGGGGCAGGTGAGGCGGGGGGCATGCACCAACACTAAGGGCCATGTTGGGTATTTCCCATTGTACCACTTCAAGCAGTGGTACACAATTTAACACACCAACAACGATAAGTCCACATGAGCTGACCTATTCACTAAGCGAACACCCGATGAAAAAATCCCCTAACTTACCATAGGCGTTGACAGGGACCGGCAAGTAGGCAGACATGGAGGTACCAACTAGGTGAGGAGATAGTCAACAGTATTATAAAAGATGAGGTCATCGAATGGCCTGTGAGGATAAACCCTCTCACTCCCCTCTCTCAACTACCTGTCTGACCACACACTGACCGCTACTGCACCCCTTCCCCCCTCCCCGTACTTTCCCCCAAAAGAGCGGAAAAAAAAACCAGAAACAAAACGTTGGAATTGACCCCCCCCCCAAACACACACAAGTTTAATCATAGAATAAGGTAAATATAAAATTGTTTTGTTTCTTGGGCGGAGAAACTGGCTAGGGTGGGGGGTGGGGTACATAGAGGAGGGTTGTGCAAGTCTTAAAACAGATGCGCTTAGTTGGGTTTGACCTTTTCTACAGCATGAAAAACACGTGTGAGAGATGGGCGGGTGGGGGGAGGGGGAGTAGCCTGGCGGACGGGAGGGGGAAAAAAAACCTGGGGAGGGGGATATAGGTAGCAGCAGCGAGCGGATTTAAAAAAAAAAAAGAACTTGTAGAAGGCTAATGTGAAGTTGTGAACTGATTCAAAATGACCTGATTTAGCAATCTCTCTTTTTTTTAAATTGCACATGCTCTAGCCACTTGAGTCCACCCTAACTTGTTACCAACGGCCGTCAAAAAACAAGATTAGCTTTGAAACAAGCAAAATGTGCGATCACGTTTTATATGCCTACTATATAGGCCAGTGTTAATGTTGCACTGTCTCGTGATTTCAAACACACTATGTATTTAATTCAACATAATTGCACACGCACGCACACACATATACAAAAGAAGATAAAATTCAACAGCGAATTGAATGTTAACACAAAGCTTAAAAAAGAAAAAAATTAAGAAGAAAATGTTCCCGGATAACTCTTCTCTACGGAAATTCTTATTCTGGGTGGCGGGTCCTGATGAGAAAAAAACGCAAAGGGGAGCTGAATGAGAGGGGGAAAAAATGGCTCTGCCAGATCTGACGAGGTAAGGGGGGTAACAGCGAATGTAGCCTGCCGCTGAGGGGAAGTAATTAGAAGGCGATTTATTAGAAAAGATATTTTCTAACTAGAGCTAACTACATAGACAGACATTGTGGGCTGAAAACATATGAAGAAATTACTCTTCAGTTTACAACTTTTTCACACAGGAAAATAAAAATATATAAATGTCAAACTTGCTTCCGGTAAAATGATTACCGCTAAATTACATTATTTGTTTCCAGAAGGAATTTAGAACTTTTTTTTATTTTCATCTAATAATACTGAGAAAAAGTTGGTTAAGTTATATACTAAAGTGGCATTAAAGGAAACTAGAGATAAAAGTGGTAGTCAAAAGTTTAGATTATATACATTCATTTTTAAGTACCTGAAATTATAGGAAGAAAGTAGAAAGCAGTAAAAAAAATTTCCAAACAGGTATAGTGCAAACTCACCATGTGTGGTGTGTCCATGTGACCAACCATCATGCCTGACGTGTAGGGGCCTATGGGGCCCATCACACCAGATGCATGTGGGGCAGAAGGCAGGAGCTGAGGTGGGAGATGACCGGGTAGAAGCGGCTGACCCTCAGCGTGGTTACGAAGAACGTGAATGGCATCATCTAGATCCAATCTTTCTTCCATTCGACTCTGTAGTGAGAAAAAAAAATTTATTACAATATTTCATTTTATTAGTAATTTTAAACTATCAAAGTAGTGAGAGACTAATTTATGACTATCAAAGTGGTGAGAGACTTTGGAAAAAAAAAGTCTTCCATAACATATTACCCAATGATTACAAGCTTTTGGTGGGAAAATAAAAACAAAAATTGACAGTGTTTATTTCCCTTAACTTCTGTCAAGCATTATTAAAAACTAAACCCAGCTTATTGTCATTAAAAATAAATTTCATTTTGAGGTTAACAAAGACTGCTTTAATGGAATTTTTTTTTTAAATTTGCAATGGGGGGGGGGAGGAGAGAGAGAAGGCATTTAATGCTGTAGTTTTTTTTTTCAAACCTGTACTCAGAAAATAATTTTAAATATTATAAGTAACTGTTTCTAATATTAATAAGATAACTGGTAAATAATATTAAACAGAAACCATTTTATTAAATTGTTTCTTAAAAGTTTTTGGCTTAAAGATACAATTCAAATTTTTTATTTATCAGCATCAGGTGACAACTTATGGAAATACAATTTTTTTTTAATTCAAAAGTGTAGAAAATGTAAAAGCTTATCAATTATGAAATAAATTTACTTTCATTTAAAAAAAATGAATTTACCTCATAACTTAAAAAAATAAAAAAATACCACAAAAGCAACATTGACAGATGAAAGGGATGTGTGGGTGAGAAAGGAGGAGGAGGGGATTCTCCAGACTTCTGGAAGCAACAGATAAAACATATGACATAGAAATCAGCCCATTTAACAGATAGTCCAGGTAACTTGTTGGATTAACTTTTAATAAATAACATTATATATATATTTTACAACACTGACACAATTAAAGCTGTACACTGGTTCAAACCAACCCAGGTGGCTATACTTTCCAATGTCAAGAATAGTTTGTTTTTTTCCCACTTCCAATTACTTTTTCTAAAATTATGTAAATCATGAACAAAGCAATAGACTAAGTTAAGTTTATCTATATATAAAAAAAAAAGATTTGTGCCAAGCTTAATGACATGAAAAATCAAAGTGATAGTCAAAAGGAAGTTTTATTATAATGATAAATGTAAAACATTCACAAAATGAATATTAACTACTCAAGTGTCAGGCTTACAAAAGCATACAACATGGAATATTAGTGATACATGTATGACCATACAGCAATCCTTTTCAAAGCTACAACAAGGCATGGGTTATAGAGGAAGATATGTGTCATCAAAAAGTCAAAAAAAAAAAAAAGAGAAAGCTTGTCAGAAACAACCAGAAGAGAAAAGATTCTTCATACAACAGCGAAATGGGGAAAAAAAATAAAACACAAGAAACTGTCTTTCATTAGCCTGTTACCTCCAAATGATGGTCACTTAGAACGTGGATAGCATCAGTCAGTCGGTCATCTACTAATGGCTAGTGGGTTCAAAATATAATAGGGGACTCATACATAAATAAAATATTGGAAAAAAAAAGTCCAAAAACAAAAATAACAGATACAAAAAATATAAAGAAAATAAATACAGAAGATTAATGAATGTACTTAAAAAAAAAGGATTTATCAACCAAGTTATTAGGTCATGCTATACAGGTAAGTGCTTTGCACAATATTCTGTACACACAGTCTCATACTGAACAATTAAATTCCACAAAAATTATCATGCATATCTAGACCTGAGCAAATGACGCAAAGTAAGGTGCATTTCTACTACTGCAATAATGTACTTTCATTATGTTCAGTTTGACACCTGTCATGCTTTTCCTGTCACTTTAAATATCAGAGTAGACTTTTCTTTTTTTTACTAATTATTCAATACATTTACAAAAAAAATGAAAATCCCATTGAGCCCAAAAAAATAAATGCAATTCATACACATTCACTTAAAAACACACACCAAATTGTTTATAAAAAATAAATAAAAATAACAACTCAAGTTATTTAAATGAGAAAGAATTGCTTTAGATGCATCAAGAGTAAGGAGACTTACCAGAGAATGCAAGTGGTTGGTGTCGTACTGACCGGCTGGCTGGCTGGTGGATCTGTTCCACTGTTGAGATGGAGGCGCTGGGGACATCATAGCTACAGTCAAGTACATATTTAAATCAGTGGGGGGGGGGGGGGGGGGGTGTCAAATAAAAAAAAATGTAAGACAGAATTATTTTTTTTTTTTAAACTTTTAAATGGTGTCAAGCTATGCCTACTGGCAAAAGAAAATTTAAGTTCCCTTAGCCCTTAAGGGCCATCGGGGGATCCACTTTAAAATTAATAAGACATTTATTTAATACAATCCCCATAGATTACCTGGTGTCGGAGATGAAACAGGGGTGGAGTGATTAGAACCCCCGTAACTGCTGCTTGTCTGTTCGGTTGAATATATCTGGAGCAGGAGAAGAAAAAAAAAAAACAAAAACATTAGTACGCTGCCGTATTTGTTCAATACAGAATACACACACACATTAAACGTTTTTTTATCATACAAAGCCTGATAGAAAAAGTAACACTGTGTACAAAAGGATATAAAGTGGTGAAAGTAAAGGAACCAGAGACTTACAGATGCCAGGGCCTTGCCTACAGCCATGCCGGATGAAGATGACACTGGTGGTCTGGTGGACATTAAGTCTGACCCGTTGATGGTTGGTGAGGGAGCTCCAGTGTAACCGGCTCCCGTTGAAGGCACACTGGCTCCCCCGACAGGCTGCCCACCACGGAACGAGGACATGGGGGGCAGACCAGAGGAAGACAGAACTTGCTGGTCAGGAGACACTGGGTGATGATGGTAGGACTAGAGAGAAAAAAATACAGAAAATCGTAAAATTTAGAATGAAGAATAGGAATGTTTATTATTGCAATCTTCCTCACTTGTAACTATATCTTCCACTATTTGAAAAAATCTTTGCAAAAAAAAAAAAAAAAAAAATATTTTTTCTCCAAATTAAAAAAAAAAAAAAAATCTAAAATTTAAATCTAATTCTAAAAATAAAAGAATGGATATTGGACGGAAAACCGTTTTGTGCAACAAGGAATTTCAACGTTTATCTTAAAAAAAAAAAAACCCTGCCCATTTTGATTTGCCAGGTAGAACGCCGGTAAAAAAAAAAAGTGATCCCGCAGGTCTGACTTAAAAGACTTGACATCTAATTAAATAAATGGCGATAACAAGCCCCCAATAGTGAGATTGTATCATAACACAAGAGGCTAAACAAATTGAGTTACACTGATTGGGGGGGTGCCATCTGGCAACTGGCTGCCAGGATGGCTATACTACACAAAGCACAGCAAGCCAAAAAAAAAAAAGAAAGTAAGAAAGAAAGAATCCAAAGAACAGTAGACTGTGAGGTTAAGTGTCAACATACTTTTTTTTTGGTGCCAACTTTTAACTTTATATATCCACCAAGTTTTAAGAAAAGAAAAAAGGATAATGAAGGTCAACTTGAGAACATTAAAAAAGAACAAATACTTTGAATATTGGTAAGACAAAGTATAATACAAGACCTTCTTTATCATAAAAAAAACATTTTTACATTGAACTGTGTTAAATGGGGTTTCTTTTTTTTTTTTAAAAAAACTTATATCAGTCTCTGAGATGCTGAGACAACGTTATAGACACTGAGATAATTAAAATTAATAATAACAAGCCAACATTCGAGGTGAATGCTTAAAGAAAGTTTTTTTTTTAAAAAAACAAATGCAGGCTAAGAGATTAAAAGAAATGTATCGATGCACTCATAGAAAATGTGAAACAATTTGATAGGCTAGCAGTACTCATGACTTTAATAAAGAGACTCCATTAAAACCCTTCAAGTGAAAGGGGTGTGGCAGTCCTACATTAATACATGATAAACTCAAGAGATATATGGTTCAGTGAGTATTAGTGTGGATAAGAAGGCAGGGTATGTACCAGGACCGAAAAAAAAACACCCCAAGTAAGTTTGTAAGAGGGGGAGGGAAAGGGAGGTAATTCAGAATCTATAGACAGATTCAGTTTAGCCATCTGGTTTATATCAAGGGAAGGTTAGATCCTGAGTAAAACAGAGAAGTAAAAAAAACAAGAACATGAACTATAAAAGAAATGAATGCCCCGCACACACACACACACATATATATATATATATTTATATTTTTTATATTAATGGAAAAAAAAAATAGAGAAAAAATCAAATCAAAAGAAGAACATTGTGATCTAAATGTTAGAATAACAAGTGATACAAAAAGTTGGACTGGAATTGCAACATGAAGGAATAATTGAACATTGTAATTCCTACATTTTACTGACTTCAAGATTAACATTCACTCTAAAAAAAAAATTTCATATTATTATGAATGCAACTAACAAGCTCTATTCAGATCTTCACCTGGGACACCTCAATGTATTCAGTACAAATATGACAAGAACACTTATATGGAGACTAGTTAATTCACCACAACATTTCTTTCAGATTGAAAATCAGTTTTAAAAATCTGCTGCTTTGTTCAAAAATAAATTTAATGGCCCTCCCCCCACAAACAGCTTTCCTATTTTACAACTCTCCGGCCTGCCTGGTGTCTGACAAAAAAGTATTTTTTTCCCACAAAGCACATCACTACCGATTCCATCACAATGGAATTAAGACTTGGGTCATTTTTTTTAAAACTACATATTCCATCACAATGGACTTAGATTTTTAAAATTGTACATGGGGAGTGTCAGAGTATAATTTAATAATGATGGCCAATTATTTATCAGTCCTATATTTGTATTGTTACAAAACGTTATATACAATGTTACATATGATGATACAAAATTATACATACCATATCTCCATGGTGCGCCATATTTGATGGGTAGGAAGACTGTTGGGGAAATGTTCCGGAAGAACCTGGAAGAAGGGATGATGGATAGGATGAAGGTAGAGCACCAGGACCCCCTGACCACTGGTCACCTGGCCCAGGGGGGTGGTCTGCAAAATGCAGGGGAAAAAAAATACGAATTAAAAAAAACTGGTGTAATATGCAAATAAAGGGGTTTTATATAACTAAATTTTAGCCATTGTTTTTCATCATTGCATGAATAAATCCAAGCAATTACAAATAGAGAAAAAAAAATAATAGATAAGTATTGAAGTGACAACTAAATTGAGTGTGTGCGTGTGTGGCCCAGGCTGAATACAAAATATCTGAGATAGAGAAAGGTGAGGCTAAAATTGTAAAATAAACCCAACTGGGACTTACCCATAAAATAATCCCCATACAATCCTGGTTTGGGAGAGTTATATCTGGGGGAATCCTGAGGGAAGTCATCGGGTCCTGGAGAGTACACCTGCAACACAAGAGAAAAAACACAAAAAATTAAAAGATCATAAAAACCCAAACAAATGTAAATATTAATCTAAGCCATCAGTCCTGATATCTCATTCACTTCATGGACTATTAACCAATCATATACAAAGAATTATCGCACAAAATAGTATAACAATATAATATAAATTCAGCATTGGGCTTAAAAGCTGGCAAAATAGTGTGCGGTATACATTCCCTGTGTGAGCAGTTCTTATGGAAACCATCTGGGTCGCTCACTACATTAGGGGCCCATATAGCATCGATTCTTATGAAATATTTTGCTGATGGGGCCCTGAAAAGGGCAAAACTATAGAAGTCTTTGCCCGTTGCCCCCAAATACCTAGAAAAGGCAGTGGTCGCAGTAAAATAAATGAACATTACAATCATCAAAGGAGAACTATCATAATGTTACTGTCACTGCTAGCCAGTTAGATTCTCTATGGATGCCGAGTGGCTCTCGATGGCAATGAATTTACCACTGCCATCTATTGAGTATTTCAGGGAACGGCCAATGATAAATTCCCAGCCATTCTCTCCACCCTTCAGAATATAGTCCAAGGAAGACACATAGCTGCAGCTTTCTTTTCTACAGGTAAAAAAAAGTAGAAAAGTCAGGTGAGAAAACTGGAAGATGTCTCAATCTACCATCACTGCACTGTCTGGTCCATGTCATATGAATGGTTTGAGAAAAAAAAAACAGCTCCAGGTGTTACACCAGACACACCTGTTCACAACCATAACAAGAAATTAAGAACTAATGCAGCTTTCTGCCACTGCTTTCCATGTCTTGACCAGACTTGAGTTCATGCCTTGACCGATATTACATTACAAATTGGTAAATAAGTAGTGACATACAAAAGTAAAATGTACAAAGATATGTTTAAAGGCAATAATAACTACTTATTGACTAGCAAAAAAAAATAGGTAATGGGTGGTGGTAGGAGCAAGGGGAGGCAAGGAGACAAAGGGTGGATCACAAAATACAAATAAATGTGGGAAGGATTAATAGAAAGAAAGAGAACATTGTTCTAAAAATAGAAGGTGGAAAATTCTCATACCTTATTTTAAAAAAAAAACATTGCAGAAAGAGAAGGGGGAATCATGGCCATCTCATTATAAACTTTAAGGGGAAATAATGAAAGCTAACCAGGGGAGGTAATTATAGTTTACTCCAGAGGAAAGCATTAATTAGACAAAATGAACAAGTGATGACAATTTTTTCTTAACAATTCAAACTCCAAGGTTGCTGGGGGGGGGGGGGATTGGTGGAGGGGGAGGGGGGGTCTGTTATGTTCATGCTTCGTCTTACATAATGTGAAGTGTGGAATTAGTAACATAGAAAACTAGTTATTATAATTTTTCACAGAGATTTTGTGATACTAAAAACTGTATTTTAGCACAGTCTTAAAAACAACACCCCAGTAAATTATTGGTAAACATAAAGAGTAGACAGGGGTGGAGGATGGGGTTACATTAACGAAAAATTAAAAAAAATAATTATAATGTTGGTTGCTAAATCAAATCATTCTAGCGTGGAGATATTGAAAACATGCAACCAACAAATATCAGCACGGCCCACTGCTCAGATTCATGAGATTTTTAGAATGGATTGAATATTTTAGAATGGATTTGGGATTTTAGAATGGATTGAATATTTTAGAATGGATTGAATATTTTAGAATGGATTTGGGATTTTAGAATGGATTGAATATTTTAGAATGGATTGAATATTTTAGAATGGATTGAGTATTTTAGAATGGATTGGAGATTTTAGAACGATTGAAGATTTTTTTTCCCCCAGAGTACAAAAATGAATATTTTCTTTCACATTAAATTAAATAAAAATCCTAACAAGTCAGCTTCATATCATCTCATGTTGTCTACTAGGCATGCCCAGTCCCTACTACTCTGTTAGTACTGACTGCACTGCCCCAACACTGTGTTGGAAGTCCCTCCCACCCATACTCCTACACCCCCCCCCCCCGCTAACCTTTACCACAATACGAGAGTCCAGGGTTAAATCAACTAAAGTACAACCAACTTCTACACTTTCTGATGATGAACCGAGAACACTCTCCCCTCCCGTTTCCCACAATTCAGTGCCCCCCCCCCCCTTTTTCAACTGCTCCCTGTCCAGCTCTTCTCAGGGCAATACTCTCCATATCTTTAACACATTATAAGCTACTAAGGGAACTACATACGACCACTTCTACTAAGGGAACTATATAAGGCCACTTGTACTAAGGGACCTATATAGACCACTTCTACTAAGGGAGCTATATACGACCACTTCTACTAAATGAGCTATAATAAATGCCACCAATGGAGATATAACCACTACTACTAAGGGAGCTAGCTATATACGACCACTACTACTACGGGAGCTAGCTATATACGACCACTTCTACTAAGGGAGCTAGATATACAAGGCCACTGCTACTAAAGGAGCTATAACCACTGCTACTACTACAACATGTCAGAAAGTAAAAAAAAAAGTAAACATCATGTGAGGCATTGGACACAGTTGTCAAAATACTTCAACCCAATAATACGTCGTTGGCTTGTTATTTTTTTAAATGATTGCCCCCAATGACCTTAATAGGCCCACCAGTAGAGAGGGTCTTCTAACAACATTTACCTGCACTGGATATCAACAAAATAATATTGGACTATTTTTTTTTACAATAAATAATCCTAAATTTGGTGCGGCTCTTATTGACCTCATGCGTGTCCACCCCTGGCATATACCCCTGTCCACTCCATCATATTCCCAGAGAGACTATCACAAAACAATCGCCCCACTAGAAATAATAATGATCATGCCATAACCCTTCACAGTCACATTGCAGCTCAGTCGTGGGTTTACACCGGTGCCAGAGTGTACAACAATCTCATCTCACTACTCCAGTAACATCTAACATTACTCCCCCCCCCAACCCATCCACAGACTGTACGTGAAGGGTGGAAAAGGATAAAACAACAACTTAAGTTCAAGCAGGCCTTACGCAATGTTATAATGTTAACACTAAACACACAGGACTGCATGCATGTCATGACACGTATTGTTTCATCTCTATAATACACGGGGACACATCGCCACGTATGTATTATGTGCGTACAACTGATACTACATACTTCTGCACCAACATCAAAATTATCATTTCACGAATAAACAAAAAACAACCAACAAACCCAGCGACAGCGGGACAGTCGGGGAGGGAGAAGAGAGGTGACACGTCCAGACGGTCACTTACTCCGTGACGTCACGTGGGGCACTATAAGTAAGCGCTGGCAGGTAAGACACACAATGGACAATGCGGTGATGTCCTAATCCAGATAAGCCCAGGGGGAGAGGATGGGATGTCAAGGCGACGCGTCACACTGACTGAACAATGCCATGTTTAGATAAAGAGTGATGGTCAACGCGTGGACAGTGGGCAGACATAATGGGCAGTGTGTAAACAGACACCGAGCAGCAACAAGAATAAAAACATCTACACGGGGGGGGGTGTCAAGTAGTGTTTCCTAGGCAACACCTACTAACTAATGTAATAGTAAAGCCTTACTAAACTGAGACCAACACCTACTAACTATTGTATTATCAATAGGGTTCGAAAATTACGCGTAAGATTGGCGCGCGTAATTTACGCCAACATTACGCGTACCATTAATGCCCAATTTCTTGAAAATTTATGTTCCTTTTGTTGCTCACGCTCACTGATTGCTAGTAGGTGTATTTTTTAATAATGTTTTCGAAGGTTTTTACTTGTAATTAACCGGTCATACTAATTTGCCCGTCGTCCACGTATTTCGTCGTGTACTTACTGCATCAGCGGCGGCCATCTTTGGCTAAGTAATACCGTCTAATACGGTCAACGCGGGGCGGGTGCAATGCGCTGCGAAATACGCAAAAAACGACACACGCGATCGACGCTGGTTAGGGTTCGAAAATTACGTGTAAGATTGGCGCGCGTAATTTACGCCAAAATTACGCGTACCATTAATGCCCAATTGCTTGAACATTTATGTTCCTTTTAATGCTCACGCTCACTGATTGCTAGTAGGTGTATTTTTAATAATGTTTTCAAAGGTTTTTACTTGTAATTTACCGGTCATACTAATTTGCCCGTCGTCCACGTATTTCGTCGTGTACTTACTGCATCAGCGGCGGCCATCTTTGGCTGAGTAATACCGTCTAATACGGTCGACGCTGGACGGGTGCAATGCGCCGCGAAATACGTCGCGGGTGCCGAACTCAGCAAAAGACGGCACACGCGATCAACGCTGGGGCAATCCGCAGCGAAATACAGACGACATGGGTGCAATACGCAGCGTAATACGTAGACGAGATCGACGGAAGCACTATACACAGTAAAATGTTTTCTATACGTTTCATGACATTTGGAACATATATAGATAATCAAGGCCGTACCCAGGGTGGTGGGGTGGGAGGGCTGGGAGGCTGCAGCCCCCCCCCCCCCAAAAAATGTTATTGCTGACAGTAACTCATAAAAAATTGTCAAATATTTGCCTTTAAAAACTTGGAACAGGCCCCCTCCCCCCCCCCACAAAAAAAAAAATCCTGGGTACAATGCTGTAGATAATGTTTAAAAAAAACATTTTTTTATTTTATAACCTCCCCGTTTGGCTTGCGGCCGCTTGCCATACAGCTCATGGCGGGCGGCATTGTGTACTTAATCGAAAATTGTTATGATTTTATCTTATTTTTAACCAGACTTTGGCTTCCTTATTGAAAATATTTATTTTATTATGTTTTCTGAAACGATTAAAAACAAACAATATACTTTGCGGTTTACGCTGTTTTACCAAACGAATACTTCCGGTTTATGCTTGTGGCCGGATGTAGATTGTACTCCTAATCACTGTAATTAATTAATCGCCACTGTTAACACAACGAATTGCGACAGAAACAATTAAAAATGGCCGTCAAATATGCATTTTTAAATTACCGTAATTTACGCGTAATTTTCAAAATTACGTTACCGTAAAATACCCCAGGGGTATTGACAATTTTTCTCCATTTATAAATTTTCTCATTGCCCCGGAAAGTAATTTTCCGTTGCCCATTTTTACAAAGGTGATTTACCCAGGATAGAATTTACCCCTACATAAAAGTTACAACTATCACATAAACTCTGCATTTCTTCATATGTATCTCTTGTATATGTAAACATGATCACAAAACCTTCGCACATCAGAACCGACTTTTAACAACAAATGCATCTGACACATTTCTAGTGTCTATAATTCATGATATACAAACTACATCTCTATAGAATGCAACATTTAAGACGTATTTAGGTTGTAGCACTGGACTATATCTTAAAAATTAAGACACAATGGTCGTAATAGTTTAACACTGTACTCATACGGGCAAACAATGTTTTATATTTAACTACCTACATTAATTAGCATAAGAGAAAGCTTAAAAATTGCATTGGCTCATCGATTGGTCATTAACTAAGGTAACGGTACAGTTACTGTTGGCCAAAGGCTTGCTAACCAAGGGTCATATTTTGAAAACAAATTGGCAAAAACATCACAAATGTGTGATAAACTAGGGACCCATATTAATTTATAAGTCTATAGCCTTTATCATGAATACAAAACCTGTACACATGTTTACAACCAATGGACTACAATTGATTTACACTAACAATATTACGTTCGTTTCAGTGTTTGAATATAAAATGTACAAAACTTTTAAGTAGATGTCTGTTAATTATCTTTTTTGAAACGCAAACATACGTTCAATGAATCTTACAGATGAGATGTTGACCACAGTGAAATAACAGTTGATATAAAACAGTATGAACTAGCCATGTAAGCTAGCCACATATAACAGTTGATATAAAACAGTATGAATTAGCCATATAAGCTAGCCACATATAACAGTTGATATAAAACAGAATGAACTAGCCAAGTAAGTTAGCAACATATAACAGTTGATATAAAACAGAATGAACTAGACATATATATAACTGTTGATATAAAACAGAATGAACTAGCCATATATAACTGTTGATATAAAACAGTATGAACTAGCCATGTAAGCTAGCCACATATAACTCTTGATATCAAACAGTATGAACTAGCCATGTAAGCTAGCGACATATTACAAATGTACTCACATAGTTCCCTTTAGACTGACTCCCAGGTGCCAGGTACACAAACGGTGGAGGATACATCGGATATGTGTAGGAAGAAGTAAACATGACTGACGACGATTATATCGCACTATCCACACACTGTGGTGAATGGTCTAACCCCAAAGTAAACGCGAAAGAACTGTGCACCTTGATCTAAATTATCCAAAGAGAATACACACACAAGAGTTCACTTCATTAATCCTCGACTCGCGGTGAAATATTATATCCTTTAGAAATCAGAGACCAATTACTAATGAACACAGTGCAGGGTTAACAACTGTCACAGACCACGACTAAGTATACACACACACTCAGTGGAGATTAGCCAAAAAATGACCCACACGACTGTCAAGCGCGTCAACAACGGAAGTGACCGTGTCCAGTTTTAGAAACGCCAGGGTGGCAGTTATCACACACGACGCGCGCCGAGTTTCATTCAAGGTGGGACGCAACGCAAAGTCACTCGGGTGGAAAAAGGTCAAAGGCAGAGCGCCGTAAGCCCGCCCTCCCCACACACCGCCTGTTGATCAATTGTAGATGAATTGGGGAAATGTAATACTGATCGATACTGATTAAGTATGACCGAATAATAGGAATAAAAAATGGCGGGATTAGAGTAAAAAACAAAACAAAAAGAATCACGCGACATCCAGAAATTTAAAACATAATTATTTTCTTTGAATAAATTATGTACCCCCTTGCCACACGGGATAAATAATATCACTTGTCAGGGCATCGCGCGAGCACACCGGTGACGTCACTGCAACACATTCACACACAAGTTATACGAAACATTTCCGCAGTGAGGAAAGTCAAGGAGTTCACAAAAAGTGATCAAACATTTCTCACACACCACTTCCACCGTATTATACACTGCTCGACTCGGGACAGTACTCAACTAGATGTATATAGATGTATATATACTGCTCGACTCAGAAAAGTGCTCAACTTTATATATACATACTGCCCTGGATAGAGTGGAATATTTTATGGTGGGGAAAAAAAAGGGGAATAAAAAAAACCAGACTTCAGGAGACATTGTGTGGCACAGACTTGGCCGGTATGGCATAAAGAGATGTCTGCACCATTGGAAATGGTCTGTGTGCCAGAGAGAGAGAGAAAGTGAGAGAGAGAGAGAGAGAGAGAGAGAGAGAGAGAGAGAGAGAGAGAGAGAGAGAGAGAGAGAGAGATGTGATGAGAAAAAAAAAGCTATCATTATAAAAGAAAAAGGACAATGTTTATATAATGTGGTTTTGCATGGGGGAAGGGAGAACGCGCGGTGGTCGTAAGTTCGAGGTATGAAGGGAAAGAGTGTATAGATGGATGGAGGATGTGTGGAAGGAACGAGAGAGAGAGAGAGAGTATGAACAAACCGGAGAAGACAAGTTCCATGGAATAGTTAAAATAAAATACTGTTGGGCGAATCTTGGAACATTCAGGTTTTAAGTTTGATGGATGTGGGCTAATTCCCCCGTCATTATGATTTTTTTTTTAAAGTGACGTTTGTAAACTTTAATTGGTTTCATGGGGGGAAATGTCAATAATAAACAAACACATCAAATAGATGGACATGGTCAACAATTTATCGTCGGGTCATTGTATTGAAAAAGCAACAACTGATAACATTTGACTTGAGCCATGAGTTATACGAACTTGTTGAAATTCATGGCCGCCTTCTTTCTTTCTATTTTAATAATTACAAATGTACTAATAAGGTGTTCATGATTTGTATGTGATTTATTTAATGCACTGGTCTCAGAACAAAACAAAAAAAATGAATGTGGGTATATTTGTAACGCGAATTGATAGTTCATGTTGACACATCAAAATGCAATCACCTTTGGAATTTCGGTTCATTTAATAGAAGAAAAAAAAAAGTCAAAGGTGTAAAGGAGGATGAGGGGGGGGTAGATGTTCCGTTGGGGGTGGGGGGGGGGGAATCTGGCCCCCAGTAAGAGTCTGGTTTGATGATGTCATGGTGTCAGATCCACCTCTAGATTTAAACACAATTACAGTCAAGGCTTGGAGAACAAACAAAGGCCGACAGTCGGGGGGGGGGGTGACTGGTGGGGCTGAGGGAAGGGGGCGGACATCATTTCATAACAATAACATCTTGTAGTTGGCAGCAATGTGTGTGTGTGTGTGTGTGTGTGTGTGTTCGATTTAGTGGAGTGTGCCTTTGATTTAAAGTGAATCAGTTTTTTTTTTTTGATAGACACGGAGACAATATCTGTGTAACACCAACGCAAAAAAAAAAACAAAAAAAAAAAACAATGCCCCAATGGCCAGACGTGATTCTCGGACAATTTCTCCCACTTCTGATGGCTTTGTTAGGAATACATATTTCTTTA
This sequence comes from Bulinus truncatus, assembly GCA_021962125.1. Classification (NCBI taxonomy): domain Eukaryota; kingdom Metazoa; phylum Mollusca; class Gastropoda; family Planorbidae; genus Bulinus; species Bulinus truncatus. Next base: position 1,269,565 of record JAGDYQ010000177.1, on the reverse strand, counting down.
AAGGTGAATTTCTTATATCTGTGTATTTGTGCACACTAAAACAGATGACGTGTCAAATTATACTTAATTTCGGCTGGAATATTTTATTTATTTTACAATAAGACCATTTACCAGTTTCTGAAAACCGATGTACTTTTAAAATTAGTAGTAATACAGATGAACGTATTAAAGACAGCCACTTATGATAGGCAACTATGTAGAAATACTAATGAACGTATTAAAGACAGCCACTTATGATAGGCAACTATGTATTAGATACTAATGAACGTATTAAAGACAGCCACTTATGATAGGCAACTATGTATTAGATACAAATGAACGTATTAAAGACAGCCACCTATGATAGGCAACTATGTATTAGATACAAATGAACGTATTAAAGACAGCCACCTATGATAGGCAACTATGTATTAGATACAAATGAACGTATTAAAGACAGCCACCTATGATAGGCAACTATGTATTAGATACAAATGAACGTATTAAAGACAGCCACCTATGATAGGCAACTATGTATTAGATACAAATGAACGTATTAAAGACAGCCACCTATGATAGGCAACTATGTATTAGATACAAATGAACGTATTAAAGACAGCCACCTATGATAGGCAACTATGTATTAGATACAAATGAACGTATTAAAGACAGCCACCTATGATAGGCAACTATGTATTAGATACAAATGAACGTATTAAAGACAGCCACCTATGATAGGCAACTATGTATTAGATACAAATGAACGTATTAAAGACAGCCACCTATGATAGGCAACTATGTAGAAATATGTCTGTTGGTGTGTCCATTCGCCCCCCCCCCCCTATAAGTTAAGGGTATGGTGATGATGATTAACTTTTTTTAATGACTTGATTATTACTTCACCAACTGTAAATGACCTGAAGTCAGGCATGAGTAGAGTGTAAGGCCCCGCAGTTATCATATGGTTGAACGCGTACCCCCAAGGGTTACGGGGGAAAAAGTTAAGAGACGTACAATTTTTTTCATTTTAAAAATACAAATAACTTGTAGAAGGGTCGCCAGTTTGCTGCGCGACTCATCACCCAACCACGTGACCAAGTGTCGTATTATTGAGGTGAACACATTCTATTATGAAAATAAGTACAATTGTGTACACGCGGACATACTTTCGTACGCTTTAGGGTACAGTTAATGGATTTGTGGGGCCCCGGGTGGAGGGCTTGGCCTCATTGGGGACCCCTGCATTTTGACATTCGACTCCATGACATGAGTTAATGTACTTAATATTTAATGTAAAAAAAACTGCCCCCCCATCATGCTGGGGCCCGGGGGGGAGGCTTTCGAATTTGGACCCCTCACTACCCCCACCCTAAGTACGCCTCTGACTAGAGACAAAGGTTTGAGAGCCGAAGGGGAAAAACCACCAGTTAGTGATCAAATGTTATGTTGAGCTCTTTAAGAAGCTAGTACACAGTCCAAACCGAGCACATCGTATGCACACCCAAGCATACTATTTTTAAATCAACTATAATAGGACACGATATCAAAACAGAATCAGTTTCATTTGTTTGATTTTAAAACTGTGGTTGAAAGTTAACATTTCATAATTAAAGTCTGTGAGTGAAATGTGTGCCAGTGTTTGCACGTTGCTGTATTTTTTTTTTATACTCAGGATAACTTAAAAAAGAATTGCCGACCAGCTCGATGGAAAAAACAATGTGAATCAGACAGGAACATATATACATGTAATAGATCTATAAGGATGAGCCATTATAAAATAGTGAAGGATGCAGTACAGAAACATTTGTGACATATACAACACACTGGACTCAGCCCTGAACAAAAACATCGTGTCCCATATTGCCTGGTAGATCAGTGCGCACGGGAGCGCGAGTGTGTGTGTGTGTGTCTGTGTGTATGATGTTCTCTGAATGGCAGTCACCATCACTGCAGAAAGTAGGTCAGAATAACAAAGGATGTAAGAAAAATATAACAAAACATTGAACCGAGTGAACTTCGGATTGGTCTCTTGGGAAAAATAGTTTCTTTGTATTCATCTTTCATGACCGCCCTCTATGGAGCAGAGATGGCCAAGTGATTTTATTATATAGTGCAGAGATGGCCAAATACTCTTTTATATGGAGCAGAGATGGCCAAATGGTCTCTTTTATACGGAGCAGAGATGGCCAAATGCGGCTCTTCAACGTGTTCTGTGCGGCTCCCAATGATCCCATTTATGTACATTCTTTTGATAAATTGACTATAGTGCAGCTCTTTTCGTGTGTGTGTGTGTGTGTGTGTGTGTGTGTGTGTGTGTGTGTGTGTGTGTGTGTGTGTGTGTGTGTGTGTGTGTGTGTGTGTGTGTGTGTGTGTGTGTGTGTGTGTGTGTGTGTGTGTGTGTGTGTGTGTGTGTGTGTGTGTGTGTGTGTGTGTGTGTGTGTGTGTGTGTGTGTGTGTGTGTGTGTGTGTGTGTGTGTGTGTGTGTGTGTGTGTGTGTGTGTGTGTGTGTGTGTGTGTGTGTGTGTGTGTGTGTGTGTGTGTGTGTGTGTGTGTGTGTGTGTGTGTGTGTGTGTGTGTGTGTGTGTGTGTGTGTGTGTGTGTGTGTGTGTGTGTGTGTGTGTGTGTGTGTGTGTGTGTGTGTGTGTGTGTGTGTGTGTGTGTGTGTGTGTGTGTGTGTGTGTGTGTGTGTGTGTGTGTGTGTGTATGTATGTATATATCGTATCGTATATTTTTAATTATTCGAATTCCAGAATTGTGGCTCACATCGACCTCTCACGTGTCCGCCACTGGTATAGGGCAGGGGTCGGCAACCTGCGGCTCGCGAGCCGCATGCGGCTCTTTCGATGTCAAGTTGCGTCTCTTTTCGATGTCAAATTGCGGCCTAATCAAATACCATAATAATAATTGAAACAACAATTTTAGTGGCTCTTTAAAACCTGAGAAAATTTGCAAATTACAACTTTTGGCTCTTTCGTCTCAAATGGTTGCCGACCTCTGGATAGGGTACTCCACGGTGAGATGTTGTGAGACAATACATGTTAAGAAATTGCAAAAGAACCAACTCTGCTATAATTGTTTCAGTTCTTGCATTAGTTTATCCTTAGGTAATTAAAAAAGATGAAATCAAATGTTTACGGTGGCGAGAGGGGACAAAAAAAACGAAACAAACTTACTTTGACTGGTTTTAACTCGATAAAATCTCTTTCTCCGTCTCTCATCCTCATCACAGAACTCATTGTGTTATTGTTCAGAAAAATGTCCATAAATATATGTCTTTGTGGCGTCCGTGGATGTATAGTCTCAGAAGTGTAATGTTAATTGTAACAATCATGTACATTTACAAGTCCTGTCTCATATTGTTTTTTTTATAAAGTCACTTTTTTCACTTTTCGATTATTATTATTATTATTTTAGAAAATGCCCACACTAGATGACATTACAAAAAAAAAATTGTGTTGCCGATGTTCTTTTCTGAAAATGCCACCAAAAAAAAAAAGATGCAAGGGAGGCAATCCAATATTACAAAATTGTACTTAAAGTTTTCACTGAGTTGCCTCTCTTTACCTTTCATCACATTTACAGAGATCGTATCGTACGTAAAAACAGTGGAGACTGATATCACAAAGCCACACAGATAACTCAATAACATATCTGACTGCTTTAAAAGGAGGGTTTTTTTTATATAAGATCTTCATTACTTCAATCCAAAAGGGAGCAAAACTAATTGCAAAGGTAATTATGTGTGTGTATTTGAATGTAATTGTCCGACAAATCAATACTGCCAATGGCGAACAACGATAAAGACTGGGAATGCTGGGTAATATTTAAAATAAAACAACAACAACAACACACCAAGAGCATGGGGAAAGATATATAGACACTTGGATGGACACAGAAAGGGAGGATGTAAGAGAGAGAGCGAGAGAGGGCGAGAGAGGGGGGGGGAGAGTGAGAGAAAGAAAATAAAGTAGTGCAGAAGGGAGGCAACTCAAACAAAATCGGGTGTGAGTCAAGATGAACTCGAGTCACCGCCAGTTATATAACAGATGGGCCGCACCTGCAAACCTGACACCGGAACCATCAGACGGAGGGAGATGATATTTTTCACAGATACACTCAGGAAGTTCTTCCCGTGGCTCCCTCTTCTTCATTACACAAGCCAGAGTGTATGTAGCAGGAGGGGAGGGGGGCGGGCGAATGGGTGGAGGGGGGTGCGTAAAAAAAAACAACAACAACAAAACTGTACGGGCCTACACTACTAAAGTAAGATGAGCAGACGTGAATATAAATGGAATGCTGGCATCTTATAAACTAGACTAGACTGATATTTGATTAATAGAAAGTGGGACATATTCAGATCTGTATTGATATAATTAGTGAAAGTAATGAATGCACTTTAAGCTCTTGACAAGATATGAACTGTAAACTATTAGCGAATCGGGATTCACCCTTCCCGATCCGTACGGAGATTTATTATATAAACATCATGCGAGCAGCGCCGGACTTCAACGACCCATGGTCTAAGAACACGACCCCCCCCCCCCCCAATGTTTTATGACCATGACCATCTAACCCAATGGTGTATGAACATGGCCCAGCCATTGACTCGTCACTACTACGCCAAGTTCGTCATCAGGTGGTTTGTTTAGCAACCATAATTATGGATTATTTTTTTTTATGCGCATCATATTTCTTCCAACGCAGTCTAGTGGTGATTTGGTGGGAGGAGGAGGAGGGGGACGAACGTCCACGGCCAATAACGAAACGAGCATGTCCCACATCCCCGGGTATTTTTTTTTTTTACACCTTTTCAAACTGATCCCCGATGCGATGGAGGCCAGCGAACCCGTCAATACACACACACACACTAACGGAACGCACATCGATGGAGCCGTGCTAAGGTTGTTATGTTCAGGCAGGAGCGTATACACAATAGTTTATATAACAGGAAACAACAGGTGGTGGGGGCTCCTCTCTGGCAGACACAATCAAATGAATGAAACAAACCAGTCACCTGGCAGTTAACAGTTTGAGCGCAGTGAGCCCAGTGAGTAGACAGACCACAGCGCGGAGATGGAACTCGCTGAGTGTGTGTGTGAGTGAGTGACAGCTCCAGGTACCGTGAATGACTTAGATTAACGAAACGGGGCGAGGGAGGAGGTAAGCGACAGGTCAATGTCAGACGATATTGAAGAGCGGCAGGTGGGAGGGGTGGGGGGGAAGAGGGTGAAACAGTTTAGACGTCAAAACAAATAGATGGTTCCCAGTGAGCGTCGTGGCAGGAAACAGTCAGATGATGGAATGAAATATGTAACGACCACATTTAAAGTGTGATACTTCTGTTCACAATCGATACAATCAAAAGTGACTAACTTACAATGTCTTTATTATCGGCCTTTTTTTCACTTCTATAAATCTTTTATATATATATATATATATATATATATATATATATATATTGTCCCAATTAATCGTATATACCTACATTATATATATATAGATATATATATATATATAATCGTATATACTTAGCATTATATATATATATATAGCGGCTATATATACTAAGCGGTATCCCAATAAGCATTATATATATATATATATATATATATATATATATATAATGCTTATATATACGCTTATTATTGTTTCTAATTTGCTTAACTGTAATCTAAATAACAAGGAAGATGACATCTGCATGAAATACGGACGGCCTAACAAATAATAAATTAAAAAAAAAATTCGTTCGAAAAGAGTGATACGTCTTTCACCTCCACAGCATACCCCCCCTCCCTCCCCTGCCCCCAGTTAATAATTAAACATGTTACAGTTCCAGGTTTGTCAAAACAAAACACCCGAAGAAGTCGGCCGGTTTCTTTAAACACAACAATTCAAACGTCGTAAACGACGTGTCACGCAATACATGCGCGCGCGCGCACCCCACCCCATCAGTAAAAGACCCGACAGCAATGAATTAGAATTATTCCCCCCCCCCCCTTCTTCTTCCAATAGGATAGTGGGCGGGGTCAAGGGGAGAGCACCAAGAGCACAGAGTGAGTATCGATTATAAAAAAAAAAATAAAATTAAGGGGGCGGGCGGGGTGGTGGTGGTGGTGTGTGTAAGGGAGCGAAGCCACAAGACGCTGCTGGCTGCATCAGAAGCAAGGTATTTGTAGCCGAAACGTTTTTTGTATTTGGTGATCGGCCCGGGGCCGCTAGCGAACGAGACTTTTTCCAATTAGTGGTTCCACCCGGAGAGTACAGAGTGCAGGTGCAAGGCATCTGTTACAGGGCGGGGTGGAGGGGGGAGAGAGAAATGAGTAACATAGGGAGGAGGTAGAGGATGAAGTTAGTGAAATTTTTTTTTTTTTATTTTCTTAAATAGAATGGTTCTAAAATTGTATACACATTGAGACTTGTAATGCGAAACGAAGATATTACAAATTTAAAAAAAAACAACTCACATCAATATTACGAACGTTTAAACAATTGTACCGACCTTACAAAATATATTTGAATGTACACGTCACATTGAAATTAAAATAACAGAATAAAGAAAAAAATAAAAGACGCCGATGAAGTGAACAACACGCACAAATAGAAAAGAAACATTACAACAACACCCGATGAATACAGTGTCTTGGAAATACACACTTAATATATCCTCATGTGTTGGAGGGCAACACGTTAGACACGAGATGTGGCAAGACGTGAACAACAAATACTTTTATTAGACCCCCCAAAAAGAATAAACTGTATTGAAATATGTTCTGACGTTGTCGGGGTTACAGACATTATTTAGATATATTCCCTAGAAAATTTAAATTCCTATACGCGGACACCAGTCGGAAACCTCTTGCTGAGATACGAGTAAATGTTGAAGTGTTTCGGTGGGCAAGATTTGAACGACAGACAATTTTTGTAATGAATCATTCAGCCACCGCGCACTTGAGTTAAATCTTAGTTTAATCACTTTTTAACTTGACGCTGTGTTAAGACTCACTTAGAACAGCGATTTGTTGTTGTTTGTTTTAAATTATTTCAACGCAGTAGATCTGAGCGACTAGATAATATAATATTGTGTGTGTGAGTGAGTGAGAGAGAGAGAGAGAGAGAGAGAGAGAGAGAGAGAGAGAGAGAGAGAGAGAGAGAGAGAGAGAGAGAGAGAGAGAGAGAGAGAGAGAGAGAGTAGGCCCCCCCGGGGGTGGGATCTCTGAATGACAGCCATTTTTCTTTAAGTTAATAAATTATACCATCATCTGATAGTCAATGCTGCCAGTATTACCGGTACACCCCCTGCCGTCCCCCTCTCGTGCAGTTAGTAAATTTGTGTTAATACATCCGTCCAACACTCGATGTCTGTCCACTCTTAAATGTCATCATAAACACAGGGAAATGAGGAAGGGGAGGACTGGGTGTGTTTGCGGTGTGTGTGTGCGTGTGTGTGTGTGTGTGAGTGGAGGGTGGTGGTGTATAAATCCGTGATATATTCGTGACAACACATAACTACTGAACAGAGCAATAAAATCTTAAACAATGGTGGGCCGTATCGATCCGACCCGCGAGGAACGTGATTTATTGTCGGTCTGATACAACGATTACCTCCGGTCCCAATCACTATCTCAGGTAACAATAACAAACGGGAATGAGTTGAAGTGGGGGAGGGGGGCGATACCTGGCGGTGAGATGTGCACATGTAATTGGCTCACTGGGCGTCAGTTTATGAGAGGCAAGTTGTGCACATTAAGAGAGGCAAGTTGTGCACATTAAGAGAGGCAAGTTGTGCACATTATGAGAGGCAAGTTGTGCACATATTAGATTATTCGACTCGACAACTTGACAACTTCCGACAGAACGAACTGAACCAAACTATCTAGAAGATATTGAACCAATCAAACTATCTAGAAGATATTGAACCAATCAAACTGTCTAGAAGATATTTAACCAATCAAACTGTCTAGAAGATTATTAACCAATCAAACTGTCTAGAAGATATTGAACCAATCAAACTGTCTATAAACCCTACTAAATCCTTTTAAATAATGATTCTATAAAGAATGACTCATCGACAGTGTGGAACGGGATGGACGTGTCGTAGAGCTATCAGGCGAGAGTCCCGGGTTCAAGACCCAGTGAGTACCGTGACATTTTTTAGGGTCAAAAGTGTGTCTCTCAGTTTGGAAAATGGGTTCGTGACATATCTGTAAGGGAAAGGCTGAGAATAAATTGAACTGGACATAATATTAGCCGTGCAATATTCAAGTCTAAGTCATCACCTACTATCGGGAGATTCAGTAGGGGATTTCTATGCTCATTTCTGTCAGTGTGTGTGTGTGTGTGGGGGGGCAATGCTGTGAATCCGGTCAAGGAAAGTGGAGACTTAAATGACTTGGACATTACAGTCCAAGAATTTACAGACTAGGACATTACAGTCCAAGACTTTACAGACTAGGATATTACAGTCCAGGACAATAAAGACTAGGACATTACAGTCCAAGACCTTGAAGTCCAGGACATTACAGACCAAGACATTACAGTCTAGGACATTACAGACCAAGACATTACAGTCTAGGACATTACAGACCAAGACATCACAGTCAATGACATTTAAGGTTAGGACATTACAGTCCAGGACTTTACAGACTAGGATTTTACATTCCGGGACATAACAGATTTTCGTAATTGAGTTAAGGTTGAAACAAAGACAGAAACAACAAAACAATCATAAAACAAAACACTAGCGGCATTCTTTAGTGTGAAAGTGAGCGAATGTGGCGTTACGTAACGCCGTCAACATGTGACGTGCTCACGAAGAAGACCTTGGGAGAGCAGGTGGACCCAGGGTCACGGTGTAACAGTTTGTACGTAGACCTGAAACACCCATCTGGACCAAAATCGTTAACGAAATTAAAAAACAAAAACAACAACAACACCCCCGTCTGCACTCACTCTTACCACCTGGGCTGTTAAGTGCATATGTCCAGGTAAGGCATGTTTGCGTGTGAGTGTAATAAAAAAAAAGCTGCTTGATGGGGGAGTACACAACGGAAGGTCCAAAAACACTCCGTACGCAGACCAAACTGGTTGACCAACCATTGAAACGGACTCACATGTGGACTTAGCAAGAGCTTTCATCAGAATTACCAGTTGGAATCAATAACACCTCAAATTATTATCCGAAGACTGCGTGCGGGGAAAATATACCGTCCGTGCACAGGAGGAAATTGTAATTCCTCTGCGCAACAAAGATTTACTAGACCCAAATGATTGTGCGCACGGGCAAAATATGTGCGCGACGCGCACAGCTCAGATGGAAACTTGGTTGGTAGTCATAAAATGTTACATGCCGCATTTATTCCCCAAACTGAAGGCAGGTACCACATTAAAACTGTGTGGCTTTAAGGACATTTAACCGAGACCTGGACAAATTCCAAAGGTTCTCAACGTAGAATCAGTTGATGGTGGATTTTTTTTAAAAACTTTTAATTACTTTTGGATCTGTTAAATTGAAAGTCGATTTTAAAGGAAGTGAAGATAGACATACAAAAATATTGCAATAAAAGAATATTACAAGTATGTAGGCCTATAATGCAATTAGTACATATACACCAAAATATATTGCTGTTTATAGCATATATATATATATATATATATATATATATATATATATATATATGTATATTGACAGTTATAATATGCCTCGGCCACAAGTCGTGTTCACTATTTTTATTTCAACATAATACCCAAGCCGGGTTAGGGTGTACATTAAATCAGACAGTGCCTGAACAAAACAAGAACAGCTGATATCAACGCCGTATCGCACATGAAGAAAAAACCGGTGGGGTGAAAACAAAAAAAGTGATATATACTTGTTATCACTTGCACCGGTTATGACGGTTGTTGTCAACAGCAACACGTGCCGCACACAAGTCAACAAACATACGTGTATCTAGACAAGAGATAACACAACTGACAGATTCCTCCCACACTTCGCTCGCAGACCTTACTCACACACACACACACACACACACATGCCACACGAGCGCGCACCGCCAGACGTGTGCAGATGTGACTACTACTTCTACTACAACTTGGTAGTACGGGGTCGGACCAGGTGTGGAGTAACGGACTTGCGGAAGTAACAGGCGAACAGGATTCCCCTGCAGACGACAATAGAGGCACGGTTCTGAATGAATCCGTCACAGCACAATATCACACGGCTATATAAGCCGTTCGCATCACGTGACCAGAGCCGCAAGAATCACGTGACCAGGGCCACACAACGGCACGTCAAGAAAAAACAGCAACTATTTTTTTTTTTCTTAATTGAGAAGCACATGCACCAATGAACTAACAAAAGTTAATGCCGACAACAAACTTTGCACTTTGGAAGTAAACATTGTCCCGTCTTACCGTTGTGAATGAAGAGTTCATTAGAAACAGAACTAGACTAAAGTAAGGACGAGAACAACAAATCTCAAGACGATGTTCAAAAGCTATATAAAGAAAAAAATGTTTACATTTAATGGCCGGAGCTCCACATCCGGCCACATTGGAGGACCACGCGACCTTTACCTTCGTCGACTAAAAGACATGCGTGGCGGAGAGTATAGAAATGTAAACCAGCAAAGGCTGCTTACACTCGTGCAACAGTTCAAAGCTGATTCTGTACACAACGAACACGAGGCGATTAGTTTTTTTAGTCGTGAGGGGAGATAGGTATCATAACGGTATTTGTACATGCCTGTGTGTGTCCCCGAGGGGAGGGGAGGGGGGAATGTTGGTATAATGATATACTTGTATTAAAAAAATTATAATAGAAAATGGTTTTACGGCTAGGAGATGGGTGCGAAAGTGGCCCATTACAATTCCAAGAACTAATGACGCAACAACTCTACCCCCTACCTCAACTGACTGGGCACAATGTCACACCACATGAAAGTCATAATACTAAACCAGCATCGCCTGCGAGTAAACAGGTGGAAATGTTAGCAGGACCCAGTGTATCATCTGATATGTTGTTAATCATGTGATAAGGCGAACATGAAATATTTATTTCAGCCGTGTTTTATTTTAACCATTGATAATACTGCAAAAGGCTGTGTTAGTAAACATGCCCCAGGAACCAGAAGAAGAATAAAAAAAAAGGTATATATATATATACAAGAATCTGGCATAACTCCCTTTTATCTTGGAAGGTGTCAAAAAGTCCTTGGAAACACTTTTACCTAACACGACTGCAGCACCACCTGCTTATAACTCTACACAACTCCATCAAACAGTGAAGATCCCCCCCCACACACACACGCACACACACACATCGAGAAATTTTATTTAGCAATCGTTTGATGTCTAGATTCTAGGAGAAGGAAGAGGGTTGGTAAGGGGTTGGAGGGGGGGGGCGCTAGTCGGCCTGCAGGAACATCAGAAGATGCAGAAGCAGCACATGTGTGAGGGTTATGTTTCTCCCCTGCACGCAAGAGAAGAAAAGAAGAGGGGGGGGGAGAGAGAAACCTGTAAGGAGCATCCGACGCCAGGTGGCGCTGGTTGTGCTTTACTCGTTTACAGAACACAGCTGTAGGGGGCCAGGCTCCCAGCACCATACGTTTCACTAAACTGCCCACTGTTGCATGTGGCACAAACAAACAAACAGACTGAAAGAATAGGTGGGTGAAACTGAAAGGTAACAATTACAACAAAACAAAAAAAAAAAAAACCGCGATAAGCAACAGGTAGAACTCAAAATAAATTTGTGTTTAATTGTTCGCAGCTGTAGGGAAACAAATATCTGATTATGTGCTTATCAATGTAAGTGCGCAAAAAAAAGGCGTTTAAAAACAGATATATCAACACCAACACTTAGATAAATAAGTCAGAACAATTCAAAATCAATAATTTACAAACAGGGAGATGTCCGAAAAAAAAAAGGGGTGGGGTGGGGGGTAGTGACGCAATCGATTTAAAAACCGTTCTGCAGCTGGAAACAATGTCACCTCAAATTATTATCCGAAGACTGCTTTTGGGAAAAAGTTATTGTCTGTACGCAGAATGGATTACTTAATTCCTCTGCGCAACATTACTGAACCAAAATGCTTGTCGTGCACACGGACAAAATATGTGCGGGCAGCTCGGATGGAAACATGGTTGTGGGATGCATAAAATGTTACCTGAAAGTAAAGCAGACAATAGCAGAAGCAAGACAGAGTGAGTGTATGAACAAGCGCACAGCGAGTTGTTTCATTTTTATTCTAGTCCCCCCACCGCACCCCTCCCCCCCCCTGCGTCTTACCAATGCATCGAAGAAAGAAAGAAAGAAAGAAAGAAAAAGAAAGAAAAGAAAAAACTACTCAGCAAAGGTATGTTCCTCGTTAGCTGGCCAAAAAAAGCACACAGCTGTGCTGGCCATTTGATACTGCTTTGTGGAGTGGAGAAAAAAACAGAGGGGAGAGAGAGAGAGAGAGAGAGAGAGAGAGAGAGAGAGAGAGAGAGAGAGAGAGAGAGAGAGAGAGCGTGGTGAGCAGAATTGCAAGATGGAGAAATGGAAAATGTGCGTCATGACAGCTGCAAACAACAGGGAGGGAGGGAGAGAGCGAGAGAGAAATAAATAGTGGGTCACACACATGGAAATGATGACGAAATGTGTCGCGTTACAAACGTGCTTAATTAATTGTGTTCGGTTTTGTTTTTTTTAATAATTCACTAATTATCCATCGGCCTCTGCCTACATCCGCAGTTCTCAACCGATGGTAACGCTTACCACAAGGTATACGGGAAATGTTGTGGCAGGGCTACGCCACCTCATACAATTTTCGTATAAAACAAACGAATTTGAGGAAGGTCGAAGGTCGCCCCCCGTTTGCAGCGCGGGACACATCCGCCAAACCGCTTGCAGAAGAATCTCAATAGAAAGGGGGGAAGCACATATTCCTTTAAACCATCAAGTACATTTATTCGCCGGAACTTTCGTGTGAAAAGTACCAGCGGGACATACTCTCGCAACTCTTTGGAGTACAGTCGCGAAAATAAAGTTTGAGAACCGCTGCCACCAATACATCAACATGACTTATTTTTTTAACGCCAGTGTGTGCAGTTCACTGTTTCTCAAGCTCACGAGCCTTGTACGCCGCTCACGATTGGCTGGTGGTGGTGGTATATCATGGTCAGGCACTGTGAAAATCAAAATCATTCTCGTACAGAAACATTTAAAATGACGTATTGACTCAACAAGGCACAGACTAAAAGGGCTGCTGTCAACAGTTAAAAAAGATGATTGTTCGCATAGATATATAAGACTAGATCGCTTATGGGCTATGCATAGACATATATTGTGCGGACGATAACTTTAAAAAGAGAAGAGTACAATTCTGTATAACCTGATGACGTAGTACGCATAGAAACCTTAAGTAACCGAAATAAATAGCAGACATTTTGCATTGTTTTCCTTGACAAATTTTCAAAAACTTTTTTTTCAATTAACTTTGAATAAAACGCCTTCGTGTTGTGTACCCGGTTGTTTGATTATATTATTACTAACCGTCAAATATAATTTTTTCGGACACATCAGTAGATTTTAAAAGCGCCAACCTCTAGCATGAATGTGGATTTTTTTTTTAATTAAAAGGAAGGAAATCTTTTTCGGTAAAAAATAAAGAACTGTGCAGAATTGTACTCTTCTCTTTTTAAAGTAGGGGTCTCGAATACAACACTTTTTCGGTCTCTATTAAATAAGCATAAGCAATCTAGTCTTATATATCTATGATTGTTCGTCTCTGGATACAGCAGTGCCAATAGTGCAGCTCTCCACAATTTGAAAACCCCCGATAGTTTCACAGCCTAAGCCCAAAAACACTGCCATCTTTTTCAGAGCGTCTTCTGACATCTGTTTGATCGCGAGTATGAGCGATGACTCCTCCCACTCTTGGTATCACACCCTCCTCACCAGAACGTGCTGCTCGCCATTTTTATTTTTTTTTCTGAGGGAGGGAAGCCCCCACCACCTGAAAAAGTTTGTCAATTTGCCAGTTTCAGGTGGAGTTTCGGTGGAGTTCTGTGGTCGGGACACGACTCCCCCTTCACGTGCGGAAGTAACTCAACACCGGGAAGCTACCACGCCACTGGGTGGGTGGATGATGATGGGGGCGGGGGGTACAACAGGTGTGTCAAGTTTGATGTGACAAACTAGGTATGTGTGTGCCTTCATGACCACTATAAACTACGTATTAATGGGCGTCGAAGTGTGAACAGAACACAATAAGAAAGTATGGAGACTGAATTCAAGCCACACCCCCCCCCCCTTTAACAAACTCAACCAGTTAACGATCGCTTCCATCGCGACATATCTTATGAACTGGCAAAAACGATTACACATAAATAAATAACTCCACAACACGCTAGCACAAGTCATCAAAGGTGGAGGTTTCTCCCCACCCCCACCCACACACCCCCCTTTTCAAAGATGCAGCGAGATGGACAGGTAAAATGAACAACATGTGTATCCAGGTGCCAGATACAAGACCAAACAGAAACTTGAAATGTGCGGAACAGTTGTTGATGTTTGCGCACCACGTCTGGCGTGTAGGTAGCACCAACAGACCTGGTTTCAACAACTTACTCATGTCAATCAACAAGAGAAATAAACAAAATACAAAAAAAAAAAAAAAAATTCGCGGATCTGTGTGAGGAGGTAACGGGATTTTTTTATATTGCGGTTATTGTTTTGTTTCTTATTCAATTGAATCATTACTGTTTATTATTATTATTATAAAGAAACCCATAGCTAATATTGCCACATCATTGGTATAATATATATAAATAATAACGGTGTGGGCTCTGCGTTAAATCGAAAGTAAAGAATACAACAGTATTCCAGTTTAAAATATTAATCATGGCTCCATCTCGGTCTTTTTTTTTTAATTTACAGTTTTAAACAGTTTCTGTTGTTTTTATTATGAAACGTAAAAGTCCCAAATATTAAAAAGTAATAATAACATAATATTCAAATTATTGTTGTTTTTATTACAACAGACATTATTTCATTTTTTAAAACAAATAGTGCATTGATTTATTTTTAAATTATAAAATAAGATTATATTTTTAAGACTGACACGTCCAGTACAAGTGTAAAACAATCGGAGCAATTTTTATATAATGTAATAAAACTCTTACAAGTTTATCGGATCTCAAGGCTTAATGGTTAAGGGACTTGCATTTTTTTTATACTCGCTAACCAGGTACGATTCCTCGCGTGGTCATTTTTTTTTATATAGTTTATCTTTTTTGTTGTTTTAATGAAAAGTAACAACAACTAATAAGATTTTTAATCTCGTTCATAACTTAAACAAAAAAATATTTTGAAAACATGTATCAAAACCTGAACAATAGTCTGTCTATCTTTATGCAAAGGCTATGCAGTGTACAGCTTGTATGAATATAATATATCTAATGCTAACGGCTGAATGTACTACACAATGAATTTACGTTGTAAAATACAAAAAAAAAAGGAAAATAACAGATAACTTTGTAAATAGACAATTATAGGGAGACATGAAAAAATATACACGAGTAAAATCAAACAAGTGACTTCATTACAAAAAACCTTGTGTCATGAACCCTGATCAAACCTAATACTCGGTATGGCTGATGTGGGGTAAGCTTGAAAAATGTATCGCAGGTCATGCGGTATTATAATGTATCGCAGGTCATGTGGTATTAAAAATGTATCGCAGGTCATGTGGTATTAAAAATGTATCGCAGGTCATGTGGTATTAAAAATGTATCGCAGGTCATGTGGTATTAAAAATGTATCGCAGGTCATGTGGTATTAAAAATGTATCGCAGGTCATGTGGTATTAAAAATGTATCGCAGGTCATGTGGTATTTAAAATGTATCGCAGGTCATGTGATATTAAAATGATTAAAAATGTCTCGCAGGTCATGTGATATTAAAAATGTATCGCAGGTCATGTGGTATTAAAAATGTATCGCAGGTCATGTGGTATTAAAAATGTATCGCAGGTCATGTGGTATTAAAAATGTATCGCAGGTCATGTGGTATTTAAAATGTATCGCAGGTCATGTGGTATTATAATGATTAAAATGTATCGCAGGTTATGCGGTATTTAAAATGTATCGCAGGTTATGTGGTATTTAAAATGTATCGCAGGTCATGTGGTATTAAAAATGTATCGCAGGTCATGTGGTATTAAAAATGTATCGCAGGTCATGTGGTATTAAAAATGTATCGCAGGTCATGTGGTATTTAAAATGTATCGCAGGTCATGTGATATTAAAATGTATCGCAGGTTATGTGGTATTTAAAATGTATCGCAGGTCATGTGATATTATAATGATTAAAAATGTATCGCAGGTCATGTGGTATTAAAAATGTATCGCAGGTCATGTGGTATTAAAAATGTATCGCAGGTCATGTGGTATTAAAAATGTATCGCAGGTCATGTGGTATTAAAAATGTATCGCAGGTCATGTGGTATTAAAAATGTATCGCAGGTCATGTGGTATTTAAAATGTATCGCAGGTCATGTGGTATTAAAAATGTATCGCAGGTCATATGGTATTTAAAATGTATCGCAGGTCATGTGATATTAAAATGATTAAAAATGTCTCGCAGGTCATGTAATATTAAAATGTATCGCAGGTTATGTGGTATTTAAAATGAATCACAGGTCATGTGATATTATAATGATTAAAATGTATCGCAGGTTATGCGGTATTTAAAATGTATCGCAGGTTATGTGGTATTTAAAATGTATCGCAGGTCATGTGGTATTAAAAATGTATCGCAGGTCATGTGGTATTTAAAATGTATCGCAGGTCATGTGATATTAAAATGTATCGCAGGTTATGTGGTATTTAAAATGTATCGCAGGTCATGTGATATTATAATGATTAAAAATGTATCGCAGGTTATGTGATATTTAAAATGTATCGCAGGTCATGTGATGTTATAATGATTAAAAATATATCGCAGGTTATGTGGTATTTAAAATGTATCGCAGGTCATGTGATGTTATAATGATTAAAAATGTATTGTAGGTTATGTGGTATTTAAAATGTATCGCAGGTCATGTGGTATTTAAAATATATCGCAGGCCATGTGGTATTTAAAATGTATTGCAGGTCATGTGATATTTAAAATGTATCGCAGGTCATGTGGTATCTAAAATGTATCGCAGGTCATGTGGTATTATTATGTAAGTCCCAGTAAGGATGAGATGATTACCTTCTGATCATATTAACTTCTAATGAGGCGTTTTTTTTAGTTACCTGCTTTCACCCCCCTCCCCACCCTACCATAGTCGAGGGTGCAATGGCTATCGAGGCAACACGGAACACATAGGGTGCGCCGCTGGGATTTGAACCCGCGACCGTCGTCGTGCAGTGCACACCGAGCCACCTTGGGATAAGAGCTCTCTTTCTTAAGTCCTTAGTGTCGGACAAATGTTACTGCTCCCCTCCCCCACCCCGGGAATGATATTGGCCGTCGTTGCAGTACGCTAGAGGACGGATGGTCGTGCGGTAAAGCGCTTGACCTGAAGGTACCCGGTTCGATCTCCGGTGATGAAATTATTTAGGTCTTGGCTATATATATCTCCTGTGGTGCCTCCATGGCCACTGCACTATCCCATTAGGATAGGATCTAATAGATTTCATCTCATCCTTACAGGAACTTCACACACGCAGTACTCTACAACCGTGGTCCCCCAACCTTTTTCTCGCCACGGACCTGAGGGTTAGGGGACCATTGAGCTACAATGGTGCTTCGGAGTATTGGGTATACAAAAAGAAACATATACGCCACTAGTGTGTGTATAATTCAAAACAACAAGATATTCACAATATAGCTCATTGAACCCCTAGAGGAGCGTCAATTAAAAAAACCCAAGACATCCTTTAAATACATAATCGTCTAACCCGTGTGTCTCCCTCGGGTAGTTTTCATATCGTGCGGTGTATGCATTGTAACTTTGTGTCTCCCTCGCAGGTAGTTTTCATATCGTGCGGTGTATGCGTTGTATTTCATACGTTTCTTTGTTATTTCTGTTCATAATAAAGGCCGCATGTTCTTTTCTATTGCAGTATTTCGTATATTTCTTTGTTATACATTCTGTCGGATTTCGTTCAGCCAGCTTCAGCAGGCTTTTCCACTAGTAGCTCTACAAACAGCATCCGGGTATATTTTTTTCAACCAGTTTTTTTTTAAATAGTCCAAGTCGAGGAGTCTTGAAATAAAATTGACAGCAATATATATATATATAAGTGTGTAGGCCTATTATGTGAGGCGGGGGTTTTCACAATTTGAGTATTGCATTCAAGACCACGGTTATATTTATTTTGACTTGAATGATTTTTCTCGGTCACAAAAATGACGTCAAAAGGTGGCATGAGACAGAAATATACTTCATCTCATTAACGTACGCAATTTACTCAACGATTTATTAAGCTATAATCCAAGGAAAACACACACACACACAGTGAACTGACAGGTGAATGTGGGTCAAAATTAGGTGCACGGAGTTCAAAACCTACACCACCAGTAAGACCAACCTGCTACCTATGGTCACACATGTCTGGACAGATTTTTTTTTTCCGACATACGTGTCTTTACTTCCGCCATTATTGCCACCACCATAACCCCTACCCGCTACAGAATAACACATATATGTATAGTGAAAAGTATCTAGATAAACCAAGAATACAGGTCTGGCCTATATATAAATATAAATTTAACGTGTTCGGATTGATTTAACGGAAAAACCTGTGGTCCGGGTGGGGAGGGGGGTGTCACTATCAGTAACAACAACAACACAAGACTCGAACAGATGGACTTTCATAACGTCCCTGACCTTGCCAGGTAGTCACATAAAAAATATGACCTAGAATGCAACATGTCCCCCCAAACATGCAAGATGTTGGATATAACCCCCATCTGCGTCCTTTTTCCTTTTCCAGCACTGGGTCCCTTCACATCCCGGCCTAGATAAAATACACCAACGGGGGGTTGGTATGTTATTTTGACCATCTGGTACCTGTCCGAGTGAGAACATCTTGCTTAAGACAAAAAAAAAAACAATTGTGTGATATTGATGAGTAGTGCAGACATTCATAACTTATGAACACATGTGGCCTCACTTTCACTCCCCCGACACCGTAACGGGCCATATGTGTGTGTGTGTGTGTGTGTTGTGATAGCAAGATCAAGGTCACACTCGTGATGTAAATAAACACAGTGTGTGTGAGGGTCCATACGAAACCAAAACAAATATTCAACTAAATGGCAACACAGATTGGAGGGAGAGGGTCAGGACAAGATTTTACTGCCCCTGTGTCAAGCAAAAAGGGGGGGGGGGTAGAGAGGTGTCCAAAAGACAATCCGTGGATCCCTGGTCCGAGGCTTGGTGAATGATGAGTATTTCTTCATGGCCTTAGTGAGATCACCTAAGATGGCTTACTTAACCCCAATGAGGTAGGGAGGTAAAGGTATCTGGACGCTGGCCCCAGAATACCAAACTTGGCCACGGCCAATGTAAATCTTATTCATCTAAACCGAAGGACACTGAGGGACCGTAAAAACCCTTTTTTTATGGAATCTTTATTTATTTAACAAATATAACAAGTTTTAAAAAAAATGTTCAGCAATCATCCAAAAAAAAAAAAGAAAGATAACCTAGGTGGTAGAGAGATAATGACACTGATCAGCGTAGTGAACGATTCGGGTTCAAAGCTGCCATCGAGTGCTCAAGTACACCCCCGGGTAACAACT
This sequence comes from Bulinus truncatus, assembly GCA_021962125.1. Taxonomy (NCBI): domain Eukaryota; kingdom Metazoa; phylum Mollusca; class Gastropoda; family Planorbidae; genus Bulinus; species Bulinus truncatus. The sequence continues at coordinate 1,249,806 of JAGDYQ010000177.1, read as the reverse complement.
CAAATTTACGGTAGACATCACACAACTGTCCAATCGTCTGGGGGGGGGGTGGTGGACAATTCACGCACAAAAATAATCCTATCCCCCCCCCCCCACCTTTCAATGGCACAACATTGTTCAATATTCAAAGATAACTTTTAAAAAAAAGTGAAGCAGAGACACTTAATGAAACGATCTCAAGCTTGTTATTCATGACGATATGTATTCAATGGTAATGTTATCTCCAGAACAAACACACACACAAACAGGCTCTCGGTGAAACATCCGAGACACATGTAACGAAGACATTAGAGCGAAAATTAATGCCGCGACGCACTATGGTATGGAGGAAAGGGGGGGGGGGGGGGTGGTGTGGGCAATAATTCCCGGACGGCAGCCTTTGAGAGATGGCGCTACTTATTAAGATAAGATACAATTTGTTGAAATTAAGTATAGATCTGTAGGGTCGATACAATTTGTTGAAATTAAGTATAGATCTGTAGGGTCGATACAATTTGTTGAAACTAAGTTTAGATCTGTAGGGTCGATACAATTTGTTGAAATTAAGTATAGATCTGTAGGGTCGATACAATTTGTTGAAACTAAGTATAGATCTGTAGGGTCGATACAATTTGTTGAAACTAAGTTTAGATCTGTAGGGTCGATACAATTTGTTGAAACTAAGTATAGATCTGTAGGGTCGATACAATTTGTTGAAACTAAGTATAGATCTGTAGGGTCGATACAATTTGTTGAAACTAAGTTTAGATCTGTAGGGTCGATACAATTTGTTGAAACTAAGTATAGATCTGTAGGGTCGATACAATTTGTTGAAACTAAGTATAGATCTGTAGGGTCGATACAATTTGTTGAAACTAAGTATAGATCTGTAGGGTCGATACAATTTGTTGAAACTAAGTATAGATCTGTAGGGTCGATACAATTTGTTGAAACTAAGTATAGATCTGTAGGGTCGATACAATTTGTTGAAACTAAGTATAGATCTGTAGGGTCGATACAATTTGTTGAAACTAAGTATAGATCTGTAGGGTCGATACAATTTGTTGAAACTAAGTATAGATCTGTAGGGTCGATACAATTTGTTGAAACTAAGTATAGATCTGTAGGGTCGATACAATTTGTTGAAACTAAGTATAGATCTGTAGGGTCGATACAATTTGTTGAAACTAAGTATAGATCTGTAGGGTCGATACAATTTGTTGAAACTAAGTATAGATCTGTAGGGCCGATACAATTTGGTGAAACTAAGTATAGATCTGTAGGGCCGCCGGATAAGTAGAAAGTACCGGGCCCTTTATAATAGGAGGAACAAAAAATATGAAGTAAAAATTGCGGGGCCCGTGATGGACCTTAATCTCGAGCATCGTGCACCCACCGTTTAATCCGCCACTGGCGACTGAACCAAATTAACATGGTGACGTAATACTGAACCGCCCGGCCCGATTCAAAATAAACATAAGACTAAGGGAAGTCAACCACACTGACAAATAAACATAAAGCCACTAGAGTCTATCCGACTGATAACCATCTCGCTATTCACCATAACAACGCTGCACGCTATTCTCCATAAACTCCCGTTTTTTTTTTTTAAACTCTTGTCGGGCTATGCAACACAAACGACCTTTGATCCCAGACTGCACGTGCAATTATTATTTAAATATCATGCACGCCATGTGTCATCGCGCGACAGGTCAGTGTCGTTCTGAGTCACCGCAAAAGTCTGTTTCGATGTGTTCATTGCATAGCTTAGCATGTCATGGCAGTTCCAGTGCTGAATTTTACAGAAGGCATAAACACATTTCACAATGTAGACTATAGCTTCAAGTTGATAAAGTGTATGTTTACGGCAGTAAGAACACATCTTTCAGACCGTTTGGTTTTTCTGTCGTGCCGAAAAATGCATCTTTTCTTAAATTCTACAAAAGTGGTTCACACAGATTGTAAGAGCGTCGAAAAATAGATTTTTGATTTTTATTTGAATTTGGGGGTGGGGGGGGGTCTAACAAATGAATTATACTGTAAATATTTTGTAAAATGTAGAAAATTGCGGAGGAAAAATACCATCAGATTAATATTTTGTTTATTTAACTATGCCGTTGAGGTGAGATGCAATTATTACCAAATATAATTAACGCGGTCAGCTTTAGAGAGACGAAAGTGACAATTTACCATAAATGTAATAATAATACATCGATATTTTTTAACAACCAATCTATCAGTTTAAACTAATAGGGTTTAAACGAAAACACAAACTAACAATGAGAAACTATGAAACCACAGTGTGTGGGGTAAATGTCTACTGAGTAGACCACAGCTCAACAACCGATTACTGGTTAAAGAAACTATGACTAATGACTATGAATGTTGTATAAACCACAGTGTGTGGGGTAAATGTCTACTGAGTAGACCACAGCTCAACAACCGATTACTGGTTAAAGAAACTATGACTAATGACTATGAATGTTGTATAAACCACAGTGTGTGGGGTAAATGTCTACTGACTAGACCACAGCTCAACAACCGATTACTGGTTAAAGAAACTATGACTAATGACTATGAATGTTGTATAAACCACAGTGTGTGTGGTAAATGTCTACTGACTAGACCACAAACTAACATCGGTTGAAGAAACTAGGAATGTTGTATAAATCATGGTGTGTAGTAAATTTCTACTGACCAGACTACAACTTATATGAACGATCGATACGCTTTTAATTGAAATAAGCGCGAGGATGGGGGGGGGGGTAGTAAGAAATAACATTGCTGTCTGGCCATCGATTGATTCGCGAAACCCAACAAGAAAAATACAACCCAGCATCAGGAAATGAGAGACATACAAATAGTATTGACCCAATATTTACATACTATAAAAGTACTTGGGGAAATGTCCATTAATTCACATAAAATGTTATCGAACTATTTGTGAATAAAGTTTCAGCGCCTACCAAAGTCCTGATAAAAGAGGGTAAAAGAGGAAATTATAGCTATATTGTGTGAAAGGAAAGTCAGTGTCCGGGTAAACACAAAGGTCTACACATTAAAGGTATCTCTAAGAAACGAGAAAATACTCTGTGTGTTTGTGTGTGCCCATGTTGATGAAAGAACATCCAATACTTCAAAAGTACTATTGATCAAACTTAAAAATAGCTATGAAAATCAAAATGTTGTGAGAACATAATAACAATATACGAGGACGACGTGTACATTTAGCTGCAAGAATATATTTCAAATAATCATACAAAAAAAAGTTAAAAAAAAAAAACAATAACAATCCAACGACACAGTTCTACGACGGTGAAATACGTTGGATAATAACTACGACACTACGGGCTAGGATAGTGGACCACTACGGGCTAGGATAGTGGACCACTACATTCACTGTTCTCACAGACCAGTGCACTCCCACGAATCTCTCTTTATGCGTTATTATTCCCGTGTACCACTGTTATGTTTGTGTATGTTTCAGTAAACAAACAAAGACCAAATAAGGACTTAAATCACGTGATTGATTCAGTACCTTCCCCTCACAAGTTCAAAAATGTGTTAATATATTTATCATTTTCAATAAATGCATATGATTGACGTGTATAAACGAAAAATTTCTAGCTTCGCATGCGGGCGAGTAAATGTTTTTCCTCGGATCACTAGTGGCCCGCGGATCACCGTTAGCCGACCGCTGGTCTATACTTGGTTTTTTTTATCTATCCAGAAAACAATTTATTAACATTAAGAGTTGTTCAAAGAAAATAATTTTCTCTCCTTTCCCCCCGGGGCCCACTCCCGGACAGACGCTAGAACGCATAGATAGATTAGATAGATAGATAGATAGATAGATAGATAGATAGATAGATAGATAGATAGATAGATAGATAGATAGATAGATAGATAGATAGATAGATGGGCTAAATCGAATTATTGTTGACAATGCAAGCGGAGAGAGAATCGGACACAAGACGCATAAGAAAATATTCTAGAAGTGAGTGAGAGAGTTCTAAATGCACGGGTTTTATGTCTGTCAACTATACAGGACACTGAGTTTACCGAGCAGTTAGAGAAATCCCGCGGTGAGCACTTCTAAAGCCTCAATAATACAAATGCTGTGAGCACTGAAACAAAACAAGCAGTCCACATAACACATTTATGTATGAATAACACATTGGCTGTGCGCATAACACATTGATCGTACACACTACACAACAGTTGTCTGAATTCCGTATCACACCGCGAGGCACAACAACACAAACCGTAGAAGACCATCTATCTGTGGGTGTGTGTGTGTGTGTGAGGGAGCTGGTCGTGCTCAACTCGATATGTCTATGTATAATATGTTGAAATCAAGTAAAGGAGGGACTGCTGGCCGTGTTGGTGCATTCATCAGTTGACATCGTGGTGAGCTGTAAGGGCGGGTGATTGGGGGGGGGGGAGGCGCACACACACACACACACTCGAGAAAAATTATTGATTCTTTTACCGTCCCGGGGGGGGGGGAGGCTGGGAGGATACAACGAAGGTGGGAGTATAGGCTTTAGATTAAATGAACGTTAAGCTCCCGCTGAAGGGCGGTTGGGAGAAGGAGAGGGTGGGTGTTGGGTGGGGTGGGGAGTTACACGGGCGTGTGTAGTTTGTCCAACACCCTGGAAATGGTTGCTCAATCATAACCCCCCCCACCCCCCCACCCCAATCCTTATTTCTCTCCAGTGTACATTGGACATACATCTACTAAATATTGCCCAGTTATCCATCACAGATGGGCAGTGCAGATATGATGGAAGTATCAGAACGGTAAAAAAAAAAATCATTGGCAGATAACCCTTATGGTAACAAAGACAACACACACACTAGGCCTATATCTACGGCGTTTTTTTTATATAAATTACAACACTGAATATACAATTACTTTTTTTTTCACCGGTTACTTTTTTTACAGAAAAGTTCATGGATGAAATTCGAGCAGATTTCATCTATTATCCAAACAAAAATAAATGAATAATACAGGACAAAGAAAATTCCCCACCCCCAAATCATCATCATAACTCCGATGGTAACAATTCAATTTCTCCCTGCATTATTTCTAACAATGACTGGAGGCAAGAGATGTGTCCTGGATGGACCTAGGTCATTTTAGGCCGACATGCGGTGTGGACACTGACCCGACACACACACACATGCCATCAGGTGTATGGACGTGTTTCAAATGAACTGGTTCAAGGCCACCGATGTCAACAAAAGAGGTCAGCGATTCACGAGAAAAATGTTCAAAAACTTTCATCGGCCGTCAATTGAAATAAGTATATACAAGTTTTAAGAAATGATCAAAAATAAAAGGAAGAAAAAAAAATCTGGAGCGCAATGACGGACAGCTTGTGGGGTGAAAAAGAACAGTGTGGAACATGGGGTGGAACACAGCAGAGTGAACTCCAAAATGTAATGATTCTACAGAATATGGTAGTGTAAACTCCATACTCCCGAACACAAGATTTACAACGGTTTGGCCCATAAAAATAACGAAGTCTATATAGCATAGTTTTGGGCCTAAGCAGTGTCTAAATTAAGCCTACACAGCATAGTTCTGGGCCTAAACCGTGTCTAAATTAAGCCTACACAGCATAGTTCTGGGCCTAAACCGTGTCTAAATTAAGCCTACACAGCATAGTTCTGGGCCCAAACCGTGTCTAAATTAAGCCTACACAGCATAGTTCTGGGCCTAAACCGTGTCTAAATTAAGCCTACACAGCATAGTTCTGGGCCTAAACCGTGTCTAAATTAAGCCTACACAGCATAGTTCTGGGCCTAAACCGTGTCTAAATTAAGCCTACACAGCATAGTTCTGGGCCTAAACCGTGTCTAAATTAAGACTACACAGCATAGTTCTGGGCCTAAACCGTGTCTAAATTAAGCCTACACAGCATAGTTCTGGGCCTAAACAGTGTCTATATAAAGTCTACACAGCAAAGTTCTGTTTATGGGTCACAACATTGTTTAGTCTACAACAGAGATGAGCGGACAGCGGACGCGTCCGCTTGCGGACGCAGATCCGCAGACTTTTCCGAATCCGCGGACTGACAGCGGCGCTTCGTATGGTTAAGTTGCGGACTCGCGGACTGACGCGGATCTTCTTTAGCGTTACCATAAAAAATTTCAAGTCATTTAAACAGCTAAATTTCAGCTATGCGGACGCGCGGACTGGTCCGCAGACCCATGTTGTAAGATTCTGCGGACGCGGACGCGGATCATTGATAGAAATCCGCGGACGGACGCGGACGCTAAATTTCAAGATCCGCACACCTCTGGTCTACAATACACATCATGAACACAGCCCTATATACATGTACACTGACAAAGATTATTAGAGCATTTTCGAAAAAAAATGCTCTATTGTCCCCGTTTTCTCTGTCTGTCTGTCTGTCCGTCATCACCCTAGATCTCAACATCCATAAGTCCTAGACCCATGATGTATATATCATTTTGTAGGTCTTGGCCTGCCATGTGTACATCAAAAGTTCATTTCGCGATAGGACCTTTGAGGACCGGGCTTCAGGGCTCCTAAGGGGCTTATATATTATATATATGGCCCCATTCTACACCTTGTACGTTCAATAACCCATTCATTTGGTCCGAAATACTGCAGCACGTAGTTTCACCAAGATTTATTAAGAAACTCATCAAAGGAAATAGTAAGCTTGTGTTCTGAGTTTAATTGAAAGTATCAGAGCTATGCAACAATTGACGGAGTTTTCGGACGATTAAATGACTACAATTTCGAATGTTTTCAATTATGAGTCCTATTTCAGTAACCACAAACCACTTGTAGTTAGATTTAAGAGAAAATAATTTTTTTTTTCAAATATAAAGAAACGTCTTTATAATATTTTTTATAGATATATGCATTACAAAATTGAATTTATAAACATTTCCAAAATTTACAAATATTTTCTGAAAGCTAACAAACGTACTGATACATAACATGAAAATGCGCTAACACGTCCTGTGTCCAGAATGGAACAGGCTTAATTGCTTGTTTTTTTACATTGAAGTTTTTCTGCTGTCAAGTACAAGTCATAGTACATTTTTTTTTTTGCTAAGGTATTGTGGGAATAGCCCCACGTGGAAGGTATACATTGATTGTTGTGAGCCGGTCAGTGGTTGGGGGAGGGAGGGGGCGAGATATACCAAACACTTATATGAGACTTTATACTGCTATCCAGTCAAACACACTCTGCACTTTTGTTAATGGTTATTGTGGACACATTGGAATGATGTGGTTAGTGTGGATACATTGGAATGACATGGTTAGTGTAGACACATTGGAATGATGTGGTTAGTGTGGATACATTGGAATGAAATGGTTAGTGTGGACACATTGGAATGATGTGGTTAGTGTGGATACATTGGAATGAAATGGTTAGTGTAGACACATTGGAATGAAATGGTTAGTGTAGACACATTGGAATGAGGTGGTTAGTGTGTACACATTGGAATGAGGTGATATTAAAAAAATATTAATTTAGAAGGCCCTAAACATGAAAAATGTCAATGTTTAATAATACAGAATGTAATGAGGAAAAAGCTGTCAATTTATTATAGCTGGCTATATGCTTGAATAAATAAATAAAATTACTTGTAAAAAATAATAATTTAAGTATTCAAGTAAAACATAGAAATTAAACTTTTCCCCCTTTGTATTTTTTTTAGCAATTAGAGAACCAGGACTTGAATAAAGCATTGGAAATAGAGAGCGGTAGAGAGGAGAGAGCGATAGAGAGGAGAGAGCGATAGAGAGGAGAGAGCGATAGAGAGGGGCGACCATCCATAACCGAATGTTGAAAAGAGTTAGGGTGGGGTAGGGGACGGGGCAGTAAATGTATAACAAAAACTAACAACTGATCGATACATTGTCAAAAGGGGAAGGGGGATTATTTGTTGATCTGAGAGTGGTCCGTGTAAACCATGGGAGTGACAGAGAACGCATACACACACACACAAACATACATACACACATCCGATCACTTACACACTAATCCAGGCCACAAGCTGTTACCTACTGTAGTCATAAACGGAAAAGGGGAAAAGGGGGGGGGGAGGGAGGGTACGGTAGGTTGGGGTGGGTGTGTGTGGGGGGGGTGGCGGTGGTAATGCTGTCGCGCTCTTTGTTGTGTTGTGTCGTGTGGCTAGCATGGGGCTAATACCAGTCAGCTTCTGTTTATAGACTGGAGACTTTAAAATAAATGTAATTTTTTTTTTTACATGTACGTGTGTTTTAAATATACCGAGCAACGTCTCTATAAAATAATTATGTCAGTGTTGACAATTCATACAGGGCAAGGGGTGGGGTTATGATGGGAAGGACAAGTAAAATACCCACGTGTCAGCATATAAAACATAACACGGACAATAAAGAAAATGAATAAAACTAAAACAAAAAATACATTAAAGGCGAAAGGTTCCAACCAGTGGCGAGTGAGGTAAAGGGTTCCAACCAGTGGCGAGTGAGGTAAAGGGTTCCAACCAGTGGCGAGTGAGGTAAAGGGTTCCAACCAGAGGCGAGCGATGTAAAGGGTTCCAACCAGTGGCGAGGGAGGTAAAGGGTTCCAACCAGTGGCGAGCGAGGTAAAGGGTTCTAACCAGTGGCGAGTGAGGTAAAGGGTTCTAACCAGTGACGAGCGAGGTAAATGGTTCTAACCAGTGGCGAATGAGGTAAAGGGTTCTAACCAGAGGCGAGCGAGGTAAAGGGTTTAGAAGGGTGGATGCTCTGTATACCACGACTATTAAATGCTTCTTATCTTAACATCTCTATACTTATAAGAGGCATTTGCTGTCTGTCTGTTCCCTTATAACTCAAGATCCAGACAATCAAATAACGTGAAATTTGTTACACATACACAATTACATGGGGAAGGTTACAGGACAGGTTTCGTTTCATCTGGATGGGTAGTTTAATTGTAATTAATTTTTTTTTATTTTAGTATTTTACTATATTAAAGTAATCTCGACGGCGCCATAAATAAAATTCCTCTGTGACGTCATTTTCCGATGATTGAATAGAACTTGCGCGCTGGTACTGTATAGTTCCTTTATGCTGCGAAGAATTGTTGTTGTTTTTTCATGCTCCCTGATATGTACAGTTTGAGGAAGGTAAAGAAAGGAATGAAGAAGGATTTTAGAAGAAGTGTGAAGCCATAATAATAAGTATATATATATATATATATATATATATATATATATATAGAGAGAGAGAGAGAGAGAGAGAGAGGGGGGGGGAGAGATAAAGAGAGAGAGGGAGGGGGTAGGGGGGAGAGAGAGGAAAGGTGGGTAGGAGGGAGGGAGGGGAGAGAGGGAGGGAGGGGGTGGACAGGGGGAGAAGGAGGGGGAGAGAGGGAGATGGGAGAGAAAAGAAGGGAGGGAAAGAGGGTGGGAGAGAGGGAGAGAGAGAAAGAGTGAGGGGGCAGGGAGGGAGAGGGAATGAGGGGGGATGAATGGGGAGAGAGAGATGGGAGAGAGGGAGGGAGAGGGAGGGAGGGAGAAAGGAGGGAGGGAGAGAGGATGGGAGAAATGGGAGGGAGTGAGAGATAAAGAGAGAGAGAGGGCAGGGAGGGAGAGAGGGGGGAGGGAGAGAGGATGGGAGAAATGGGAGGGAGTGAGAGATAAAGAGAGAGAGAGGGCAGGGAGGGAGAGAGGGGGGAGGAGGAAGGTGGAGAGAGGGGGGACGGGGGTGAGAGAAGAAGGGAGGGAGATAGGGAGAGAGAGGGAGATGGGAGAGTTAGAGAGGGAAGGAGAGGGAGAGAGGGAGAAAGGGAGAGAGGGGGAGGGAGAAAACAAAAGGTAAACAGAAAACCTTATTTTAAACCCGGGCAAAGTCGGGTACTTGCAACTAGTAAGCATATAAAGTTGATCAACACAGACATTAAAGGGTTTTAAAAAAAATTGTTTGAGTTATGTTGGAAAAGAAAATACAAGGCACAATTAGTCCTGCCATTAAGACAGAATTGTTACCATTACATTGACTCCATTCAGATGCGTGCCTAGGGTGGGGAGAGGGGGGGGTCCAAGGTCGAAAGCTCCCCCCCCCCGGGCCCCAACTTGAGGAAAGCCCCCTAAAATTTTTTTACATTAAATATTAAGTACATTATCTTATGCCATGGAGCCGAATGTCAAAAGAGCTCAAGCCCCTCCAGGCCCCCAAAATCCATAGGTTTGCACTGATTCCATTTGACTTTTCCTTACTCTAAATCAAAAGCTGTCTTTCTGATGTGTCATGTAAAGCAAAATGTCACTAGTGATAGCAAACAGCCTACATCTTTCAATGTAACTTTAAAGTTAAACCTTGCTGTCTCTTTATTAGGACAGCTGTTTGGGTTTAAATAATGAAAGGGAATATAGTAAGAGTAAAAAGTATTGTTGTAGTAGGGGGTGTGGGTAGATAGTGTAATCAGTATTGTTGGAATGGGGGTGTGGGTAGATAGTGTAATCAGTATTGTTGTAGTAGGGGGTGTGGGTAGATAGTGTAAGCAGTATTGTTGTAGTAGGGGGTGTGGGTAGATAGTGTAATCAGTATTGTTGGAATGGGGTTGGGGGTAGATAGTGTAATCAGTATTGCTGTAGTAGGGGTTGGGGGTAGATCGTGTAATCAGTATTGTTGGAATGATGTTGGGGGTAGATAGTGTAATCAGTATTGTTGGAATGGGGTTGGGGGTAGATAGTGTAATCAGTATTGTTGGAATGGGGTTGGGGGTAGATCGTGTAATCAGTATTGTTGGAATGGGGGTGTGGGTAGATCGTGTAATCAGTTTTGTTGTAGTAGGGGTTGGGGGTAGATAGTGTAATCAGTATTGTTGGAATGGGGTTGGGGGTAGATCGTGTAATCAGTATTGTTGGAATGGGGGTGTGGGTAGATAGTGTAATCAGTATTGTTGTAGTAGGGAGTGTGGGTAGATAGTGTAATCAGTATTGTTGGAATGGGGGTGTGGGTAGATAGTGTAATCAGTATTGTTGTAGTAGGGGGTGTGGGTAGATAGTGTAATCAGTATTGTTGTAGTAGGGGGTGTGGGTAGATAGTGTAATCAGTATTGTTGTAGTAGGGGGTGTGGGTAGATAGTGTAATCAGTATTGTTGGAATGGGGTTGGGGGTAGATAGTGTAATCAGTATTGTTGGAATAGGGTTGGGGGTAAATAGTGTAATCAGTATTGTTAGAATGGGGTTGGGTGTAGATAGTGTAATCAGTATTGTTGTACTAGGGGGTGTGGGTAGATAGTGTAATCAGTATTGTTGTAGTAGGTGTTGGGGGTAGATAGTGTAATCAGAATTGTTGGAATGGGGTTGTGGGTAGATCGTGTAATCAGTATTGTTGTAGTAGGGGGTGTGGATAGATAGTGTAATCAGTATTGTAGGAATGGGGGTGTGGGTAGATAGTGTAATCAGTATTGTTGTAGTAGGGGTTGGGGGTAGATAGTGTAATCAGTATTGTTGTAGTAGGGGGTGTGGGTAGATAGTGTAATCAATATTGTTGTAGTAGGGGGTGTGGGTAGATAGTGTAATCAGTATTGTTGTAGTAGGGGTTGGGGGTAGATAGTGTAATCAGTATTGTTGTAGTAGGGGGTGTGGGTAGATAGTGTAATCAGTATTGTTGTAGTAGGGGGTGTGGGTAGATAGTGTAATCAGTATTGTTGGAATGGGGTTGTGGGTAGATAGTGTAATCAGTATTGTTGGAATGGGGTTTGGGGGTAGATAGTGTAATCAGTATTGTTGTATTAGGGGGTGTGGGTAGATAGTGTAATCAGTATTGTTGGAATGGGGGTGTGGGTAGATAGTGTAATCAGTATTGTTAGAATGGGGTTGGGGGTAGATAGTGTAATCAGTATTGTTAGAATGGGGTTGGGGGTAGATAGTGTAATCAGTATTGTTGGAATGGGGGTGTGGGTAGATAGTGTAATCAGTATTGTTGTAGTAGGGGGTGTGGGTAGATAGTGTAATCAGTATTGTTGTAGTAGGGGGTGTGGGTAGATAGTGTAATCAGTATTGTTGTAGTGGTCCAGCAAATTTTCACAATGGTAAAAATTTTAAAAGTGGTTTGTTGTACTCACTGAATTTGGTTTCCGCCTTTTAGAATCTGTGAATTTGTCGCTGGACCTCCCACCTGAAATAATAAACAACAATGTATAACAGCAACAAGTGTTAAGACAAACACTAAGCATTCATGGTGTCAATGTCCTATTGAATAAAGTTATAATAGAACACACACATTCATGGTGTCAATGTGCAATTGAATAAAGTTTTAATAGAACACACACATTCATGGTGTCAATGTCCAATTGAATAAAGTTATAATAGAACACACACATTCATGGTGTCAATGTCCAATTGAATAAAGTTATAATAGAACACACACATTCATGGTGTCAATGTCCAATTGAATAAAGTTATAATAGAACACACACATTCATGGTGTCAATGTCCAATTGAATAAAGTTATAATAGAACACACACATTCATGGTGTCAATGTCCATTGAATAAAGTTTATAATAGAACACACACATTCATGGTGTCAATGCCCATGTGGAAATATAATTCAAAGATAAGATTTTTAATTAAAACACAACTTATGAAGAAAAAAAAAATTCAGGCTCTTTGACTAAAGTCCCTGGTCCGCGCTATATGTTCAACACTTTAGGCCATGCCCCCGGTGATTTATTATGTAAATTACGATCAATGAAACTAGATTATGGTTATTTCAGTATTTTAATAATTCAACAGTGATGAACCCATAACACAACTGAATGGACAATAGTTCAGTATAAAGATTTAGGCATTTAACACAGAAATGTGACAATAAAAAAAAAAAAAAAAAGTACCTCTGACTGATTCATCTAAAGGACGTTTATTATAGGAGAAATATGGTGGGCACGTAGTTTTTCCTCCAGCCATAGCATCGGGCGACATGGGGGTACCACCTATTAGACCCTGTTGAACAGAAGCAAAAAAAAAAAACAAACATCAAATTAAAAATAAATTTAAAGTATCTTATTGAGTTCATTGAGATATCTGTACAACCTAATAAATACAAAATATCAAAAATATTTCTAAGAAAAAAAACATTGGGGGGGGGGGGGTACAAAGAAGTAATTTTAAAATGATAAGTTATCAGCATGTACCCCGCAGTGCAGAGGGAGTCGGGGTGATTTGTCCAAAAAAAAAAATTTGTTGTTTTTTTACCTCCACCTGATACATGAACTGATGTACACACACATCCATACAGAAGTTTACATTATGAGCAGTGCCAACTTGCTTATAGGCACTGTGGCTACTGCAGCACCCCCTATCCCCACTAGGTATTATCAAAAACATTCGATACAATGAGTCCTTTTTTTTTTTTCTTTCTTAAATGTTTTCCCTCTAATTTGTTCAAAATATATTCCTTAAGCTTAATGCCTGTGACCCTCCAGTTTATCAAAAAGATACAAAATCTTTCTATTCAACTGAGTGTTTCACAGTTCCAACGACATAGTGTTTTTACTTATGTGTCACTTATAAGTCACATGTGAGTGCGAAGGAGAGAGAGAGAGAGAGAGAGAGAGAGAGAGAGCACTGTGTCTGTCGCAGTGCGGACCCAGTTTTGAATGAACAGATTAAGCTTGAATTGTAATATTATATTAAGTATAGTAGGCCAGGTAGTTAAGATAATTATTCTAGGTAAATCAACTACTAAAATGTACTACTCACATAAACTACAAACAAATGTTAACATTTTTACAAGAAAAAAAACATCAAATTGCTAGTTTCTCCTTCAACAGCAAGTAAATATTCTGACATTTAACATTCAACTTTTAAATGTCGTTTTATGGTTCAATGTTATAAAGAATATATTGAAATTAAAAGTCAATTTAAACCACATATATAAATTAGAGTATGTTATAAAGGTCTGGACGTTTGTGTTCATGCGCCCAACGTTATCGTTTTTATAAAAATCAGAAGCTCTTATAAAGTCTATTACTATTACCATGTTACCAATTTATTAAGAAATAATTTTCTGCTTTTTAGTACGCAAGAAAAATGTTGTTTTTTTATAAAATATTTTTTTTAATATGCGATTTTTATTTTTGTTCGTCAGAGTCAGATCAGAGTGTCAGCAGCCATTTCATTTTTTTTTTATATCATTCTTGTTACATTTATACAGCAGGGAACAAAAAAACTTATTCTACTTCTTCATAGAAGAGCTTGTTATAAAGAAATGAAGCTTGAAGCTTCACTAACAGATTAACATTTTTTTTTACCAAGGAAATAATTCACTCTATTATCAATAAAACAACAACAACAAAAACTCATCATTTCAGTACTGATAGAATAAGTTTAAAGAATCATAGTGCCCAAATGATTTCATTCTGTTTTCACATGACAATTAGAGGAGGAGGAAAGGGGGGGGTGAACATCTAAATGTCCCAAGTATTTCACAGAGACTTCCACCTCAGAAGCTCCAAGTCATCACCTCAGTGGCACCCATCATCAATCATACATGAGCAGCAGTTTCCTGGAAGAATGAACTCAGTCCCTTCCAATGGGAGACCACTTCTTTAATCAACTCTCCAAGGGAGATAAAGACTTTCCCCCATAATGGGCTTTTGAGTGATTATGGGCCACCAAAAATTACAGTTGAGACAAGCCATGGCACTAATTATTAAACAGCTATTTCTACACACAACTTTTTTTTTTTCTCTTTAAGTGTGAGCTATTTCCCCACTTTTTTTTTTTCTTCAATTGGACTAAACAACTAACTAATGTGAACATTCAGGGGAAAAAAAATAATGCGCTGGGGCTGAATTAAAAAAAAATGAATGACTAACTTTAATCTTAACTAAATAAGACAGTTCCATTCCAAAGTTACTGTGTTTGACAGTCTTTGCTTATTACTTAAGAAATAAAGATGATGCAGGACCTGCATAAAAAAAAAACCTACAAAATACTAAAGCTTGAATAAAAATAAATTTAAAACATTACTTAAATGGTTTCGACATACGAAAATGTTAGTGAATCGAAATTCTGATAAGCTCCAAAATGGTAATCAGATGATACAAGCATGACGTTAATTATTGTTTGCTTGATCAAAAAAAAATGTTTCAGTTTTACTTCAATTAAACAAATTTAACTATTGCTAGATTTAAAACCTGGAGTGATGACAAAAAAATCTGAAGTAAATGCCTGAAACTAGGTTAAAGGGTCAAAACTGAAAATATTATTTGAATGATGACCTTGACATACAAACTAGAGAACAATGACCTACTTTCTGGTTTTGATATCTAGTGTTTAAATAGCATTAACATTTACCAGTTTCCTTGTTTTGTCTATGAGATTCAACAGTACAAAAAAATTACTAACACATTTAACAAAGCTATTGTGACAAGCTTATAAAAAAAAAAAAACCTAAAACATACAGCTTAAATGGTAAATTTCATTAATTTTACTCTTTTTACAAAAGCTAAATGATTTTTTTATTGTCCAGAGGTCTAACCTCACCCAAATGAGTGACAGGATTTTTTCTCAAGCAGGACAACATTTCAAAGTGAAACTCTGATTAATAAAATGGATATCTGACCTAGGGTGAGTTATGTCATTTGTGCAGGTCACAAAATCCCTTAGTATGTTGGGTCCAGTAGAAACAGGTTTAACTTTGATTCATTGGGCCTAATGGTTTTCAATAATTCTAAGAGGGAACTGTTTTTTACCCTCAATGTAAATATCACATTTACTCTCATCCTAAGATATTTATAAACATGTTTTATTCTCTCCTTCTAAGATATTTATAAACATGTTTTATTCTCTCCTCCTAAGCTATTTATAAACATGTTTTATTCTCTCATCCAAAGATATTTATAAACATGTTTTATTCTCTCCTCCTAAGATATTTATAAACATGTTTTATCCTCTCATCCAAAGATATTTATAAACATGTTTTATTCTCTCCTCCTAAGATATTTATAAACATGTTTTATTCTCTCATCCTAAGATATTTATAAACATGTTTTACTCTCTCATCCTAAGATATTTATAAACATGTTTTATTCTCTCATCCAAAGATATTTATAAACATGTTTTATTCTCTCATCCTAAGATATTTATAAACATGTTTTATTCTCTCATCCTAAGATATTTATAAACATGTTTTATTCTCTCATCCAAAGATATTTATAAACATGTTTTATTCTCGCCTCCTAAGATATTTATAAACATGTTTTATTCTCTCATCCAAAGATATTTATAAACATGTTTTATTCTCTCCTCCTAAGATATTTATAAACATGTTTTATTCTCTCATCCTAAGATATTTATAAACATGTTTTATTCTCTCATCCAAAGATATTTATAAACATGTTTTACTCTCTCATCCTAAGATATTTATAAACATGTTTTATTCTCGCCTCCTAAGATATTTATAAACATGTTTTATTCTCTCATCCAAAGATATTTATAAACATGTTTTATTCTCGCCTCCTAAGATATTTATAAACATGTTTTATTCTCTCATCTAAAGATATTTATAAACATGTTTTATTCTCTCCTCCTAAGATATTTATAAACATGTTTTATTCTCTCCTCCTAAGATATTTATAAACATGTTTTATTCTCTCATCCTAAGATATTTATAAACATGTTTTACTCTCTCATCCTAAGATATTTATAAACATGTTTTATTCTCTCATCCTAAGATATTTATAAACATGTTTTATTCTCTCATCCAAAGATATTTATAAACATGTTTTATTCTCTCATCCTAAGATATTTATAAACATGTTTTATTCTCTCATCCTAAGATATTTATAAACATGTTCTATTCTCTCATCCAAAGATATTTATAAACATGTTTTATTCTCGCCTCCTAAGATATTTATAAACATGTTTTATTCTCTCATCCAAAGATATTTATAAACATGTTTTATTCTCTCCTCCTAAGATATTTATAAACATGTTTTATTCTCTCATCCTAAGATATTTATAAACATGTTTTATTCTCTCATCCAAAGATATTTATAAACATGTTTTACTCTCTCATCCTAAGATATTTATAAACATGTTTTATTCTCTCATCCTAAGATATTTATAAACATGTTTTATTCTCTCATCCAAAGATATTTATAAACATGTTTTATTCTTGCCTCCTAAGATATTTATAAACATGTTTTATTCTCTCATCCAAAGATATTTATAAACATGTTTTATTCTCTCCTCCTAAGATATTTATAAACATGTTTTATTCTCTCATCCTAAGATATTTATAAACATGTTTTATTCTCTCATCCAAAGATATTTATAAACATGTTTTACTCTCTCATCCTAAGATATTTATAAACATGTTTTATTCTCTCATCCTAAGATATTTATAAACATGTTTTATTCTCTCATCCAAAGATATTTATAAACATGTTTTATTCTCTCCTCCTAAGATATTTATAAACATGTTTTATTATCTCATCCAAAGATATTTATAAACATGTTTTATTCTCTCATCCTAAGATATTTATAAACATGTTTTACTCTCTCATCCTAAGATATTTATAAACATGTTTTATTCTCTCATCCTAAGATATTTATAAACATGTTTTATTCTCTCATCCAAAGATATTTATAAACATGTTTTATTCTCTCCTCCTAAGATATTTATAAACATGTTTTATTCTCTCATCAAAAGATATTTATAAACATGTTTTATTCTCTCCTCCTAAGATATTTATAAACATGTTTTATTCTCTTATCCAAAGATATTTATAAACATGTTTTATTCTCTCATCCAAAGATATTTATAAACATGTTTTACTCTCTCATCCAAAGATATTTATAAACATGTTTTATTCTCTCCTCCTAAGATATTTATAAACATGTTTTATTCTCTCCTCCTAAGATATTTATAAACATGTTTTATTCTCTCATCCTAAGATATTTATAAACATGTTTTATTCTCTCATCCAAAGATATTTATAAACATGTTTTATACTCTCATCCTAAGATATTTATAAACATGTTTTATTCTCTCATCCAAAGATATTTATAAACATGTTTTATTTTCTCCTCCTAAGATATTTATAAACATGTTTTATTCTCTCATCCAAAGATATTTATAAACATGTTTTATTCTCTCATCCAAAGATATTTATAAACATGTTTTATTCTCTCCTCCTAAGATATTTATAAACATGTTTTATTCTCTCATCCAAAGATATTTATAAACATGTTTTATTCTCTCCTCCTAAGATATTTATAAACATGTTTTATTCTCTCATCCAAAGATATTTATAAACATGTTTTATTCTCTCATCCAAAGATATTTATAAACATGTTTTACTCTCTCATCCTAAGATATTTATAAACATGTTTTATTCTCTCATCCTAAGATATTTATAAACATGTTTTATTCTCTCATCCAAAGATATTTATAAACATGTTTTATTCTCTCCTTCTAAGATATTTATAAACATGTTGTATTCTCTCATCCAAAGATATTTATAAACATGTTTTTTTCTCTCATCCAAAGATATTTATAAACATGTTTTATACTCTCATCCAAAGATATTTATAAACATGTTTTATTCTCTCATCCAAAGATATTTATAAACATGTTTTATTCTCTCATCCAAAGATATTTATAAACATGTTTTATTCTCTCATCCAAAGATATTTATAAACATGTTTTATTCTCTCATCCAAAGATATTTAATAAAAGTGTTATGTCCTCTCATCCAAAACGCAGTTTGTTTTCAGAACAGTCAAAGATATGGAAGCTGACAGAAACCTTCCCCCCCTCTCCTTATTACCATACAACATCTAAGTAGAATGTAATGATGGATTTCAGTCCAATAATAAGTCTCTCAAGAGTTGAGGAGACTCTTCGCTCATTGTGAAGCCCACTGGGAAATTTAATAATTTCTTTTTTTTATGACACAGACTTCCCCCAATTACACTGGATGACAAATAATAGTCAGATATATAAGAGATGGGTTCCACACCATGACGTGCTTTATAAAGTAGTCACAAAGATACGTCAGAGACATCCATCACTGTGGGGTACATCCATGGATGTATTGTACATACCTGTGGTGGTAATCCATCTCGCACTGGATACCCTGGCCTAGGATACAGATCTCCCTTGTCTGCAATTTACAGGGAAAAAAAAATCATTCAAATATTCCCTATTTCATCAATATTTTAAAACACAAAACTACATCATAGAACAATTATAATTAAAGATTATATTAAGTCACTTCCCTACTACACCCTTCCAGTGACTAATTTTACAAGTGCTTTGAATCTTTCTCCAAGAAGTTGCAAACATTTATTTTGAAGAAATATATATAAAGGACCCCTGGATTCTAGGTTAAAATAATTGTGAAACCTCCGGTGAGGATTGACAGAATGTGGTTTGTTGTTTTTTTTAAAATAAAATAGGGCCTCAAAGATTTTCTGATAACATTTATTGATCGACAAGTTATTTCAGGATTGTCACTTTTTAGGGGAGATGAAAGGTAAAAAAGGAGCAAATACCCCCTCATTTAAAATAAAATTCTTTTCGTACAGAATCTTGTACATTTTTTTGCGCCCTGTTAATAATCATAAATTCAAGACTGAGAAAACATCAGTTTTTTTTTTTTTTTGTTGGTGATTGGTGATAAACACATCTACCCACACAAAGACAAAGACAAGATATACAGTTTCAACATCATCCACAACCAAGGTCTGAGGTTGTGGTACTTGCTAATACAAAACAAAACCAATTTACCATCTGTAGGGCCTGGACCTAAAAAATGGTCAATATGATCTGGACCATTACCGTTATATTGTGACCGATGGTCCTCAAACTGGGGGGGAAAAAAAAAAAGAAATAACAATAAATTAATAATTATATCAACAAATAGTTCTTTTCTTCAAAAAAAAAATACAAAACACAATAAAACAGACAAATGAACAATTGAAATTTCTCTCATAGCCATTATCATTCTAAATGTATAATTGAACCTTCCATCTACTGTGTATCTCATTATACTTATTTCAACTTTTTTAATTTCATTAAAAAATTATTGTGTAGAACAAGCAAAATAAATTAAAATAATACTTTGAATTAAAATGTCGATAAAATATAGCAAATAACCAATTTTTTTTAATAAAATATAGCAAATAACCAATTTTTTAATACAATTTTAACATTTGTTTTGATATACATATACACTGGTTGATTAATAGTCCCAGATGATACAACCATGAATATGAGGAAATTTCCACAAATTAAAACTATTATTATATTGAATATTTTTATAAGTTGAGGCATAGAAAAACCTGTTTTCGACCTTCTGAACCTGATTTTAATTTATTTTATTTAGAGCCCTTTAAAGCATGAAATATCATCCTTTAGTTACCTTAAACTAGTATTTCCAAATATATCAGAGAAAAAAAAGACATTCTAAATACCATACATTTAATTGTATTCTACATTTAATGATATATTTGCATGATGTTTAGAAAATATAACTTATAAAAAAAAGTCTGACAGAGTGAAGCTGTGATAGTCTAAACCTGATGTTGTGGAAAGTCTAAACCTGATGTGGTGGAAAGTCTAAACCTGATGTGGTGGAAGGTCTAAACCTGATGTGGTGGAAAGTCTAAACCTGATGTGGTGGAAAGTCTAGACCTGATGTGGTGGAAAGTCTAAACCTGATGTGGTGGGTCATATGTATTATTTTAAAGTATATTTGGTTAAACATTTTGAAAAAATATTGTAAAGTTATAAAATAAAACAATCATTCAGTTAAAAATAAAAAGGACGAATAGTTTCACTTCAGTAAAAAAAAAAAGTTCCATTGTGTTCAAAATTACAAAAACAATGTTTTTAGATGAATGAGGTATTATAGTAAAATACAGAAATAAGAAAAACTGAATAATTATTATCAGTGTGACGGGAAAAAAAAATGCTAAAATCTGTTGGATTTAAAATACATTATATCAAATACCATCGCAGATAAAATAAGATCATTTGTGTTCTGATAATCATAGTAGTAATATTAGAAGTTTTCTAGGAATACTTTTATGTAATGTGATAAATGAATGAATGTTTTCTACATGTGTTTGTTTTACACCGATGGAATTAAGGCAAGTATTACATGAATAGATAGGAACATTTGGCTCAGTCTAAATGCTATTAGTTCATCTTAATTGTTAGTGTAGAGGTTTCTGTCCAAAACTTTTGTCAAAAGAAGAAGAAACAGATCTGTGTGATAACACAACAGAGAAGCCTCTAAAATATGGACTAGTGTTTTATGGCCAATAAATGAACATATATTGTAAAGCAGATGTTGCCATAAATGTTAATATTTGTACACAGACAGGACAGAAGCTAAATACGATTTATTAGCCAAAAATCTAAATGTGTTAAAAAAACCAACTCTATAAGAGTTAATGAAAGGAAATTAAGGCAACACTTACTCGTCCTTCGAAACCAGCGGCCTGGTTACTGTTCCAACCGGCATTGTCTGCCATTCCTGTAAGAAATCAATCAATTGAACTTTATTGTAAAATTCATTTTTTGTTACCTTACAAATTCAGTTTACATCAATGGTCATATATTTAAACAAAACACTTAACATAATTTACATTCAACTAACCTAAAATTAAATATTGGATATAAAACAGAGTAAATGAATTTTTATTTCAAGTGTAAATCCACAGGTTTTATCATTGGTCAAGTCATCAATGAAAAATATAAAACAGCGAACAATTTTATACTATGCCGCAGGATGTCATATTTTGGCCGTTAAGAGGTGATAGATTAATTTATTTATTAAATAAATTTTTAAAAATGAACAGTGTTCTTATTAATTTAACTAGAAGTAAATATAACTTTACTATAAATATTGATTTAAAACCTTTATTTTTTTAATTAAAATATAAAAAAAAAATTGTTAGTTGGATTTTACTATATTGAGATGATAGTACTTGGGAGAGAGTAAATTATATTTCTTTATTGAGATCATAGTACTAGGAAGAAAGAGTCAATTAGATTTGTTTATTGAGATCATAGTACTAGGAAGAGAGAGCCAATTAGATTACTTTATTGAGATCATAGTACTAGGAAGAGAGAGTCAATTAGATTATTGAGATCATAGTACTAGGAAGAGAGAGTCAATTAGATTACTTTATTGAGATCATAGTACTAGGAAGAGAGAGTCAATTAGATTACTTTATTGAGACCATAGTACTAGGAAGAGAGAGTAAATTAGATTACTTTATTGAGATCATAGTACTAGGAAGCGAGAGTCAATTAGATTTGTTTATTGATATCATAGTACTAGGAAGAGAGAGTAAATTAGATAACTTTCAGAAAGAGCAACATAGTTTCTTTTATGGATGACTTGGTGATCAGTAAATTTTAGGGGGAAAAAATTACAAAGCTTCGGCTGCCTCCTCCCCCAATTAATTTAACCCTTAACCCACATCTCTCCTGTGCCCCCCCCCCTTTACTCCTTGCAGTACAAAACAATGTGATTCTCTACCAGTACGGGATAAATCTGTAAAAGGTGACAAACTGGAAATGTTTTTTCTTTTTGCCTCTCTGTCACTCTGAGGGAGATGCCGGTTAGAGGGCACTCCCACCGCCAGAGTGAATGAGAGTGGGGGGGTGGGGGGAGAGAGAGACCTGGACAAAAGAGAGAGACTGTCCGCGTGAAGGATAATATCCTGAGGATGAAATTATCTTTGAGTGACAAAAAGTACCTTTTAGTAAAAGGAGTTGAAGATGATGAGGGTTAGCCGGGTTAGGGCTATGAGATAAGGGCGCTGTGGTGGTGGGGGGGGGAGGTGGGGATTGTTGGTGGTGTAACAATCGCAGATGACGATCAAAGCTTCAGGAGAAGTGAAAAGAATAAAGAATGTTGTAAATCGTTGTTGTGATGAACCATGAAGGTGAACACAATCACTACATAACATCACATCACGTGATCTTTCAATCTTCTGCTTCTACTAAGTACCCAACAATAAAGAAATTTAAAGATGGCGGGTTAAAATAAATCGTTGACGAAAAACAGGCCAGCAACGAGAGAGATAAAGAAATGTTCGCTACGGGAAAATAAAAAGTTCAAAGAGAGCCGGTTTTGAGTTCAGTAAAGGAAGGCGACAAATATACATTAAGTAATATCAGTATTTTGTTTATGTGGCGATTTCTCTAGCTTCGCTCATTGCACATCTAAATACGAACGCCCAAAAACTCGAACAATTTGAAATCGGAGCAAAATTGATATAGTTTGCCATCTTTGAGGTTTTTTTTTTTAAAGTAGAGATTACGCAGTAAAGCTTCACAGCAGACTGTCATAAATGTAGTTATAAAACGGAAATAAAAATAAAACGACTGTATAAAAATATATATAATACTGTACCCATAGGTTCAGAATAAAAGCCATTAACATAGAGTGTGTATAGTGGGGCGTGTTAAGAGGTAAATTTATTTCGCTGTTTAACACTAAAGTAAATCGCTGTTATACTTCAGCAAATCGCCTAAATAAAACATATTTTGCTGTTAGGAACTCATGGCGAAGTTGAGGCGCTAGATCAGGGGTCGGCAACGTTTTGAGACGGAAGAGCCAAAAGTTTTACAATTTTCTAAATTTTTAAAGATCCACTAAAATTGTTGTTTCAATATTATGGTATTTGATTAGGCCGCAATTTGACATCGAAAGAGCCGCAACTTGACATCAAAAGAGCCGCATATGCGGCTCGCGAGCCGCAGGTTGCCGTCCCCTGCCCAAGATGAAGTATATAGATCACAACAATTCCTCCCCTCCCCATCCCCCAAAAAGTCATCGCTGCACAAAGACATGGGGACTGACCGGTGATCATTTAGATATAAACACTGGACATGGTGCCATGGTCAGCGGTCACATTGATATGTGCGCGTGCACAACTCGCCAAGAGCACGCACACACATTTTAACAGAGCGTCATTAGATTTGCCTTGATGAATGTGTACCGCTACGTTTAAAAATTTCCTTCAAAAACTGCGCACAGCCATTATTCTTGTGTTGCACACGGCTTACGCTAAATTTGAGGGAACATTGGACAGATTTTATTTAAACACACGCTAAAATTGCCTGATTTTTTAACCACACACTAAAATTGCCAGATTTTTTTACCACATACTAAAATTGCCAGATTTTTTTACCACATACTAAAATTGCCGATTTTTTTAACCACACACTAAAATTGACAGATTTTTTAACCACACACTAAAAATTGCCAGATTTTTTTTAAACCACACACTAAAACCGTTAATAAAATAATCTTACAATATTTAAGAACTGTTTTTTTTAATGAAAACAATACTACAGTAACATTCTATAACTAATAAACCACTAACATTGGATAATGGGAAATAACGGAGAGGATTTAAAAAAAAAAGAATGGGAAAATAATGTAGAAGTGAAACACATAAACTAAGACATTAGAAAATAAAACCAATAATGACACATACAACGATTAGACAACGCCCACTTTGTAGATAAATATTCAGTTTCACGATATTAACTCCACACCAAAGCCATACTAATGGCCAATTATAAAACAAAACAACAACAAAAATAATATTAAAAAAAAAACTGCCTGTGAAATACCAGTTTATTAACTACAAGAGGCTAGAGACTTCAGTCAGAGGAGGCTAAGTAAAAAGCAATTACAGAAATAATCGCCAACTCGTTCTCTCTCCTTCAGACATCTTCCACCTCACCCCCGTGTTTACCACTCACCTACATTCATACACAAACACACGCGCGGGACCATTACAGCACGCTGAGTTGGCCAGCGCTGTCATCTAAAACGCGGCCAATTTATCGCGTGATTAATTAAGGCGACGAAGATTCCAACAATTACCGCACTCAAATGGCCAACAGGAAGTGGAAGTGGAGGGAAAAAAAAAAGCAATCCCAGAGGACAGCGCGTGAATGAATAGGGCGCCATCTGGTATTGGCACCGCCTAGCAGGGGACACCATTCAACGGAAAATTGTCGACATAGCGGGAATTTTTTTTTCTCCCATCCTTTCCTTGCATTTTCTCAGCCAAGATTCCCCAATTAACTAGTTTGAAATGTGTAGATTGTTTTAAAAAAAAAAAAATAATGGAGGGAACATAGGAGGGTCTGAAAAAAGCTCACAAAAAGTGGATATCTGCATGGGTTCCACGATCGTCTGTTTATTATACATGGAGCATTGAATCATGACACAAAGAGTGTTAAAAAATATAACAAACTCCAACGTTTCATTTTTACGTCATTTTTAAGAACAATGTTTAACTTTGTAAAATAATAAAATATAGATGATGGAGACAGGAAGGGGAGGGGGGGGGAGAGAGAGACTCATTACAAAAAATCATTGTTTAACAAGTTGTTGCTTGTTTTTTTTTTGATGTTATGAAAGTCAGATGCCAAAACTCAACATAACTGATGACTGGCAGTCAACATGTTCATGGCTATATGGAATCGGTGTACATACACAAATGTTGAACGTGATTTTTTTTTCTTTATTTTTTCTGTCCATGAGATAATAATGCGTTGTGTGTTGTTATGTTAATGTAAACAATGGTAATCGTTTTTTTTTGTTGTTGTTGTTGTTTTTAAAAAAGCTACACACTATTTAATTACATAAAAATATTGTCGCAACATATGACTAGTAACAAGTCTGTATCTTTCAGTGTAAATATTTCAGGAAATTAAACCTCAGTCATTAGTTCACGTACTCCACGCCCCTCTCTCTCTCTCTCCACCATCTACTCTACCAGCCAATACATAAGTACGACGACCATCGTTATGTTTACTTCCTGTGTTTACATGTGTACCACTACTTACTAAGCGTAACACGTCTGGAAACATGCAGAGAATCACTCACCAGACTTCTCATTTCATGAATAGAAATATAGGGAGGAGGGGGAAGAGAAATATAGGGAGGAGGGGGAAGAGAAATATAGGGAGGAGGGGGAAGACAGAGGGTCAGCACGTGAGACATTTCTTAACTAATGGAGTGCACATACAATTCTAAATCATTGGCGTGTAGATACTTGTAAGCGTGAGAAGGGCAATACACTACACTGGTCAGAGATAGAAATGAAAAGAGTCACAAGTTCAATGAAGTACGATTTTGAAAAAAAAAAAACAAAAAACAATCCGAATAGCATTGTTCAATGGCCATCTTTGTGTAAAATTAACTTTCACACATCTGCGAGATATGTAATGTGTGCATCTGCGAGACTGTGTAATGTGTGCATCTGCGAGATATGTAATGTGTGCATCTGCGAGACTGTGTAATGTGTACATCTGCGAGACTGTAATGTGTACATCTGCGAGACTGTGTAATGTGTGCATCTGCGAGACTGTGTAATGTGTACATCTGCGAGACTGTGTAATGTGTACATCTGCGAAACTGTTTAATGTGTACATCTGCGAAACTGTGTAATGTGTACATCTGCGAAACTGTGCAATGTGTAAAATTAAACTTCAACATTGACGCGTAGACCGGAAGTCCAGTAAAGCTTGGTATTAAAACCAATGATATTCAACCAATTGGTCAACTCATTTGTTTTGAAGGAAGAAAAAAACTTGGTTAGTGAGAAGAAATATTTTTCATAAACACAGAACAATAAAGATATTTAACAGGGACAGATATCAAAGCTTCTCCCAAAACGACTGTGGCAATGCCTGATATACTCGGGCCAGAGAGACATTGCACACAACAACTATCAGTGAAATAATGAGATTATATTTTTAAATAGTTAATGACCGCCATCCCTCAATTAAAATGTATAGCGCCCCTGGGAGTAGGATATCAAAGTGTTTAAAGCCAGACTGGCCAAACTCACATCTATAGGTAACCCACAACTTGGGTTAATCTAGTATGACACTAATAATGCATGCATACACACACACACACACACACACATATATATATATATATATATATATATGTACATATATATGTATGTATGCATATACACACACATATTACACACATATACATATGAAGCATTGGGCGTTGTGCTGGCCACTATCTCGCCTTTTGATGTCGTGGCTACACACCAGAGGTGTGCGGATCTTGAAATTTAGCGTCCGCGTCCGTCCGCGGATTTCTATCAATGATCCGCGTCCGCAGAATCTTACAACATTGGTCCGCAGTCAGTCCGCGCGTCCGCATTGCTGAAATTTAGCTGTTTAAATGACTTGAAATTTTTTTATGGTAATGCTAAAGAAGATCCGCGTCAGTCCGCGAGTCCGCAACTTATCCATACGAAGCGTCCGCTGTCCGCTCATCTCTGCTACACACACATTTCATCTTGCCCTAGCCTTCACCCCCACACCCCAAGAGTTTAAGGTACTTCACTTAATTTACCCATGATTCAATAAAGAGGTTAGGGTCACAAGTGAGTTAGGGTCACACTGGCTTAAAACGGTTTCATTTTTTTTTTTTCAGATCCCAGCTAAGAAAGAAACAAATTAGTAGTACATGTGTGTGCATAAAGAAAGCGAAGGCACACAATTAGGAAAAAGATAGAGAGTCGCCAATGAACCCAGTTGTAGAGAATGACAACACAATAAACGTTTCTGTGAGAAACATTAAAAATAAAAACAACAATCCAAAGTGACTGAGAAAGAGAATACCGAAGGTGACCAAACCTCAATGGCCACCAAAGATGCAATTAAGCTGAGTAAACAATGTATGTGGGTGGTAAATTAAATATAAAAAAAAAAACCCCATAACGATGACTCAGTCATTTGATTACGTGCTTCAGCTTCACAGTTTCTCACAAATATATCATGGCGCGATCTACCCATAGAAACAAATATATTTTATGAGGGTATTAAAAAAGAAAGAGGGGGGGGGGAGAAAATCTAACTAACATTGCCGAACATTTAAAATTAAAATACTAATAGTGAATATATATATATATATATATATATATATATATATATATATATACATATATAAAACGACAAGAAAAACATTAGCAACCTCAAAAAAACATGCAGACAGACACATGCAGACAGACACATGCACACAAATACTTTGTTATTTCCCTCAAGTCCCATTACTACTGCATATTATGTAGAAATGACAAAACTAATGAGCAGATACAACATAAAGTTGCCAAATTATTATATTTTTTTTTTAAAAAAGGCTGTTTATCTGTATATTCTTTAATAAATGGGTGATTATTTTATTTTAAAACCAAATTTCCCCCCAAACTTCAATTATAGACGTATATATATATATATATATATATATATATATATATATATATATATATATATATATATATATATATATATATATATATATATATATATATATATACATATACACACAACTTGGCAACAGCTCAGAGAATCAAAGACCTGACGCACGGACACTTCTAAATTGAGGGGTATTACAGAGCGTGAGGCGTGCTCCATTCTATCAGTGCATCTCATTCATTTGATGATTGGGTTGTTGTTTTTTTTTAGTTTCAAAAACAACTGGCAATGATACAACAAGCAACGATACATGTCGTGCATATATGAACTAGTGACACTACAATACCAACAATCAACAGCCAACCAAACAACACGAACTTGAGATTATTTCATTCATAATAGGTCAATTAAAATCGTAAGCGTATCTTTGTTGCAGCACCGAGTACCGGTACAATGCTAACTGAGCACGGAATAAATTGATTGTGGGGGAGGGGAAGGGGAGCGATCGTGTGTTTGCGTGCGTGCGTGCATATTGCTGCTCCGTTACGGCTGACTTGAACATTTTTAATCACACAACAATGTCAACATGCACATATTCATTCAGCGAACTGTGCACCAACGGGCGGGTATACCTGGTCAGGTCAATTATTTACACGGAGTCTACCTTACTTTGTATTACCATTAAATGTTTTTAAATGACAGCTATGACCTTTCAATCCATTCTATCGAATACTGTATGCCAAATTTGGAATGGCTCTATGCCGACATGGGTATGGGTCTATTCCGATTTTAGAATGGCTCTATGTCGAAATTCGAACGCCTCATTCCGACCTTGGAATGCAACTTTGGAATGGCTTTATTCCGACTTTAGAATGGCTCTATGTCGAAATTCGAATGCCTCTATGCCGACTTTGGAATGCAACTTTGGAATGGCTCTATTCTGACTTTGGAATGGCTCTATGTCGACTTTGGAATGGATCATATGTGAACACAGCCGTCCATCACTAAGACCACGAGATCGACTCCTAAGGACGCACAGTTAGTTACACGACTACTGCCCTCACGGCCACTCCACCGTGAATCACCAAATATTCAAGTTTTATTATTTTGTTTGTACAGTTTTAAAGTGCTTCTTACCGTTATTTAAAAACAAAATGTTCACATCAGACGTGAACAAACAAGTTCGATTTAAATGTACCAGATAAGTTTAAACATGTTTATATTCTAACTGCTAAAAATCCATTGGTTTTAATTCAATTGATTCATTATATATGCTCGGATCAATAATAAAAAAAAGCTGGCTGAGCCATAAGTGGATGATTCAAAAATGTAGTGTTTTTAATTTTTAAAATGTGCTACATTTCTTCGTTTATTTATTTATTTATATTATTATTTAATAAAGTCTTTCATTCGCCTAATTTTGCACCTTAAGTAATATATATGGCTGATTCGTACTTTTTTTTATATGAATTGGTAAGCCCTCTATTACTAAGAAATGAACGTATCGTATTAAATATGAAATAATCAGAACTTTATGTACGATATTTATTATCGTTATTATTGAAAGATGTCATGTCTTGATACATAACATGTGGCAAAAGGGTTATGTCTTTTACAATAGGATGCGAATATCTTTTAAAATAAGACACGAATATCTTTTTGGAACGCGGGTTTTTGTATTTAACAATTTCAACATACCAGGCCCTATAATTGCCCGATGGCGGATTTCGGATTGGGGGAAGGGGGGGGGGGGTAGAGTATATTCATTTCGACTTGGTTGGTTATAACAGAATCACTTGAACGATATCAGCCATGCAACAACGACAATATATAAACAGCTCACAAATGGCCAGTGAATATATTTCTCTCACTAAGACGGAAATGCATTAAACTATCGCTCTTCATTGTGTGAAAAATACGACAGGACTTCACAGGACTGGCTAGTCACATGACTATTTCAAGTCGATAATATTTACGAAAAAAAAAACTTCACTTATTATTTCTTGTTATTGAATTTTTGAGGCCATAAATTGGTTCAATGTATTTGGATTCTAATTTCACTATTGAGTAGTTGACAGAGGATTAAATATCTTAGAAATCTGAACTCATATTACAACTGATGAGATAGAAATGGATATTTTAAAAAGCAATAATTCTTACTGAAGTCATTAAAAATAGCAAGTAAAGCTTCTTGCAGTCTACAATATACTGGAATTGTAAAAAAAAAAAATGCTTTGGAAGTTGAAGACAACTTCCGTGAAATGAAACAATTAAACTTACCAGGTGTTTTATATCCATGTGGATACATTCCAGTTTCAATTGGGCCATTCTTGACAGCACCTCCAGCCACAGGGGGAGAAAACATCTGCAAGAAGGATGAAAAAGTACAAAAAAATAAGAAAAATAGAAGAAATACGAAAACAATACATTTAAAAAATGAGAATACCCAATGGTCAATATAAAAAATATCACACTACCCAATGGTCAATTTAAAAATGAGACTACCCAATGGTCAATATAAAAATATCATACTACCCAATGGTCAATTTAAAAAATGAGAGTACCCAATGGTCAATTTAAAAAATGAGAGTACCCAATGGTCAATTTAAAAAATGAGACTACCCAATGGTCAATATAAAAAATGACACCACCCAATGATCAATATAAAAATGAGACTACTCAATGGTCAATATAAAAAAATGATGATGTGTTCATGTCCACGAATATGATCAAATATGGAACAACAATAACACTCATATCGCCAAGTGTGTATAATGTGTTGAGGTAGCACAGCGGTCGGCAAACTTTCGAACAAAAAAAATTTCACAACCAGGAGTTAAATGTATCAATCGCTTCATAACACGATTACTTGTGTACATTTATCTCTGCGGACCAGCAAAATTTATCTTGCGGACCATTAGTTGCCAACCTTTGGGTTATATATATAGTACATGTCTAAACAAAATGTCTTGAGTAAGCGTGTGTGTAAAAACTAAGTATGTCCTGAGTAAGCGTGTGTTTCAAAACTAAGCATGTCCTGAGTAAGCGTGTGTGTCAAAACTAAGTACAACTAATACAGCTATAGTGATGTAGCTCCGTGGTTCTCAACCTCTTTTTGCGACTGTACCCCCAAAGGGGCGCTAAAGTATTCCGAAGGTACCACTCACACTAAACTCTCGGTTGGTTTTTGCGACTGTACCCCCAAAGGGCTGCGAAAGTATTCCACCGGTACCCCTCACACCAAATTCTTGGTTGTTTTTTAAACGAAAATTATATGTCTCTGCGCACCTCTGCATACGCTTTCCCGTGCCCCCATGGGGGTGCGCGTACCACCGAATGAGAACCGCGGATGTAGACTTCGGAAATCTTTCGAACCTCGTGGGCCACTAAATCCCGTCAGCTTTAGTCCTGCTCCTGACCTAGATAACTCAGTTTTCAAGACATTTCAAGGCAAGAGATCTCAATCTTCACACATTGAATCAGACTGCATGTAAAAGATGAAGTTCTTTTGAGACTATGTTTATATATTCTTCAGTTACCCACAAGAGCATATCGTTTGAAAGAAAACCCCAATAACATGTGTCACAGTAAAGTAGCAGAGAGTAAGGCGTAAGAAAAACTGAATTGTTGTATTTCAATACAATAACGCATTAGGAAGGTTTTATAGCCTTCGATTTACAACAGTTCATCCTCATATCAACAGCATATATCCCGAAATCCTCTGCTACAGTCAACATGTATTCCACACTGGGTTGCAATGCAAACATATAGTGCTATCGAGATTTAAAGAGATTCAGTTAAACTTGGTGTTCTGTATGCAATATTTTGGTGGTTAATGCAACGCAAATAGTGAAATCAAGATTTCGTTAAGCGTA
The DNA here is from genome assembly GCA_021962125.1 of Bulinus truncatus. Taxonomy (NCBI): domain Eukaryota; kingdom Metazoa; phylum Mollusca; class Gastropoda; family Planorbidae; genus Bulinus; species Bulinus truncatus. Next base: position 1,217,701 of record JAGDYQ010000177.1, on the reverse strand, counting down.
GTTTTTTTTTAATGCAATAAATTTCGTGTTTAAAGTGCAATAAAAATAGTGGATTTCTTCCCCATTGGAAGTTGGCCCTTCGTGTCATAAAATGTTTCAGTTCTTTTGGCGTATACAGAAGAAACAAATGTATTTATAACGAATTAAAGTGTTATATAACACAGCTTTAAAAACAAGTAAAACATTAGTTCATTAGTTACTGACTGTGAATGATATTGAACTACCTAAATAAAATAACCACAGTCTTAAATTTAAGAGTAATAGTTCTACTGAGACGAAGTGTCGTAGCATGTAATTGGAAACATTGTCGAACTTTAACAATGTTTTTAGTGGTCAGTTCATGAGTTGAATCTGTCACGCCCCTGGGAATTGACCTGACAAGAGTGGCACAGCCCGAACATGGAACTTGTTGGCAAAAAATGGTTACAAACAAAAAACAACCATACACTCATGCCACAGAAACAGCCTAAAAGAGTAACGACGACGCTAGAAAATACTGGTGTGCATGACAATGGTGCAAATCTTATGGGAGAAGACAGTGGTTGTGCCAACAATAAAAAATTAAAGCTTATGTTCAAGGAATATGGCACACCGAGATTAAAATTTTGGTCAGATGGTAACGTCAACGGTTTAGTGACCGAAAAGAAATAAAAAAAAAAGAAGGCATCGGATGAGTTTGGTCAACATATTATTACGGAGCGATGGAAGGGTTGTGCACTTTGACATGCCCTTTGAACTTTATACTATTTGAAACGTAGATGTATGTGAATGAAATGTAGAACGAACACCAACTTCGTATCTATTACTTTACAGCTAATACGGGGCAGGATAATATGTCCTGAAGGAATCAGAGACTGATGTTGAGTATAAAAGGAAACCAGTATATGCTCCGTACAAAACCTCTCAGTGACTAAATGTCGCAAAATCTGGTTAATAACATACACCACAGTGCGAGGTTTTTGAATTGGTGGGTTCAAGCATTCAGCTATATGTCGATCAAAGAGTTTTAATAAAAATATATCACTATCGAAACAATGAAATATTGAGCTTTTTTTGTTTTATAACTTGTACAAATTAATATCACTGACATATATACAAATATATCACTATCGAAAACATTGAAATATTGAGCGTATTTTGTTTTATAACTTGTACAAATTAATGTCACTGACATATATACAAATATATCACAATAAAAAACAATGAGCTTATTGGGCTTATTGTATAATTACGTGTACAAATTAATGTCGCTGTCACTGACAGATGACTATGATGTGATATATATGAATGACAGTGTGCGTGATATTTACTGGCGATCGTGGATTGCCATAGGGTGAATGTAGGGTGGATGTGAACATTGGTACAGAACGCGGGTTAGGAGACGAAGTTTTCAAAATGACAGGATTCAGTTTTCAGATGTCAATGTTCAATACTATTCCACAGAAATATCATTCAACTTTAAAAAATAGTATCAACGGATTTAGTCTGCCTTAGTCTACGTTTGTTTTTTGTTTTTTTTTTAATTTGTTGACGTAAAATAAAAACTACCGGTACCATGTAAGAGGTTTGTGTGTGATGTGTGGAGTGCCTAGCTCTATTATAATTCATTAGAAAGGCAACTTCAATATAATTAATACGAAAGATGGGGATACGCTGCATCGATACATCACAGTTGTATCAACACTAATAGTTATATAACTTATGCATCAATATTATCAATCGATAGGATTATGCACTATGATTTTGATATACGGTCTATTTTTTTTTTCTTTCACGTTGTAAACAACTGATTGGGAAGTGGCAATAGTACCGGGTACTAAATATAAATATGACCACCCGAGAAACTAAACAAGTTTAACATTAGTTAGCCTTAAAGAGTCACATGATCGAAGTAAACAATGTTCATGTTCATTTTTAACAATTCATTTGGCTGGCATACCAAAATACAATAGTTTTATCAAGAAGGGTAAGGTACACTTAGCAAAATTACTTTAAGATTCTCGCAATTATAAATGTGATGGGGTGGGTGATAAATGAATTTTGGTATGTGCACTATAAAAAATTATTTTGCTGACCCTACGGCAATGCGTATATACCAATGTGTACATCTTATCTGCTGATCGATTATTGAATTATTTTTTTTTAACTCTTTCGAACAAAAGCAATTTTTATACTGTTAAATTGCGCTATATATTTTAAGGAGCATATTTATAATTTGTATGTCAAATGTATACATTATACATTTAATATCTAAAAATCCAGTAACAAAATAAACAACTATAAATTCTTAATTTAAATCATGTAATTTCAATATATAAGCGTGCATATTTATTTATAGTATGATATAAGGGATATGTAAATAATAACTCAGTTACTCGCCCCCTCCCCCCCCCCTAAAACCAATAATCGGTGGCTGACCAAATATATATATATATTAAAAAAGCTACACTTTTCCGTTTTGGCTTTGTTCGTGCGTCAGTACACGTGTAAAAAAGAAATCTGGCCAATAAATCTAAGACTTACATTGGTGCTGTACAGAAAATGTGATCTGTCCTGCTCAGAACCGTGGTGCGCATGTCCTGACATTGACGAGGAAGGGAAACGGGGATCGTACTGGGGGAGGGACAGCCGGGGCACGGGACCAGCCGCGCCATTGGAGAGAAACGGTGATGGCATCATACCAATGGGAGAATTCTGGCAGGGACTTGACGGGGAAATATGATGGTGGCCCATCCTCATGGCCTGCGGCGTGTGCGCCGCTCCCGGGGAGCACATGATCGGCAGAACGGGTGATGTCCTTATTTCATGGGCAGGGCTGTAGCCGAGGTGGTAAGGTGACTGCCCACTCCTTGAAGCCACCCCGCTCACACCCTGCTGGTGCGCCATGCTGCAGCTGCTGGAATCGGCGTGTCCGCCGCCGCCGGGCGAGTTGATGGGCACCTGATCCCGGGGCTGGGAGGCGTGCGAGGTCAGCTGGCTCATGGGGCTCGGCTGGTACGGGTACGCCGGGGGTAACCCGTGGCCGCCCTGGGTGGCGAACGATCGCAGCGAGGTGCCGGGCGTCATCTGCACCAGGGAAGCCGTGGGCACGACATTTGGAGGGCTCCTAGGGTTGAAGGCCCCGCTCGTCAAAGGGTATCTCGACCGAGACGAGTACGGGGGCCCTCCGTACTGGTAAGCCATGAGGCCGTGAACAGGTTGGCTAGAAGTAAAGTCCTAACAGCGGCTCGCATCCGTAAACCATTAGAAGTAGTCCCAATCCACAAATCAATCAGCGCTTCCGTCTATTATTTTGGAATTTCCGTGGTCAAGGGAAGTTATTCCCGTTCATCCACTATAAGTAAATATACCAGGAGTAGAACACTCAGCGAGATGATAATATCCTTTGGAAATAGAAATGTGCTCCGTTTTTTTTTTTTTTTTTAGATAATTCCTCAATCCATGAGAGAATCAGAAAGGATACGTACCGACTGTGGTAACACTACTTGTATAGAATAAAATAAACAGGGTCAAACACATTAATTGTAGAGATCCTACATCCACAGTTTTTTTATTCTTCTGATAAACATAGACATCAAGAGACAATGTATTCATGCTATACACTAAACGACCAATAAGTTTAACGTAACACGGCATGTAATCCTAGATCAAGACAGTATAATCCTTTAGACACACAATATTCCTGGATTTAACTCGGGTTAATACGGTCCTAAGCAATTAAGTTAAAATGCAACACGTTTTCTAAGACGGCAGGCGAACAACGGATATTATGTCCTCCCCCGTGAATATATCAACCATTAGTAAGACTAGTGGACACTGAAGTAACTCTCGTACCTTCACACACACACACAAACACACACACACACACATGAATCGCACCTGTATAACAATGAGACACGCGACCTCGTGTGTACAATCGCGGCACTACTTAAATAGACAATAGATGACATTGTAGGTCAGGGGAGAGCCGTCAGACGCGCGGGGATTTAACGGACCATCCGATGTAGGGGACTGGAGCCTCACGATTCGAACTTCCACACCCTGCCACCCCTCACCAGCGTGCATACCCTAAACATAAACAGGGGTAATGGCTAATTGAAATGGTAAGCAACTCTAATAACGTATGCTATGAAATTAAATACATATATATAATTTTGGCCTAACGAATGAGACCCGGCTGTGGTATCCACATGTCAACTCTGTACGGTATCCAGTGTTAAAAAAATCACCCCCCCCCATTTTTTGTTATTTAAAATAAGCAAATGAATAATTCTGGGTTAACTCCCCGTGACCAACCTGACCATTGAGCCGAAATGGTTAAGTAAATTATGACAAGTTGGCATTTTGGAAAGCATGCAGACGTTCAAATTCGCTATAGAAGGTGCAAACATATAATACAACGGCCGCACTGAATCACCACAATACCGCCAAAATTTTTAGTATGACTGATAGAGTTGAGCGCAGTCAAAATAAGAAACTCCAGGTCAGACGACAGGGTGGAGGAAGGGGGGTAGCACCATCGACATGCTACGGGGTGCGAGGCGCCCTTGTCTGTGGTGCGCGCTACTCGATTTGGATGATGTTCACGTAAAAAGTAATACACTTTTGCAATGTCCCCAGAGCATAAACCACTAGCAGGTGAATGAAAAGAAGTAATACACATTTACATGCTAATATGTGTCTGGTTTTGGAATGACAATACGGTTAAGTCTTGGGTGTGTGGTCCAAGATCAACAACACACCTGTCGCTTTGAAGATTTGTTACCTGGCACGCGTCATTCAGTAACGGACAAACACCGAATAATTACGTCACTACATGGCGTACGACAACAGAGCAGGATCATTGAGAGTACATTGTTATTATGACCACACACACACACACCTCTCCGCACCCCCACCCCTGTAAATACAAACAGCCCGTGCCGCTTTCGGCACTTCCACCAACAACTATTGACACCCACCGAGAGTAGTTAACGCCCCACACTTCTCCCCACCCTGTACAATGGGCACGCGCGGACACTAACTAAATAATAGCCCCCCCCCCATCCCCACCTCACCCCCTCCCTGTTGTATAGGGTCAAGATTACACCATTCCTTCTAATGTGACCAGTTGACCACGGGACCTCACCTAATGAATAGCCAACTGGTGAGAGCATCGACAGAAAAAAAGTCAAATGTATGTTGAAAGACGACGCCGCGGGACAAACGAAACGCTTGCTGAACTTAGGCTGTTGCTTGCGTCACGGCTAACAGAACAAACAAACAAAATAAAGACGTTGAGAAGCACCAATGTGAACTAATAAAGACAGTACATGTGTAAAAACGAGGTTGAGCCTGGCAACTTTTTAAAGTGTGTTTTTATCGATTATATTCCAAATATGTACATCTATCTCAGAAAGAATATACCCCGTATAAACCAAATATATACATCTATCTCAGAAAAGAATATACCCCGTATAAACCAAATATATACATCTATCTCAGAAAGAATGTACCCCGTATATACCAAATATATACATCTATCTCAGAAAGAATATACCCCGTATATACCAAATATATACATCTATCTCAGAAAGAATATACCCCGTATATACCAAATGTATACATCTATCTCAGAAAGAATATACCCCGTATATACCAAATATATACATCTATCTCAGAAATAATATACCCTGTATATACCAAATATATTAATCTATTTCAGTATTTTCCAGATCTCAAATTTTGCTCTATTGATGAAACATAACTTTGCTGGAGAATGGTATATCTTCCAGTTTACCAAATTTTATAACATAAGATCTCTATGGAGGGAGGGTGGTGATTACAAGAAGTAATGTGAGGGAGGGTGGAGATTACAAGAAGTAATGTGGGGGAGGGTGGACATTACAAGATGTAATGTGAGGGAGGGTGGAGATTACAAGATGTAATGTGAGGGAGGGTGGAGATTACAAGAAGTAATGTGAGGGAGGGTGGAGATTACAAGAAGTAATGTGAGGGAGGGTGGAGATTACAAGAAGTAATGTGAGGGAGGGTGGAGATTACAAGAAGTAATGTGAGGGAGGGTGGTGATTACAAGAATTAATGTGAGGGAGGGTGGTGATTACAAGAAGTAATGTGAGGGAGGGTGGAGATTACAAGAAGTAATGTGAGGGAGGATGGAGATTACAAGAAGTAATGTGAGGGAGGGTGGTGATTACAAGAAGTAATGTGAGGGCGGATGGAGATTACAAGAAGTAATATGAGGGAGGGTGGAGATTACAAGATGTAATGTGAGGGAGGGTGGAGATTACAAGAAGTAATGTGAGGGAGGGTGGAGATTACAAGAAGTAATGTGAGAGAGGATGGAGATAACAAGAAGTAATGTGAGGGAGGGTGGAGATTACAATATGTAATGTGAGGGTGGGTGGAGATTACAAGAAGTAATGTAAGGGAGGGTGCTGATTATAAGAAGTAACGTGAGGGAAAGGATTGAAAGTGCTAAAAGTAATGTGACTGAGGGTGAGAGTATGTCATCGACTCAAATGTCAAATCCCATGTTTATTTGCACTCTTAACTCACCAGGCTAAGACAGACACACTAGTCGTAGATCGCAAGTGAGATACTGACACTGTAATAACCAAGTCACTTAGACCACTTTCACTAGGATTTTTTTTTGTAACCCGTATCCACTCTACTGAAACCATCTGTTACGTCTTTTGAATGCTAACAAACTGCATGTGGTTATCAGCTGCACCCACCATCACCATTTCTTATCCCCCCCATTCCCCCCCCTATTCCCACCACCGCCACTATATATATATATATATATATACTGTAATGTTTTTATTATTTTGCAAAGAATGCTCAGCTATAATTCTTTCAAGAGTCACGTAAGACTGGGGGAGGGGGGAAGGAGGGAGGGAGGGGGAGAACGAGAGAGAACAAACTATTCAATCAGATATTGTCATAACATGTCAATACACAAACACCATGGTATGGTCTTGGATTGAACGTGGCAATTATTTGTATAAATCTCTTGTTTCTTTATGTTCACAGACTGTTTGGACGTACCATGGAGGTACATCGAGTACAGTCAGGAACGGTTGTGGTGAGTGTGGGGTGAGCCGTGACCCTCGTCTGTGCTGCCCGTGCTACTCGCTTTGGATCAAGTTCACGTTAAAATGGTGCGGCCCATTTAAACTAAACACAAAACTACTTAGAAGGGAACACGCAAATCATTAATAAATATACTGGGCTGGAAAAAATATACTGGGCTGGAAAAAATGTACAGTGCTTTAAAATTTGGTTGAAAGGGGGTCGAAAGATGATACACGTGTATGGTATACTCAGACATAGTAGAGTGGTATTTAATGGTCAATACTCAGACATAGTGTAGAGTGGTATTTAATGGTCAATACTCAGACATAGTGTAGAGTGGTATTTAATGGTCAATACTCAGTCATAGTGTAGAGTGGTATTTAATGGTCAATACTCAGTCATAGTGTAGAGTGGTATTTAATGGTCAATACTCAGTCATAGTGTAGAGTGGTATTTAATGGTCAATACTCAGTCATAGTGTAGAGTGGTATTTAATGGTCAATACTCAGACATAGTGTAGAGTGGTATTTGATGGGGCCAATACTCAGTCATAGTGTAGAGTGCTATGTTCAATGTAAATTGTTAAAATGATTTGTTTACTGTCTGCCAGAGACGGGTCACGCTATTCTCAAACACAGATACATTAAAGACAAGGGACTTACGTCTAATGTAAATGGCACATGTGATAACAAGAAACGGCCAGAGGTGAACATACAATATGTACGCACATATCTGCGCGACGACGATGGTATGTTATCGACAAACAAAAATGAATTGTTCCGTACGTTGATTTAACAGCTTTTAGTTATATACGCTTTAGTTTTTCTTTTTAATTCAGGGGATAAGTGTAGTTAAATTTAGTTTCGAGAAGGCAGTAAATTTGTCCAAAAAAATAATGTACTATTCTTTGACCAAAAAAAAAATGTACCATTCTTTGACCAAAAAAATAATGTGCTATTCTTTGACCAAAAAAAATAAATTGATGCATTTCCTGAAATGAAATAGCCATAAAAAAAAACTTAAACCGACCACTGCCTTATAAATTGTTAAGGAACAAAACTCGAGAAAAATGGCAAAGATTTGCAAAAAAACAAATACTGTAAGCTATCTTATTATTTCCGAGAGACAAAACGTAAAAAAAAAAATGATCTTAATACTGGATAGAAATGTTTATACTTTAAAAGAAGTATTTATTTAAATACATATCTGAAATGCATGGTTCTTACAGTGGATTACATAGGAATGGACACGGTTTTTGTAAGCATTTTTAACAATACTGCCCCAATGTCTACATTTGTATGATATATATATATATGTGTGTGTGTGTGTGTGTACAGCGCCAAATAACATGAGAAATATTGGTAGCAAATGTGTGACATAGTTTATCGAAATGGGTGGAAGTCGATCTGATAAACATTTCTAGATTCTCTGTGCTTCCAGTCTCAACACACAGTCCACACTGCACAATGACGCACATACAAACACACAACAAGACCATAAAATGCTGGGCTGCAAGATATTTTTGTTTTAGAAGTGACATGCAGATTACACGTGCAATTTACAAACAACTCACGATGAAGAATAACAGCACAATAACGATCTGACTAAGCAATGTGTACGTCGGGAAAAGAGGCCAAGCTAAATAAAAAAAATAATAAATAAATCAATACACAACATTTCACAGCACTGCAATTAATATATCAAGTGCCCCGTATCCACTCGAGTATATTAATGTGCAGCTTTTTGTGTGTGTGTAACATGATCAACTTCCTGTGTTGTCCGGTTAGATGTTCACCACCAATGAATGATACACCATTCTACAACATTTACCGCCCTCTCCCCCCCCCCCCCCCCCCCCCAAATTAATAATTCATTAACAATCTAACCGATAAAACGATCACTCCCTATAAATAAATGTCAACATATGTTACATAAATGCTGTCATTATTTGTTTATTTACCAACCGTGTTACTTATAAAAAGAAAACAAAGGGGCAAAAGTAGTAAAAACAACCCAGCAGACAGTTTCTGTCCAAACACACACACACACACACACAACACACGGAGATATTTTGACGCAAACGTCGGCTCTACTCCGTCACTGGAACTGACCCGATGTAATGCCGCTCTCTGCTCAACTAATCGAGAAAATCTGACAGCAATGGTCAAAACACCCACTAGCAACGTAGATGGGATAATCGTTGCTTTAATAGTAGAATAATAATTGAATCGTTTTAAGCCAGACATATCGCTCTAAACGCTCTTTTTCTTTGTATTAATGTTCCCTGGGCCCTTGTGGGCCATCGGGGAAGATGTCATAATTCTGTAACCACGGCACAATAAAGGGTTGTCATGATTAGCCCCAATCCTTCATATCACAAGGGAGGATGTAAACGCTTCGATTAAACATATTGTTTCAGACTTCAAAGTATTACCTATGAATATTGTGTATAGTAAGTCACTGGGGGAATAAATCTATTAAAACTTGTATACATGTATAGTGTCCAGATAATAAAACATTTTCTTTTTTTTAAAAAGGGGGATCAAATAATATACAACGGGGCATTACAAAAAAATTATGCGCCTTTGTTTACGGAGGGGGGGGATGAATGGAAAAGTATTCAACCGGTTCTCCCAACTCTAAGACAAAGTCTGTTCGGATATATAAACAAGTGGATTTTTGTGTGACAAGTGAAACACGAAATACAACGGCCTAAAACGGTAACATTATTTCCTTGACAAGAATTTTTATTGATATGTTTTTCCGAACCGATATTGAAATTAAACAAACGATTAAAAAAAAAATTTAGTTAGATGGACAAAATTAAATGTAAATTTGTGTACACACAAACTCATCGGACTTGGGACTGTCTACATTTATAACGATGACCGCAGACTGTCTCGAATATAATTATATCTTCATTAATCTTAACATAATAACAGTTTAAATTAGCCGGATTGAATTGAAAACATTTTAATAAATTTGTAATAACTGAAAGGAACAATAAATGCAAGTGGCATGTAAGGAATTGTTTGCATTTGTTGGCTTACATATGTACAGTGACTAATTCGTAGGCCGCCTGTGTGTAACAAAAAAAATTATGGGCTAACTCTTTGAGTCGGGGGGCCACATTGGGTTCTTAAATTTGACCGATACGGGAACGAAATATTGTGTGAAAATGTTTATTTCAAAGAAAGAAGAAACCCACAACAATCTAACCTGCGATAGAAAAAAAAAGTCATATTCATGCAATTCAACCACGGAGGGTTTATTTAATCCTACGCTAATGTATGACAGTAACTGTTTAGTTGAACATTCGCTAATAAATGGTTATCGCAATCCACTTAAAATTAAGCCTCCCCATAAGCTATACAAATAAATAAATAAATATATATATATATATATATATATATATATATATATATATATATATTTATTTATTTATTTGAATACAGTGACAATTTATAACTATACCATCTTTAGAAATAATAGCGGTCTCACGTCTGCGTTATATCGAAAGTAGAAATCAAGAATTCAAAATGACGTCTTGCCGGCGTCTCGATTCGATAAATGTTTGCTTTTAAAAATCTACAGTTTTTAATAGTTTCTGCGGTTTTCCAACAACTATATCAAAGGCCAAAATGTGAAATAATTCCCTCTTATTATTTATTTCTGTATTTCTACACCATGATGCATCTTTAAACTGTAATAAAATCATGAAAAATTCGGATCTGTCCGAAACCAAAAATAATCTAATCTACTGATCAAACCTAAGGGAATATACCTCTAAGGAAAGGTTTTGAAGGGTACAGCTAGTATAGAACAATTTTTTTTAAAGGGGCTGGGGAAGTACCAATCAAAGATGACCGCAACGTTGTTGGTAAAACAGAGACATCGGAATGTGTACAGACTCCCACTATACTTGTCTTAACACTACACACACACACATAACTCTTCCCCCCAGCAGTGTTAATAGAATGTGCTACAATCGCACAATCACTACTTTTTAAAGCTTTGCGCTACATAAAAATGTCTAAAGTAACGCAAAATTAAAGTTTTTTTTCCAATGTGTGTGCTCCTATAGTTTAATGTTTTGCGCTACTTTGGTTTAAAGGTTTCCGGCAACAATGTTCCCTAGTACCAAATTATTATGGGATGGATGGCTTTAAAAAAAAGAAAAGGCAAAAATGGGTTATGGGGAAGGTGCGGCAAAAAAAGCAAAGAGAGAGAGAGAGAGAGAGAAGGAGGGGGGGCAATTTTTTCTTTCAACAAATCCAAAGGAAGAATTCAAGTGTTCAAAAACCCCTACTTTCAGAAATGAAGTTAATATTTTTTTCTCTACTTGCTAACGTGCCTCTTCTCTCTCCCCACCCCCCCCCCTCCCTCTCCAACCCAATCACGAACAAAACAGGTTAGTCCACGAACCCGACTACGGTCACAGAGCGTAGATAAGCTTTCAGATTGTTCACACCTTCGTATAGTCCCCCTCGGCCCAGGTGTGCAGGACAACTTTCTGTCAACCTGGGCCAGCCTTCAACTCCGTCAGCGGGCAATATTTGTACACGTCGGCATTAGAGGGGGGGGGGGGCGAGGTACGAGTAAGGTAGAGGAAAGGCGTTGTTTTTTTTTTTTTAATTTTAGTTATAAAAGTTTATCACACACACACACACACAAAATAGGCTTCAATGCGAGCCACGGATGGGTGATTGAAACACAACAAACACAAGAAATACACTTAATAAGAGAATCCGGGAAATCAATCTAATGCTGAATCTAACTGAGATGTTGTTGTTGTTGGGTTTTTTTTTTTAATTTGAAGAACCCCCAGGTCCGTATTTTAGTGATGGCTGATTATTAATTACACTGTGACGCTGAATGGTCAGTTGTTTCTGGTTGTTTTTTTTTAATTGGAAGTAACCTCAACAGCAAGAGAAATAACATGAGACAGTGTATGGTGAACGAGTGTACTGGTACTAAGAGGGAACTAAGTGTATGGTGTACGAGTGTACTGGTACTAAGTAGGAACTAAGTGTATGGTGTACGAGTGTACTGGTACTAAGAGGAACTGATGGACAGTCAAAATGTTCTAATTAGTTCCCGTTATTGCGATCTATTTTTTTTTTAAAAAAAAGGAAAAAAATGATTTATTATATTGAAGTTAACATTGCACAGATGGTTAGGATTTTAAAAAAAATAAAATTTTAATCTCATTAAAACGTACAGAATGTCATTATGAAATGTAAAAAAATGAACCAACTATAGTGACTGGTTAGAAAAGTGTGTCCTAAATACCGCAATTTGCAAATTGTACCGATTTTTATCAAAACAAAAAATTTGCCGAAGAAAGAGAGTGGGGGTGGGCGACAAAATGACATTTTACGTTGTGTGGCCGTCAAAGGAAACAAAAATGTTAAGGAATAGAGAGGGGGGGGGGACAAAAACAAATAACGGCACATTGTTGAGTAGGTCAGAATGGCCTAAAAGTATCGCTGTTTGGGACCCATGTTCACAAAATGGCGTTGAATAATATTTACCCAGAGAAGGAACCCTCGCAATGCCTCAATAGTGGAGTCCCCCCCCCCCTTTTCAACCCAATCCCTCTCTATGCCACAAACTGAAAAAAAATGAATACCAAAACGCGAGATCCAACAGCCCCCCCCCTCCCCAGTAGCAAGGCACACACACACAATACCCGCCCCTGGGAGTGATAAATACCACCGGAGACTGAAAAGAATGGAGTTTTTTTTTTGTCCAAGCGTGCAACGGCTGTCCAGCTGATCAACACTTCGCGGGACAAGGGTCACATTTCTACACGTTTCGCTGACCACTAGTTATTCACTTTAGGTATATATAAATGGGCACTTCGACCATGCCCCCGTTTGTTAAAAGTGGTGCTTCTACTTCACTACACTTGAACGCATTTAGAACCGCCCCCCCCCCAAACGAGCTTTGTGTTAAACAAGCTAACTAACTGTATAGAAGATAAAAAAAAATGTGTCAAAACCTTATTGTTCTCAAACGTTGACTATTTTCTAATGGACGGAATTTATGTTTACATAGGTGTTTATTTTTGACAAATTTGAGTTAATATTAGAGACATAGGCGTCTCTCAGCATGGGCCCAAAATCTCTCGAGTATTTGGTCTCCATGGTAATCGATTGATGCATATCACTCTGGTATACTGGGCCGCAGACTATTGGTCTGCCAAGATGCAGATGATGTTGTTATGATCTAATAATTGGACTTCACTTAAGACACACTTGTTATATTAAAATCTGATAATAACAGCACGCAGATGAAAACACAAATAACTGTTTCCCCAACATAAGCAGTTTAATGCAGGTTCATTAAAAATAACCTTTTCTTTTACAAAGACAAAAAAAAGAATTAGATCTACATGGGTGTTTCGAGAATTAGCCGGCATGGTGATGGATACAAGGTGATTAAAGCTAACCATTTACTCATGATGAGGTACTTGCCTGGCACCATGAAACTATACAACTATGTGAGCGAAAGCTACAACGTATCAGTGAGTCTACTGAAGACAGTCATACACTCCTACCTCCGCTGAGACCAGTTAGTCCAGTATGGTCAACATGGATGAAGTTGTAAAAAGGACACAACTATCATAGGCGGGCGTGCCCTAGGTTGGACACGGGGGAACTCACTGGTAAGATCTTAGTAACCTATGTAGGGTTATTTACCTCTCGTAATTATTTCTCCCGTGGTGCCTCCGAGGCCATTTCACTATCGCCAAGAAAGAAGGACACCAAACAAAAACCGTCCAGTTAATGGTTTATAGTAAGAGATTTCATCCCATACTTACAGTGACTTCACAAAACACACACACACACACACCTTTCATAATAGGGGCAGCTCATTTCTAAATTCTTTACAATGACTACAGTTATTTTGTTGCACCTCTGCCCGAAATTAAACATATACAAGACATCAGTTCGTATACATTTAATAACGGCTACGGTCTAAACTTGACAACAAAAACTAGCGTAAACAGGGAAAAAACTTTTTGTTCAACTTTTTAAAACAGATCCAACAGATACGCTATAATAACACGGTTATCTTTCAAAATATGCATAATCTTAACAGTGAAAATTATTTTGAACACCAAGTCATCACCGAATCAATGCATGGAGACCAAAAATATTAACTGAAATAAGAATATATGCATAATTATAAAAAACTATAATTACGTTAATGAATCAGAATAAAACAAAAGAAACGAGTCAACCACAATCCTACGACACAGGAAGTGCACAGTGCAATTAAAACATTACACATCAGCGGCGAGTGAAATCTATTGTGTTGCTATTTCCTATCGATTTGGCCCAAATATGTGTGTCACAACGACGTGACAGTAATCCTGAACAGCGCATAATCCCTCAAACATCAAAGCATGCCTCGGCTTAATTTGTGATGCGGTAAGAATGGAAACATCCGATGTAATCCAAGAGAAGATGGCACAAAAATGCACATATATATATATATAAACTCTCGTACACAAGACACATACTAACGAATTGGTGCCAATGAAATCTGTGAAATAGAGCTCCCGGAAAAAAAATTAATATGGCAAGCAGTTTAACTGAGATTCAGAGTTAGTCGCAACTTAAAAGGTTGGAGATATTTACCCCCCAATAAAATTCCTGGTTTCCCCTGCTTTTTTTTTTTGTTGCCCCTCCTCCCCTTTCAACAAATTAAAACTCTTGGCAAAAGGACGAATGCCGCAAAATGAAATTTAAAAAAAAAGGCTGTCAGAATTAGAAAGCTACACCCCCCCCCCTTTTCCACATAATAAATTATCTTCTGAAATACTTGCTCTCAGCAAATCAGCACAAGTTGAGTGTGTAGTACGTAATACTGATTTCCGACATACATATATCACACAATATAAGAGATAAGAACAAGGGGAAAAAAACCTTACACACAAACACACAGCACCACAATAAGAATACATTGTTAATTCTACGTCAAGTCTAAAACTCAATAACAACCTTTTCAAAAAAAAAAAAGTTTATTTTTATCACGACAACAACGAATTTGAAAAATAATCCCATTCGCCAATTTCGACTTTAATCCCACGGAAGAAATCGTCTGCCGAATACAAGTGTACTTGTGCTGTGCATGCCGAGCCCAGGTGTGCGTCTGATTCACGCGGGGATAGGGTGAAAATATAGACATTCAGGGGGCAGAGAGGGGGGGATCTACTGCAACGCAACAGATCAACGGTTCTCAAAGGAATGCGTGTGCTGCAATTGTTTGTGTCTTGATTTTAAAGACACAGAATAGTACACCGAGTTAGCATAAATCACATTAGCAAGTTCTGATTGTTATTTTGGGAGTTGCCTGTTTTTTAACAAAAAAAAAATAGACATGAAAGCTGAAATAGGAATGTACAAACGGACTTAAAGGAAACAAAAAGTTTGCCAAAAATAAAATGTTCAAGTTAATTTAAATCTTAATATGGAGTTGTTTGTATTCATGATGGAACAATCAGTTTCAAAAAAATTTCTAGGAGTCTGTGATAATTTTTTTTTTAAACTAGATATTTGTATATTTGAGGACTAGAATGTCAGATGCTACATAAAGAAGTATGTAATTCACAATATCCGATAAATACCGACAATGATTGGGATGCTGAAAAAAATATTTTAAGTAAATAAGATCGAAAAAAAATACAGTTGTGTGTGTGTGAGAGAGAGAGTGTGTGTGTGGATGGAGGTGTAGAGCAATGAAGTCAAAGGAATGAAAATGTAACACAATGAAAAAAATGTCATTGCCTCTCCCCCCACCCCATCCCGGGGGGCCACCCAAGTCAGGTAGGCTTGCACAAGTAATGTCAGTGGAAGTGCACTTGCAAATGATTCGAGCCGAGCCAACATTAAAAAAAAGAAACAAGGTGTGATATCATGTGCCCAACACAAGTAATGGTGATATAACAACACATATGCACGGCAAAACTGATATCACGTGCCCAACACAAGTAAGGGTGATATAACAACACATATGCACGGTAAAAAAATTAACAACAATCCACCAAGGATTAAGGTGATGTCGCTAGTGGAAACTTGGCGGAATCTGTGTATTAACTTCCATTAATAAAGAGCTCATCTTCAGAAATTATTAGATAAAACTGTTTAATCAATGGTGAAGCGACGAAGCTTTCCATTCATAATATCCCACACTAAAACTCGGGGGGGGGGGGGGCATTGTGGATCTTCCATCGCCCCTTCCCTTATCACCACCCCCGCCCCCCGTACCTCCGTTAAACTAGCGGTAAAAAAACCAACCAACAGCTCAAAGACATCTAACTGTGAGTGTGTAGATACGGGCAGATAGGAAAGTGTGAGAAACACGTGCAGGGAACAGAAAGGAAGATGGTTGGTGGGTGAGAGAAGGGGGGGGGGTTCATGAGTGGAGGAGTGCGTGAGACAAGATGAATAACAGGTGTGGGAGAGAGAGAGAGAGAGAGAGAGAGAGAGAGAGAGAGATGAATGTAATGGAGATCAAATTGCGTACAAAGGAGGGATTGAAATCAGACGTTCAGCTTGCATTTGTTTTGGCAGCTGATTAAAACATTGGACCGACCGAGGTGCTATTTAAAAATAAAAATAAAAAAAAGAAACCTTTTCCGTGGCTTACAAAACTGAAATAAGGGCAGTGTCAAGCAATAAAGGTGTCAGTCACCGGTTGTATTATTGTGTTTAAAAATGATAATTGTCGAAGAACTGAAAAGAAAGAGGGTTACACACAAATGCAACCAAAATACAACAACAACAGCAAAAAAAAAATGTACAAATAAAGTATCCGCACCCCGAGAGCGGTGCGTTCACAATACAAATCCATCACTTGGGTCCAATATGTACCCTTGTGTTTTCCTTCCATCTAGAGCCCGTCGGTTTCTGCAGAACGAGCCACCTGTGTTGAAGGCGAAATACATCTGGAGCTTTAAACCAGAGGAGAAAAAAAAAAGCAAGGAAAAAAAGGGGAGAGGGGGGGGGACGGGGGGTGAAATTATGGGCGAAGTGGGGTTGGGTGGATGGGTAGAGAAGACGGGGAGGCAAAAAAAAATATATATACGATCTGGAAGACTGGTCTGAGCCATGAGCCAAGTTATTTCATCAACAGCTTCCCAGGAGAAGGCGATGTGCAACTCATCAAATGCCCCGTCCTGAAATCAACGCCTCGAGACAGGAACCGACCCACGGACTTTGAACAGAGCAAACAACTGGTGTACGCACACGTTCCTCTATCAAACACAGAGAACACATTCGCATTTTTTTTTTAATTTGTAAGTTTAAACATAATTAAACACTATGCGTCTAGGCGATTTTTTTTTATCTTTACACAATTTGCGTGTGGCCTATTTATAACATTTGGACAATTTATTGCCATTGTGTACAGTTAGTTTTGAACGGCACATACAATTTTCTGGAGTTCTACGGCTTTAGCTAAAGACGCCTGCCTCAAAATACGTCAAAGTGTGGTTAGACTAAATCTGTCATGGAGGGGGGGGGGGATACTTAGAGATTCTTCGTTGTCTAGTCTCTGATTAAACAGAATAAGATAATACCTTCTAGTCTAGACCAAGGGTCGGCAACCTGCGGCTCTTACGATGTCAAGTTGCGGCTCTTTCAATGTAAAATTGCGGCCTAATCAAATACCATAATGTTGAAAGAACAATTTTAGTGGCTCTTCAAAAATTGAGAAAATTGTAAATTATAACTTTTGGCTCTTCCGTCTCAAAAGGTTGCCTGTTCTAGACCATTGAATGGACGCAGACAAAAATATTTTTACCGATTTCGATACGCTTTCCGGAATTTCTCTAAAAGATTAATTTATATTCGATTATCGATTAAATTGCACAGAGCAAACTGTATGGAATGCTCAAAACTTGGGTGCAATGAATCGAGTGAAAGAAAGATTCCAAATTATTCCATTCCGATGCATCAAAAATTTTCGATTTCAGATTCCAATGCACACAAATCAATTGTTTGTTTTTTTATTGAAAATACACACACAAGAACCAAGAATTCACGAAAATTATTGTTTGTTTAAGAACAAATCATACTCGACCAACACATGATTTCGCACACAGGTCAGTCCACACTTTATAGAACTTATCAGTAGAGTAATCCAAAAAAAGAAAAAAATATAACAAAAAGGAAGGAAAACAATGACTTTGCACATATATAATATATATATATTAACTTCCTCACTAGGAATGCGTGTGACGCGTCGCAGACAATACACCAATCACAACAAGACGTGAACAAATTTTCAAAAGGTTAACAACAAATTAAAGCACATGTAATCAGATGGAAGAAACGAATTGAAGGCAACCAATCAGAGACCTATACCGCCTGCAGATCTGAACCCCCACACCCACCCAAATCGCCATGCCCTTGAGCTGCGGCGAAACTAGGTATGTATATTATTTTATCTACCGTAACTCTCCGACGTCCCTCTCCTACACCCCTTGCCCCACCACCCCTGCAATCTACTTCATCATCGCCCCCCTCCCCGTCCCAAACCAACACCCCCTTTCTTTTATTTTTCCCCCTCGACAGACGAAATGTTATGTCTGTCTATTCACGAGTTTGCAGGTCGGTCTCAGCGCGCAGGTGTGCGACCTACTTACACCTTATGAAACAGAAGAAGAAGAAAAAAAAAAGGACGGAGGAGCGGTGGAGGAGGGGGGGGAGGTAAAAAGTGCCAAAAGGGTTTATTTTTTTTTTTTGTAAACATAAGGAATTAATAATAATAATAATAAAAAAGCACGCAGTTTAGACGTTAAACTCCAACATTTAGCTTTATAATTTATTTATTTTTAAAGTAATAATAATATAAGAAAGCACAAACGATTGATCAGATAGCTAAAAGCTCGGCTGAAAGTAAAAATGATATCTTGGATGACTTTATATGCCAAACACGGGCCACAAATAAAGTGACGGAGAATTGGCTTTGGACGATATGTTTTGTTTATTACCAAAGTCGTCTCGAAGAACTTCGATTTGTGATAAACGAGTTCAAAAGATATATTGCCTGCTTAAGAAAGAAATGAGTATAGCCATCTTTAAAATACCTTTTTTTTTTTTAATTGTACAGTGATTGCTTGGACGAAAACGACGAGACGTGCCCTAGGCCAGCGAATGTCATCAATATCTCCTTTATATTCAGACAGATAACGAGTGAAAATGTCCCCCCCCCCCATTTTTTTGAGAAATAGAGACAAAGTGACAACAGGGGAAACCAACCCGGGAGGGAACAAGGCCAAGAAGAAGATAACTCATGAGACGGGGGGAGTGGGGGGGGGGGCGCAATCAGACAAACGAAAACTGCTAGGGCTAACTCTAACTGTACACATAAACCGACAGCAGCGCGCACCAGAATAACCTTAACTTTTTTTCCAACCAGGTCAATAAACAAAACTGAAGCGATTGAAGGCCAGACTAGCCTAACCCACGTCTTGGCTTATGTCGGTGTGGCTAAAAGCGCTTCATGTATAGTTATAAATATATATATATATATATATATATATATATATATATATATATTTAAATATGATGATGCATTGTGGGCGTTGTGCTAGCCACACTACCCCATTCACTATGCCGTTGCTACATGACAACACGCCATCTTCCTATATGGTCATCAAGGGCTAATGGAACTTCGCTGTACTGCATGGGGCAATTAGAGCCACAGCCAACCCATCCTAATAGTGGGTCATAGGCTAGTCTGCATGAAAACGCCTCAGTTGGAAAGCACTCTCCGCAAAATACTTCAAGTGCAAAAAAACTTGGCGCTTCACTATTTCAGTAACATTTGTATTTTAAAGTTGTGGCCCCCCCCGGGCCGCAGACCGGTGCCGGTCAGTAGATCAAAATGTTACTGGGCCGAACACGAAGCCTAACATTCACAGTGTCATTGTAAATTAAAACATTCTAAAATATATAAATAATAAACGCTCCCCAAGCCCCCTTCACAGCGGGCCGCGATGAAATTATCAAAACGTTGGCCGGGTCCGTGGCGAGAACAAAACGTTGAGGACCACTGCTTTAAAAGATACTGAAAAAAAATTGTTTGTATTACCAGCAACGAAGACAACTAAACGTTCAATAACAACAAATACTTCTGCACAGAAAATTTACCTCCAGTCAGATTCATCCATCTAATGATTAGTGATGGGGACAATTCATCTGAATGGAAATAACGAAATATTCTTGGGCATAGGCATGAGAAAAACTATAACCCTATTTCCGATAAATCAACCACACAGGACGTTACTATGAGGTCGTATTTTTGTTATTTATAAACCGGATAAACTTTAATGTGAGGGTCAAAAGTGACCGAAGTGTTTATATACCAGATATAATAATAAATAATTATTAGAACCCCCAATGCATTAAAAGGAATTTACCAAACATATATATATATATATATATATATATATAGAGAGAGAGAGAGAGAGAGAGAGACAAAAATTACACATTATCAACATTCATGTGGGGGACAGGTGGTCGTGCTCTCGATTTAGGGGGCTCGGGATCGAACTTCAAGCTTCTTTTTTTTTCAGGTTGCAAAGTCAACCTAGTTTTAAAATGGGCACCTGGCTTAAAGTTTGAGAAGTAACAGGACAACTTAAAAAATGAATTTTATTAAAACCATCACAAGCTGTGGGATGGATGGTCGGGTGGTGTAGATACTCGACTGTCGACCTGAGAGTCCGGGGTTCGATACTCTGTGAGAACCGTGGGTAATTTTTCCAGGTACAATTTGTTTCAAAGTCGTCCCACAAGTCCATCCAACTTAAAATGGGTACCTGAAGTTATGGAAGTAAAGGCTAACCAACCACACAATTCCTTTATATGCCAAGGTTACAGAAACATATGAATTCTACACTTCATCTGCCCCGAAGACCCAAAATGGGCTAAGGATGCTTTTTTTTACATATAAGGCTATAGCCGACTTATCATGTATACTCCATCACCCCCACCCCCCAAGCCCATTTTAACTAGGGAAAAATCAAGTACGTCACGTGATTGGCAACCAAGATAAGTCACAGCATTCACAAGGACTCAAACCAGATCGTCACATCGCCAACAAATCCTTCGCATAAAACAAATGTACTAGCACTTAAAAGCTGACAATGAAAATTGCAAGGTATGTGAAACAATCAAGCACAGCAATGATAAATGTCAATGAAACAATCAAGCACACAACAATGATAAATATCAATGAAACAATCAAGCACAACAATGATAAATATCAATGAAACAATCAAGCACACAACGATGATAAATATCAATGAAACAATCAAGCACAACGATGATAAATATCAATGAAACAATCAAGCACAATAGCTCTACTCCGAAGTGTTAATAAAAGGGGATGTAATATAGTATGCATACAATTTAAAACGACACAACTTAAAATACATTGTTTTCCACAGGACAATATTTCGGGCTATACAATTTTGTTCTTTGATGGTAAACGAAACGGTTACCCCCCCCCCTCCATTTAGGCGATAATTATCCTCCAGCAAGTTTAACAAGCTTTCTGTCAAATAAAATATCTGACCTTTCTGGGATTTATCAGAGGGGTATGATTACTGAACACCCGCTAGGTGATAAGTGAGTTATCTGGAGAGATTCGCATTTCAGTCGTAAAGCGATCCACCGCCACCAACAATCCAAAGGGAGGGGGGGATGGGTGAATGGGTCGGAAGTTAGTGCATCAATAGGAGCTCACTAGCGGGCTGAGATAAAAAAAATTCACTCAACTGACCTCCAACTCACCATTAGTAAATGGGAGATGCCGCGACCGGCAGATAACCACACGAGAAGCCTTCCCCTACCGCGTTACTCGTGTTACAGGCAGCTACATAAAATAAAGGGACGGAAGGGGGGAGCTGGAGCTAACGGGGTAGCGCCTGGCGCAGAAGAAGGAAGGGGGGAAAAAAACCTTTAGGCTGTCTCCGTGGTTTATCACGGAACTCAGTGACAGCTGGTGCGCGTGCTAGGTAATGTAAGAAGACATGTACGGAGATTCCATCATAGATTGACGAGGCATTGGGGAGGGGGGGGGAGAGAGATAGAGAGAGAGGAGTCGTCAGTCCATCAAGTCAAACACATAAATGATGAGGGAAACAAAACGATGTAGACATCCCAAAAGAATGCTGCAGCACTCCAAGGCACGGGGGTTTCGGAAATATTGATTCGTTTACTCAGGCCTACATTGTGAAAAAATTGAAAAAAACGACAAATCCGATTTTTTTTAACAAAGCCATATACAGTAATCGTAATCTACAAAGTAAATATATATATATATGTGTGTGTGTGTGTGTGTGTCATTTTTTGATGTGCACAAATAAAGATTATTTCTTGTGTTGTGTTTTTCATATACTTACAACTCATTTAGTACATTTAAAACTGCTTAACTGTGATACAGCTACATTGTGGTAAATTTAAAAAAAAAAAGGGTGTAATTTTTTTAATATGGGCTGGTGTGTGGATATAACACAGGTAGGTCAATGTAGATAAACGGATGGATGGTTATATACATAGAACGACATACACATCCAATGTGATAAGTGTGTGGGGTGTGGGGTATTACTTTATAACTTAATGGTATCAGAATAGAACATGTGAATGCACATGGGAAGGTAACGGAATCCAAGAAAAAAAAATTAATCTGATCCATGAAACAAATATAAAAATACCCCCCCCCCCCCACAACCAAGTAAATCTAACCAATTGACTGTAAATGTTGGCTTGTTTAATTCATCGCAGAGAGACAGACCCCCCCACCCCAGCTATAAATGCACTTGCTCAATCTCCGGCCTCACAAATGAGTTACAACGGCGGGAAAAGGTGATCAACACCTCGCCCCATCCCCCCTCCCTTTCCCCCCATCCAGCTGGATCGCCAGCTGACAATGTGTAGGCATGTGATTGACTGTAATCTGCATGACTTCACACAGGTGAGCGCCCAAAAAAAACACAACATTTCTTCCTCCCACCCACCCCCTTGCAACGGCGTGCACTCAACAGCTGACACACGCACGTGCTGGCTACACCTTGCGGCAGACTTGCATCAGATGGGACTGTCGCCGTCTGGAAGGAGGAAGTCAAGTATAGCAGCAGTAGTAATACACGTGCCTTGCACTGTTACAGTCACATCGGGCCGAGCGATGGCATCAAGACAGGTAAATAAGCACTACCTGAGTGGTTGAGGTGGGGGTTAGACTCTATAAAAACAACAACTTAAAGCCAGATATGTAAACATTTCGGTTATTTATTGATTTAATTGTTTGATAAGCTATGGAAAAATTAATAATTTGTCGCGTTCTGTAAAGGGATAGAGGCTACGATAAATGTGTCTCTGGACATATTCTCCTATCTATCTACTAATTGAGGAACAATAAATAGGCGTACTGTGTGATTTTGGGGGAAGGGGGCGCTATGCAAATGTACCATTCAGACCAGTACAATACACAGTTTTTAACTTTCTTTTTAAGATTCGTCAGTGCAGATAAAAATGAATGACTATAGCTGGTGTTGAGATATTTAGTTATTTCCTTGTTATTCATAACAATACTGTGAACGAATCCATACAGAAAAAATAATAAATGATAGAGACAATTTAAAAAAAATCAATGATAACTTAACAGGTAATAATAATCTAATAAAATAATAGCGATTTGTGTTCTGCGTTAAATCGAAAGTAAAGAATTAATACAACAGTATTCCAGTTTAAAATACAATCATGAAAAAATCGGATCTGCCCGAAACCAAAAAATAACAACTAGCCTACCGATCAAGCCCAAGGGGATATAACTCTATGCAAAGGTTTTGCAGGGTACAGCTAGTAAAAATAATTACTACAGATCAACAATGACCCTTCTAACCATACACACACCCCAAAAAAAAAAACTTCAACTGCGATGAGAGTTTATTGATACCCAAGCGACCTATGATATTTCTACTCTGATCGATAGTCAATGACACGTGTCTACTGTCGGTGGTAGGGTCTTGTAAGTAAATAGTCCAGGTTTACAATAACGCTCTTGGATAAATAGCTACTATAGCTTTGCATTCGTCTTTTTACTGTACAAGATTATGTTAATCGACTTTTTGTTTTTTTAATTCATCATTAGAACACATGATTAAAATTTCTAAAAAAATAAGATTACAAGATAAAAACGAGATGAAGAAGTACAGTGTAAAAAAAAATGTGTCCCTTACATTATATGATAAAATATTTAGTTTCCGATAATATTTCCCTTACATTTTATCATAAAATATGTAGTTTACGGTAATATTTCTCTTGAATTGTATCATAAAATGTTTAGTTTCCGGTAATATTTCCCTTACATTTTGTTAAAAAAATGTAAGTTTCCGGCAATATCTCTTGTTACAATCATAAAATTTAAACTCCATAGATGCACTGGTCATACATAGGTGCCTCCATAGTGCGCTGTGTTGTGGGCCACCATCTTAAAAACACACCACAGAGATTCCCCTTACCTCTAATTTTTGTTTTGGTCTCTCGCGCCAGACCCAAGTCAAACCGTAATGTGGAGGCATTTCATTATAATGACCTACCCATCCCACCCACCATCTAGAGCTGAATGAACACACAAGACTGATGCAGCACGTGTCGGCCAGACACCGGACACATGAACCACCGAGGAGAAGATGCCAGGTCCACATCTGGGCCACTCAACAGATGGCTAGCACCCCCACACACAATGATGCACGTAAAAAAAAGTTAAAGGGGATGAGGAGGGGTGGGAGGTGCGCATTAAAAAAATTCTCCCCCTCCTAAGGTGTTCTATTACGCCCTGATTGTGACCTAAACATGACCCAGGTACTACACACTAAAAAAAAAAAAGGTCACTGCTACTGGAAAGTTGTATGTGTAGCTAGTAAGTAGCTACCTTAATTAACAGGCTGTAATTGTCTTTTATGTGTAGCTAACTAAACACGTTTTATTATCTTGCTGTAAGTGTAGCAATCTGAACATGTTATAATTATATTGTTGCATATGTGGCTACCTAAACAGGTTATAATTATAGTGTTACATGAGAGCTACCTAAACAGGTTATAATTACATCGTTGAATATGTAGCTACCTAAACAGGTTATAATTACATCGTTGAAAATGTAGCTATCTAAACAGGTTGTAATTATCTTGTATTTGTAGCTACCATAAACAGGTTGTAATATATTGTTGCTTGTAAAAAGCTGCTAAAAAATGAACAGGTTGTAATTATCTTGTATGAAAAAAGATAGGGAAAACTGCGTTATTAATTATGTAGCCTACGAGCAGTGGTGTGATTTGAGGGTGGCAACCATGGGGCGTCAGCCCCAGGCCCCCACGATATGAGCGTTGCGATGCGTTATAAGATAGATTACATTGACGAGTCTATTCCTTTAGCGTTTGGCATTAGATCCAGGCCCCGCGCGTTCAACACTGAGGATGAGACAGATACAGAATGGTGTGCACTGTCAATGGGTTGCGTTCAACACTGAGGATGTGCCAGATACAGAATGGTGTGCACTGGCAATGGGTTGCGTTCACCAATGAGGATGTGCCAGATACAGAATGTTGTGCACTGGCAATGAGTTGCTTTCTCAAAAATCACAAATCTCGACCATTTACCGTGAAGTCTTGGTCGTTCGAGAAGTTTATCTGACAGAATGTGCTATTAAAAAAAAACCCGTGAATGTGCTTGGTACACACTTGGCGCGTGAGACATTTGAACCTCTTCCTATGACGTAGATGTGTGTGTGTGTGTGTCCACAGCACCAAACTGTGTGTGCAAGGGTCATGGCAAAAGGTCAAGCCTTACACACAGCTCACGCTAACCAGCAGTTCAAGAAAGAAAGAAAATGGGAAAGGTAAGAAGGGGGCAGGGTTGGGAGGCGATAGAGAACAAGAAAGGTCAAAATGAATAAATAAAAAAAAAGCGCACCCAACATAAATGGGGAAAATTTAAAAAAAAAAAAAAAAACTTATTAATAATTGTATTTATAGTTTCATTATAGGTCATTATACTTTGTACACACGAATAGATAAGTAACCATGCTACGTTAATAAACAGTAATCGTGGTTTACAAGTGCAGTGTGTGAAGTCCCGGCACGGACGAGATGAAATCTCATATAAATTACTAATGGGACGGTTTTTCCCAGTGCCATCATTTCACCCCCCCCCCACCATAGCCGATAGTGCAATGGTCATGGAAGCACCACGGGGGATATAGCGGGGGGGGGGGCATGACCTGAAAAATAAAATCCATTGGTCCTCACCGGAGATCGAACCAGGGAGCTCGACAGTCGAACGCTTTACCACACGACCATCCGCCCCCACTAAAGTCCGGCAGAGAATTTCATTAAGGCTTTTACGAAACAGCGCATACAGTTTTAAGAGGAACGTGTTGAGAGAGAGAGGGGGGGGTGGATATATACAAAGAATCGATCAAGACATCTATTACCAGCAAACTGGGCAACACGGTTCAAACTTCTATTTTAAAAAAAAAATAATAAAAATGGTGAAGTGAAGTGCCTGATATGAAATAGAGGCACGATGATAAGATGGACCACGACCGTGTCAACCAGAACTGATAAGAATGTCAATAACTGGTCATTTACGGCAGCAGTTGTGAGGGGGGTGGGGTGGGTCGTCCAAGTCTTGGCTCCCTCAGGGATACAAACATCACCTATCAAGAGCCCTTCTTGTCCAGCAATACAATATTTATTTGCAGTGTGCAGCGTATAACAAATCACAGTAACAAGGTACTGGTTTTAACAATAATGATACTGAGAACAAACTGTTTCAAGTATGTGTGCACCGTCTATACTTTGTAAAACATATTGCATAAATATTCAAAACACCTGACATATATATTAAAAAAAAGCCTAGATTCCACTAGTAAAGGATTAATAATGGGAAAAGAGAAAAAAAAATAGCAGTGATACAAAGTGATGTATGTATTCAGTAAAATGATACTGTGTTCTGTTAGGGCATACAATAAAGCCTGTGTCTTGATATACTTAAAATTGAATTTATAGTTATAAAGGTCGGGGGGGGGGGCTTGAAGCGTTAATGTTCTATTTAACAACTGAAAGTTGAAAGCTAATATTTATAACTAAGATTATTTTTTTTAACAGGGATATTTTAGATTGTATCCAAGTCTGTATCATATGTTAGAAGAAGAATTACCAAAATGAATATAATAAACACAGACAATATGATCTGTAAATTGGAGATGGTAGTGCAGAGTTAAAAGTACATCAAAATTTCCCCACCCCCCTTTCATTGGTCAAATAAAACCATATCACTGCCTGTAACATCTGTTGGAATATATAACAGCTTTATAAATATATATATATGTATGTATATATGTGTGTATATGACATGAATTAATAAGACTGTGTGGCTCCCAATTTGTAGATATCAGTACAGCAGGGGCGGCTATCAAACAGGTGGTACATAATCAGCTATTGAGACTTTGTGACTAGTGGCTGCAGTGTTTCATGATTACTTCAACATAAGAACAACAAAAACTGGGTATAATTTGCATTTCAGGTGTTATCAAAGAGTAGAAAACACTTTTTCTTTTGGTCTGGCTTAAACTAAAATTAATGTCATCTTCTTCACTTCAATTGTGAAAGACAGTTTTGAGAAATGTAGTCACACAATAAACAACCACATAGGGCCAATATGCACAAATTTAAAAGCCACTGAAGCTGATATGAAAATCAAAAAAGGTCAAAACGAAGTTAAATGGCACCCTAAAATTTTGGGCTCACGCTGCACCTGCTGTTAGATCTGCCTCTGATTACCACCACACTGACCAATAATTGACAGTATTTAGAAGCAGCATAATAATCAGCTTGTCTCTACAATGGCCATTAAGTGAAACACATTCTTGATCATTCACAATACTACTAAATCAGTTAGTCTATTCATGATGAATGAGATAAAAGAGTTAAAAGGTAAATCTTTTTTCATTCAAAAAAAAAAAAAAAAAAAGACAAATTGAGACCATTTGCTGAAAACTCAATTTTACGAAACTAAGAGAAAAATAAATTAATAATTTAGTCTACTAAAAAAGATTCACAATCAACTTACAGCACTGAAATCCAAGAGGTCACTAAGTTCTTTATCACCTACATTCATTCTGTCGCCAAATGAAACTTGATTTGGCCTAAAAATGGAAACAGAAGCATTTAATTAATGGAAAGTACAAATTTTTACAGAAGCATTTAATTAATGTAAAGTACAAATTTTTAATTAAATTAATTTTATTTATTTCACGCCTTATAAGTTGTATAAAGAAGCATCTAATTCACAGAACACATTATTAAAATTTATCTTCAGTGCTTAACTTTTATTTATAAATTAAAAGTGGCCAAAAAGTGTTAAGTGCAGTTCCCACTGAACAAGAATTTTCTATAATTATTTGTTTCACTAAATCTTGATACAATGATGACAAAAAAAAACATAAACATGTGCAACCATAGAACTCATGTGTGGCCACTCTTGTTATTGCTGTTCATACTTATAAAGCTTGTTTACATTTAAACCAATGGAACAACCCAGCAGATATTATTTCAGCTAGTCTACAATTAATCAATGAAACTATACAGCAATTATTATTTCAGCTAGTCTACAATTAATCAATGAAACTATACAGAAACTATTTATTCAGCTTGTATACAATTAATCAATGAAACTATACAGCAACTATTAATTTAGCTTGTATACAATTAATCAATGAAACTCTACAGCAACTATTATTTCAGCTAGACTTCAATTAATTAATGAAACTATACAGCAACTATTATTTCTGCTAGTCTACAATTAATCATTGAAACTATACAGCAACTATTAATTTAGCTTGTATACAATTAATCAATGAAACTATACAGCAACTATTATTTCAGCTTGTCTACAATTAATCAATGAAACTATACAGCAACTATTATTTCAGCTTGTCTACAATTAATCAATGAAACTATACAGCAACTATTATTTCAGCTTGCCTACATTTAATCAATGAAATTGTACAGCAACTATTATTTCAGCTTGTCTACAATTCATCAATGAAACTATACAGCAACTATTATGATCAGTTGCACAACCAAAAGGCCACCGATTCAAGTATTTCTACCAACAATAAAGATGACCTTGGTGGGGGGTCATAAATATTATGTTACAATCATAACAGTACAATGCATTCAACCAAAACCCTTAAATTATATTTCTCCAGCAAAACTTACAAAATCACTTACTTCAGGGATCTATCTTTCTTTTTAAAAATCACAAAATTTTCAAACATTTAGTATACATTTTAATTGTCTGAATAACAACATCAATTTTTTTTTTAGTTTTAATATTTCAGTAATTGAGAAAATAAAGTACATATGTCACTAAAATTAAATGGCGGAATCAAGAGAAGGAACATAATTATATATATATATTTTTTTCACTGATTAAAATTAATTGCCAGTGTAACATGAAACATACAGGCTCTAAGTCTTTAAAGTTTGTCAGCCTTTAACATTATCAGAATTTACAGAAATGAAGAAAATTCGGTTCTGCATTTAGGACATTGTTTTTTGTAACAACAATTGTTTTTTTTGGCTTAGCTTATGTATGTCTTTTCTCAATTAATATCAGAATATAACTGATTCATGATTAGAAGCATTTCTTTTCAAAATATTTTTTTAAAATATCAAATATGCAAATATTCTCAAATTGCTCTACATACATCGGAGATATTTATATATGTGTGTGTTTTATAAAACAACTTCACTTAACTTATAAGGAATTATTTTAAGTTGTTTACAATGGTGGTTTTTGTTGACCTGTGATTTATTCTCTTACAATAAAAAAATAATGAAAGTCTAAATAAATAAAGGGAAAAAACACTGAAAAGCAATATGCTAAAAAATTAAATTTCAAGGGCTCATGGGCACCAATGCCTGCATGCTCATAAAAATGTAAAAATTTGCAAAATATTTCATAAGTCGCTAATAAACAAATTAACAAACTGATTATATAAAATAATCTTTTTTTTTAATTTAAGTTCTTGAACAAGTAGGATGTAAATCCTGAAATTTTTTATATCAAAATGGTTAAAAACAATGCTTCCCTTTTTTTTATTAAATGATGCCAGAAACTAGAAGCAATTCTTCCCAACTCAAATTGTTAATTCTTCCCAACATAAATATATTGTTTAAGCATTTAGCATTCAATATTAAACTTAAGTAAAATTAATAACAGGCCTCATTTTTTAAAATTAATATTATAAGGCCATGATTATTTTTTTTTAGGCTTGCTGTACACAAACACAGATTTTTAAAAACTAATTACAACTATGTCATCTTCATATTTAAATATTACAAACTATTCAAGTGTTAAAAAAGTGAATTATGAAAATCAATAATAATTATAAAATTAGTTTATATTTAGTCCAATATTTAAAATAACATTATTTTAGTTTAAATTTTAGAAAAAAATATATACTAAAATGAAAGTCTGGGAGATTAGATTTTGTACAACATTTCATACCCATAGATTAAGTTCTCTGTAGGTTCTATCAGACTTATTTAAAATATCAAGAAGACTTTGTGTAAATAAATTCAAAATCAGGGTCTGGGCAGGCATATTTTGTAAACATTTGATACGATTTGTGCTGCCATTGATTTAGGCCTAACAATCAACAATGTTGTCAACAATACAACATGTATGCACCAGGCTGCAGGATGATTTAAGCTGACATTTAAAGCTAAACATTGCCATGGCAAGAATAGCCAGAGTTCACAAATTGTATGTGTCATTCTTTTTACAAATGACAATGTAGCCAACATAAACCTCAAAAACTATTGGCCTAACTCAGGGGACGGCAACCTTTTGAGATGAAAGAGCCAAAAGTTATAATTTACAATTTTCTGTTTTAAAAGAGCCACTCAAATTGTTCTTTCAATATTATGGTATCTGATTAGGAATAGGAATATAAAATAATATCAGTATAATTATTTGCGCATTGAATTGGAAGGCCGCAACTTGACATCGAAAGAGCCGCAGTTTGCCGACCCCAGGCCTAGCTAATATCAATCAGAATTAGTAAGCTTTAGTATGTGATAGGTTAAATACTTTCAGCAAAAATTTTCATTTTATTTTAACAAAATGATACAATATCTGTAGAAAGTAATTCTATTTTTTTAAAGTATGTGTAAGCCTCAAGGCCTTAGCGGGCTAGCCCTATGACCCCTCCCAAGGCTATGTATCATTCAATAATATTTTTATGTTTAATCTCAACAAAAGAAAAAATAAATTTTCAAATATATAAACAACAAATGGCACTGAGTTTTGACTGAGTGTTAACACTAACAATAATCTCATGAGAAGGGAAAAAAAAGTTCTCCAACACTGTTAATGTTATCTTACACTACTACCTCATTTACAACAGTAATTGTCCAATAAACAAAGCCCCTGTGTGTTTTTTTAAGACAAAAGCCTGGCTTATCGCGCCAATCAAGGTATGTAACTGATAAAATATAACTGGGTCCTCAGAGTTTCATTGTTCTCATGCAACTAAAGTTTAAAAAAAAATGCACTGACTTAAAAAAAAAAAATAAGAGCAAGCAGTCCGCGAAATGTGTTAACATATTTAGAAATCAGTTAAAAAGTTTTCTAATAACGAGCCATAGAAAACGTCTGCGATAGCTGATAAAAAAATAACCCATTTATTATTGTTTTAAAACAATAATGAAATATTAAGGTTTTAAAAAAGTAATAATAGCAAATTTATTTATTGGTGTAAACTAAAAAGTAGGCTAATGTACAAAGCGTGCATATTTTTTTTCTTAATTGTTTATTTTAAAAAGTGTTAATGGACCATTGAGAATATAATAAACTGTTATTAATTTGCTTATCTATTCATTTTTAAATAAATAGAACCGTATTGTTCCATTGTTTATGTTTTTTAACAAATATACTGCAATATTTTGTTGTTTGAAACACTTGTTTTCGGGGCCCATGAAAAGGGGAAAGCAAAGCTAAATCATATAGACTGGTGCTTCTAATAAAGCGACTCGGGTCTCAGACTTTTTGTCTCCCGAGCCATGCTGGAGAGAAAGAATGAAAACAACACAATGCGTTTCAAGCCCCCTCAAAAAATGGCGACCTCATCACTTTCTTACCTTTCGGGAATCTGGTTCCAGTGCTGAACTCCGGGGTGCTGCCCTTGATTCTGCATCCCGAGAGATCTCGACCTACTCCTCGGTCAGTATATGAAAATCCAGGACAATAGTGATTAAGTTATTGAACAAAATTCAATGGAGACTCACCACAAACTATCATGCATTATTTCAAAGCTTTGTGGTGACTGGTGACGCTTCATCGCTCGCTTCGCAACACACGTATTCCTACGCCGAATCTGGACGGTGAAAATAGGTCAAAACACGCTAGGAGAAACAAACCCCTGGCTTTAGCATCAGGTTTTCGTTATGTTAAATAGCTGCAGATCTGTTGATTTGTGTTTTAACTGCCTCAACAATTACTTATCAGTAGTGAGATTCTTTTATCAGAGCGTAAACATTTACGTGTTATCAGGCGTGTGTTTTCATCCTTTTTTTCTGCACGAATATGATTGCTTCTTCAAAACGATACATACATAATTTTAATAATCATAAAAATCAACAGAACATATAAATCATGCTTCATATCATTGATTGAAGCATTTACAGTAACTAACATTTTAATATGTACAACATTCGCTTAGAAACGTCTTCGGTGTTTGTTTGTTTGTTTTTTATAACGTTTAAAAATTGTTATATTTCGGTTGAAAAGCGTAGTACGTTTGACCGAAGCTGTGCGAATCTTTTTTTGTAAGGGCTGCTGATTTTATTGATTGACACGGCACCCACTCTCGGCCAATCAGCGTACACTGCAAAAGCTCTTGAAGAGTTGAACTTGCAAGACTTATCGACTGCCCGACGAGGGCCGCGTCGATCTTACAACGAGTTTAGAGATAATGAAATGTAATTGGTCTCCTGTACGCGAACTCATTATTTTTAAAGCACTATTAATGTGGCAGTTGTGTCATTCTTTATTAATAAACCAAGGTGTTAATAAACTTTGATTAAAATTTCGACCGAGCCATGTATTCCTGTAATTTGGCGTAATAGTTTCAGCAGATTAATATATGCGTTGGGTGTGTGTGTGTGTGGGGGGGGGTATTAAAGCCGACTGACCCAAAAAAAAATTATAAAATAGAACAAAGCTCTTAAAGACGTATGTAGTCATCACAAGAGCCGTCGCTCTGTATTGTGGCGCTCTGTGTGAATCAATTTTTTTTGGGTACCCTCCGCCCAACCTGAAAAGTGCTAATACATATAACAGCACTCTTTCGGCGCCCCTGCCTAGCTCGGCGCCCTTTGCGACCATAGTACCCTCCTACGCCACTGGTCGTCACTTTCATAGTTTTACTAGTAACCTAAATAGACAAACTACTGTACTCAGTGTCGTCTGAAGGTCGTCCTGGCCCCAGGCACTTTTGCATTAAAAGGAGGGCCCCTCGATAGAGAGTAATTTACTATTTCGGCTGAATGTATAGACCTGCATGTTTGAGACTTGTGATCATATAGACCTGCGTGTTTTAGACTTGTGGTCATATAGACCTGCACGTTTGACACTTGTGGTCATAAAGCCTGCATGTTTGAGACTTGTGGTCATATAGACCTGCGTGTTTTAGAATTGTGGTCACATAGACCTGCACGTTTGACACTTGTGGTCATAAAGCCTGCATGTTTGAGACTTGTGGTCATATAGCCCTGCATGTTTCAGACTTGTGGTCATATAGACCGGCATGTTTGAGACTTGTGGTCATATAGACCGGCATGTTTGAGACTTGTGGTCATGTAGACCGGCATGTTTGAGACTTGTGGTCATATAGACCTGCATGTTTGAGACTTGTGGTCATATAGACCGGCATGTTTCAGACTTGTGGCTATATAGACCGGCATGTTTCAGACTTGTGGTCATATAGACCTGCATGTTTGAGACTTGTGGCTATATAGACCGGCATGTTTCAGACTTGTGGCTATATAGACCAGCATATTTCAGACTTGTGGTCATATAGACCTACATGTTTGACACTTGTGGTCATATAGACCTGCTTGATGGGTTTGAACCGTCTATGAGAAAACGTTATTTAAAAAGGGGAAATCAAAGACGGCCCCGTAGCGTGAAAATTCTACAGCAGGGGCCAGGCATTCTACAGCAGGGGCCAGGCCAATAGCAGGGGCGGGGGGAGCAGGAAAAAATGCTACTAAGTAGAGCAAACAACCAGAGGGGGCCAGACAAATTGCAGTGGGCCCGACCCCCCAGACGCATCCCCCCGCACGCTACGGGCCTGATCAAAGATGAGGGAATGTTCGATATATATTTCAACAAAAAATATGGAAATTTTTGAAACAAATACTTGCTGTGATAACTTTTAAATATGACAGAATTATCATCGGCTCAACCCGCTCCACCCACTGAGTTAAGTTATTTGGATCAGCTCACACTTGTAATTCTCCATGTTCTCAAAATAAAATGGAAATAGATTTGATCAATATCATCAATTTATTTTGATTGTGCAGTGCACAATGAGAGAAATACTGAGAAAATATATATTTGATCTCATTAATAATATTGAACTTAATGGAGTAGAACCAGTGCCGAACCTAGGGATTTGTGGGGTTGGGGGGGGGGGATTGGCCTCTTTGGAGCCCCCCTGCATTTTGACATTCGACACCATGTCATGAGATAATGTACTTAATATTTAATGTAAAAAAAAATTTGGGGTCCCCCCTCAAGCTGTGGCCCAGGGGGGGACTTTCGAAGTTGGAATCCTCCTCCCCCCCCCTCCACCCTAGGTATGCCTCTGAATAGAACGTGGCGGAATACACTTGAAGGACAATAACAGTAAAATGAGTGGCATGTATTCCGGTAGGCCTACGCAAGCTAGGTTCAAAGATATGAATCATCAAGCACCGTTGGATCCGTGCGATGCCAACAACTGAAACTGTTTGCCCTGCAGTGAAAACAATTTTGGTAACATAGAACTACAAGTTTGTTTGTTTGTAACGTCAGATGTAAATTCTACACGTCACATTGTTGTTGGTTTGTTACCCACCGCTAAAGAGACGGTCGATTATGAAAGAACGCGCAATGGCACAAACAATATAAATCATTAGTTCTACGTAGATTATCGATGGTCGTGTGTTAAATCGTTCGACTGTCCACCTGTGGGTAATTTTTCAGGGGGTCATTATGAAAGATCTCTCCATGTCAACAGTGGTGCCTCCATGGCCATTGCACTACTCCTAGATGTAGTGTAGATGAAAAAAGGGAACTACAAAAACCTTAAATTTGGCCGTTTTTTTTTTATTTTTATGGGGATGAATGTTTGTGCGGTTAAGCGTTCAACTGTGGACCTGAGGGCCCCTGGTTCGAACCCATGATATTTCAGGTCATGGTTTAATCCAGAAGCAATGTGGTCAGTTCGAAGTAATGATACAAGGGCCTTGTTTGCAAATTACTTAGAAATATGTCAAGTATTATGTGGCATTATCAAACATCAGAAACATGTAGCTGTTAAAGTGAAAACTGAGTCAACTTTGAAAATGTTTAGGAGCCAGGTATCGAGTCGTGCAGAATCGTAAAACTGTACGATAGTTTTATAAATTACTTTCCTTACAAACGCAGACATTTCATAAAACTGGACAGCAGGGCAAAAGATCTCACAGAAAGGAGAAAATGAACAATGCAAGGTATGGATAGAATCGATCACATTTTAAAATTTTATTGCTAAATATAATGCGAGAGAGAGAGAGAGAGAGAGAGAGAGAGAGAGATATTTGAAATAGCGCGCCATACTTAAAGACAGACTTCAGAGCTTAACACTTTAATGAACCTGTGCTATAATAATAATATTGTAACAAGAGAATCCCTTCCCGCTATTTTCAAATTTATATAAACATTACCAAAAAAATATTAATTAGACATAAGACTATTTCTAATATGCTCCAAAATTTTAAAATAGCGATTTGTCTAAAGAATACTCAATTTTCAAAATCTCAAAGTGAGCTAGTGAAAATAGATTTCAAATTTTCCGAAACACAACAAATACAAATGCTGTAAAAGATGTCGAAGATAAAGTGCAAGAAACAGCCGCAAGTCTTTCTAATGATGAGATCAAGGAATTAGCGGACCAAGAAGAACACAAAAATATTGAAAGTAGTGATTCTGAAAAAGAGATTTAATAACTTTCAACAGCGTTTCTAAAAAAACAGTTTGACCATTATAACAGCAATTATTGACCAATTTATTGAAAATGAACCAAATTGTAAGGGAAGACGGCGTGTTATGGATGCCTTATCCACTTACCAACAACTTTTTGCAGAGCGCAAAAGGAAAACGCAAATTACATTAGATACCTTCTTGACAAAAAGGCAGAAAAAATGTAATTACAGAAGAGACTGAATGATCTTAAATGTAAACATACTGACTTAGAATTTTATTTATTTTTATATGTATGTTGTGGGACGGGTTGCCGAGTTGTGTAGACACTCGACTGTCGATCTGAGAGTCCTGGGTTCGAACCTCGGTGAGAACCATGGGGAATTTTTCCAGGTGAAATGTGTTCCGAAGTCGTCCCACAAGTCCACCCAGCTTTAATTGGGTACCTGACTTAAATTGAGGAAGAAAAGGCGGCTGGGCGTTGTGCTTCATATGCCGAGGTTATAGAAACAGATGAATTCTACACTTCATCTGCCCCGATGGCCCGGTAGGACTAAGGGAACTTTACTTTATATGTATATTCTTTTGCTATGTTTCTATATTGTAAGAAATAATTTTTTGTTTAATTGTTATAAAAAACATAATTAATAAATGTGATGGTAAAATACCTGACCAATTTTCTTCCCATCTTCCCCTAACCACATTATTTACATAACGAGATAACATCGTTTAACGCTGTTTCATACTACGCTCTACTTTGATGGAACGTTTAATTTATTTCAAAAAAGGATTCTAAAAAATGATTAAAGTCAGTAAAGGCCATCTTAACACACGGACCCCCCGGCAGAGCACATCCGTTCTTTTGACTGGTTGTCTTCTTCGCCCGCCCCCAACCCCATCCCTACCACCTTTAAGCACATATGTTGAATCGTTTGGTTGGGGGGGGGAATGCTACTGACTGGCCAGTTTTGATTAAAAAATCTTTAACATAAACCTCATTAGTATTTGATACACTCAGATATTCTACATCGTCCAACTAAATCATCTCTCACATCAACCCAAATCTCTCACATCAACCCAAGTCGTCTTCTCTCACATCAACCCAAGTCGTCTTCCCTCACATCAACCCAAGTCGTCTTCTCTCACATCAACCCAAGTCGTTTTCGTCACATCAACCCAAGTCGTCTTCTCTCACATCAACCCAAGTCGTTTTCTCTCACATCAACCCAAGTCGTCTTCTCTCACATCAACCCAAGTCGTCTTCTCTCACATCAACCCAAGTCGTCTTCTCTCACATCAACCCAAGTCGTCTTCCCTCACATCAACCCAAGTCGTCTTCTCTCACATCAACCCAAGTCGTCTTCCTCACATCAACCCAAGTCGTCTTCCCTCACATCAACCCAAGTCGTCTTCCTTCACATCAACCCAAGTCGTCTTCTCTCACATCAACCCAAGTCGTCTTCTCTCACATCAACCCAAGTCGTCTTCTCTCACATCAACCCAAGTCGTCTTCTCTCACATCAACCCAAGTCGTCTTCCCTCACATCAACCCAAGTCGTCTTCCCTCACATCAACCCAAGTCGTCTTCTCTCACATCAACCCAAGTCGTCTTCTCTCACATCAACCCAAGTCGTCTTCTCTCACATCAACCCAAGTCGTCTTCTCTCACATCAACCCAAGTCGTCTTCTCTCACATCAACCCAAGTCGTTTCTCTCACATCAACCCAAGTCGTCTTCTCTCACATCAACCCAAGTCGTCTTCCCTCACATCAACCCAAGTCGTCTTCTCTCACATCAACCCAAGTCGTCTTTCTCTCACATCAACCCAAGTCGTTTTCTCTCACATCAACCCAAATCGTCTTCTCTCACATCAACCCAAGTCGTCTTCTCTCACATCAACCCAAGTCGTCTTCTCTCACATCAACCCAAGTCGTCTTCCCTCACATCAACCCAAGTCGTCTTCCTTCACATCAACCCAAGTCGTCTTCTCTCACATCAACCCAAGTCGTTTTCTCTCACATCAACCCAAGTCGTCTTCTCTCACATCAACCCAAGTCGTCTTCTCTCACATCAACCCAAGTCGTCTTCTCTCACATCAACCCAAGTCGTCTTCTCTCACATCAACCCAAGTCGTCTTCTCTCACATCAACCCAAGTCGTCTTCTCTCACATCAACCCAAGTCGTTTTCCTTCACATCAACCCAAGTCGTCTTCCCTCACATCAACCCAAGTCGTCTTCTCTCACATCAACCCAAGTCGTCTTCTCTCACATCAACCCAAGTCGTCTTCTCTCACATCAACCCAAGTCGTCTTTTCTCACATCAACCCAAGTCGTTTTCCTTTACATCAACCCAAGTCGTCTTCTCTCACATCAACCCAAGTCGTCTTCTCTCACATCAACCCAAGTCGTCTTCTCTCACATCAACCCAAGTCGTCTTCCCTCACATCAACCCAAGTCGTTTTCTCTCACATCAACCCAAATCTCTCTCACATCAACCCAAATCATCTCTCACATCAACCCAAATCATCTCTCACATCAACCCAAATCGTCTTCTCACATCAACCCAAATCATCTCACATCAACCCAAATCATCTCTCACATCAACCCAAATCATCTCTCACATCAACCCAAATCGTCTTCTCTCACATCAACCCAAGTCGTTTTCTCTCACATCAACCCAAGTCGTTTTCTCTCACATCAACCCAAGTCGTCTTCTCT
Organism: Bulinus truncatus; assembly: GCA_021962125.1. Classification (NCBI taxonomy): domain Eukaryota; kingdom Metazoa; phylum Mollusca; class Gastropoda; family Planorbidae; genus Bulinus; species Bulinus truncatus. Next base: position 1,178,585 of record JAGDYQ010000177.1, on the reverse strand, counting down.
CACATCAACCCAAATCGTCTCTCACATCAACCCAAATCATCTCTCACATCAACCCAAATCATTCACATCAACCCAAATCATCTCTCACATCAACCCAAATCATCTCTCACATCAACCCAACATCATCTCTCACATCAACCCAAGTCATCTCTCACATCAACCCAAATCATCTTCTCACATCAACCCAAGTCGTTTTCTCTCACATCAACCCAAGTCGTCTTCTCTCACATCAACCCAAGTCGTCTTCTCTCACATCAACCCAAGTCGTCTTCTCTCACATCAACCCAAATCATCTCTCACATCAACCCAAATCTCTCACATCAACCCAAATCATCACTCACATCAACCCAAATCATCTCTCACTTCAACCCAAATCTCTCACATCAACCCAAATCATCTCTCACATCAACCCAAATCATCTCTCACATCAACCCAAATCATCTCTCACATCAACCCAAATCATCTCTCACATCAACCCAAATCATCTCTCTCACATCAACCCAAATCATCTCTCACATCAACCCAAATCATCTCTCACATCAACCCAAATCTCTCACATCAACCCAAATCTCTCACATCAACCCAAATCATCTCTCACATCAACCCAAATCTCTCACATCAACCCAAATCATCTCTCACATCAACCCAAATCATCTCTCACATCAACCCAAATCATCTCTCACATCAACCCAAATCATCTCTCACATCAACCCAAATCATCTCTCACATCAACCCAAATCTCTCACATCAACCCAAATCATCTCTCACATCAACCCAAATCTCTCACATCAACCCAAATCATCTCACATCAACCCAAATCATCTCTCACATCAACCCAAATCATCTCTCACATCAACCCAAATCATCTCTCACATCAACCCAAATCATCTCTCACATCAACCCAAATCATCTCTCACATCAACCCAAATCATCTCTCACATCAACCCAAATCATCTCTCACATCAACCCAAATCATCTCTCACATCAACCCAAATCATCTCTCACATCAACCCAAATCATCTCTCACATCAACCCAAATCATCTCTCACATCAACCCAAATCATCTCTCACATCAACCCAAATCATCTCTCACATCAACCCAAATCATCTCTCACATCAACCCAAATCTCTCACATCAATCCAAATCATCTCTCACATCAACCCAAATCATCTCTCACATCAATCCAAATCTCTCACATCAACCCAAATCATCTCTCACATCAACCCAAATCATCTCTCACATCAACCCAAATCTCTCACATCAACCCAAATCATCTCTCACATCAACCCAAATCATCTCTCACATCAACCCAAATCTCTCACATCAACCCAAATCATCTCTCACATCAACCCAAATCATCTCTCACATCAACCCAAATCATCTCTCACATCAACCCAAATCATCTCTCACATCAACCCAAATCATCTCTCACATCAACCCAAATCATCTCTCACATCAACCCAAATCATCTCTCACATCAACCCAAATCATCTCTCACATCAACCCAAATCATCTCTCACATCAACCCAAATCATCTCTCACATCAACCCAAATCATCTCTCACATCAACCCAAATCTCTCACATCAACCCAAATCATCTCTCACATCAACCCAAATCATCTCTCACATCAACCCAAATCTCTCACATCAACCCAAATCATCTCTCACATCAACCCAAATCATCTCTCACATCAACCCAAATCATCTCTCACATCAACCCAAATCATCTCTCACATCAACCCAAATCATCTCTCACATCAACCCAAATCTCTCACATCAACCCAAATCATCTCTCACATCAACCCAAATCTCTCACATCAACCCAAATCTCTCACATCAACCCAAATCATCTCTCACATCAACCCAAATCTCTCACATCAACCCAAATCATCTCTCACATCAACCCAAATCATCTCTCACATCAACCCAAATCATCTCTCACATCAACCCAAATCATCTCTCACATCAACCCAAATCTCTCACATCAACCCAAATCATCTCTCACATCAACCCAAATCATCTCTCACATCAACCCAAATCTCTCACATCAACCCAAATCATCTCTCACATCAACCCAAATCATCTCACATCAACCCAAATCATCTCTCACATCAACCCAAATCATCTCTCACATCAACCCAAATCATCTCTCACATCAACCCAAATCATCTCTCACATCAACCCAAATCATCTCTCACATCAACCCAAATCATCTCTCACATCAACCCAAATCATCTCTCACATCAACCCAAATCATCTCTCACATCAACCCAAATCATCTCTCACATCATCCCAAATCTCTCACATCAACCCAAATCATCTCTCACATCAACCCAAATCATCTCTCACATCAACCCAAATCTCTCACATCAACCCAAATCATCTCTCACATCAACCCAAATCATCTCTCACATCAACCCAAATCATCTCTCACATCAACCCAAATCATCTCTCACATCAACCCAAATCATCTCTCACATCAACCCAAATCATCTCTCACATCAACCCAAATCATCTCTCACATCAACCCAAATCTCTCACATCAACCCAAATCATCTCTCACATCAACCCAAATCATCTCTCACATCAACCCAAATCATCTCTCACATCAACCCAAATCATCTCTCACATCAACCCAAATCATCTCTCACATCAACCCAAATCATTTCTCACATCAACCCAAATCATCTCTCACATCAACCCAAATCATCTCTCACATCAACCCAAATCATCTCTCACATCAACCCAAATCATCTCTCACATCAACCCAAATCATCTCTCACATCAACCCAAATCATCTCTCACATCAACCCAAATCATCTCTCACATCAACCCAAATCATCTCTCACATCAACCCAAATCATCTCTCACATCAACCCAAATCTCTCACATCAATCCAAATCATCTCTCACATCAACCCAAATCATCTCTCACATCAATCCAAATCTCTAACATCAACCCAAATCATCTCTCACATCAACCCAAATCATCTCTCACATCAACCCAAATCTCTCACATCAACCCAAATCATCTCTCACATCAACCCAAATCATCTCTCACATCAACCCAAATCATCTCTCACATCAACCCAAATCATCTCTCACATCAACCCAAATCATCTCTCACATCAACCCAAATCATCTCTCACATCAACCCAAATCATCTCTCACATCAACCCAAATCGTCTCTCACATCAACCCAAATCATCTCTCACATCAACCCAAATCATCTCTCACATCAACCCAAATCATCTTCTCACATCAACCCAAATCATCTCTCACATCAACCCAAATCATCTCTCACATCAACCCAAATCATCTCTCACATCAACCCAAATCATCTCTCACATCAACCCAAATCATCTCTCACATCAACCCAAATCATCTCTCACATCAACCCAAATCATCTCTCACATCAACCCAAATCATCTCTCACATCAACCCAAATCATCTCTCACATCAACCCAAATCATCTCTCACATCAACCCAAATCATCTCTCACATCAACCCAAATCATCTCTCACATCAACCCAAATCATCTCTCACATCAACCCAAATCATCTCTCACATCAACCCAAGCCCAGGCGTCATCTTCTCACATCAACCCAAATCATCTCTCACATCAACCCAAATCATCTCTCACATCAACCCAAATCATCTCTCACATCAACCCAAATCATCTCTCACATCAACCCAAATCATCCTCACATCAACCCAAATCATCTCTCACATCAACCCAAATCATCTCTCACATCAACCCAAATCATCTCTCACATCAACCCAAATCATCTCTCACATCAACCCAAATCATCTCTCACATCAACCCAAATCATCTCTTCACATCAACCCAAATCTCTCTCACATCAACCCAAATCATCTCTCACATCAACCCAAATCATCTCTCACATCAACCCAAATCTCTCTCACATCAACCCAAATCATCTCTCACATCAACCCAAATCTCTCACATCAACCCAAATCATCTCTCACATCAACCCAAATCATCTCTCACATCAACCCAAATCATCTCTCACATCAACCCAAATCATCTCTCCACATCAACCCAAATCATCTCTCACATCAACCCAAATCATCTCTCACATCAACCCAAATCATCTCTCACATCAACCCAAATCATCTCTCACATCAACCCAAATCATCTCTCACATCAACCCAAATCATCTCTCACATCAACCCAAATCTGACTCTCTCACATCAACCCAAATCATCTCTCACATCAACCCAAATCATCTCTCACATCAACCCAAATCATCTCTCACATCAACCCAAATCATCTCTCACATCAACCCAAATCATCTCTCACATCAACCCAAATCATCTCTCACATCAACCCAAATCATCTCTACATCAACCCAAATCATCTCTCACATCAACCCAAATCATCTCTCACATCAACCCAAATCATCTCTCACATCAACCCAAATCATCTCTCACATCAACCCAAATCATCTCTCACATCAACCCAAATCTCTCACATCAACCCAAATCATCTCTCACATCAACCCAAATCATCTCTCACATCAACCCAAATCATCTTCACATCAACAAATCATCTCTCAAAACCATCTCTCACATCAACCCAAATCATCTCTCACATCAACCCAAATCATCTCTCACATCAACCCAAATCTCTCACATCAACCCAAATCATCTCTCACATCAACCCAAATCATCTCTCACATCAACCCAAATCATCTCTCACATCAACCCAAATCATCTCTCACATCAACCCAAATCTCTCACATCAACCCAAATCATCTCTCACATCAACCCAAATCATCTCTCACATCAACCCAAATCTCTCACATCAACCCAAATCATCTCTCACATCAACCCAAATCATCTCTCACATCAACCCAAATCATCTCTCACATCAACCCAAAAATCATCTCTCACATCAACCCAAATCTCATATCATCTCACATCAACCCAATCATCTCCCACTTATCAACCCAAATATCTCTGCACAACAACTATTTGAAAATCGTCTCTCACATCGGCCAAAAATCAATCTATACTCACATCAATCTATTAAAGTGCGACTGGATCCTGCCATCGGCCTGGTCAAATCAAGAGTCAATATGTAATTATTTGAAGAGTGTATGTCGGCCCCGATCGTGTATCCATTATTGATCAGTATTCATGAGCTTGATCGTGTACATTATTTAGGTCGTCTGTCATCAGCCCCGGTCATAAAATCATTTGATCTGTCTCCATCGGCCCAAGTCGTCTGCATCAGTGGATCTAAATATATAAATCCAACTAGTCTTATCGGCCCAGTCGTCGCTGTCACGTCATTGAGGTGATGTCTATATATGTTTTGGATAATACCTGCTCACGTCCTTCAAATCATCATATGCATTATTTGGTAGTCTGTAAGTACAAAGCTGATCGTGTATATGCGTGGAAGCACAGATGTCTCATGTTTGATGTACATCATTTGATCGTATATGTAAAAATTGAGCACAGTGTCGCCGCGTGTTTAAGTCATTACTATGCGCATTATTTGAAGATAAATGTCTGTCAGCCCAAATCTCTCCGTCAAACCCCAAGATAACATGATGTGACCCGATCTATGTAAATGTTTGAAAGTCGATATATGCGTGACTGATCTGTATAAATGTTGAAAGTCGTGATATAAAATGGGCTAGGTCATTATATAAAAATTATTTAGATATATAAGCCGAGTCATGTATAAAGTCATTTGAGTCGTCTGCTGACGATCTCCGTCGGCCCAGATATTATATGGCATCAGCCCCGATCTCTTCATCATTAGATATCTATACATCAGCCGTATCTTCTCCACGTCATTGAAATCATCTGTAATCAAGGCGTTGATCGTCTCTAATATTTAGTCGTCGTCTCTCGCGTGGATGCTGCGTCGGCCCGAAAGTCATTATATCACATTATTGATCGTCATATGGCCATGTCTGTCAGCCCCGAAAGAATCAATATATACCATTATTTAAGTCGTATATAGCTATTTGATCATCTCTCGCATCAATCCAGATCATCTCTCACATCAGCTGATGTCTCTGCATCAAACTGATCATCTCTCACGTCAGCCCAGTCTCTCATCAAACCCATGATGTCTCTGCATCAACCCCGATGTCTACATCGGCTTTGTAGTCAGTATATGCATTAAACTGATCGTCTAACACGTCGGCCAGATATTAACAAAAATGCGGCTGGTCTCGCATCGGCCCGATGTGTTTCTCGCGTGGCTGAAAGATGGCTCTATGCATTGACTGAAGATAAATATATAAAATGCGACTCATGTCTCACATCAACCGAAATCTCTCTCACATCAACCCAAATCATCTCTCACATCAACCCATCACGTCCGACCAAATCATCTCTCACATCAACCCAAATCATCTCTCACATCAACCCAAATCATCTCTCACATCAACCCAAATCATCTCTCATCAACCCAAATCTCACATCAACCCAAATCATCTCTCACATCAACCCAAATCATCTCTCACATCAACCCAAATCATCTTCACATCAACCCAAATCATCTCTCACATCAACCCAAATCATCTCTCACATCAACCCAAATCTCTCACATCAACCCAAATCATCTCTCACATCAACCCAAATCATCTCTCACATCAACCCAAATCATCTCTCATCAACTCACATCAACCTCACATCAATCATCAACCCAAATCTCACATCAACCCAAATCATCTCTCACATCAACCCAAATCTCTCACATCAACCCAAATCATCTCTCACATCAACCCAAATCATCTCTCACATCAACCCAAATCTCTAACATCAACCCAAATCATCTCTCACATCAACCCAAATCATCTCTCACATCAACCCAAATCATCTTCACATCAACCCAAATCATCTCTCACATCAACCCAAATCATCTCTCACATCAACCCAAATCATCTCTCACATCAACCCAAATCATCTCTCACATCAACCCAAATCTCTCACATCAACCCAAATCATCTCTCACATCAACCCAAATCATCTCTCACATCAACCCAAATCTCTCACATCAACCCAAATCATCTCTCACATCAACCCAAATCATCTCTCACATCAACCCAAATCATCTCTCACATCAACCCAAATCTCTCACATCAACCCAAATCATCTCTCACATCAACCCAAATCTCTCACATCAACCCAAATCATCTCTCACATCAACCCAAATCATCTCTCACATCAACCCAAATCATCTCTCACATCAACCCAAATCATCTCTCACATCAACCCAAATCTCTCTCACATCAACCCAAATCATCTCTCACATCAACCCAAATCATCTCTCACATCAACCCAAATCATCTCTCACATCAACCCAAATCATCTCTCACATCAACCCAAATCATCTCTCACATCAACCCAAATCATCTCTCACATCAACCCAAATCATCTCTCACATCAACCCAAATCATCTCTCACATCAACCCAAATCATCTCTCACATCAACCCAAATCATCTCTCACATCAACCCAAATCATCTCTCACATCAACCCAAATCATCTCTCACATCAACCCAAATCTCTCACATCAACCCAAATCATCTCTCACATCAACCCAAATCATCTCTCACTTCAACCCAAATCTCTCACATCAACCCAAATCATCTCTCACATCAACCCAAATCTCTCACATCAACCCAAATCATCTCTCACATCAACCCAAATCATCTCTCACATCAACCCAAATCATCTCTCACATCAACCCAAATCATCTCTCACATCAACCCAAATCATCTCTCACATCATCCCAAATCTCTCACATCAACCCAAATCATCTCTCACATCAACCCAAATCATCTCTCACATCAACCCAAATCTCTCACATCAACCCAAATCATCTCTCACATCAACCCAAATCATCTCTCACATCAACCCAAATCATCTCTCACATCAACCCAAATCATCTCTCACATCAACCCAAATCATCTCTCACATCAACCCAAATCATCTCTCACATCAACCCAAATCATCTCTCACATCAACCCAAATCATCTCTCACATCAACCCAAATCATCTCTCACATCAACCCAAATCATCTCTCACATCAACCCAAATCATCTCTCACATCAACCCAAATCATCTCTCACATCAACCCAAATCATCTCTCACATCAACCCAAATCATCTCTCACATCAACCCAAATCATCTCTCACATCAACCCAAATCATCTCTCACATCAACCCAAATCATCTCTCACATCAACCCAAATCATCTCTCACATCAACCCAAATCATCTCTCACATCAACCCAAATCTCTCACATCAACCCAAATCATCTCTCACATCAACCCAAATCATTTCTCACTTCAACCCAAATCTCTCACATCAACCCAAATCATCTCTCACATCAACCCAAATCTCTCACATCAACCCAAATCATCTCTCACATCAACCCAAATCATCTCTCACATCAACCCAAATCATCTCTCACATCAACCCAAATCTCTCACATCAACCCAAATCATCTCTCACATCAACCCAAATCATCTCTCACATCAACCCAAATCATCTCTCACATCAACCCAAATCATCTCTCACATCAACCCAAATCATCTCTCACATCAACCCAAATCATCTCTCACATCAACCCAAATCATCTCTCACATCAACCCAAATCATCTCTCACATCAACCCAAATCATCTCTCACATCAACCCAAATCATCTCTCACATCAACCCAAATCATCTCTCACATCAACCCAAATCTCTCACATCAACCCAAATCATCTCTCACATCAACCCAAATCATCTCTCACTTCAACCCAAATCTCTCACATCAACCCAAATCATCTCTCACATCAACCCAAATCATCTCACATCAACCCAAATCATCTCTCACATCAACCCAAATCATCTCTCACATCAACCCAAATCATCTCTCACATCAACCCAAATCTCTCACATCAACCCAAATCATCTCTCACATCAACCCAAATCATCTCTCACATCAACCCAAATCTCTCACATCAACCCAAATCATCTCTCACATCAACCCAAATCTCTCACATCAACATCAACCCAAATCATCTCTCACATCAACCCAAATCATCTCTCACATCAACCCAAATCATCTCTCACATCAACCCAAATCTCTCACATCAACCCAAATCATCTCTCACATCAACCCAAATCATCTCTCACATCAACCCAAATCTCTCTCACATCAACCCAAATCATCTCTCACATCAACCCAAATCATCTCTCACATCAACCCAAATCATCTCTCACATCAACCCAAATCATCTCTCACATCAACCCAAATCATCTCTCACATCAACCCAAATCATCTCTCACATAAACCCAAATCATCTCTCACATCATCCCAAATCTCTCACATCAACCCAAATCATCTCTCACATCAACCCAAATCATCTCTCACATCAACCCAAATCTCTCACATCAACCCAAATCATCTCTCACATCAACCCAAATCATCTCTCACATCAACCCAAATCATCTCTCACATCAACCCAAATCATCTCTCACATCAACCCAAATCATCTCTCACATCAACCCAAATCATCTCTCACATCAACCCAAATCTCTCACATCAACCCAAATCATCTCTCACATCAACCCAAATCATCTCTCACATCAACCCAAATCATCTCTCACATCAACCCAAATCATCTCTCACATCAACCCAAATCTCTCACATCAACCCAAATCATCTCTCACATCAACCCAAATCATCTCTCACATCAACCCAAATCATCTCTCACATCAACCCAAATCATCTCTCACATCAACCCAAATCATCTCTCACATCAACCCAAATCATCTCTCACATCAACCCAAATCATCTCTCACATCAACCCAAATCTCTCACATCAACCCAAATCATCTCTCACATCAACCCAAATCATCTCTCACATCAACCCAAATCTCTCACATCAACCCAAATCATCTCTCACATCAACCCAAATCATCTCTCACATCAACCCAAATCTCTCACATCAACCCAAATCATCTCTCACATCAACCCAAATCATCTCTCACATCAACCCAAATCTCTCACATCAACCCAAATCATCTCTCACATCAACCCAAATCATCTCTCACATCAACCCAAATCATCTCTCACATCAACCCAAATCATCTCTCACATCAACCCAAATCATCTCTCACATCAACCCAAATCATCTCTCACATCAACCCAAATCATCTCTCACATCAACCCAAATCATCTCTCACATCAACCCAAATCATCTCTCACATCAACCCAAATCATCTCTCACATCAACCCAAATCATCTCTCACATCAACCCAAATCTCTCACATCAACCCAAATCATCTCTCACATCAACCCAAATCATCTCTCACTTCAACCCAAATCTCTCACATCAACCCAAATCATCTCTCACATCAACCCAAATCTCTCACATCAACCCAAATCATCTCTCACATCAACCCAAATCATCTCTCACATCAACCCAAATCATCTCTCACATCAACCCAAATCTCTCACATCAACCCAAATCATCTCTCACATCAACCCAAATCATCTCTCACATCAACCCAAATCTCTCACATCAACCCAAATCATCTCTCACATCAACCCAAATCATCTCTCACATCAACCCAAATCATCTCTCACATCAACCCAAATCATCTCTCACATCAACCCAAATCATCTCTCACATCAACCCAAATCATCTCTCACATCAACCCAAATCTCTCACATCAACCCAAATCATCTCTCACATCAACCCAAATCATCTCTCACATCAACCCAAATCTCTCACATCAACCCAAATCATCTCTCACATCAACCCAAATCATCTCTCACATCAACCCAAATCATCTCTCACATCAACCCAAATCATCTCTCACATCAACCCAAATCTCTCACATCAACCCAAATCATCTCTCACATCAACCCAAATCATCTCTCACATCAACCCAAATCTCTCACATCAACCCAAATCTCTCACATCAACCCAAATCATCTCTCACATCAACCCAAATCATCTCTCACATCAACCCAAATCTCTCACATCAACCCAAATCATCTCTCACATCAACCCAAATCATCTCTCACATCAACCCAAATCATCTCTCACATCAACCCAAATCATCTCTCACATCAACCCAAATCTCTCACATCAACCCAAATCATCTCTCACATCAACCCAAATCATCTCTCACATCAACCCAAATCATCTCTCAAATCAACCCAAATCATCTCTCACATCAACCCAAATCATCTCTCACATCAACCCAAATCATCTCTCACATCAACCCAAATCATCTCTCACATCAACCCAAATCATCTCTCACATCAACCCAAATCATCTCTCACATCAACCCAAATCATCTCTCACATCAACCCAAATCATCTCTCACATCAACCCAAATCTCTCACATCAACCCAAATCATCTCTCACATCAACCCAAATCATCTCTCACATCAACCCAAATCATCTCTCACATCAACCCAAATCATCTCTCACATCAACCCAAATCTCTCACATCAACCCAAATCATCTCTCACATCAACCCAAATCTCTCACATCAACCCAAATCATCTCTCACATCAACCCAAATCTCTCACATCAACCCAAATCATCTCTCACATCAACCCAAATCATCTCTCACATCAACCCAAATCTCTCACATCAACCCAAATCATCTCTCACATCAACCCAAATCATCTCTCACTTCAACCCAAATCTCTCACATCAACCCAAATCATCTCTCACATCAACCCAAATCTCTCACATCAACCCAAATCATCTCTCACATCAACCCAAATCATCTCTCACATCAACCCAAATCATCTCTCACATCAACCCAAATCATCTCTCACATCAACCCAAATCATCTCTCACATCATCCCAAATCTCTCACATCAACCCAAATCATCTCTCACATCAACCCAAATTATCTCTCACATCAACCCATATCTCTCACATCAACCCAAATCATCTCTCACATCAACCCAAATCATCTCTCACATCAACCCAAATCATCTCTCACATCAACCCAAATCATCTCTCACATCAACCCAAATCATCTCTCACATCAACCCAAATCATCTCTCACATCAACCCAAATCTCTCACATCAACCCAAATCATCTCTCACATCAACCCAAATCTCTCACATCAACCCAAATCATCTCTCACATCAACCCAAATCATCTCTCACATCAACCCAAATCATCTCTCACATCAACCCAAATCTCTCACATCAACCCAAATCATCTCTCACATCAACCCAAATCATCTCTCACATCAACCCAAATCATCTCTCACATCAACCCAAATCATCTCTCACATCAACCCAAATCATCTCTCACATCAACCCAAATCATCTCTCACATCAACCCAAATCATCTCTCACATCAACCCAAATCTCTCACATCAACCCAAATCATCTCTCACATCAACCCAAATCATCTCTCACATCAACCCAAATCTCTCACATCAACCCAAATCATCTCTCACATCAACCCAAATCTCTCACATCAACCCAAATCATCTCTCACATCAACCCAAATCATCTCTCACATCAACCCAAATCATCTCTCACATCAACCCAAATCATCTCTCACATCAACCCAAATCATCTCTCACATCAACCCAAATCTCTCACATCAACCCAAATCTCTCACATCAACCCAAATCATCTCTCACATCAACCCAAATCTCTCACATCAACCCAAATCATCTCTCACATCAACCCAAATCATCTCTCACATCAACCCAAATCATCTCTCACATCAACCCAAATCATCTCTCACATCAACCCAAATCATCTCTCACATCAACCCAAATCTCTCACATCAACCCAAATCATCTCTCACATCAACCCAAATCATCTCTCACATCAACCCAAATCTCTCACATCAACCCAAATCATCTCTCACATCAACCCAAATCATCTCTCACATCAACCCAAATCTCTCACATCAACCCAAATCATCTCTCACATCAACCCAAATCTCACATCAACCCAAATCATCTCTCACATCAACCCAAATCATCTCTCACATCAATCCAAATCTCTCACATCAACCCAAATCATCTCTCACATCAACCCAAATCATCTCTCACATCAACCCAAATCTCTCACAACAACCCAAATCATCTCTCACATCAACCCAAATCATCTCTCACATCAACCCAAATCATCTCTCACATCAACCCAAATCTCTCACATCAACCCAAATCATCTCTCACATCAACCCAAATCATCTCTCACATCAACCCAAATCATCTCTCACATCAACCCAAATCATCTCTCACATCAACCCAAATCATCTCTCACATCAACCCAAATCATCTCTCACATCAACCCAAATCATCTCTCACATCAACCCAAATCATCTCTCACATCAACCCAAATCATCTCTCACATCAACCCAAATCATCTCACATCAACCCAAATCATCTCTCACATCAACCCAAATCATCTCTCACATCAACCCAAATCATCTCTCACATCAACCCAAATCATCTCTCACATCAACCCAAATCTCTCACATCAACCCAAATCATCTCTCACATCAACCCAAATCTCTCACATCAACCCAAATCATCTCTCACATCAACCCAAATCTCTCACATCAACCCAAATCATCTCTCACATCAACCCAAATCTCTCACATCAACCCAAATCATCTCTCACATCAACCCAAATCATCTCTCACATCAACCCAAATCTCTCACATCAACCCAAATCATCTCTCACATCAACCCAAATCATCTCTCACTTCAACCCAAATCTCTCACATCAACCCAAATCATCTCTCACATCAACCCAAATCTCTCACATCAACCCAAATCATCTCTCCCATCAACCCAAATCATCTCTCACATCAACCCAAATTATCTCTCACATCAACCCAAATCATCTCTCATATCAACCCAAATCATCTCTCACATCATCCCAAATCTCTCACATCAACCCAAATCATCTCTCACATCAACCCAAATTATCTCTCACATCAACCCATATCTCTCACATCAACCCAAATCATCTCTCACATCAACCCAAATCATCTCTCACATCAACCCAAATCATCTCTCACATCAACCCAAATCATCTCTCACATCAACCCAAATCATCTCTCACATCAACCCAAATCATCTCTCACATCAACCCAAATCTCTCACATCAACCCAAATCATCTCTCACATCAACCCAAATCATCTCTCACATCAACCCAAATCATCTCTCACATCAACCCAAATCATCTCTCACATCAACCCAAATCTCTCTCACATCAACCCAAATCATCTCTCACATCAACCCAAATCATCTCTCACATCAACCCAAATCATCTCTCACATCAACCCAAATCATCTCTCACATCAACCCAAATCATCTCTCACATCAACCCAAATCATCTCTCACATCAACCCAAATCATCTCTCACATCAACCCAAATCTCTCTCACATCAACCCAAATCATCTCTCACATCAACCCAAATCATTTCTCACTTCAACCCAAATCTCTCACATCAACCCAAATCATCTCTCACATCAACCCAAATCTCTCACATCAACCCAAATCATCTCTCACATCAACCCAAATCATCTCTCACATCAACCCAAATCATCTCTCACATCAACCCAAATCTCTCACATCAACCCAAATCATCTCTCACATCAACCCAAATGTCTCACATCAACCCAAATCTCTCCACATCAACCCAAATCATCTCTCACATCAACCCAAATCTCTCACATCAACCCAAATCATCTCTCACATCAACCCAAATCATCTCTCACATCAACCCAAATCATCTCTCACATCAACCCAAATCATCTCTCACATCAACCCAAATCATCTCTCACATCAACCCAAATCTCTCACATCAACCCAAATCATCTCTCACATCAACCCAAATCATCTCTCACATCAACCCAAATCTCTCACATCAACCCAAATCATCTCTCACATCAACCCAAATCATCTCTCACATCAACCCAAATCTCTCACATCAACCCAAATCATCTCTCACATCAACCCAAATCTCTCACATCAACCCAAATCATCTCTCACATCAACCCAAATCATCTCTCACATCAACCCAAATCATCTCTTACATCAACCCAAATCATCTCTCACATCAACCCAAATCATCTCTCACATCAACCCAAATCTCTCACATCAACCCAAATCATCTCTCACATCAACCCAAATCATCTCTCACATCAACCCAAATCATCTCTCACATCAACCCAAATCATCTCTCACATCAACCCAAATCATCTCTCACATCAACCCAAATCATCTCTCACATCAACCCAAATCATCTCTCACATCAACCCAAATCATCTCTCACATCAACCCAAATCATCTCTCACATCAACCCAAATCATCTCTCACATCAACCCAAATCATCTCTCATATCAACCCAAATCATCTCTCACATCAACCCAAATCATCTCTCACATCAACCCAAATCATCTCTCACATCATCCCAAATCTCTCACATCAACCCAAATCATCTCTCACATCAACCCAAATCATCTCTCACATCAACCCAAATCTCTCTCACATCAACCCAAATCATCTCTCACATCAACCCAAATCATCTCTCACATCAACCCAAATCATTCTCTCACATCAACCCAAATCATCTCTCACATCAACCCAAATCATCTCTCACATCAACCCAAATCATCTCTCACATCAACCCAAATCATCTCTCACATCAACCCAAATCTCTCACATCAACCCAAATCATCTCTCACATCAACCCAAATCTCTCACATCAACCCAAATCATCTCTCACATCAACCCAAATCATCTCTCACATCAACCCAAATCTCTCCACATCAACCCAAATCATCTCTCACATCAACCCAAATCATCTCTCACTTCAACCCAAATCTCTCACATCAACCCAAATCATCTCTCACATCAACCCAAATCTCTCTCACATCAACCCAAATCATCTCTCACATCAACCCAAATCATCTCTCACATCAACCCAAATCATCTCTCACATCAACCCCAAATCATCTCTCACATCAACCCAAATCATCTCTCACATCAACCCAAATCATCTCTCACATCAACCCAAATCATCTCTCACATCAACCCAAATCATCTCTCACATCAACCCAAATCATCTCTCACATCAACCCAAATCATCTCTCACATCAACCCAAATCATCTTCACATCAACCCAAATCATCTCTCACATCAACCCAAATCTCTCACATCAACCCAAATCATCTCTTACATCAACCCAAATCATCTCTCACATCAACCCAAATCATCTCTCACATCAACCCAAATCATCTCTCACATCAACCCAAATCATCTCTCACATCAACCCAAATCATCTCTCACATCAACCCAAATCATCTCTCACATCAACCCAAATCATCTCTCACATCAACCCAAATCATCTCTCACATCAACCCAAATCATCTCTCACATCAACCCAAATCATCTCTCACATCAACCCAAATCATCTCTCACATCAACCCAAATCATCTCTCACATCAACCCAAATCATCTCTCACATCAACCCAAATCATCTCTCATATCAACCCAAATCATCTCTCACATCAACCCAAATCATCTCTCACATCAACCCAAATCATCTCTCACATCATCCCAAATCTCTCACATCAACCCAAATCATCTCTCACATCAACCCAAATCTCTCACATCAACCCAAATCATCTCTCACATCAACCCAAATCATCTCTCACATCAACCCAAATCATCTCTCACATCAACCCAAATCATCTCTCACATCAACCCAAATCATCTCTCACATCAACCCAAATCATCTCTCACATCAACCCAAATCATCTATCACATCAACCCAAATCATCTCTCACATCAACCCAAATCTCTCACATCAACACAAATCATCTCTCACATCAACCCAAATCATCTCTCACATCAACCCAAATCATCTCTCACATCAACCCAAATCATCTCTCACATCAACCCAAATCATCTCTCACATCAACCCAAATCATCTCTCACATTAACCCAAATCTCTCTCACATCAACCCAAATCATCTCTCACATCAACCCAAATCTCTCACATCAACCCAAATCATCTCTCACATCAACCCAAATCATCTCTCACATCAACCCAAATCATCTCTCACATCAACCCAAATCTCTCACATCAACCCAAATCATCTCTCACATCAACCCAAATCATCTCTCACATCAACCCAAATCATCTCTCACATCAACCCAAATCATCTCTCACATCAACCCAAATCATCTCTCACATCAACCCAAATCATCTCTCACATCAACCCAAATCATCTCTCACATCAACCCAAATCATCTCTCACATCAACCCAAATCATCTCTCACATCAACCCAAATCATCTCTCACATCAACCCAAATCATCTCTCACATCAACCCAAATCTCTCACATCAATCCAAATCATCTCTCACATCAACCCAAATCATCTCTCACATCAATCCAAATCTCTCTTCACATCAACCCAAATCATCTCTCACATCAACCCAAATCATCTCTCACATCAACCCAAATCTCTCACATCAACCCAAATCATCTCTCACATCAACCCAAATCATCTCTCACATCAACCCAAATCAACTCTCACATCAACCCAAATCTCTCACATCAACACAAATCATCTCTCACATCAACCCAAATCATCTCTCACATCAACCCAAATCATCTCTCACATCAACCCAAATCATCTCTCACATCAACCCAAATCATCTCTCACATCAACCCAAATCATCTCTCACATCATCCCAAATCTCTCACATCAACCCAAATCATCTCTCACATCAACCCAAATCATCTCTCACATCAACCCAAATCTCTCACATCAACCCAAATCATCTCTCACATCAACCCAAATCATCTCTCACATCAACCCAAATCATCTCTCACATCAACCCAAATCATCTCTCACATCAACCCAACTCATCTCTCACATCAACCCAAATCATCTCTCACATCAACCCAAATCATCTCTCACATCAACCCAAATCATCTCTCACATCAACCCAAATCTCTCACATCAACCCAAATCATCTCTCACATCAACCCAAATCATCTCTCACATCAACCCAAATCATCTCTCACATCAACCCAAATCATCTCTCACATCAACCCAAATCATCTCTCACATCAACCCAAATCATCTCTCACATTAACCCAAATCTCTCACATCAACCCAAATCATCTCTCACATCAACCCAAATCTCTCACATCAACCCAAATCATCTCTCACATCAACCCAAATCATCTCTCACATCAACCCAAATCATCTCTCACATCAACCCAAATCTCTCACATCAACCCAAATCATCTCTCACATCAACCCAAATCATCTCTCACATCAACCCAAATCATCTCTCACATCAACCCAAATCATCTCTCACATCAACCCAAATCATCTCTCACATCAACCCAAATCATCTCTCACATCAACCCAAATCATCTCTCACATCAACCCAAATCATCTCTCACATCAACCCAAATCATCTCTCACATCAACCCAAATCATCTCTCACATCAACCCAAATCATCTCTCACATCAACCCAAATCTCTCACATCAATCCAAATCATCTCTCACATCAACCCAAATCATCTCTCACATCAATCCAAATCTCTCACATCAACCCAAATCATCTCTCACATCAACCCAAATCATCTCTCACATCAACCCAAATCTCTCACATCAACCCAAATCATCTCTCACATCAACCCAAATCATCTCTCACATCAACCCAAATCATCTCTCACATCAACCCAAATCTCTCACATCAACACAAATCATCTCTCACATCAACCCAAATCTCTCACATCAACCCAAATCATCTCTCACATCAACCCAAATCATCTCTCACATCAACCCAAATCTCTCACATCAACCCAAATCATCTCTCACATCAACCCAAATCATCTCTCACATCAACCCAAATCATCTCTCACATCAACCCAAATCTCTCACATCAACCCAAATCATCTCTCACATCAACCCAAATCATCTCTCACATCAACCCAAATCATCTCTCACATCAACCCAAATCTCTCTCACATCAACACAAATCATCTCTCACATCAACCCAAATCTCTCACATCAACCCAAATCATCTCTCACATCAACCCAAATCATCTCTCACATCAACCCAAATCTCTCACATCAACCCAAATCATCTCTCACATCAACCCAAATCATCTCTCACATCAACCCAAATCTCTCACATCAACCCAAATCATCTCTCACATCAACCCAAATCTCTCCACATCAACCCAAATCATCTCTCACATCAACCCAAATCATCTCTCACATCAACCCAAATCTCTCACATCAACCCAAATCATCTCTCACATCAACCCAAATCTCTCACATCAACCCAAATCATCTCTCACATCAACCCAAATCATCTCTCACATCAACCCAAATCATCTCTCACATCAACCCAAATCATCTCTCACATCAACCCAAATCATCTCTCACATCAACCCAAATCTCTCACATCAACCCAAATCATCTCTCACATCAACCCAAATCTCTCACATCAACCCAAATCATCTCTCACATCAACCCAAATCATCTCTCACATCAACCCAAATCATCTCTCACATCAACCCAAATCTCTCACATCAACCCAAATCATCTCTCACATCAACCCAAATCATCTCTCACATCAACCCAAATCATCTCTCACATCAACCCAAATCATCTCTCACATCAACCCAAATCATCTCTCACATCAACCCAAATCATCTCTCACATCAACCCAAATCTCTCACATCAACCCAAATCATCTCTCACATCAACCCAAATCTCTCACATCAACCCAAATCATCTCTCACATCAACCCAAATCATCTCTCACATCAACCCAAATCATCTCTCACATCAACCCAAATCTCTCACATCAACCCAAATCATCTCTCACATCAACCCAAATCATCTCTCACATCAACCCAAATCATCTCTCACATCAACCCAAATCATCTCTCACATCAACCCAAATCATCTCTCACATCAACCCAAATCATCTCTCACATCAACCCAAATCATCTCTCACATCAACCCAAATCATCTCTCACATCAACCCAAATCATCTCTCACATCAACCCAAATCATCTCTCACATCAACCCAAATCATCTCTCACATCAACCCAAATCTCTCACATCAATCCAAATCATCTCTCACATCAACCCAAATCATCTCTCACATCAATCCAAATCTCTCACATCAACCCAAATCATCTCTCACATCAACCCAAATCATCTCTCACATCAACCCAAATCTCTCACATCAACCCAAATCATCTCACATCAACCCAAATCATCTCTCACATCAACCCAAATCATCTCTCACATCAACCCAAATCTCTCTCACATCAACCCAAATCATCTCTCACATCAACCCAAATCATCTCACATCAACCCAAATCATCTCTCACATCAACCCAAATCTCTCACATCAACCCAAATCATCTCTCACATCAACCCAAATCATCTCTCACATCAACCCAAATCATCTCTCACATCAACCCAAATCTCTCACATCAACCCAAATCATCTCTCACATCAACCCAAATCATCTCTCACATCAACCCAAATCATCTCTCACATCAACCCAAATCAAATCTCACATCAACCCAAATCATCTCATCATCATCAACCCAAATCTCTCTCACATCAACCCAAATCATCTCTCACATCAACCCAAATCATCTCTCACATCAACCCAAATCATCTCTCACATCAACCCAAATCATCTCTCACATCAACCCAAATCATCTCTCACATCAACCTAAATCTTCTCTCACATCAACCCAAGTCATCTCTCACATCAACCCAAATCATCTCTCACATCAACCCAAATCATCTCTCACATCAACCCAAATCATCTCTCACATCAACCCAAATCATCTCACATCAACCCAAATCATCTCTCACATCAACCCAAATCATCTCTCACATCAACCCAAATCATCTCTCACATCAACCCAAATCATCTCTCACATCAACCCAAATCATCTCTCACATCAACCCAAATCATCTCTCACATCAACCCAAATCATCTCTCACATCAACCCAAATCTCTCACATCAATCCAAATCATCTCTCACATCAACCCAAATCATCTCTCACATCAACCCAAATCATCTCTCACATCAACCCAAATCATCTCTCACATCAACCCAAATCATCTCTCACATCAACCCAAATCTCTCACATCAACCCAAATCATCTCTCACATCAACCCAAATCATCTCTCACATCAACCCAAATCATCTCTCACATCAACCCAAATCATCTCTCACATCAACCCAAATCATCTCTCACATCAACCCAAATCATCTCTCACATCAACCCAAATCTCTCACATCAACCCAAATCATCTCTCACATCAACCCAAATCTCTCACATCAACCCAAATCATCTCTCACATCAACCCAAATCATCTCTCACATCAACCCAAATCATCTCTCACATCAACCCAAATCTCTCACATCAACCCAAATCATCTCTCACATCAACCCAAATCATCTCTCACATCAACCCAAATCATCTCTCACATCAACCCAAATCATCTCTCACATCAACCCAAATCATCTCTCACATCAACCCAAATCATCTCTCACATCAACCCAAATCATCTCTCACATCAACCCAAATCATCTCTCACATCAACCCAAATCATCTCTCACATCAACCCAAATCATCTCTCACATCAACCCAAATCATCTCTCACATCAACCCAAATCTCTCACATCAATCCAAATCATCTCTCACATCAACCCAAATCATCTCTCACATCAATCCAAATCTCTCACATCAACCCAAATCATCTCTCACATCAACCCAAATCATCTCTCACATCAACCCAAATCTCTCACATCAACCCAAATCATCTCTCACATCAACCCAAATCATCTCTCACATCAACCCAAATCATCTCTCACATCAACCCAAATCTCTCACATCAACCCAAATCATCTCTCACATCAACCCAAATCTCTCACATCAACCCAAATCATCTCTCACATCAACCCAAATCTCTCACATCAACCCAAATCATCTCTCACATCAACCCAAATCATCTCTCACATCAACCCAAATCATCTCTCACATCAACCCAAATCTCTCACATCAACCCAAATCATCTCTCACATCAACCCAAATCATCTCTCACATCAACCCAAATCATCTCTCACATCAACCCAAATCATCTCTCACATCAACCCAAATCATCTCTCACATCAACCCAAATCATCTCTCACATTAACCCAAATCTCTCCACATCAACCCAAATCATCTCTCACATCAACCCAAATCTCTCACATCAACCCAAATCATCTCTCACATCAACCCAAATCATCTCTCACATCAACCCAAATCATCTCTCACATCAACCCAAATCTCTCTCACATCAACCCAAATCATCTCTCACATCAACCCAAATCATCTCTCACATCAACCCAAATCATCTCTCACATCAACCCAAATCATCTCTCACATCAACCCAAATCATCTCTCACATCAACCCAAATCATCTCTCACATCAACCCAAATCATCTCTCACATCAACCCAAATCATCTCTCACATCAACCCAAATCATCTCTCACATCAACCCAAATCATCTCTCACATCAACCCAAATCATCTCTCACATCAACCCAAATCTCTCACATCAATCCAAATCATCTCTCACATCAACCCAAATCATCTCTCACATCAACCCAAATCATCTCTCACATCAACCCAAATCATCTCTCACATCAACCCAAATCATCTCTCACATCAACCCAAATCATCTCTCACATCAACCCAAATCATCTCTCACATCAACCCAAATCATCTCTCACATCAACCCAAATCTCTCACATCAACACAAATCATCTCTCACATCAACCCAAATCTCTCACATCAACCCAAATCATCTCTCACATCAACCCAAATCATCTCTCACATCAACCCAAATCTCTCACATCAACCCAAATCATCTCTCACATCAACCCAAATCATCTCTCACATCAACCCAAATCTCTCTCACATCAACCCAAATCATCTCTCATCAACCCAAATCTCTCTCACATCAACCCAAATCATCTCTCACATCAACCCAAATCATCTCTCACATCAACCCAAATCATCTCTCACATCAACCCAAATCATCTCTCACATCAACCCAAATCATCTCTCACATCAACCCAAATCATCTCACATCAACCCAAATCATCTCTCACATCAACCCAAATCTCTCACATCAACCCAAATCATCTCTCACATCAACCCAAATTATCTCTCACATCAATCCAAATCTCTCACATCAACCCAAATCATCTCTCACATCAACCCAAATCATCTCTCACATCAACCCAAATCTCTCACATCAACCCAAATCATCTCTCACATCAACCCAAATCATCTCTCACATCAACCCAAATCATCTCTCACATCAACCCAAATCTCTCACATCAACCCAAATCATCTCTCACATCAACCCAAATCATCTCTCACATCAACCCAAATCATCTCTCATATCAACCCAAATCATCTCTCACATCAACCCAAATCATCTCTCACATCAACCCAAATCATCTCTCACATCATCCCAAATCTCTCACATCAACCCAAATCATCTCTCACATCAACCCAAATCATCTCTCACATCAACCCAAATCTCTCACATCAACCCAAATCATCTCTCACATCAACCCAAATCATCTCTCACATCAACCCAAATCATCTCTCACATCAACCCAAATCATCTCTCTCATCAACCCAAATCATCTCTCACATCAACCCAAATCTCTCACATCAACCCAAATCATCTCTCACATCAACCCAAATCTCTCACATCAACCCAAATCATCTCTCACATCAACCCAAATCATCTCTCACATCAACCCAAATCATCTCTCACATCAACCCAAATCTCTCACATCAACCCAAATCATCTCTCACATCAACCCAAATCATCTCTCACATCAACCCAAATCATCTCTCACATCAACCCAAATCATCTCTCACATCAACCCAAATCATCTCTCACATCAACCCAAATCATCTCTCACATCAACCCAAATCATCTCTCACATCAACCCAAATCATCTCTCACATCAACCCAAATCATCTCTCACATCAACCCAAATCATCTCTCACATCAACCCAAATCATCTCTCACATCAACCCAAATCTCTCACATCAACCCAAATCATCTCTCACATCAACCCAAATCATCTCTCACATCAACCCAAATCATCTCTCACATCAACCCAAATCATCTCTCACATCAACCCAAATCATCTCTCACATCAACCCAAATCATCTCTCACATCAACCCAAATCATCTCTCACATCAACCCAAATCATCTCTCACATCAACCCAAATCATCTCTCACATCAACCCAAATCATCTCTCACATCAACCCAAATCATCTCTCACATCAACCCAAATCTCTCACATCAATCCAAATCATCTCTCACATCAACCCAAATCATCTCTCACATCAATCCAAATCTCTCACATCAACCCAAATCATCTCTCACATCAACCCAAATCATCTCTCACATCAACCCAAATCTCTCACATCAACCCAAATCATCTCTCACATCAACCCAAATCATCTCTCACATCAACCCAAATCATCTCTCACATCAACCCAAATCTCTCACATCAACCCAAATCATCTCTCACATCAACCCAAATCTTCTCTCACATCAACCCAAATCTCTCACATCAACCCAAATCATCTCTCACATCAACCCAAATCTCTCACATCAACCCAAATCATCTCTCACATCAACCCAAATCATCTCTCACATCAACCCAAATCTCTCACATCAACCCAAATCATCTCTCACATCAACCCAAATCTCTCACATCAACCCAAATCATCTCTCACATCAACCCAAATCATCTCTCACATCAACCCAAATCTCTCACATCAACCCAAATCATCTCTCACATCAACCCAAATCATCTCTCACATCAACCCAAATCATCTCTCACATCAACCCAAATCTCTCACATCAACCCAAATCATCTCTCACATCAACCCAAATCATCTCTCACATCAACCCAAATCATCTCTCACATCAACCCAAATCATCTCTCACATCAACCCAAATCATCTCTCACATCAACTCAAATCATCTCTCACATCAACCCAAGTCGTTTTCTCTCACATCAGCCCAATATGTCCATTCAGTGAGTAGTAGTAGGTCTGGTCTATAGATCAACATAAGTACTATAAGTTTGTAACAACAAACTTTGTGGTGCATTAAATTTGATGAAAGGTACTTACACGAACGTGACGCACAGCACTTGTGACGCCGCGACCTCATTCAAAGCAAGGGAAACAGTTAAGAGCAGGTCAAATAAGTTCGTAGAAATATTTCCTGTAATGAAAGTTTTCTTGTTGCACAACGCATTTCTTTACAAGGGAGTTCTCTTATTGGGATGACCGCAAGTAATGCTTAGTACACTTTAATGAAGTACGTAATTCTCTTAAAAAAAAACACATGTACCGTTGTCGACTGGTACCGTGATATATATATATATATATATAAATATATTTATATATATATATACGTGATATATATATATATAATGCGTGTAAGTGTGCGTACGTGTGTGGCCGTGTGTGTGTGTGTAAATATATGCTTAAAAATTCATTCTCAAGTAAAAAAAAATTCCCGCGAACCGGATTCGAACCAGTGACCTAAGGATGGCTTCTTATTCTACAGTCCTCCGCTCTACCAACTGAGCTATCGCGGGTTGATTCACTGACTTGTCAACAAACGTATGTTGACTAAGCGCACGATTATCAATGAAGTCCATGAAGTTTACTTTGATATATTGATAACTAAATTAAAAAGACGATTGCTTCATTTTCAGGAACCCTCTTAAAAATTATCATTCGTTTCTTACAATAGCATATAATGAATAAATGATATTAATATTGATCAAAAATGTATTTTTTATACCTTTTTTTTTAATTAAACATATTATTTTTAAGACACCAATCTTCAAGAAGTAGAAGTAGAAGTAGGCTACTAGGCTACTACAGTCTTTAAGCCCTTTAAGTTAGTGTTGTTCGTGCTGTGTAGAGCGCTCGACTGTCGACCGGAGAGTCTTGGGTTCGTCCACCCAGCTTTAAACGGGTACCTAACTTTAAGTTGGGGCACCGGCGGCGGAACAAAATATTTTAAGGGGGGGCAAGCCATGAAAATTTAAGGAGGGGCAAAACAAAATATGACCGAAAGACATATTTTACCCCCTAATTCTATAATAGAATATAGTAATTCTGTAGCAAGTATTTAATCGATATTATTAAAAAAATAATATATTAAAAAAGATAAAAATGAACATTGAGCACTTCTGTCGTCAATTGATTCGTAATGTCAGTTTGCTTACAAATTTAATAGTGAAATTAGATCAGAAAATTACTGATAATTATCATGAATGATGATAAATATGAAACCGGAAACGGGAAACTCAATAAACAAAAAGTAATTTAAGAAAAGATAATAAATAATTGTATTTTCTTTAAAAATTACATTAGCCGTCATTCGGTAGATGGCAATACTTCTCTATACTTATAAGACGCATTTGCTATCTGTCTGTCTGTTCTCTTAAAACTCAAGATCCAGACAACCAAATAACGTGAAATTTGATACACGCAGTGGCGCAACCGGGGGGGGGGCAGGGGGCCAAATCATCAATACATAATTTACGTTATAAAGTTACAAAAAAGACTATCAAACTGTCTTTTTTTAATATGTGAGGCCCCCCCCCCCAGCATTTTTTGCTGATTGCGCCACTGGGTACACGTACACAAAATTACATGGGGAATGTTCTTAAACAGGTTTCGTTCCATCTCAATGGGTACTTTAATTGTAATTAATTATTTTGGATATCAAAGACATGAAAATTGGCAAACTTTTACCCCGATTTCAGGTTTTACGAGCTTCTCTCCCACATAGCTAACTTACTATAAATATGATCGGTACGGGGAACCAAATATCACATTACTTACTACATTATTACATTCCATTCCTTCATCCATAGGAATTGTCATCTTTTGATACAGTCATGCCTAAAAGAGAGAGAGGGGGAGAGAGGGAGGGAAAGAGGGAGGGAGGGAGAGAGGGAGGGAGAGGGGAAGGGAGGTAGGGAGAGAGGGAGGGAGGGAAAGAGGTAGAGAGAGGGAGGGGAGAGAGAGGGAGGAGAGAGAGGGAGGGAAAGAGGGAGGGAGGGGAGGGAGAGAGAGAGGAACTGCCAAAAATGTTGTGTATCACATTGCTTTAAGATAAATGTACCCTTTTATTGCAATTAGCATGCAAATAAACCCTTTTTTACGCGTATTATTTTAAATCTTAATTAAACGTCAAATTACGCTTCTTAAATAAACAGAAAACATTATTTTAAACCCGGGCAAGGCCGGGTACTTGCAACTAATTTTAAAATATGCCACAACAACTCTCAATAATGTGATTACTGTAAAATGTCAATTAATTATAATTTCTTTCAAATATTAAATTTAAGAAATAAATCAAATGAATTATGAAAATGATACATATAAACTAAAATGTATTACAAAGGTAAAAAAGTTAAAATTTTAGGGGGGCAGACTGGAAATTCAAGGGGGGGGGGCGCCGCCCCCCCCCTTAACAGTTTTAGGGGGGGGGGCGCTGCCCCCCCCCTGCTCCGCCGCCAGTGAGTTGGGGAAGTAAAGGCGACTGGGCGTTGTGCTAACCACACAATCCCTTTATATGCCGAGTTTACTGAAACAGTTGAATTCTTCACTTTATATGCCGAGGTTACTGAAACAGTTGAATTCTTCACTTTATATGCCGAGGTTACTGAAACATTTGAATTCTTCACTTTATATGCCGAGGTTACTGAAACAGTTGAATTCTTCACTTTATATGCCGAGGTTACTGAAACAGTTGAATTCTTCACTTTATATGCCCTCTAGGGGCTTAAGGGAACTTAAGTAAGCCGCAGCCAGGAAATAACTCAGGGTCAAACTATGAGTCATTCGACTACGGGGCCCCTTCATACCCCACATCCCCATTTTTACAGCAAAAAAAAATAAATAGAAATACATTTAGAAAGCGATATGTCTGTGTGTGTGTGTGAATATTTCGATTAGTTTGTCATTGCAATGAAGTATAGGCGTGTATGGAATTCGCCAGATCTGGATACCAACATTTTTCGACCGGTGTGTGTGTGTGGGGGGGGGGTTACCTTTTATGTCTTTAAGACATCATATAATATTCCATCATATAGTGTCAGATAAATAACTTCCGGTATCTCAGCCCAATAAGCACTCCACTGTAGTTTATGGTTCACTGTAAACGATTTATTGGCAGGACCGACTTTAGATCGATTTCTTACAATCTAAGGTGACACAGAGCTAGGAAGTAATTTATACTCGGCCTGTTAAGTTAGCACAACACATTTCCATTTTAAACATAATTCTCCAAACTCGGTTCATTGAAAAATTGAACGAAGTAGGCCTATACATGTACACAAAGTAATAATCTTTTTAAATCAAAGAATCCAGCTGGTATTCTTGTTTGTCGCTCACGCTTTTAATTTTATACCTTTCCAAACTGCCATAAAATATGTGTATCACCTTAAGATTTAGTACATTTCCATGGAAGTGTATTTAAAAAAAAAAAATTCTTTTATATTTGAATAAATCTGCTCACCCTAAAAAATATTATTTGATGTGTCTACATTTTTTCTGAGTGAATTGAAGGCTATTTATTGGCATTATTCTACTAAGAAAATTGAGATTATATATGTTTGGTCCATGAAATCCTATGTATTATTTTCTAGCCTACATTTCAATCTATCTTATAAATTTGCATCATAAAATAAAGATATGTATGTGACACTTAATACTTAGGTGAAAGTTGTACGGAAAGGGCGGAAGAAATCCCCCCGCCGTGGACGGATGGTAAAGCGCTCGACTGTCGACCTGAGGGTACCTGGTTCGATCTCCGGTTAGAACCAAGGATATTTTTCAGATCTTGGTTCAAGTTCCCGATATATCTCCCGTGGTGTCCCCATGGCTATTGCACTATCGGCTATGGTAGGGATGAAATAAGGGCACCATAAAAACCATGTATAAACCTGTGTGTGTGTGTGTGTGTGTGTAACGTCTTTGACACGCCAGACCTTGTTCGACTCATTTTTGACGCAAGTAAGTAAACATCCTTGTTCAGTGGTTCTCAGTCTCGCATGTGGGTCGCGACTTGTTACAAAATGTGTCGTCAAACATGTACATAATTAGTTGATTGAAAACAAATACAATTAAATAAACGTTATTTTTTTCTTTGATCATTTTTATCTTTTTTTACGGCTAAGCTGTGGAAACTGAATAAAACTTCTTGGTGTATCGTGAATCGCAAAAGCTTTAGAACCACTGTATTAGACTAAATATTGTATTTTGCTAAGTGTCACAATAATTCTCAAAATTACAACCACTGTCTGGTTGTACAGATGTGTGCCTCATGTAAATCTAGACATTGATTACAAGTGTCAAGTATATAAAACTATTAGTGCAGCATTTGCGGACGTGACCAGCAAGATGTTGTAATATTATCAAATGCGATAAAAATTATGCGAAATAAAATGATGATACACAATTTCTAGCATCTCGTTATTTTGATCAAATTATAACCGGGTTCACTAAACACTTGTTCTTTTACCTCCAACATTACACTACAGTAGATAATGTAAACAAATAAATGAAAAGTTTCTCTTTTTACATCGACCGGAAAGGGAGCAGGGGGGGGGGGTTACTTGTCGAAGGGGTATACAACAAAAACATCTTCATTTTATTTTACAAGTGGGACTTTTGTAGACATACCTGGGTTTGTATGCGTGTGTGGGGGGGGGGGGGGGTAGTAGATCTACGTAGTAGGTGAACGGACCTTAATTTCAAATTGTATAGTGAAATTCCGTTATTTATCGATTTAACGCTATTCTGAACTTTCAGCATTTTCGTCAAATTAACGCATTTAGGGGTTGCGTTAAAAATTTTAATCGCAAATTTTTTTACACGTTAATCGCGCGTTAATGCAGTCTAATCAGCAGCCCTATTATGTATACATTTTTTTCCAAGGTGAACGTTGCAGCTGTTGATAAAATTTTACAAATTATAAATAATAATACTTTTGAGAATCCATTTAATTGTTTTTTGCCTTCACCAATCACAGGCTTTCGAACTAGTGCTGAACCTAGGGATTTGGGGGGACCAGGGGGCTTGGTCTCTTTGGGAGCCCCTGTATTTTGACATTCGACACCATGGCATGAGATAATGTACTAAATATGTAATGTACGAAAATTGTGGGCCCCCTCAAGCTAGGGCCCAGGGGAGACTTTTGAAGTTGGACCCCCTCCCCACCCTAGGTACGCCTCTGTTTCAAACATACTTTGATACCCCAACAATCTAAACTTAATTATTTCCTGAAAATTGATAAAATTTCAATTGAATCTTTTAAAAATATAAATCATCCTTAAATACAAAATCGTCTAACCCGTGTAACTCCCTCAGGTAGTTTTCATATCGTGCGGTGTATGTGTTGTAATACTGTGTCTCCCCCACAGGTAGTTTTCATATCGTGCGGTGGATGCGTTGTAGTTCATACATTTCTTTGTTATTCCTGTTCATATCATATTCTATTCATGGCAATAAAGGCCACATGTTGTTTTCCATTGCAGTACATGTATTTCGTATATTTCTTTGTTATCCCTTCTGTCGGATTTCGTTCTGCCACCACTAGTTTAAAATAAATTGCTCTGTTCTTGTAAATCAAAACACTTTTTTTTTTGACGTGATGTTGTGAAGTAAATACAACCCACTGTGAAATATTTGAATGACGATTATACATTGTTGGTGTATTTAAAAAATACTGAGAAAAATAAACATTGAATCGAGAATGAAGGCAAAAATCACACAAGATTTTTTGACTTCAAAAAGAAATCTTTCAGATTGCATAGAAGTGACAAAAGCACTAGCCTAAAAACATAAAATAAAAAAAAAACAATGTTCGAATTCCAAAGCACATTCGTTTTACAGGACAATTTGAGTTATATTCAAGACAATGGGTGTTCAAGATAATAGCATTCGGATTTGGAAGCTCCATACTATTACAGACGAGATAATACATTGTTCTATTTAAAAATTATATAAATACAAGGGCAGCAACCAGTATAAATCTTAAAGTCACAATCTGAAGTCAGTTGTATTTCTTTATCTGAGACGAGTTGATGTTTTTTTTTAAGATGGATACTGACACTGTAGTAAACTTTTTGCATGGACAGTACGACACCAAGAAGATAAATGTATGTTCTCTACCGAGAGATTAAAAAAAAAGAACAACAATAGAATTATTTATTACAGTAGTCAGATGGTGTAGATATATACTTTTTTTTTTAACTTGTTACTCATTTATCAGTAGCGGTTTCAGAGGTTACCACTTAATTTTATGTGTGTTCGCAGTAGCGTAGGGCCGCAGTATGGCGTCGAGCTGGAAGGGGCGCCGAAAAAGTATAATCTGAAACAAACATTTCAGCCATTAGATTTGACATAGACAATGAATGCACAGTGCATTGAAGTAACTGTTGCCAGTGCCGCCGAGAGTGGTGCAGGGGGGCAAATGCCCAGGGGCCCGGCGAGTTTTAGGGGCCCGGACTGAGCTGGCCAATCAACTTTTGAAAATATTTTATCAGCACGGGGGGAGCCCGTGACAGCCCTGCCCAGGGGCCCAAAATTTATGTCGGTGGGCCTGACTGTTGCATATGGTCTTCTTTAAGATATGGCTGCGTAAGCAGCAAATACTTTTGATAAAAGATCTGGAGCAGCCCATTTTAATAGTACCATTAATACATCTCTCAAAATGAGAAATTCATTAATTCTAGAGCTGCTGTTCGATTAAAAATTTTAATCGAAATTAACGCATAATTAAAAAAAATATCGCTAATTAACGCATATTTAATCGAAAAAATACTCTATTTATTAATTGTAACATTTTTTTTATTCTATCAACATGTCATTTTAAAATAATAACGTGTTGTTATTTTTCCGCACTTACTTGGCCTAAGCAATAGAGTATTAAACCTTTGTGTGTGTGTGTGTGTGTGTGTGTTGTGTGTGTGTGTGTGTGTGTGTGTTGTTGTGTGTGTGTGTTGTTGTTGTGTGTGTGTGTTGTTGTGTGTGTGTGTGTGTGTGTTGTTGTGTGTGTGTTGTGTGTGTGTGTCTGTGTGTCTGTGTGTGTGTTGTTGTGTGTGTGTGTGTTGTTGTTGTGTGTGTGTGTGTGTGTGTGTGTCTGTGTGTGTGTGTGTTGTTGTGTGTGTGTGTGTCTGTGTGTGTGTGTGCGCGCGCGCGTGCGTGGTGCGTGCGTGCGTGCGTGCGTGCGTGTGTGTGTGTGTGTGTGTGTGAGAGAGAGAGAGAGACGTCTTTGACAAGCCAGACCTTGAAATGTTCGACTCATTTTTGTCGCGAGCAAGTAAGCATCCTTGTTCATTTGTAGTTCTCAGTCTCACATGTGGGTCGCGACTTGTTATAAAGTGTGTCATCAACAGGAAAGAAAGAACAGAAGATGAAAAATGAAAGCCGACCGATAACATCAAAGAGTGTCATTTTACACAATATTTTTTTATTAATATAACTGACAGACCGATAAAAAAAATTCTTTTTTGTTGTTCACTAAAACATTGAACAAATAGTTGATAGTAAGAAAGTAAATGAATGAAAGAATATAAGAATAACATTTAGAGACTGCGACGCGCAAAGCAAAAACTTCAAAAGAAGATTACAAGTAAATTTGTTCTTCAACTCGCCGAGTGTGGTTGTATTGGTGGGTAGGTGGGTAATGTTAATATTGGTAGATGACGTCACTTACCAACCACAAGTTACATTGTTTCAAAGCCATGACACTTGTCAATCAAACTATAACACGTGCAGATGTTCATTAATTGCATCATTCAGGGTCATAAGTTTGAATTAAGAAATGGCAATCCTATTGTTTCAAGGTCATATAGCTGATATGATCTATGTAAACGTGACACTCTGTGTTCGGGTTTTTTTTCCCTTTTTTTTTAAAATCTCGTCTGATCTGGTTATAGAATTGGGTTATTTACTGTTTTTTTTTATTTCATCTGCAACTCTGAAATAACACCATTTGGGTAAAATTTAACGCATTTAGGTGTTTGTGTTAAAAAATGTAATCGCATATTTTTAACGCATTAATTACGCTTTAATTGCAGTAAATCAACAGCCATATATAAAATTTAACTCAGTATCACAATAATTATGAAAAATACAGCCACTGTCTCGGGTACAGATGTATTAGCAAGATGTTATACTATCAAAGTACGATACAAAAATATGCGCAAAAAAAAATGATGATACAAAATTTCTAGCATGTCGTTATTTTGATCTAATTATAAATGGGTTCATTATACCTCCACCAATACACTACAGTATATAATGTAAACTAGTGAATGAAAGTTTTCTCTTGTTACATCGACCGGGAAGGGAGCAGGAGTTTACTTGTCGAAGGGCTAAATAACCAAAACATCTTCATCATATATTACAAGTGGGGCTTCAGTCGACATACCTGGGGGTGAGGGTATGTGCGAATTGCGGCAGGGTGGGTGTGGTAGATCTACTTAATAAGTGGACGGAACTTAAACTTCAAATGGTGAAATTCTGTTATTTATCGTTTTGGTGAATATTTTCCGCATTTAGTCAAATTAACGCATTTAAGTGTTGCGTTAAAAATTTTAATCGCAAATTTTTTTCGACGCGTTAATCGCAAATTAACGCAGTTTAATCAGCAGCCCTAATTAATTCAAATTAAAAAGTCATCAGATCAGTGAGTTTGCAGGAATTTCGGTAAAGATTATTGTCATTGATAGATTAAGTGACTGTATGGGGCCAGGCCCTTAGCGTGACGGGCCCCACTGCGTTTTGCCTGGCCACCTCCTCTGCTTGTTTGCTCTACTTAGTAACATTTATTTCTTTCCCGTCCCTGCTATTGGTCTGGCCCCTGCTGTAGAATGCCTGGCCCCTGCTGCAGAATTTTCACGCTATGGGGCTGTATGGGCCCACAGGGCGCTACAGTAGCTAGCTACGGCTCTGTGTGTCCGTAACCTTACTTAAGGTTAGTTCCAGGCCCCGAATATGACACTCGCCCTAGTCTCCGCACATAACAGTCCAAGTTCCCCCATTTGATTCTCGCTCAGTCACGCAAATGACACTCGCCCTAATCCCCACAAATGACACTCGCCCTAATCCCCACAAATGACACTCGCCCATGTCTTATGATATGAAACTGGCCTTTGTCCCCACAAATGACATTCGCCCTAGTCTCAACATTTGACAAAGTGTCACGTACGTCTAAGGACGCACCATCTTTTCTAGCCATTATTACGTCATATCCTGGCCATTAATACATCATATCCTGGCCATTAATACAACATATCTTGGCCATTAATACAACATATCCTGGCCATTAATACAACATATCCTGGCCATTAATCCATCATATCCTTGCCAGTAATACTTCAAATCCTGGCCATTAGGACTCGTCTACTGTAATTATGTCAAAAACTCGTTTCTTCAATTTATGATTTCTTCTTATTTAATTAGATATTGCCGCTAATGCCGTTCCCACTTTTGGGTGCCGACTGATGCGGTCGCCTCCTGGTATCTTAGCATGGCATTGCCTTAAACTTAATCTTTTTTTCATTAAAAGAGGCGTGTCACTAACTCCATTTATGTAGGCGCCCGACATACTGAAAGTATTAAGGGAGAAAAAGCTATAGTTTGGTGGGGAAAATATGTCAAGCTTTAAAGTTCCACACTGAGAAATAGCGAGCCTCGGCTTGTAGAAAACATAAATATAATTCTACTCATACGCATGTGATGGTTGTGAGTTGCCTATTTTTATTATTTATTAAAGTAATATATTACATGAATGCATTTAGTACGACAAAAATGTAATGATGGAGTTAAAAGTGGAGTATTCAAAAGTACTCATTTTTATTGTTGAACGGAAATTGTGCTTTCCGTGTATTTCTCCTTGATAAACTCTGAATTAAATAATCATAATTATTTTTTCCATGCCATGAGAATTAAACTGTGACTTAAATATTTGGCTGTTGACATCATACAAAATCTGGGGATGCTTTGAATTTCGTGTGGTACCTTTAATTATTATAAGTCCTGGAGCAGTCAACCGTTTGCAACACATCTCAAGCCCGGGCTTAAAAAAATTATTCAGAACTCAGAACCAGAGTCTCAAAAATGCTATCATCAAATGTAGGTCAGTGTATTCTTTTTGTTGCCGAATTTTAGCACATGTTAATCGCTTACAGCTCTAAAAAATATAAATAAACACACATTTAAAATTGTTTTATTTCAATGAATAACAAATACTATTTATTAATTGTTCAAAATTTATTTTTTTGTCAATTTTATAATTTTCTTATATAACTACTTTTATTATTTTCTCCCGACGCTGAGTTTTTCACAGAGTATCTTATTAGTTAAAACCCTAAGCATTATTTGGCGTCTGCCAGAGCCCAGAAGTAAAAATAGAGTTGATCTATAAATATCTATAGAATTTCAAACAAAACGAACTTAGGAAGAGCAGTTATATGTATATGAAGGTTAATGCTTGCATATATCTTTCTTTCTTTTAAGATATTCATACTAAGTAACTTCATATTGAATTTCTTAAGTACTTTGTCTTTACCGAATTAACAAAATTAAAATGCATTCGTCTCATTTGTCACACTGATACTCAGTAGCTAGCCAAGCCTAAGAAGTAAGCCTAAGCAAATAGTCTGCACTACCGTGTCTACCGGCTTAGGCTTAGATTTTTTTTTCGGCTTCTTAAATTGTAAACATTATAACATAACTTTTGATTGTTTTCATGTATTTTTGCTACTCACATTAATTTAAAATGCTTCCAAATGCTTGATAATCATAATGAAAGCTAATCAATATAATTTTGAATATAATTATTCATTTTTAATTTATTAATATTATACTATGTGAACTATTCAACTATGTCTATACAGACAGTCACAGTGACTTCAGTGAGTGTACTTAATTTGTTTTATTTTAATCTTCTATGATTATGTATTGAGTTTATTATTTAATCTTCTATGACTGTATAGAGTTTATAATAATGAAAAATGTAACATTTTTATGATTATAATAATTCAATCAGTTGTTATTGACATGACTATGTACATGTTTAAAAACAAACATATGTAGGCTTAAGTAGTATTAATACGTCTAGATTTGGACAGATCAAAGGAGAGAAAGGGAGAAAACAGAGAGTTAAAGTCGAGAATAGGACAGTTGATACAAGCGATATGGTCGACTAGATGACATAGGCTATAGGAGTATTTTGGAGTAGGTAAAGAACCTAAGAAACGAGTAGAACCCCCTCTCGCATTGATTTTTGGTTAGTCAGAGTAGTGGTAAAGTGATTTTCATGTATGGACTTACTGAAATACCTTATGTGGAATGAGTCAGTTGCAGTGCTTTTTTTGTGCCGGTACGGCATTATTATTTTAACGTTTATTATTAATTTATTTTATTATTAATTTGTTAAAATTGAATTATTTTAAAATAGTATCTTTGCAGTTGCGCTTTAGCTTGCATCGAGGTGCGAACTGATAGTTAAAAGTTAGGCAATCCCTCACTGAGTACTGGCACCTATTTTTTTTACCAAAAAAGCACTGGTCAGTTGTATACATTAATGGTTATAAATAGCTGTGTTAGCAATGCATCTTGTTCAGTTAATTCTTCTGAGTAACAGTTATAAAGAATAGTCAACAAAAATGAACCAGGCAGGCCATATCATAATTGGCATCCACATATAAATAAACCATTGTTCACAGTTTCTCACTGAAGATTTTTTGTTGATATGATAACGAAAGGAAGAATATCCAAGACATTGGTCATCACTATTTGTGGATAATTAATCTATTTAATAAAAGAATTTAAGACAGAAATTTAAGCTTGAAGGATAAAAAAAAGTCCAATCAATATATCATCAGAAATCAGCCTTTAAGTTCAGTTCCTTATCCATATCTCGTATTTTTTTTTTCTAGCCTTAAGAAAAGAATACAATTGGTTGAGTAAAAACAAACATGAGAATTTTTATTCTGTTTTCAAAAACATACTTCAGGTCTTCAGGTCTCAGGGTGAAATAGAAACATCTCTTTGACGTCTTTGTCTTACAGAGGTGTCCTTCAATTTATTTCAAATAGGAGCAAATGCCATACTAAAATGTATAATGATTACTTTATTGTGTAAAAACTACAATACTTTTATAACTTAGTTAAAAGCTTAGCAATGATTACAAAAAAAAAAGCTTTGTTATTAAATTAAATATAATAATATCTTAGTAATTAAATGGGAATTCTCCGATCTAGAAATTACAAAGTTTTTTTATTAAAACAAAAATGTATATGAATTTAAAACTTTTAATTTGGGTTCCATGGGGTCAAAAAAGTTTGCAAACATTTCAATTTTTTGGTGTTTTAGAACTTTTGAATCCTAAGTGCCTGACTTGCCTTCATTTCCTGGAACTGTTTTCTTATTGAGTGGAGCCATTACTAGTTTCTAAACTTGCCATATGTTAAAATCTATTTCATTTGTTTAACATGCATTATTATGAATGTTTCTATCAAAGATTGGGTACATGTTTTACTAAGTACTTTTACTTGAGTACTACACTATCACATTTTTGGAATATCTGTACTAGCACTTTGAGTATTGTACTTTGGATATTAGTACTTGCATGGTCAGAACTTTGAATATCTTTAGTATTTTCTGTCTGGAAGTTCAATTAACATTAATCATTCTGAAAAATTCAACCTTTCAAAAATATTAAGGTGAAAATTTCAGGTCTGTATTCAGAAGGAAAATCAGAGTTTATTTTTTCTTCTTACATTTTTTAAGCAAACTTAAACCCAAATGACTATTGGCAAATTAAATTTTGGGTCACAAATGATAACTTGCTAAAATACGAACAAAATTTAAGCCTAACAAGCAGTAACATAAGAGAGCAAAAATGTGGCCCATAAATGAGAAGCCCCTATAAACACCTAGGAAAAATTAATTTTTTGGAAAATAAAAGGGCTGGCAGATCGCTGGCAGATCGAGAAGTAGTCAAAGCTAAGTATACTAGCTACATGAGGAACCTAAATAGAGGAAATCAAAATGAATAGATTGAAGTGGCTTAGGCACATAGAATGCATAAGAGAATAGCTAACAAGGCAATATATTTGTCAACACCTTATGGGAAAAGACAGAAGGGCAGACCAAAAAGCAGAGGTCAAAATAACCACTTAAGCCCTGGGAGTGAGAGATTAGAGGAAGATGATCACAAATCAG
The DNA here is from genome assembly GCA_021962125.1 of Bulinus truncatus. Classification (NCBI taxonomy): domain Eukaryota; kingdom Metazoa; phylum Mollusca; class Gastropoda; family Planorbidae; genus Bulinus; species Bulinus truncatus. The sequence continues at coordinate 1,140,162 of JAGDYQ010000177.1, read as the reverse complement.
GAACTTTGTTAAGTGTGATACAGCATGCCAGAGCCCTACATTGGCTGTAGAATCAAAAGAAGAATGATAACTATGTGATGAGAAATTTGAGTTCTGCCTTTTTAAAGTCTTTTATAACTAATCAATTTAAAAGTGGTTCTTATTAAAGAATTCATGGGACTGATTTTAATCTTAGAGATTAGTTTTATCTGTATGTAAAAAAAAAATTATTTTTTTAATTAAATGTGTTTTGTTTTAGATTAGAAGCATGATTTGGTTTTAGGGCTTTCATCTCTAGTTTACTATCATTTTAGTGGTGAGGAAAAATGTTTATTCTAAGATTTATTTTTTCTACTCTAATTTAAATTTGTGCCCAATGCTGTGATTTATTTAAATACAAATTTCTGTTGTTGAACACAGGTCAAGTGCTGACATTCAAAAATGCCACTTTTTCACTGCCAAACACTGGAAGGATTTGATTGTAGCGGTGCTGGTAATCTGTCCTTTCAAGGTTATCAGAATAAACGTAAGAAAGAAACAGAGCTTGAAAATCAGCTGGAAGATTTTGAGGTGAGTTCTGCTTATGAAGTCATTAAAAAAATGTATCACTGAAATTGAAGAAAGAGAAGTTCTATACTGACTTCAACATTTTTGGTGTGGTGGTTAACAAGCTCAATTGCATTTCAACAACTAATTAGTTGTTGGTCTTACTTGAAAAGTAATTTGCATAAGGAGCTAAAATAAATATTTGCATCTAGATATCTCAACTTTGTTGTTTCCAGATGGCTAATCCAAAAAGTCAACCTTCATTCAAAGAGTTACTGTAGAGTGTAGAGTTCAGTAAACTGAAATGTTAATTATAGAGCTATAGTGAAGTCAGAAAGAAGATGTCAAAATGCTGCTGTAGGCTGTATAATTCTTTAAAAAACAGCTGATTAAAATTTTTTTTTATAAAGGCTGCTCTGCTGGCACCTAAATATGAATCATAACTGGATGTGTAATGCTGACCTTTTTAACATGCCCAATAGCATTGGAAAAGTTGGTTCTGACACATCCTCTTGCCTTGTCTAGATTATTGCTCACCAATTGGGGAAGTACTACAGGGCTTATGTGCATGGCCATATATATATGTCTGTCAGCTTGTTTTCAATATCTGTATGGTATTTTGTGGTTGGTGGAAATATCTAGTTTCTAAATACTATGTATGGCTATGGACAATCTGAAAGGAAAAAAATCATGTTGTTCAGGTGGTGTGCATGTGAATTTTTGGCCTATATTTTATTTTATATTTATTTTTATATCAAGACATTGTACAGTCAGAAGCTCACCAAGGGTATCTACTTACAGTCCAAGCCTTGAGTTAATAATTTTTATATACTCAAAGGTAAAACACATTAGATGGATATACTTACAAAGCATTTAGATTAAGGAAGAAAAACTTATGTCTGAATTATACATGGGATAGCAGCTCACAACTATGATTCCCAGTAATGTCAGTTGTCGTGCTTCCATTCCAATTGTATGTCAGTTTTGGTAAAGTAAAAGGGGCTCTATCAAACTGACCCAGTATTGGTTGTAAGTTTGATAAAAAATCACAAGAGATAATTTTCAGGAACCTGATATCAGTTTTACAAAGCATTGGCAACCCTTCTATAAAAAAAAAAATGTTGTTAATGCTATTTTATTCAACATATATATTTGATAATCTTTCTTGAAAAAATAAAGTTTTATAGCCTTTCAACTTTACTCAGAAAGGGTGGTTGTGTGCAAAATTCAGAACATACTCTTTCTTGAATTTTTTTTTATCAACTTCAATTTGAAGTGCACAATTATGGAAATAGCATGTGTTCCTAACATTTTATTTTGGAACACACATGTATATTGAAGACTTTTATAAGTAATTAGCTTTTAAGACTTTTATTACTGAATTACTTATTTTTAGTACGAATTTGTTTCAGTCACTATAGTGGTCAATTATGTTTTTCTTATAAAGAAATTGAAAAATAAATGTACAAAAGGAAAATTGTCAATTTAAATCCTAATGCACCAAATTCTGTTGCCCTAAAAACCACAAATTTTAGAATATTCTTACTGTAAATATTTATACAATAAAGTTTCATCACAAACATTTTCACACCTCCGAAATATGTTCGTAATGTGGCATATTTTTTGATGTAAAATAATTTTATTTACTGGTAGCTCAAAATAGTCAAAGATTACAATAAGTGATGTTTTTAAATATTTTGGAATAAAATTAATTTATGCTCAGTAAGTGATTAATGAATCAGGTCATTCTTAATGGGCATTAGGACAAATGAAATGAAGTTTAAATCTATTCTACTTTCATAGATAGTATTCCAATGTTCACAAAGTCTCTAAAACCATTTTTGTTTTGTTCACTAGATGGTGATAAAAAATCTTTGCTATGATCAGTTCCATTATATGACTTTTCAAGCTGCCTAGATCTCTTTTACGCAGTACACATATGTCAGTTTGCATTACAGGTAGCTGTTTGTAGTCAAAACATATCAGCATAATGTGATCAATGAGGTTCCTTTCTTTAATATGATATCATATTAGTCACCTGAGCATGTACAGTTCCATTTAGTAATTTTGTGACCCCACCTCATAATAGTTTTTTTGCTCAATCTCCTGATACAAGAAAATTAACTTGCTACTTAGAAATTAATGATGACAATAACATCAGATATAATTATAACTGTCACAAGACCACAACTCGTATTATTATCGATGCACCTAAAGCATTTGAATTATGAATACACATAATCTATTGTTTAGATCAACTAATTTTCTGTAGTGTTGAGGCAATTATTAATTTTACTACATATACTTATATTGACAGTGGCTAAAATTGTACACTAGTTGTAATTAAATTGACACCACAAATACATTTATTTTTTAAACATTTAAAATAACAAATATTATGAAATACTAAAAATTGACTTTATTCACTCATTAACTGAAACCAAAAAAAAAAAGTAAAATTTTTGCGAAAAGTTTTAAATACGTCAAACTTTGAGAACATTGAGCTACTAGTAAAATACAATAAAATAAAATAAAAATGAGTTCAAATAACCTCATAAAAGGAGCAAATTGGGGGGTTGTACCTTGAGATTATTTATTTTTTTGTTGCTATATGTTGAACTGCACCCTAAGGTGCAGATATTTTAAAATTGATAGTTTTTCTATTGTGATTAAGAAATTAGATTTTAAAGTAATCTTAAATCTTTTCAGCTGTTAGTATTCATTTTTGTTTCTGGATAGACAAAATATTATAAATTAAAGAAAATGATTAAGGAAAACTTTATAAGATGCATTGCTTTTACTTATAAATTAATTCATAAATGTTTTTTTTTCAGCTTGAACAAAGAGGTAACTTCCCTAAACGCCCATGTCTGTGGTCATCTGAGGGAATTTCACAGAATTTAAAGCTGCAGCAAAATGGAGGTTTAAGGCTGCCACAGAATGAACAAGAGCTAAGTTTAAATCAACAGAAGCAACAAAGCCAAATTTCATGGCAACCATGTGAAAATCTACAGATGCAAAGCATACATTTTCATACCCAAAGTATTAAAACGGTTCGTTGTGCTATATTTTTTAAACACATTTTCGAGATGAAATTTTAATATTACATTTATTATACATGTACCTATTTTTTTTATTGATGTTTTAGTTGTTAACAGATCTTGATTGGTATACATATATTTTAGTATTTTTACTGAATAGGCATTAATTTAATCGCTGTTTGTTCAAATTTTTTTTAAAGGAAGTACCACACCCAAATGGCTCATTTAAACATTCAAAATCCATGCTAGTTTACCAAGGTATAAATGCAGAATCCACACACATAAGGGAAAATTTTAACTCTTTACCTCGAAACATGGGCAGTAACAATTTGGCTGAGCATTTTTTGTCACGCATGCAATGGAAAAAAAAGAAAAAAGAACAGGAATTGCAGAACACTGGCTTGAACAATAACAGCATTTTTTTCAGGGTTTGTATTATTTGACAATTTTTACCAGTTTTTTCAACTGGTGAAACTCTAGAAATACTCATTTCATATTTGTATGTTCAGTATCTTACAGCTAAATTAGAAAAAAAAATTATAACGTTAGAATTGAAAAATAAATAAAGTGCAGTTAAAAACTATATACAATGCCAAATGCGTTCTCTAGTAGAATAGAATTTAGATAGGTTAAAATAATACAAGTACAGGGTGGCCCAAATGTAGGTTTACAGTTATCACATAGGCTATTTATTTGAAAATTCTACACTAGAACAGTGGGAAATTTGTTATACCTGTTAACATAAACAATTTAATTTCTCACATGCTCAAAATGTCCTTCAACGCTGTGGAAATTGTTCGACATTAACCCTGAAATAAAAATACATGTAATATCAAGTAAAAAGCTGGTTTTGCATAATAAAATAAATTACAATCAGCAAGGAAAAAGCTGTTTATGTGAGTTTCATTTGTACTCTGAGGAATTTTTTTATATTGGTATTACTAAGCAAGTAACTTCAACCTTATAAAAGGTAGTTTAATAACTGTAAACTTACTTTTGGGCCACCCTGTAGATATTTTAACCTTAAGTGCCAAAGGGTTCCTGGGCAATGGGGAATAACTCTGATGATTAAAATAAATTGCTTTTACAAAAACTAAATACATGTATTCAAATGCAACTGATTTGAAGACAAATTAGATTTTATCTCACACCAGATATGATTGTTTATATTTATTAATAATATTAAAACAAAAAATAACATATTTTACTGAATAAAAATTTGATGGCATGAAGAGATTGTCACATTTATTTTACTCTAGACAGATTAGGTAGTTTATAAATTCTACTTTTAAGTAATATCCAGTTAAATAGAGTAAATATACATTTTATGATTTAAATAGATTTTATTTATTTTCAAGGACCTTCAAAGGAGTTGGAAGCACTGTTATATGGCAATTTATTAAAAAAATTAGTCTGATTTTAAAACTCTTGTTTTTTTTCTGTTTTGGTATTTTTTATGCCTACAAGTTGATAGTCCAAGCTGAGTTTTCATTTACAAATTACCTATAATTTGTGTTACTTTTATAAGAAATCTTTGATTTCTGATGGGGATACTTTATTAATTTATCTTTAAAATAAGCTTTTGAGCGCAATAAACCATTCTTTATATCAGTTTTACAAAACTAGCAGAAATTTTATTTATACTTAAATTCATATTTGCTTCTTTTCTCAGCCTGATGAGCAAATGGATGAAGATGATGTAATGGTACCAGGACTTCACAAGACTGTAGTTGACAGGTACTGTTCAATATTTTTTATCTGTGTGTTTTGTTTGCACAACAATGAGAAAATGAATGATAATATGCTTTAGCCTCTTACTGTCTTTATTTCATTACCATTGTATTAAATCAGTTATATTTGAAAAACATTTAGAAAGATGCCAGGTTCTTACAAAACAAAAGTTACAATGCATGTACTAATACAGTAATAGATAGTGTTATATTTTTTCTTCACCTTTTGTTGGTTTAATGGATGAAAAATCTAATATGATGTGACAGAAGTGTAAGGGGTTACCATAATGATAATGCACACACATGCTTCAAATTGATTAGGATATGTTATTGTAATAAAATATCAGCTACAGCACTTCAAAATATTCATTTTTAATTAAAGAAAATTAGTAATTTATAATTTTCAGGTCAGAATGTAATTTGTGGTTTTATTTGATAAACTAGGGTGCAACAACAACAACATATATGTAATGTTTGAAAAATATGTTTTTATTAAGAGTGTTTTCTTTTGATTTCTATGATAATTAAAACATCAGAATTTGGCACTGTTATTAATTATATTCAGCAGAACATGTGATGGTGATGGCATGGACCAATCTCCTACAGCTATGGATTCAGATATTATCCCAGATACAACACAGTATGTTTCCAGTCACATTCCTGTTTCACCACCTCAAAATATAGAATATGGTGACAATATTAGGCGCTGTCCTTTCTCGTCCTGCAGGTATATTAGCTCAGGAGATGGTTAGATGGTATTTCTTCTCTAGAAAAATATTCCATCCTTTACTGTTGGTTGTAATTTTTTTCTAGACATAAAACATCTATTGAGAATTGTAAAACCTAATTTCTGATTCCAGACTTTTCTCAAATTTTCTATCCAGTCCAGATGTTTTAAGGAATATCAGGATTGGTTTCATAATTGATGCAAATTGATATGAACCCCTCACCAGACATTAAGTAATCTTTGGTATTGCTATAGTCTTCTTACTACTGTTTCCCTCTGAAATGTACAGGCATACCCAATGTAAGGGGATACATAAATGACATCACTAAATGAAATTGCCCTAATCAGGACTATATTTGCATCTAAATAATGGGGATAGAAGCAGATATATAATATATATATATATTCCGGTACAGTGGAACCCAACTTTTAGTGCACAGCAAACCCCATAGCTGGAACTTTTGATTCAAATAATTAGTGATTCTTTAATTTCAATATCCATTCAAAAAAATATTCTTGAATATTAAAATAGATTTCTGTGTCTTTTGTTTTTGTCAAGAGGTCGCCTTTATTATATCTGAATGCAGTGAGCACTTGCATTTATATTCCAGCCAAGTGCTCTTGCATTTCACATTATCATCTTTTTGGCTCATTTATGACTTAAATTAGGAAATCATAATAAAATCAGAACATTTTTCTTTTCCATGTACTAAGGTATTTTTTTATTTGAAAGGGGGCTGACTGTCAGTGTTAATAATATCATATGAACACACAAGATTTCAACTAATACCATATTTTTATATTCTTTTTATGTGCCCATATGTTTTTTGTATTGAATGTCCTTGAATTCATAAAAAAAATTATTGCCAGGTATCAGGAAAAAACAGGATTAAAGTGGAAAACTATAAGTGGGGTATGTCTGTACCTTCCCTTTAGACTGGGCCCAATCTCTGAAATACTTAAAGAACTACATTTTATAACAAAGATTGAAGATTAGGTAATAGAGTCAGGATCTTTAATTATGTTATATTAAAGCTTGACCTATATTAAGGATGAATTTAATTAAAGAAAACATCTGGTATGGTTGTCTTTTCGTGCAATCATCAATATGAGATTGATCAGTCCAATTGATTTCTCATCCAAGTTGAGAATATAATTTCTTATTCAGATTAACTTATTGTGTGTTGCGCATTCTAGTTTGAGGAGTTTTGCTAAAAATTGGCAGTTACAAAAATCAAGTAAAACTTACTTCTCTTCCTCCTTCATGTAGCACTTTTCCAGCTTTCTAAATAAAATAATCTCACTATAATGAAGGAAAAAATTGTGTCATATTATGTTTAAAATTATTATTTAATTTTTCTTGTTGACTCATCTTTGTCTTTTTATTAATTGTGTTTTAATATTTGAAGTTTTTCAAATCAATGCAACATTGGTCAAGATCTTCTAGAATCATTTTTCTACTCAGCTACATAAGGATTATTTAATGAATAGACATTTTTAGTCTCCCTAGTTGTATCCAGTGTTAGATTTGGAGGATATCGCTTTGTAATTAGTTTTCATTTAGGAAAAATTAAACTTTATACAGATCTCATTGACTTAACTTTAATACTACATGTATTTCTTAAGTGGCTTATATAAACTTTAATAGTATTTATATTCCACATGGGTTATATTTTTCACTGAAATAAATGTTGAGATTAACCAATACCAGTATTGTGTAAATTACCTTGGCTGCATTTGTAAGAATATTGACTCCTTTACCAACATGAAATTTAAATCATTGTTTAAAAAATTATTTCATATTTGCCAGAGTGGTGGCGGACACAAATTCATTTTAAAATGTATCTATCACATCAATGTAACTATGGCAGCACAGAGCATTAGCTATCAAATAGTTGCTAAAATGCTCACTCATTTTTAAACTTTAAAAAATCTGCTTGTTTTATTGTGGTTAAAATATTTTTTCATTGTATTCGTCCACAGTGGTTTAAAGCCAAGTCCTGTATCTGGGAGATTACATTGCCACTGCTCTGCCTCTTGGAGAGGGATGTATGGTATAGATAATGGATATGGTACAGACTACTATTAATTTATTCTGCTGCTGGCATACATCCTTCACATACTCATCTGTGAAATTTATATTGCTTCTTGTAAGCTAGTTTAGTTTGTTTTCATTATGAGCTTTAATCTCACATTTGAAGGTTTAGATGTGTAAATCATTTCTAAAAAAAAAAACCATTAGTGTTGAATAGCTAGATATATTTGACACATACTTCTACATCATAAATTATGCAATCTCTTTTTTACTTTTTTTTTTCTAACTTTTTGTAATAAGTTGTTTTTTGTCAAAGGAAATAGTAGAAAAATCAACATTTTACTGTTACAAAAAACCCTTTTGAAAAAATGCCATTTTTTGCAATTTCATTTTTACAACTAATGAAATTTATTTGCATCTGTTAAAATAAAAAAAAAAAGATTATCAATCTCAGGAAAATGACTAACAATTTTTACATGTTTTTTTACTGGAAAATTTTATACAAATTTCTTTTTGCATTTTGATTTGCTGTTTTTTTTTTAAAACTCCACATGTAGATTCTATTTTTGTTCTTTAAAAAAATACTTTTTTAATAATAATTAATAATGTTCAATAGTTTTATCTGTGAAAAAGTATTGAACATGCCATATATAAATGCTGTCTCAATTCTTTCTGTACTTTTAAAAAATATGCCTTTATTAAAATGTACTATAAAGTAAAATACAAGTCCTTAAACGTGTACATTTTTTTTAGAATACTTCATTATCATATATTTAATCCAAAACTTAAATTGTACGAACATTTTAAAAATCTCAGAAGACGCACGATAGAAATTTTAAAAGTCCATGTCTCAAATAATCTGTAAGAAAAATATTTATATAAATATGAAAGGAATAATAATTAATGTTGATTATTTTAATAGAGTGATAATTTTTCTTTGTATTAGTTTGAAATAAGCATTTCTTGTGTTATATGACTGTTTTATATTGATTTCAAACATAATGGAGCATTTTCATCAGTGGATTTTAATTTGCTTAACTTTTTTTTAATTGTAAAATATTTTTGCGCAAAATATTCATTGTTCCCTTTTAGTTTGAAGAGTTCCTGTATTTTTATTAGATTTGTTACATTTGCTATAATTTTTATATATATATAATAGTTTAATTAAAATGCTTTCATTTTTTACATATCTAAGTAAAAAGTTTCATCTTTATATTGAGAGACCACTGAGCTATAATATAAGTTGAGTTCTGATTGGGCTGAAATACCTGAAGATATTTATTATCATAATAAAGGTGTCTTTAAGACCTCTAAGGTAAGCTCCCACCTATTGGAAATCCTGCTGAATTCCATAAATGTTTCGCTGCTAAGATATACTAATTGAAATATTCAGACAAGTTCAGATTTTCGCTGCTTGCAGAATTTTTTTCCCACAGGTTTTGTTTTTAGAATGGTAAACACACCAAAATGACTGCTAGGAAACATCAATACATTATTATATAAGAATATTGCAGTGAAACATATGTAAATCACAAGGTCCCTAGATATATACATTTCTGTCCAGTGGGGGGGTCTACCATAAATTTACGACATGATATATTTTTAAGAGGGCACTAGAGCTGCATCAAACTGTGAATGAATGCTAATAGTTGAAAATATTTCTGCTCAGCTAGTGGCTTATTTCTACTGATTTTATATCCCACAATATGAAATGTTTGAACAGGAAGTTGATGTATTGTGAACACTTTGATATGTAAGTGAACAACACACCTATATGGTGTAGCACCATTAAGGACTACCAATTAATAGCAAAATATAATTAATGGGCATTCCAATTATATTATAGCTCATTATTTGCGACATGTTTGAATTAAACATGCTGTTTTAATTTTCATTTTTCATGATTAATATATTATCAATCATCATATTTTATACATATTTTCTCTTGAAAATTTTTTTCTTTAGTAATATTTGTTTATTATAATATTAATATTACTTAAAGTAATGAATAAAATACATGTCTTTTGAAAAATTAAGTTTTTGCTTTTTATAATTAAAAAAAAATCTTTTGCCTCAATAAATGGCATACATGTATATAATTTTCAGTGTCTTGTACAGTGATTGCAAACTTAGTAATCTTAGTGCTAAAAGTGCACATTATACCAGTGCTCTGCAACTAGTTGTGATGTGAGACAGTGCCAAGTGGCGGCTTGTGATAGGCACTGTGGAACTGCAACATTCCCTATGACCATTTAAATTATCAATTCATTAAATGAAATTCATTTATTCGTTCTTAATACTTTCACAGTATATATAATCCATAAGCATTATGTCTCAACGATTTCACATTTTATCAAAAAGACAAAAATATTTGTATGGAACTGTAAATGTTTATAGTTCCGGTGGCATGGAATTTGTTTCTGTGTGCATGATCGGAACACACCTTCGTAGCTGCACTTGAGGCTGCAAGAAAGAGAGAGCACTGTTGCTGGTGCAGTGTTAACGCTTTTTTCAAATGATTATATCTAGATTGAACTGGAACAATTTAGCTTTTATTAAGTAAAGAAAAGAAATATTAAGGTTATACATGTAGTAATTTAACAATGTTTGTTTATGTCCTTTTAGGACTTTACCATGTTTCTGAATAAATATTCTTTTTATATGTGTTTCTTTCCTTTGAAACAATTTTAAAATAAAGGTTAAACATTTTCTGAATCAGCACCCCCCACTAATTTTTAGCCATGAGCTGTCACTGGTGATGATTGAATAGGCACATACACAGAAAGTATTCTCTGACGAGTCTAAGGGGCTTCAGCAGCAGATAAAAATAATGAAGTCCTTGAAATAGTAAACTGCATTTAAATTAATAGCTTAAATTAGCGAAATTTCATGTTGACATGCAAAGAATTGGGCTCAAAACAACAGAAGCTTATTACTAATAATTTAACTCTGCTATGAAATTTGTATGTAAAAAAAATAACTATCTACATAAACATTCTGAAATCAGTCATTGGACAGCTAAACCTACATACATGGCAAGCATACATTAGCACTTGACTACAACATATTGAAATACAAAATGAAATATCATCGATATGTTCTTTTAAAGCAAAAAAAATTATATATATATATATACTCTTGATAAATCAGTTAAGGGGAAGTGTTTCCAAGAAACAACAGAAATCAAACCGACAAACTGTTCACTAATACTTTTACTAAAGATGTATGATCAAATGGTTACATGACCGAAGTGTGGGAAAAAAAGGTGGTGAGGTCTTGTGCTAGTCACATAATCCCATTATCAATGTATAGATTATAAATTTATTGCTCTTTATCAACTAATGTTAATACATATTTAGTCCACCCACGCTTTTAATTTTAGTACTGTAATGATAATTTATATAAATATGCGTATTGTTATAACACTGTCCTTGCCATCGGTAGGGCGCAACGATATGGAAATTATCCTACACCAGCGCCAGCCCCGTAGCCAAGGGGGTGGGGACACTGGGAGGCGTGCCCCCCCCGCTTAAAAAAAATAAAGAAAAAGTAAAGGTCCTCCCTTGCTGGGTATTGGTGCCCCCTGCTTACTTTGACCTGGCTACGGGCCTGACCAGTGAACCGTATGACATCAGAAGATGATGAAGCCCACTGTAAGAAGAGTGGCCATTGATTATTTATAAATTATTAAATGCTTTTAATCAGGCCCGTAGCCAGTAATATTGGATTGGGGGGGGGGGGCCGAAGACATTTTCGGGAGGGGAGGGAATTTTTTCGGGGGGGGGGCTGAAGAATTGATCCTAGGGCACTTTGACGGGGGGGACAAAACATTGAAAATTGGTCTTAGAACAAAACATATTTCAATAATTTAATGATGTATTACCTAAACTTGCGATAACGGGGGGAGGGGGGCAATGTCCCCCGGCCCCTCCCCCTAAATCCGCCCCTGGTGGGGTAGAAGAAATGTTCGGGGGCAAAAATGGAGGCGCAAAGCGCCAAAAGCTTGCAAGTGGAGAGGAAAGAAATTTTTTGCAGTTTCATATCTGAAATGGTGCATTTTAGTACCGATTGTTTAGCTATTAATTAGAAATATATAATTTTAACTACGTTTCAATAATGCATGGCATGTTGCAGTTTTGTTAAAAATAATTTAAATAGTAAAGAGTTTTAATGATAAAAATTTATTGAGGCTGAGCAATTTCTGATTCCTGTTATAAATATATTGACCATTTGTTCTGCTACACAATTGTTACATAATAGATATCTGATTTATTTTATTATACTGTTGGTTTAACGTACAACCCGGGAAGAACGACAAAGATCACGAATATAGCTTAGCTTTTTGTGTGATATTTCTTATAAAATATTGAAAACAGATATAACAACAACAGTCGCAAGTATTCAATTTAAAATAAATTAATTCTGCTAAAAAGTAAATTTGCAAATTAAATAACATCACTCAGAAATCACGTAGTTTGTACTCTATTATTTTATTATACATATGTATAAAAATGAAGTCAGAAGTCAATGTTATTTTATTAACTTATTTAAGTTGCTAGTTGTCCTCAGAAGATATCAATATATAAAACTATTTTACAAGGTTGCGAACAGGCCCATCGACAGAAATTTCGGGCCCCTAGACAGGGGTGACACGGGCCCCCGTGCTAATATTAATATGTTAAAAAGTTGATTAGCCAGTTCATTCCGGGTCCTTAAAACTCACCGGGCCCCTGGGCATTGGCCCCACTCGTCGGCACTGGTTGCGAACTTGTATTATAATACGTTTCAAATTTGCAAACGTCGTGGTTTAGCACTGAATTTACCTAAAAATGCTTCAGCATTCAGATTGTCTGTTAAGTCTTTTTCAAATGCAAGCAGGAAAAGATTGCTTAGACGCTTTTGTAACATTGATCTGCGATATGGGGTGAGCATTCGTGTGAGGGTTGAGAAACTGTCCTCACACACGGCTGTTGAAGCCCCAAATGCCAATGCTGCCCAAAATACCCAGAAGTGAACTTCAATAAGATTCAATCTTTTATGCCCAAAAATTAGATAAGCTATATATGTAAGTAAAATAGCCTGAATGATTGCCAAAATATAAACTTTTAAGTTTTTATTATTATTGATTTATTGAACAAAAAGATTGATGTTTTATAGCCGTTATTATTAAAATTTTGTCAAAAAGCTCAAATCATGCACGGGGGTGGGGGCTCAGGTCATGAACGGGGGGGCTCAGCCCCCCACCCCCCCCCTTGGCTACGGGCCTGCTTTTAATTGAACCTACGCCTGAGTGCTTGATGATTGAACGGAGAGAGCTTTTAACAGTATGATTTAATGAATAATTATTTTTTTTTTATTTTTAGTGCATTTTAATAAAGTTTTTTTTTTAATTTGATACTTTATAGTTTAAAATAATTTAACATTTTTTGCACACTTTAGCCTAATTTAGATGGATCATATGACTAAAAATACCTTCAACATTTTACACACCAATGTCATACTCAATCATACTGTCTAATTTACTTTGATATCCTAATCTTCATCCTTCTGCCTCCCCCTCCCCGCTTTGTCTGGCCCTCTTTGCTTTTTTTACTCTACTTGGTAACATTTTGAAAGTTTGGATCTATAACAGAGAGTTCAATGTTAAATATTTCAGTAACGGTTGAGTAACCTCTCAATTTCAGACAGACTCTGGCATCAGCCCCGTAGCGTGAATATTCTACAGCAGGGGCCAGGCATTCTACAGCAGTGGCCAGGCAATAGCGGGGGGGGGGGGGCAGGTAATACATTTTTCTAAGTAGAACAAATATGCAGGGGGTGCAAGACAAAACTCAGGGGGGCCCGGCCCCTCTGCTCCCAACCGCACGCTAAGGGCCTGTCTGGCATACTGTCATGTAAATCACAATTGCATGCTGCATAGATGACAAATCAGACTTATGAAAAATTTTAATCGTCGCAGCTATATATAATAGAGACAAATTGAAACGTCTGTTAGTGTAATGGTGGACAGGCACCGGCGGCGGAACGAAATATTTTAAGGGGAGGCAAGCCAAAATTCGGGGCGGCGCCCCCCCCCCCCTTGAAAATTTAAGGAGGGGCAAGACAAAATATGACCGAAAGACAAATTTTACCCCCTTAAATCAATAATAGAATATAGTAATTATGTAGCAAGAATTTAATCGATATTATTAAAAAATAATATATTTTAAAAAAATGAATATTGAGCACTTCTGTCGTCAACTGATTCTTAATGTCAGTTTGTTTACAAATTTAATAGTGAAAATAGATCAGAAAATTACTGATAATTATCATGAATGATGATGAATATGGAACTGGAAACGGAAAACTCAATAAACAAAAAGTAATTTATGAAAAGATAATAAATAATTGTATTTTCTTTAAAAATTACATTTGCCGCCATTCGGTAGATGGCAATACTTCTCTATACTTATAAGACGCATTTGCTATCTGTCTGTCTGTTCCCTTAAAACTCAAGATCCAGACAACCATAACGTGAGATTTGGTACAAAAAGACTGTCAAACTGTCTTTTTTCAATATGTGAACCCCCCCCCCCCCCCAGCATTTTTGCTGGTTGCGCCACTGGGTACACGTACACAAAATTACATGGGGAATGTTCTTAAACAGGTTTCGTTCCATCTCAATGGGTACTTTAATTGTAATTAATTATTTTGGATATCAAAGACATGAAAATTGGCAAACTTTTACCCCGATTTCAGGTTTTACGAGCTTCTCTCCCACATAGCTAACTTACTATGAATATGATCGGTACGGGGAACCAAATATCACATTACTTACTACATTATTACATTCCATTCCTTCATCCATAGGAATTGTCATCTTTTGCTACAGTCATGCCTAAGAGAGAGAGAGAGAAGGAGAGAGGGAGGGAAAGAGGGAGGGAGGGAAAGGGGGAGGGAGGGAAGGAGAGAGAGGGGGAGGGGAGAGGGGGGGAGGGTGGGAAAGAGGGAGAGAGGGAGGGGAGGGAGGGAGGGAAAGAGGGAGGGAGGGGAGGGAGGGAAAGAGAGAGGAACTGCTAAAAATCTTGTGTATCACATTGCTTTAAGATAAATGTACCCTTTTATTGCATGCAAATAAACCCTTTTTTACGCGTCTTATTTTAAATCTTAATTAAACGTCAAATTACGCTTCTTAAATAAACAGAAAACATTATTTTAAACCCGGGCAAAGCCGGGTACTTGCACTAGTTTTAAAATATGCCACAACAACTCTCAATAATGTGATTACTATAAAATGTCAATTACTTATAATTTCTTTCAAATATTAAATTTAAGAAATAAATCAAATGAATTATGAAAATGAATATGATTCATATAAACTAAAATGAATTACAAAGTTAAAAAAGTTAAAAATTGGGGGGGGGGGGGGCAGACTGGAAATTCAAGGAGGGGCGCCGCCACCCCTTAAAAGTTTTAGGGGGGGGCGCTGCCCCCTGCCCCCCTGCTACGCCGCCAGTGTGGACAGGTCATCTTCTGACTACACGAAAAATTTTAAACAATTGTGAAAGGATTATTTATCTTTTAAATCATTGCTCCATATTTCATTTAAAGATTTACGGCAAACTTGGTTTCCTCAATTTGACTCGCTCAATATTGACTCTATTTGAAAGTCCAAACAATCTATTACAGTCCAAGTCAATTAATTTACAGAGTGCCAGTGCACTGATTGATTTGGTTCTAGAGTCAGTGAAGAAGTTACGTATTGATGATGAGTTTAATAAATTATTTGATTTGATTTTTGTAAAATAAACTTTCAAATACTAGGTCTTGCAACGATAGCAAATAACTTGACAAATAAGACACCTACTTCTCAGAATACAAAATATACTAGAACAGCTACGGTGCCAGCTAGATACAGCAACTATGTTATTACGGGGGAAAAAATCAAAATGTACCAGTACCAGATCAGATTCGACAAGTTACAATTTCTGAGTTTATATAACGGAGTTCTTGATGGAACGATCACAAAAATATAAAATCGATTTAATGCAAAAAATATGGCGTTCTTAAATCTTTGAAATCACCGACGTCGTTCAATGACAAATTTATTAAACAAAAATAAGCTCTATGCATTAGTTAAATTGTGCGCTGTTGATCTGACAATTGCATCTGTAAGTTCTGAAAGTGAAGCAGCTAAACCATTTCTGGAAACGAAAAGAAAATATGGGTAAAACGTAATTTGTGACGTATTAAATGTAGGTCACGTCTGCACATTAGGTAGGTCCAATAAATTAGCACCCATTTCTTTACCTAAGTGAATATAACCTAATTAATCGTATGCAAAAATGCAACAGTTAAATTGATTAGGAAGGGGTGTCATTAAACACCTAGATTTCCCGGACAACGCCGGGCTTAATAGCTAGTATTCACTATATTGACACTGTAACAATAGCTTTAGATAGATCCATACAATTTTAGAACCACTGGTTCAGTTGGTTAGTCAACATTGAAAACTCATGGATCCAGGATACAGACATATGTTTTGATAACTAGAATTCCAGTGGTTGATCTTTGTTTAGGGTAAAATTGGTTGTCATCACAGGTCTAAGACCCCAGAGGCAGGTGACGATATATGTAATTAGGCAGACAAAGGAATACTAGCCCAGAGTGAGTTTTTAGCCGCACCAATCCCTAGGCTGGAATAAGAGTCATCAATATGTAGATGAGTTAGAAAGGATATTAGGTGGCCAATCAAAAGTTCTGGGGCTTTGGGGCACGTGATAATTCACCATCACATAAATAACAGAGGTAACGGAGATTTCGGGAGACCGACAGATCGACAGACTGACGATAGAGACATCAGGACACCAGTTGTAGAGATAGTTAGAGGAGAAGTTAGTGGAGAAATAATAGAGGCACAAGCTATCAAGTTATTGCGTTTTACAGTACACATTCAAAGTCTATTTTATTGAAGTATCTCTGAATAATTCTTTCGGGAACTAAGGATACTAAGTGTCAAAGTATTGCCAGATAATTCCTTCGGGAAACTGGAATACTACGTGTTATATTGTGTACGAAGCATTTGTGAATACTGCTGCACATAAGTTCATACTACATGTTTTCTTATTGTTGAATAACTATAATTGAATCGTGGAACTTTGCCTCATTGATTGGTGTGTTGTTTGAGAGTGCAACGAGACTGAACGCTACTTAAGATTATAAACCAGTTATGATATCGGCAGCTACATAAAACCAGTATAGTTATCTGAAGCAGCAGTGAGGAACACACAGTGTTACATTGGAGAAGCATTACATCAACAAGTACATAACGTTCAAAACATATATAACGTTACATTTGGTGGAACAACGATAGTACCATGACGTTGACAACTCCAACGTTAAATTGGTGTCTACAACAGTATCCATCACATACATAACATTATATACAAAAATATAGTGTTACATACACCATTCACATAACTTTGACATAACAATTATACAATTTTAATGATCGTTTTTCAGTTTCACTTAGTTGTTATGG
Organism: Bulinus truncatus; assembly: GCA_021962125.1. Classification (NCBI taxonomy): domain Eukaryota; kingdom Metazoa; phylum Mollusca; class Gastropoda; family Planorbidae; genus Bulinus; species Bulinus truncatus. The sequence continues at coordinate 1,122,584 of JAGDYQ010000177.1, read as the reverse complement.
TTCAACTAATATGTTAATAATTAAATTGCTGACATTAACGAATTATTGAATAAAATAAATTCAAAAATTAAATGGTACAATATTGTACTATAATATAATGTTCATGAAATTTTGAAATATCCCTTACAAAACACATACTTTCAGACTAAATGTACTTCACCATTATATTTCTAGAACTCGCGTACGAACATAAAAGAGACCCAAAAAAAAAATGTTCGCAAGGGACGGGCTTTTTGCCCAATTTTCAGTTACTTTTTCACTGCCCCCCCTCCTGCTATTGGCCTGGCCCTGATGTAAAATTTTCACGCTATGGGGCCTAACCCCAATGACTAGGATCAGAGTTGTTCATAGATATTTTTTTGGCCCATGGCAGAGAATTCAGGAGTTCGGGGCCTAGGCAAAAGTGCCTGACAGTGACATCTTGTCATCAGATTTAATAGGAATTTATTCTTGAAGGGGTTCATTCTGGTTTGCTTGCACCACCTCCTATAAGTCAATTTAATCAGAAACTGATGTGTAACTTAAATAAAGATGGATATTATTTTATTATATCTATAACTGTAGTTTACAGGGGGTAAAAAATCATGATATTTCCTTCTTTTTTTCTTTTCGTGTGATGTGATGGTGGTTTTATGTAAAAATAAAAAAAATCCTAAACAGATGGGGTAGCATTTGATTAATGTACATCATGAAAGAATATACTATTGAAGTATTTTTACACAATAATACTAATAGTTCAGCCAAGTACAAAAATGGGGTGTCAGTATTTTTAGACGTTTGTAATATCTGAGAAAAACATTTTGCTAAAATCGTTGCTGATATTATAAGTTCTTAAAAACAGACATCAATTTAATCGGGGGGGGGGGGGGGGGGACACTTTCAAGGTAATGAGGGAGGAAAACACACATGCCATGGTAATGTAAATTGGATATACTTTGATTAGATTTTAACAAATAATAAAATAAACAGTAAATAAACAACTAGTTCACTATTTTCCAAATAGCCATTATTTTTATAAAGTATAAGCAATTTCGTCGACCCCTTTACTTGCAACACGTTGGTGCAATATTTTTGTTTACAATAAGTTACTATAAATAGTTTTTGTTAAGTGCGAAAATAATAATTCTGCAAACTAGTTGTGTAAATTGTAAAGTTAGCATTTATTACAATAGTAATTTTTCAACATTTACGTACTTTGAATTAAATTACGTATCTAAATCTGACTTTGGAAATTCCGAATTTCTACGTCTAGAGTTTTTATTCGAAGATATACTGAAAGATATTTTTGGACCGCCGTGTAGTCCTTAGTGCGAGCCCCAAGATCTGTCTTTTCATTTGTAGGCTTCATACAGCGACAATGCCTGTAAGTCAAAAAACTGATTTTCACTCATTTCTTGTTAATTTTAAGCACTAGAAACTTAAAATTTCTATCATCTCATTTAAAATAGTAATTATTTTTTCACTGTATTTTTTTCGCTCCATTAAACATAAGTTTTAAATCAAAATTGAAACGTGTTTTCATTTATTTACGCAATAGCCTGTTATCGATATGTCAAAGTTAGCTTTCAAAAATTATTCTAATGTACTTGTTACGTAATCAAAGTTTAAATTTGAGAAATAATTAGTTTGCTCGTATTATTTACAGCGCTGACAATGTTCAGTCAATAATAATTTCGTTCCCGTGCTTAAAATGACAGAAGTGCGCAGTTATGCATTACCCATAACTTGACATAAGCATGTTACATTTTTTTAGATTGTTTATACTAGGTTAGGTACTTTGATAAAAAATTCAAAATGTATATAACATGTCAAATCATACATAGATCAATAGAGCTCTAAAAATGCTTTAAAATGATACCTTGTTTAAGTATGTATGTCTTTTGGTTATTGAGATATTCAATTTCTTGTGCCGAAAAACAGGCCTTTTTTTACTATAGAAAAAGTCAAGAAAATTGTGGCCCGAATTTTGAGATTGGGCTACTAAAACTGACATAACTTTTGAACCATTTAAGCTAGCAGGCTCAAATTTTCACCACTGATAAATGATCCTATTTACTTATAAAATAAGGTCAATTAAACATATTTAAGTGATATTAGTCTATGCACTTAAAGAAAAACAAATACAAGTGCTATACAATTTTAGAAATGAAAAATACTGGAAAGCAGCAAAAACTAAATAAAAATGGTACAAGCCTACAATTTTCACCAAACATAAGTGGCTGCATGCATTTCATTTTGCAATGAAAAACAACTAAAATCATATTGGTTTAAAAATGACTAGCAAAAAAAATCATTATTATAAGGCAATATGATGAATAACTCAAAAAATTAAGTGCCTGGGTTTTGAGATTGGGCTACTAAAACTGACACAACTTTTGAACCATTTAAGCTAGCAAGCTCAAATTTTCACCACTGATAAAGCATCCTATTGACTTTTAAAATAAGGTCAATTAAACATATTTAAGTGATATTAGTCTAGGCACTTAAAAAAAAACAAATACAAGTGCTATACAATTTTAGAAATGAAAAATACTTGAAAGCAGCAAAAACTAAGTAAAAATGATACAAGCCTACAATTTTCACCAAACATAAGTGGCTGCATGCATTTCATTTTGCAATGAAAATCAACTAAAATCATATTGGTTTAAAAATGAATAACAAAAAAATCATTACTACAAGGCGAAAAGGATAAAAATACTAAATTTACAAAGAAACATAGATTAAAAAATTCCAAGATGCATGCTTCAGTGCAAAAATAATTGTGCATATTTCATTGTTGAATGACAAAGCAAATTTTAAGAAATAATTAAGATTACTGCATGCAATTATACAAACAATAAATAGTCAATTTAAATTATGTATGTCATATTAAAAAAAGTTTTAACACTTGACAAAACTGAAATTTTTTGCCAAATAAAATCATGGATTTAAATAAAATGTATTTCATTCTTAAATGAAAAACCACTTCACACATGTGATAAGAAAAGATATGTGAAAGAGCCAAATTTACAAAGCAATAAAAGAGAATAAGTCACCAGTGAAAATTTTTATATCATACGTTTCCCAGCAATTCATAAAAAAATTACATTGATACAGGTGTTTTTACAGCCTATGACTAAATCATTATTTAATGATAAAAGGAAATGATTAGAAAAAGATGCAAGGGCATTACATAGAATTAATTCAAGTTAAAAAAAAATTAAATCATTCAGAACAGCATCTGTTAAAATACTTTCTAAAGTTAGTTTTACATCTTCGGCATCCTCTTCATTTTCATGCATTTTCCAGTAAGCTATCCTGATTTTTTTCCCTGGAGATGCTGACTTCATGATAATCTTTCCTTGAAAAAGGGTATCTTGTCCATCCACATTCCAGATGTGCTGAAAGCGAGCGCCTTCAATTTTGTTAGGATTTGAATCCAAGAGATCTTTTACTTTATTTTTTTGATAGGCACTTAAAGCTAGAAAGATTTTCTGCTCCATCAAATTAGGGACATTTTGTTCGAGCAGAAACTTTATCTCCTTGCCTACTCTTGATCTGTGTACCATGTCTCTCTTCTGCCCTTTTTCTTTTAATCTGTCACAGATGGCCGCTTCCATTTGACCTTTTCTCTCTTTACTGATTGTCCATATTGTAGCACCTCTTTGGATCGAAAATTTAACAATGGCATCCTGCTCATCTGTGGGCTTTGTGCTTAGCCATTCTAATGTTTTATTCACTTGAAATTTTGCCTTTCCATCCAGAAAAGAAATGCTGGCATTAGGGGCTCTTCGTGCTAGAGAGTCTATTATCCCCAATGTACGTTCAGCCCAAATGTTGTGGGCAGGAGCACTGGCTGCTTTGACCTTCAGTTCCTCTGTTGGATCTGCAAGATCGCCAAATAAATAGCGAGACATTTGTCTATTTAAAACATTTGACGTGGCAGTGGCCACTAGATTTATTATTTCATTGAGTTGGACAAAATTTGTATTGTCGACTATTAACAATGCAGACAACGTGTCATCTAAAATAAGAGGCCGTCCAAATGCATCAAATGTGGTGCTGATTAAATATTCTGGCTCAGCAGCAATTCTTTCAATGAAACTTACAGCTGTCTTAATTTGTTGTGCCTTAAATTAAAAATAAATTAAATTTTGAAATAACTAGAATATCAGTTTAATAAATAAGTATATTAAGTCTTGTCTATTTAAAAAAATAGATTTACCATATCAAGATGATTTCTTTGACATTCAGATCCATATACAATGGCCATCCATGGCCCAGTCACCATTTTCCCCCAAAGTCCCAGCACCTGAAGTTGAGCCATCAAGATGTCATTCTTCAAGTCTTCCAGTATTGCACTTCTCAAAGTAGTTGTATTGTTGCAATACTTTTCTAGGTACTGAATGAGCAACTGCTTATGTCTGTACACCACTCCAGATGAGTGAAACAGTATATGAAGCCTATTGCCCACATACCTAGGAAAAGTACTACATGGAAGTCCATTTTTCTTTAAGAAGGACTTGAAACCTGATGGGTCACCCTTGGCTTTGTATCTGAAAATTTAAATATATTATACATTGAATAGCATATAAAAATATGTAGAATTTATACTTAATTTACGTTTGTTTGGCTAAATAGTAAAATACTTACCTCAACTTTGAAATGGAGTAAAGAAGATTTGCTGCTTTACAGTCTGAACCATATGTCTTACTTGTGACTGCGTTCGTTTTGGTCAATTCTTTTCTGACTTCACTCGCTATTCCATCCAGTGGATGTAGATGACAGTGTAGCTCAAGCAGCTCAGTTTCAAGTACAACATTAAGTTGTGAAATAGCTGCATGATTAGCTGATGCTCTGTCAGTGAGGGTTGAAACAATTTTCCCACAGATTTGCCTTTTAACAGGGTCTTTATTGACAGAGTAAAAAACACTATATGTTTCAGCTAAGTCATCTAAAGTCTGCAAAATATGCTGAACGTAATCCTCTGCCTTACCTCCAGGTAGTTCTGCAATGCTAGCAGTCAAAATATTATTTTTTGTGCCAAAATGAATTTGGTTAATATGGCTACCTTTCAAAGAAGTAGCATCAAAAGCCAAAGTTGCACAGTCAGCCACAATCAAAGTATCAACAAGCTGAAGATCTGCAATAGCGCCCATTTCCCTGCTCATCTGAGCAATTGTTGATGCATTTGGCAGACTTTCAATTGTAACATTTGGACATAATGATGCACAAGCCGTTATAACCTTAGAAATAGAGTTTACTGGTACATTGCATTCAATGCAGCTGTAAATGATCAGCCGAATTTTAGAATGGAATTGCTTCTTGTTCTCTTTAGTAGACAAAACCTTCTTCAACTCTAATATTTCTTCGGTCAAAGACTCCATCTTTTTCTCCATGCTGTAGACAGTGTAGTCATGGCTCTCAATTTTGGTTTGTAGCGCTGCTGCATACATTTTACCGGTGGCAATTTCTTTTTTCAATTTAGTGTTTTCCTTAAGAAGGAACTGACACTTCAAGTGTGACTTCTTCAAAGATTTATGAAGACTTGAGAGCACTTCTTCCAGTTGTTTTGTTTTCAACTGATACCTTGAAATTCTGGAGGTTTTTCTTTTAATTAAATCATTTACCCTCTTGACTTGGTAAGTTTTTTTTATTCTTATCCTTTCTCTCCTTTCAAATCTTCGTTCGAAGTTTAATTTTCTATTCACAGCCAACAGTTCACTGTTAGTCTGTCTTTTATATTTGCATGACTGGCAGTCTCTTTCAATCCTGGTTTTAACAGGAGAAATGAAGGGAGGATGCTTAGGCTGTAATGATGGTAATGTATGTTTCCTTTCAGGAAACTTGAATTCAGAATCAAAGAACTCCACAATGTTATTCCAATTGTTATGGATATTTCTTTTATAGAGCTTTACTTGTTCATTAATTCTAGATACTTTACTTTTTACAGAAGTAATATGGCAATTACTTTCTGCCATTGTCACTACATGCTCAGCTGTTTTACTAACATTTTTTCCTAGTTGCAGGAAAATGTAGAAAATAAATCCATTTGTGAATTTGCTATCTTTATGAGACTCAAGAAGATTCTCCATGTCCTTTAAATTCTTCAACTTTAGAGTATTTGTATTTTCCATTTTCCTGAAAATAAAATAAAAGAAGTTAATGTTTTAAAAAGTTTCTGAAATAAATGTTTAACCTGAGTAAAAATCACTACTGTTATAAGGCTCCAATGAATATTTAAAAAAATTAAATTATAGCATAATTTTATTGATATATTAGACTTATTACTTATAGTAGTTTGACATAACACACAATATATTTCTACCAGATACTACTGTGGATAAAAATATTAGTGTTTTTATATTCAGAACACATACTAGATTAAAAAAAACGTAACTTTGTTAAAGGATGGCAGTTAAAAAATATTGATTTTGAAGGATTACTATGTATGGATTTAATGTTAAGATTAGCGCTGCCCGCGGTTGCCGTTATCGATAATAGGTAACTTTTATCGGCAAATAAGCGACTCGTCAAGAACACGGTTTTTTAATTTTTTGAGCAGTCAATCAACATAAAAATGATTAAATAAGATATTTAGAATATATTAACAGTTGATCGATCAATAAAAACATTGGGTCGCGACCTAATTAAAAAATAAAAGCAAAATTTATCTTACCTTATTTTGAAATGTTGATTCCTCAAAACGAAGATGGCGTAGTTAACAAAAAAATTCACACAGATTAACTTAAGGATAAGTTCTTTTAAAATTATGGCAAAGTAAAAATAAAATAATGAGTAAATTAAAGCGTTTCAGAAAATCACAGTACCACTGGTTCTAACTGTTGCCAAACATGGCTTATGTAGCATACGGAGATTTTCAAGGCTATTTCCGGGTCGTTTGGGCACGGATATCATAGTACCTAACTAGGTCGGTTGATTATCTTTGTTTTACTCCCTGAATACTTTTTAACTGCCTGAAGAACTTTTAGTTCACATTATTTGCTTAATGAAAAAAATTAGTTATGAAAAATTCTATTTTTTTTTTAAATAAACATTAAAGTCAAGTTATTGCATAGTTAAGATATTTTTTTTTTTTTTTAGTTTATTATGTTCAATTATTTCTGATTGTTTCATTTTTACTTTTTTGTAGCTCGCTAAAGACCTCTTGCATCCATCTCTTGAAGAAGAGAAACGCAAATGTAAACTAAAAAGATTGGTACAGAGCCCAAACAGTTATTTTATGGATGTCAAATGCCCAGGTTGGTATTGTTATTGATTTTCCATACTGTCTTTTAAGACACCTGTTACATTTTACAAATAAAATCTGAATTGTAATTTATTCTAAAAATCACCTTGTAATGGTTTTATTTACTCAAGTAGAATGCAGATTTTATCTGTAGCATAATAATTTTTCACCACGGTTGTGTACAAGTGTATTTTTTTTTGTGTAAGGGCATACAAAACAATAAAAAATATCTTTATATATTTTATTTTTATAATAGCTAAAGTATGTTTGTTTACTTATAAACATTCCCATTACAGAATAAGATCCACTAGGTAGATTTTGAAGATTTAAAAAGTGAAATATATTTTGCTTTTCACTTTACCAGAATATACTTTTGTTGTTTACTTTCTATTGTCATTCACATGGCCCTGGAAAAACACCATTGAGCACTACACAGCTTGGGAACATCCCCATCCCCCCATACTTAAAATTAACAAGACATCTTTTTGGATGCAATTATTAAGACACACAATTTGTTAAAAATGCATATTCCGACCAAGGTTCTTGTATGTAGATTTTTTCTTACTATGCATTGTTTTACCCTTTTTTCAATATGGTTTATTTTTTGGGAAATTGTTTTAACCTTATAATACTTTTTTTTCAGGCTGTTATAAAATCACAACAGTTTTCTCTCATGCTCAGACAGTTGTATTGTGTGTTGGTTGTTCAACAGTTTTATGCCAACCAACAGGAGGAAAGGCAAGGCTTACAGAAGGTAATAGCTATATCTAGAATATCAAAGAGCAGCATTTTTTTTTTATTAAATTTTAATACCAGTTCTATGATAGCTTTAAGTGGTTTAAGTTTAACAAGGATAAGCAAGGATTTATATTCCAACTGAATTTTTAATTATTAGAGTGAAAATAAAACTTATTAGAGGACCAGATTTTTGTATGGAAGCTGTGATGCGATCTTTGATTTGCAGTAGTTAGCAGAATATTTCTGATTGATAAGTAAACTGCTAGTAAACAATAAAAAAATTACTAATTGCAGAAAAATTGACCTTCACCGTAAACTTAGCGCAGATGGATGGATGTGTATTATTTCTGTTGTTACTTTATTTATCGATTGACTGCCAATATTATTATTAAACCTTCTGAGTTGCAGTCTTAGTCACTATTGTGGAATCAATCTAAATATTTTTTCTGTAAAAGAAAATTTACCATCAAAGGAATTTTGTACTGGGATTAATAAAATGTAAAATGAGCAGTTATTATTAGCTCTTATTTAAGCTAAGTTTTTTTAAGCTACAATTAAATATTCAAAGCAACTAATACTTTTAACTGGCAGCCATTAATGTTGTTTTCAATTTTACTCTTCCCAGGCTGCTCTTTTAGGAAGAAGCAACACTAAACAAAATAAAGTCAGGCTGTTGGCTGTTTAAGTGACGTGTGGTTGAATAAATTATGTTTCATTATAAATGTGTTTGAATATTTTTTCTTGTAACAATGACTGTGAAAGGTGCATAATTAATGATAAACTAGAATAAACCAGTTAATAATATCTATGTGCTGTAATTTTCATTTATAATGAGAGGTAAAACTATATTTATATCATGCAAAAATTGCTTTCCACCCCCTCCAGCCTTAACTGAGTTGGTCAATAGTTCACGGGTATTTTCTGGAGTAGAGATGCCCTGCCAAAATGAGAGAATGTGACCAAAGATGCTTGTCCCCATAGTGGTTTCATCAAATACAGCGCCTTCCAACAATATGAATTTAAATAAAAAAATTAACAAAAGTAGTTTTTATAGTAATATTGTTTTATTGCACATTTTTCAGTAGTTTGATATAGATTTATAACATCTCAATAAGTGTCCATGTATTGCACAAATTAATGGCACTTACTGATAACATTAACAACTCATGCCAGTTACCAGTTGGGTGTTGATGATATACGAAGAGCTACAAGCAAGAAAAGGGCTCCTAAAACAAAAACTTCGATAGCACATTCTCTGAAAGGTTTGAGTCAGTGTTTGAGAAGCCCAATTCATACAACAGAGACCATTAAAAGTTACAACATTTGACCAGGGTTTTTGTACATACAGGAAGACATTTTGATGTTGATTTTTTGTAAAGTATATAGTCCAGACAACTGACAAAAATATACAAAGAAAAGCTTGCTATATTATAGTATATTGAATGGCGACTACCTAAATGTGAAAATATGAATTGAAAATGTGGGCATATCAATTTGGTCTGTAATTTGACACTGTTAATGTAAAATGAACATGTCTCTTAAAGATTTAAAATGAGTATTTTTATCAGGTACAAACTTAGATATACTTGGGCATGCATTAATTTAAAACATACAATACTTGATATAACTTAAAATAAAACTAAATTAAATTAACTTGCAATAAAAAAATACAGATTGCACACAGATGATACAGACTATGTACACTTTGGTAATACTGTTTGGTAGAATCATTTCCTGAATATAGTTAATACATGGGTTGACATCAAATTCCACTGAAAAAAAGAACAACACAATACTGGCAAAATAAAGGTGTACATAGTTTGAAGCAAAATAATTATTACATAGGTCTAAATACATAGCAATTTCATATATTTTTAAACTCTTATTTTCTCTTTGGAAAAACTATTAAGTGGATGCTGTATTATAAAAATCTAATATATATATATATACATATACTGTAATTGAAAAACCTAATACATGTATTCTGTAATAGAAAAAAAGGGTGTAATGTATATAAAGATTTAATTTTATTTGCTTTTTTCATAGCCAAATTTTCTCTTAGGATTTCTTATTTTCTAAATGAAACCTTTTGCAAAATATTTTATTGACAAGTAGTAAATAAATTTACCATAAATAAAATATTGTAGAAGGTATAATCAACAATAATACACAAGTAGATTTGTAACTTCTTTCTTGTTACTTTTAGTATTGATCAAAATGATTAGAATATAGTAGAATGTAATATCAACCGCTGTACATAAGGAGATTCTAAAAACTTATTTAGCAGCATTCAAATAAAAAACCAAACATGGAATAAATAAAAAAGGATAAAAATATATTTATAATGAAATGCTATGCAGGTAGAAAATGTCAAAAATGTTGATAATTTAATGAACACTCAATACAGCCAAGCTAAACACAAGGCATACATCCACATAGATTATTTAAAAAAAATGATAGTACATGTAATGTATTTGTGAAGGGTAAAACTTTGGTTTAGCAATTATATACATTTCTTTGATTATAAGCACACAGCCAAAAATATTTAATACTGAGAATATTTATGGAAAAAAAGATTAGCTTTAAATTTATGAGCAAATTAGCCATAGAACATGAAAAAAATTTTGATACGGAACAAAGCAAATTGTTTACTATTTTATCTCTGTGTAAAAGTCAGTTTAAAAAGCTACAATTTTTTTAATCCATTAATATTGTTTATAGCTTGAAGCCAAGTTATATATATATATATATTATATAGTGATTATAATGTTCATATGAGAAGTAAAAAGAAACATGCATATGTACAAATAGGAAATAAAAATTTATTATTTCTTTGGTAATAAAAAGTTTGATCAAAAGGCAAAAATATTTGGCTGTATTTCTTCTCCTTATATTATTTTGCATGCAGCTGATATCTGGCAATGAGTTGTTCATGTTATCTTATCTGTACCACTGATGATATTAAATGTACTCCACATCAAGTCTGGAAATAAAAATTTTAAATAATTCATTAATCATACATTGTCAATGTAATCTGGTCTGCTTAAGAAAAATTTTGAACAATGCATGCAGAAATTTAATTTGATTTATATTTATTACAATATAGATAACCCAATGAGTTAACTATCATATGATGAAGGTCATTTTAATTATAACCAATGTGCAGATTAAAATACTGAATCAAAATATGCATATGCCTTGCACTCATCTGGCTTATAACCTATATGATACATACATTATTTTTTTGTGCCTAACTTATCACAGTAACTGTCATTTAACTGAAAACAAAGGAAGCCCAGGTAATAAGGCTTGAAAAAAAATAGGTTCTTAGGAAATTTATTATTTCTATAGCAATGGAATTAAATACGATAGATATTTACCTGGCTAATGGAGCGGAAGTATCTCTTATGTGTACTTGGTGGGGCAATGTTTTCTGAAGGGTAAAACCATTTCCTAATGTTGAGCCAGTGTAAAATATATATTGTTCTTGATGTGTGTCGCACCCAGATTGAGGGTGAAAATGACGTGGAATAGGTAAAGGTGACACATGATTGTCTGGCACAAATCTTCTGGTCACAGCTGGTGACTGGTTTATAGGCGTTGATGTGCCTATAGGCTGAGATTGCATTGAGTATTGATTAGTAGGCAACAACAATGATGACTGTGCCGGGTAAAAATTATAGTTCCCAGATGAAGCTTTGGAATTTCTTACCACATATAGAGGTTCTGTTTGCCTTGAGTGATTGTTATGGTCAGCCATTTGGTGGCAGACAGTTTCTCTCAAAGACCTGGTAGAATTCTGGCATTGTTGTGACACAACTTCACCTTTTCTGGATACAGTGTTTGTAACAAGGCCTGCGGCTGAAGATTCTCGTGAGGTAAAGACACCACTGTCATGATTTGTATTAGGGATGTTTGAGGTACAGATTCTGTCGTTAAAACCACTGACATTGAATACATTAGGGGTGGCATTAGGCTCATTTAATCTTTGGTTTGTAGCATTTGAATAGTCCACAGAGTTTTGTGGCAAATTGTTCGGTGGTGGTGGTGCTGAAACAGCAGTGGAATGTGCGCTGGGGTTTTGGACAAAATCTTGAATAGCTGGAGACCTAGACCTTGATCTAGGTCGTCTATATATGTTCCTTCTATTGAATCCACCCCTTTGTGGATGAGAATGTCTTGCGGGTGATCTATACAGGTTATAATTAGATGGTCCTGAGGTATACGGGGGAGGCGGCTCCTCCTTGAAGAAACATTGTGGATAATTTTCAGCATAACGATTTGTTGAGGACAGTGTTGTATCAGCTGGAACGTTGTTTGTAACACTCCGCTCAACACTTTGATTATAAGTGGTTGATTCTGGCATATTTTGATTTTCCGTATCATTGAGGCTTGGCACATTCTGACTGGTAGCTGGTACATTCTGACTGGTAGCTGGTACAGTTCTGTTTTCAATGGAGTTGACGGCTATAGACTGGCCCTGCTGCTCACTTGTTCTGTAACTTGGCGGAGCATTGGCTCTGATGAAATTAGTTCTTTCTGGATTCAGATTTCCAGCCCTAGCAGGGACTGAAATATAATGATTTAATATGGCCTCTTGATAAGTTGGCAGTCTTGCTGAGTCTGAAATTGAAAAAAAAAATTTATACCTAATTTTAATAAAAACTTGAATGACAATAAATTAATATTATATTATTTATTAATATTTATATTTGGCTCATAGTATTTATAATTTGAAAGATATATTATGAAGGGCAGGGCTGCAGCTAGAGATTTAAAAAAAATATTAATCAAATTTACTAAAACAAATCTCAAATTGAATAGCAGTTTCATTAATCACACACTTTTGTTATAGGGAGTATGAAAAAACATGCAACAAGTTTATAAAATTATTTTTTAGAACAGTGCAACACTCTAGCAGTGCTGGATACCTCTCAGATCAGCTGCTCGATGAAAAGACCACTCTCCACATCTTTCATCAGCCCTTGAAAATGCTGGATTGTCTCCTCCCTCACGTCTATGATTGCTGATATGGAATATGGACGTTGGTGACGAAGTAGGGCTAAGAGACATAATAAAACATTAATACAGTACACAATTTTGGACTTATTCAGATATAAGTACATGTATTAATAATATATACAGAATTTAACAGGTTTTACTGTAATAGAATAACCATATCTAGATAAGTAGATGCCAATGTTAATTTCATCAGTCATTTATAACCATATTTGGACATACCTCCTTGACCTGCAGCCGTTCTTTGACCTTGTCCTGATGATGATGACTATGAGGATGATCAAGGCCACCAGTAGCACAGCCCCCACCACCCACACAATGATGAGCATCTCCGATGTGTTGTCTTTGGTTTCTGTGGGGGGAAAGAAATACATACAGCACATGACTCCATGAGTTTCATCTACACATGTCTAAATTCAAATCTGATAACACAATTATGTCAACATATTCTAATAATATGTAGGGTGCCTTCGGATGAGTTCTTCCATCTACTCAGGCCCGTAGCGTGCGGGGGGGGGGACCAGGGGGCCGGCCCTCCTGCGTTTTGTCTGCCCCCCTGCTTATTTGTTCTACTTAGTAAATGTATTACCTGCCCCCATCCCCCGCTATTGCCTGGCCCCTGCTGTAGAATGCCTGGCCCCTTCTGTAAAATTTTCACGCTACGGGGCTGCATCTACTTGTTCTATACACGTGATTTCAGTCAATCCACCCCCCCCCCCCCATCGACCCATTTTGAGTTATACATATTTCTATTTTAAAATATGGTCTAAATGGGTTCAAATCACTCTTTAAAATGCCACTATAGAGCTCGATCAGGGCATTGCAGATAAAAGCAACAGCATCATCAACAACAACATAACCATAATGGTGCTGTGGTCAGAGAGGTCAACCTCCGGACTGGAGATCGCTCCTCAGGTCGATACTTTGAATTACAGATGTCCCACGTACTGACCATGCAACGATACTTTGAATTACAGATGTCCCACGTACTGACCACCAGCCCCGTAGCCAAGGTGGGGCACTGGGGGACCATGCCCCCCGCTAGGTGTGGAGTGCCCCCCCCGCTTAAAAAGAAGAAAAAGAGGAAAAAATAAAGAAAAAGTAACTAAAATGAGAAGGTACCCCCTTACTGGGTATTGGTGCCCCCCCCCCGCTTACTTTGACCTGGCTACGGGCCTGCTGACCATCCAACCACAAGAACACGTGTTTTTGTTTTTTTTTAATTGCAAGGAAAACTACATATACAAGGTGCCCAAAGGTTCAACTACGAGTACATGTAATGCAAAATGTACTCTGTGCGTGCGGTCACCGTACTGATGGCCTCTGCGGTGCAGAATGCAGAATGTCTGTAGTTTACAAATCTTAGGCTCCCGACAGTATCACCGAGTTTTTTTTTATTCAGCCGATCACTATATGTAAAGATGAGATCTCTTTTAGATCCTAAACAAAATATAAAATTCTGTGTCTTTCATTCATTTCCACCATAACCGAGAGTTCAACGGCCAGGGAGGCACAACGGGGTACATGGTGGGAACTTTCACCTTGACCTGAAAAATTCTCTAGCTCTCACTGGATATCAAACCCGTAGCCCTCAGGTCGACAATCACGCGATTTACATCGTTATACCACCCGTCCCCTCTCCCCGCAGATCATCGTTACCAACGTGTGCCTTTTAAGACAGGAAGGGTCTGACACCAGATGTATTTGAACGATGAGATGGAGAAAGCACGCAATCAACTTTTTTGTGAATTCGATCATGAGATATCAGCCGGGACTGGGAAATCCTAGGAGTGGATATGCAATAAGGTAGCTAGCTTTTGTGATCTAAAGTTATTTCTATAGCCGCACGTCCAGCACTACACATACTGAGGAGATTTCCGTACCAGATGTTATCAACTTATCTTAGCCCGATAACTAGGTTTGAATGGGTGACTGTGTGGCTATTCAATCAAACACCCACCGGTAGTAACTTCATGTGGATATTTAGTAAAATATGAGTTCACTAATTTTCATCACAGACATGCAGACAAAATGTCAAAAGATGATACACGTGTGTATATTTTCTGTGTGTGTGAAGTCCCTGTAAGGATGAGATGAAATCTCTTAGAGATTATAAACCACTAGTGGGACGATTTTTATGGTGCCCTTCTTTCATCCCCATCATAGCCGATAGTGCAATGGCCATGGAGGCACCAAGGAAGATATATCGGGAACTTGAGCCAAGACCTGAAAAATTTCCTTGGCCCTCACCAGAGATCGAACCAGGTACCTTCAGGTCGACAGTCGAGCGCTTTACCGCACGACCATCCGTCCCCTTGTATTGTTTCTGTAAAAGCATTCATATGAAGAGAGCCCCGGGGTGGGGTGGGTGGGGGGGAGGTCAATGTCCCGGTGCTCCCTTGCTCACACTGAACGTTGTCTACTCACGTTGTGAAGGACAGGCTGGGACGGTGGCATTCCACTTCAGGTCAGGCAAACACCTGAGTACGGCCACTGTGGTGTTCCTGCAGTAGACGGTCACCACCTGACTGACATCCCTCAGTGAGTTGTCGATGGAGTAGTTCTCTGGGGGGTCCTCCGTCACCGGCGGGCTGTCACACATGGCTACTGAATAGAGGAGGGAGGGGGAGGAGGGGGTAGGGAAGGGCATATTAAAATCTTTGTTTCAAAATCAGTGGGGATGAAATAAATCTAAACACTAATTTAAAATCTTATTGAAGTAAAAATATATAACTGTATAGCATAATCTAGGCAATAAATTATTGAATAATAATCTTTATACATTTACAAAATAAAAAAAATAAATTGCAAACACAAAGCAATATAATGTTTAACAATCACACAATCAAGATGTTAAGGAGGCACTAAATCAATTTAATTTTCAGAGGCGTACCTAGGGTGGGGGGATGAGGGTCTTAGTTCAAAAGTGCCCCGGGACCCAGCTTGAGGTGGGGCCCCAAAACATTTTCTTTCATTAAATATTAAGTACATTATCTCATGTCATGGTGTCGAATGTCACAATGCAGGGGCCCCCAAAGAGGTCAAACCCCCGGCCCCCCAAAGAGGTCAAGCCCCCCGGGCCCCCAAATCCCTTGGTTCGGCACTGTTAATGTTACACAATAACAAAATATAAAAAAAGAACGGAAGTTGTAAGTTCAAAGTCAACTTGTCAACCCCTACCCCACCGCAACACTTCTCTTTTTAACACAAATGGCCTTGACTTACATCATACATCCACTTATATATTTTGATTACCGAATAGATATATAAGGGGTTAACGGTTTGTACATGGAGAACAGTGAATGGACTAGATCAGTTTTTTGCTTACAACTGAGATAAATACGCACAGTGATACAACATCTGAAGTGACAATCTGAAGGGACATTACTCCACGAAGTCTATATAGTAGATAAACAATGAGTTAGCCCCCTTCCGTCTCCTAAAGCTACATCAAAGTCATAATTACTCATAATGATCAAATTGACTCTTCCGTGGTGCCTCCATGGCTATTGCACTATCGGATAAGGTGGGGATGCAAGAAGGGCACCATAAAGCTCCTATAAGTGATTTATAGGATCTAAGAGATTTCATCTCATCCTTACAGGGACTTCACACACACTCACACACACACACACACACACACACTGTTAGAACCAACATTCACATGGTCATTGGTCAATCATGTTGTTTTATTTGTGTTTGTATTTATGCAATACCATCTCACTGAAAGAATTCAGATGCTTAACTAATGTTCCTACAATGAGCTACATAATATATACTGAACCCATGAGCCACCATTGAACACATGAGCCACCATTGAACACATGAGCCACCATTGAACACATGAGCCACCATTGAACACATGAGCAATCATTGAACACATGAGCCACCATTGAACACATGAGCCACCATTGAACACATGAGCCACCATTGAACACATGAGCCACCATTGAACACATTAGCCACATATGGACAGATTACTTGTGACCTCGCCGAGATCGGAAACCCGTGCCATGCTGTGTCTTTTTTTTTCTATCAGTCAGGATAGAGTGAGGAAAAACCCACTGCTTTAAATAGGATACAAGCCAGAACAGTGAGTTATCTATTTGAAAAGAAATGTTGGACTGGATGCGATGGGGCTGAATTTAGAAGAGAATAAAGACAGCGGACATCGGCGTATCTAACCGCCGGTAAAAAAATAAATAATGTGCCGACTGACCATAACAATGACATTTTATTTTCGTCAAGTACGTATGTGTTCCATTTGTGTATGTGTGTGTTTGTGTGTGTGTGTGTGTGTGTGGGCTAGTAGCATTGTTGGAAGACAACGACAGCGAAATAAAGTAATACTTCACTTCCACACACCCAGTACAGTACTCCAGGGCGTCACCACCCAGTCCAGTACTCCTGGACACTCACGGTCAACCAACCACTCCCCCCCCACCCGCGGTCAATGTTTTTTTGTTCTCCCGGTAATTTAAAAAAAAATCTGATAGACACATTCAATGCCCGATGTTTGGACACGCGATTTATGATTCCAAGAGGTCACTGAAATGTCCACCTGGGGCCACTGCCGCCTCCACTCCCGCCCCCACGGTGTTTATATGAATAATGACAACCTCAAATAGGGTTAACAAAAAAAAAGAAGTGATGATTGATTATAGGTTCAGCCCTGTTGAAGCGGGCGTGTGACGCCCCTAAATGTGTTTTAAATTAGTGTCTGCATGTTGGAAGAGTTATGGGACGTCACTTGTAATGAGGAAGGCGATCTCCAGAGCAAGGAATGGGTGTGGTTAATTAACATCTGACCTTACAGCCAAATAGAGGCTATCTATCTATCTGTCTATCTACCTGTCTATCTACCTGTCTGTCTACCTGTCTGTCTGTCTGTCTATCTATCTATCTATCTATCTATCTATCTATCTATCTATCTATCTATCTATCTATCTATCTATCTATCTATCTATCTATCTATCTATCTATCTATCTATCTATCTATCTATCTATCTATCTATCTATCTATCTATCTATCTATCTATCTATCTATCTATCTATCTATCTATCTATCTATCTATCTATCTATCTATCTATCTATCTATCTATCTATCTATCAGTCTGCATGCCTTTATATCTGTCTGTCTGTCGTATACAATTAGTGTTTGTATCAAATGACTGAAAATGTCTAACACGTAAAATTAAACTTACTTCAATTCTTTTTTCAATAAGGAAAATACAATGGATTATTCAGAAATAGTGTTATAAATTACAATATCAAGTATATATATATATATATATATATATTTATCAATAATTGTATTCTTCTTTTAACATGTGGGTCGTGAAAACCGAAAAGTGTTTCTTTATGGGCCTGCCAACTCCAAAACCATTGGTTTAAATTTAGACGGGCATGATACCTAATTGGTGTATGATATATGGGATTCCGCGCAATGTTTGATGGAGCCCTCCTAAAACAATATCTCCCCCCCCCCATAAGTCACTCATCTGTGCATGCCTCTGTCCCAGTGAAATCCTTGACCTCTCATGACCTATTTCACGAATGGGGCTGATGGCTGTGACATCAACAGCAGCCGCCCTACCACTATTAATTCGGCACCAAAATATGATTTTTTTTTTCACATGACTGAATATAACATTACCCCTCCCCCCCCAAACCCCTAAAAATAATCAATTTCAACAGTCACGTGATCATAAAGAGTCCTAAAAAGCCCGGATGTCACTTCGCAAGTTTCTCTACAAAACGAAACGGACAGACACGCGCAGAAGAGTGGCAAATAAGGAACAACAACTCTTTTAATTTTTATCATTTGACAGTCGTTATCGTTCGTTACATCAAGTAAACACAGCACGAGGGGAGTTAATATTGACTCACTGTTTATCAATGGATGGACCTCGGGGGAAATAGCTCTGTCATCAAGGCAACGGAACCATTTTTTTTTGTTCGACAATGGAAAAAAAAATATGAGGGGGTGGGGGGTGTTATCAAACCGCTAGAGTATGAACTGTATTAGCGCCATTCAGGATATAATTGAAAAAAAAAATATTAGAGGGAGACAATAATTCATTTTTTTGGATCCAATTAAGTAACCAGCTTTAAATAAAAAATGGAGGTATCGCGCAATTGTTTACGAAATTACACATCCATTTACCAAAAATGGCATATTATTTGCATGTATAGCATATAATCAAATGCAATTTTAATTACAAAACGACCAGATTGTTTGTCAAGTGACATATTATTTAGAAAACAGTGACGTAATAAGAGAGAATGGAGAAGGGTAGAGGGGTTGTTCTTCTGGGTGGAATTTCTATCCGCCTTCAACGAACGACGTCTGCTGTACTTTATGGATATTGAATAGGGCGGCATTCTCAGAGTTAGCCCCGGGCGCCACTTATGGTAGGTACACCTCAGTTTGCTTTAAATGATGGCCTGATACCTGATGACGGTGTTGTACAACTTCTTGATAATAATCTACACAATATCTAAACACCAACATACAATTTTACCACGCCCGTTAATATATATATATATATATATATATATATATATATATATATATATATATATATATATATATATATATATAGGGGACGGGCGGTGTAGAGCGCTCGACTGTCGACCGGAGGCTCCCGGGTTCGAATCTCAGTGAGAACCTTAGCATTTTTTCAGGTCCTGGTGATAGTCCCCAAGTCCACCCAGCTTTAAATGGGTACCTGACTTTAAGTTGGGGGAGTAACTTTAAGTTGGGGGAGTAAAGGCGGCTGGGCGTTGTGCTAACCACACAACCTTTTCATATGCCGAGGTTATAGAAACAGATGAATTCTACACTTCATCTGCCCCGATGGCCCGTTAGGGTTAAGGGAACTTTACTTAATATATATATATATATATATATATATATATATATATATATTAATTCTAATTAATATGTTCTATTAATTGTGACACTCAAAGGGCCCCGAAAAGTACTTTTCTCTCTATATCTCTGCCTAGGGCCTCAAAAAGGCCCTGATCATGGAAAACAAAAGTAAAAAAATAAATGAATAAAGCTCATGTATTGAACACAATACTCCCATCTGAAAAATTTCAACTGAGACGTTTTATAGACATGAGTTGGAGTGAATAAAATAAATTTTAAAATTTGGTACAGTTTTCTCCTTTGAAACAAATGGACGACTGATTCTACTCAGTTTGAACGTGTATTAATGATATACAATCAATGTATTTTGGAATATACAATTGAAAACAATAATAACAATGTTTTTATAACACAGTGAGGGCGGATGAAACTGTATGCTGCCCATTATTTACTATGCTGCCCATAGTGCTTACATGGCCATTGCACTATCGGGCTATGGTGGGGATGAAAGAAGGGCACTGCAAAAATCGCCCCATTAGTGGTTTGTGGTATCTAAGAGATTTCATCTCATCCCTAAAGGGACTTCATGCATCACATCAGATACAAATTTGAGCTCTTCTTAGCTTCTAAGCATCCATGTCGATTGTTCCCGTGCTGAACGGAACGCATGCCATGTTATACGATTGAAATAGCGCAGAGTAGACTTATAGAGCACTTTGTCGTCATTTGAAATGCTGCTTGTGGCTCAGCTGTGATTAGGTACAGTTTATATATTATATGAAACGAACGATGGAGAAAAGGGGGTGGGGAGGTGGGTGGGAGGTAGTGGAAGGGTGGGAGCCAACGACTCTGTCTCAATTACGTCATTTCTGAAGAAGAACTTATGATTTTTGAACTCTCTATTTCCAACTCCCCTATCACTGTAATATACTCTGACTTATTTCAATCGAGTCATAAAAAAAAAAAAACAACAAAAAACTATAAAAGTTGAGGTGTTTTAAGGTGAGGATGTCTGTTATACAACGCACAAAAAAAAATTACATACAATTCCATTTAGAGGGTATGCAGGTGGAGAGAGTAAAGTTCCCTTAGCCCTAACGGGCCATCGGGGCAGATAAAGTGTAGAATTCTTCTGTTTCTATAACCCCGGCATATGAAGGGATTGTGTTGCTGCTTCCCCAACTTAAGTCATTTAAAGCTGGGTGGAGTTGTGGGACGACTTTGTCCTAAATTACATCTCGAAAAAAATTCAATACTTCTCACCGAGGATCGAACCAAGGACTCTCAGGTCGAAAGTCGAGTATCTACACCACTCGGCCATCCATGGAGAAGTTGACGCTATTTATTTAGAAGGGTGGGGTGGGGAGGGGGAAAGGTCATACATTTTATTTTATAATGTTAAAATTGGAGGATTGATAATCATTCATATTTCTTTTTGTTTATATTATATTTGAAAGGCCCATTAGATAGAATAAACAATGTATATTTTATGATATGATAAACTTAAAAATGATTTAACAGTTCTTCAGGAAAAATCAATACATCGAAAACAAGTTTGTTTTATTACTATGAAAACAAAGTAAACTTAATTAAAGTTTGTGTAAATGGGATGACATCAATGTCAATATTAAAACAAGCAATTAAGCCTGTTCCATTCTGGACACAGGACGTGTCAGCGCATTTTCGTGTATGTATCAGTACGTATGTTATATTTCAGTAAATATTTGTAAATTTTGGAAATGTTTATAAATTCAATTGTGTAAATGCATATATCTGTAAAATAATATTATAAAGACGTTTCTTTATATTTGAAAAAAAAATATTTTCTCTTAAATCTAACTACAAGTGATTTGTGGTTACTGCAATAGGACTCATAATTGAAAACATTCGAAATTGTAGTCATTTAATCGTCCGAAAACTCCGTTAATTGTTGCATAGCTCTGATACTTTCAATTAAACTCAGAACACAAGCTTACTATTTTATTTGATGAGTTTCTTAATAAATCTTGGTGAAACTACAAATCGAAACCTTGGTAAATTAAACACCAACGGTTGTAAACCAATGCACTTTAAATGGCCGATGAAAAATTATATATAACATCAACAGTTATAAACCAATGCAATTTAAATGGCCGATGAAGAATTATTTCTGTTGGACCAATGAAACAAATAGATAAATAAAACGATTCCAGAGAATTACATCACGTGACATGAATTACGTTTTTTTTTAAAATATCAAAGATAGTAAAACGGACTCACCATTACATTCAAAGTGGAATGCTAATGGTCAGATACTCCTTTTGACCAGCGACTGAAAAACAACAACAACAACAAAAAGTGGACTGCGTCATAGCTGTCCATCTCAAATGTCCAGCTGTAGAAATCATGTCCAGTTCAAACGTGTTCGTCTGTTTTTGTTAATAACGCTTCAAAATTTTGACGGCAGAAAAAGAACTAAGTCCATTTACATTTTTTTTCTAACAATGTCGAAAAAAGTCAAAATCGCCCATGGCACAAGTAACGCAGGACGGACTAACCAACTGTGAAGTCACATAAAAAAAGTCTTTTGATGTAGTTCTGTTGGTATCTCGACTGTCGCGCGCCAGCCCTCTCTCTCTCTCTCTTTCTCTCAAGGGAGTTGGCGGTTGGCGAGAGAGAGAGAGAGAGAGAGAGGGGACATGGACCAAGTCGTCAGACCTAGAACTGCGATTGGTGAAAACTAGACACAAGGTTTTAGTAAAATTTACTTAATACGAGAGTAAAGAGGACGGTGGGGGAAATGTGTGTCTGGGGGTTGGGATGAGGGAGGTGGCTCTACTTAAAATGAAATTGATTGCTGTGTTGTGTTAAGAAATACTGGACTCCATAGTCTGACCATAGTACCTCAAGGGTCAGTGACTTACACTGGTTCTCAAATGAGATGAATCGTTGAGCACTATACCGCACGACCATCCGCCCCCTCCCCCTATATAAAAATCGACCCCCCCCCCAAATAAGACACTTTTTAAAAGGTTTCTGTAGTGCCCTTCTTTCATCCCAATTAAACCCAGGGATGTAATGGCTATAGAGGCACCTCTGGAGAAATAATGGGAGACAACTGTTTATTTGCATTTAATAACAGACCTCAACTTCACCCACCCAGTCAATTTTGATGGAATGTAAAAAAAAAACCCACCAAAAAACCAGACCCCCCCCACAACCCCCAAACCTAGTGAGGCAAATAATATTTGATTGCTTACACCTCATTACTGGACATCTACATGTAATTGGCGTGGGACGAATGCCGAGTGGTGTTGATACTCGTCTGTCGACCTGGGTTCGATCCTATCGAAATTGTTCCGGGTGAATTTTTTTTCAAAGTCGTCCCACAACTCCCCCCCCCCCCGCTTTAAATAGGTACCTGGCTTAAGTTGGATAGTTAAAGGCGGCTAACCACACAATCCCTTCACAAGCCGAGGTTATGAAAACAGAATGAATTCTACACTTCATCTGCCCCGATGGCCCGCTAGGGCTAAGGGAACTTTATTTTTTTTTGTTACAGATAAATAAACAGCTTCCAGATTTTATAATGAAATACTTTTTCCAATGCAAAAAAATAATCACCAATTGGATCAAAGATACGAAGTCTTTGAGATAAATAGGGCGCGGGTTTCAAGATTCATGACTTTCAGTTTTCATCCATTTTTAGATTGTTGACATTGATGGAACAATTTGTTTTACCTCCGACAGTTCAAGGAGAGAATGTTGGGACATACCTCAGTGCCAGATACAACAAACGAGTCTGAACTGAAGTGATGTGTGTGTGTGTGTGTGTGTGTGTAGATGGGGGAGGGGCACAATGTGTGGGTGTGGGCGCGTGCGTGATTTAACGAGTGAGTAGTAGTGAAGTTTAGTTTGTCCTCACATGACACGTGTCCAGTCAACAAAACAGATGTATGTGTATGTGTGTGTGTGTGTGTGTACTTGTGGATACTCTAACATGTTATATGTTGAGATTCGGAATAATATTTTGTATCAACCCAACTATACCTCCTACAACACCACCCCCCTCTCCTCCATAAATTCAGTGTGATATGGGCCAATCATTGTCTCGGAATCAAAGGTGACTGAAATGTCAGGGAAATAGATTCATTGCGTGTAATAGTTTTTTGCTTTTTTTTTTAAACAATATAATAGGTAGTTGAGAATAATTGTTAAGTTTATTTGTACTGACAATAGACTGAAAGTAGTTTGTTGGTACTGACAATAGACTGAAAGTAGTTTGTTGGTACTGACAATAGACTGAAAGTAGTTTGTTGGTACTGACAATAGACTGAAAGTAGTTTGTTGATACTGACAATAGACTGAAAGTAGTTTGTTGATACTGACAATAGACTGAAAGTAGTTTGTTGATAATGACAATAGACTGAAAGTAGTTTATTGTTACTGACAATAGACTGAAAGTAGTTTATTGGTACTGACAATAGACTGAAAGTAGTCTATTGGTACTGACAATAGACTGAAAGTAGATGTACCATGTAGGCTACAAGAATCCATAATGTAGAAATTATTCTAGCGCAGGGGCAGGCATTCATCAGTGCAATGAAAATCGTGCTACATTTTGTTTAAATGTACAAAAAGATTCACCTTAGTAAATGTACGACGATGTTATCACAATATATAATAAGTCTTACATTCTGTTCATTTAGTGTACACAAACAAGTAATGAAATAATTAAATGCCAAAGCCATGGCTTTGTAGAGAGTCGTTCAAAACTCAACGACTAGCCACATGTGGCGGCCATTGGTATAGAACAGGGGTGGGCAAGCGTTTAGAGTCGCAGGCCACATTGGGTTTGTATATTTGACCGCGGGCCGGATTGAGAGCAGATGGAAGTAGTTTTGATATACGGCGCATAAACTAAATGTAAACGTCATAACGTTAGAAGACTGGTGCTGGGCGTCACTCTGAACCGTCCCGCGGTCCGCATTAGGCCCTCAAGCTAAAGTTTGCCAACGGCTGGGTATATAATGATATAAGGGCAGAAATCGTTCACAGAGTTAATTTATAGAATGGTGTAAAGACACCAATCAGCCACAACACACGTAATAGAATGATATAAATAAAGATTGTAATCGGCCACAAAGTTAAAACAATCTTGTAAAGACCGTAAATGATGAAAACTGAACAAAAAAAAAAAGAATGATATATAGGCAATAAATAACCAATCATAATGTTTATTACAACGAGACCAAGAGTATTCAATGTGTTATTACTCTTTTTTATACATTGACTAGCTGCACCCTGCAAAACCTTTGCATAGGGTTATATCCCCTTTTTTTACTTCAATTTATAAAATCCCTCATTTGTAAAGGTTCTAGAATTTGAAGAGAATAGCAACTGATGACCGGACTCGTTAGCGATGTGGGGCTAAGGATGTGGGACGAAGGTTCAAGGGATGAAAAGATAAGAGGGCACACAAAAAAACCCTGATATTGGTGTTGAGCTCAGGAAATTCCGGTAGCCACGAGCTAACGACACGGAGTCTCAATTACGTCATTTCTGAAGAAGAACTTGTAATTTGTGAACTCTCCAACTCAAACTCCCTATCGCTGTATTACGCTCTCACTTATTACACTCTAGTTTTAAAAAAAAAAAACAAATAAGAAGGTTGAGACCGCGAGGCTACGAGTGGACCGGCGGTCGGTGAACTTTTCACGAGAGAGGTCTAGAGTAGGAAATATGATTGAGTGGATATTTTTAAGTGGCCGGGAAGAAAGATTCCAATGAGAAAGAAAGATAAAAAATAGGACTTTGAAAAACAACAACCACAACTTCATTAGGAGTCAAATATCTATCTATCTATCTATCTATCTATCTATCTATCTATCTATCTATCTATCTATCTATCTATCTATCTATCTATCTATCTATCTATCTATCTATCTATCTATCTATCTATCTATCTATCTATCTATCTATCTATCTATCTATCTATCTATCTATCTATCTATCTATCTATCTATCTATCTATCTATCTATCTATCTATCTATCTATCTATCTATCTATCTGTCTGTCTGTCTGTCTGTCTATCTAATCTATAAATGATCACCGTGTGCGTGTCCATTTACTAACATTTCTGTCTAAGTCTGTTCATATTTCTATGTGTTTCTAAGTTGAACTGTCTGTCTGTTAGTCCGTACTTTCCACAAGGTTAAAATCGATTCCTTGTTTTTTCATTTATGTCTTCCCATGATTCTGTCCACAAATCCTACTTTTTTATTTACACATCGTTAAGCTTAAGAAAAAAAAAACATGACCACTTTCAGACTAAAACTCCCTGGCCTTTTAGTTACACATTAACGAGGAAGAGAATTTATATTCTAATAGCGGGCCACTGAACCACTATGTCCATACCAATAATGACCACGTGCGACTAAAGTACTGAATAATTTACTTGTTAAGACCTCAAGCCCTTGGGGGGGGGGTAAGGGGGGCCCAACCATCCTAACTAATAATTTACCCCCCCCGCCCCCTCTCTACTCTTGGGTCGTTATTATTCTCCCCGGGCGGTCAATCTACTAAGTGGGTCACGACGTATTTAAAGATAGTTCCGAGTGACCATCGAGCCCGTCCAGGCGACCGTGATATTTAATTGAGCCTGGAGCCCCAGGACTGACCGGCTGATCTGGTGAAAGTTTGAAAAATAAAATAAAAACAAATAAGTACATCAAATGAATTCTGGGACAGTGTAAAGGTATAAAGAGATGCATAGAAGGAAATCAACCGAGGCCATTGGATGGACATTGCCGTGCTAAGCCCGGATTAAGATAATGTTGATAAGAGGATTGTTTGAAGTAATGACCACACCAGCCTTAATGTTTGGACAGATGATAGACCGGGGTATATGCAGAAACTAGCCTTCAGGCCGTTACAATATAGTTTACAATATAAATCAGTGTTTGTATACATTAAGTAGCCCCATATGGCTCATAGATAATAATTCTTTAAAGACTTTCTTAAATTTCAAAATGTTTTAAAACAGTCCAAAGGCAGATTGTGTAAACTGTATCCTAAATAACTAGCGCCTAATGATGTCTTATTTCCTAATGTCTTTATCCTTATGATGTCTTTTTCCTAATGATGTCTTATTTCCTAATGATGTCTTATTTCCTATTTATGTCTTATTGACTAATGATGTCTTATTTCCTAATGATGTCTTATTTCCGAATGATGTCTTATTGACTATGATGTCTTATTGCCGAATGATGTCTTATTTCCTAATGATGTCTTATTAACTAATGATGTCTTATTGACTAATGATGTATTTTTCCTACTGATGTCTAATTTCCTAATGATGTTTTATTTCCTTATGATGTCTTATTTCCTATTTATGTCTTATTTCCTAATGATGTCTTATTGACTATGATGTCTTATTTCCTAATGATGTCTCATTTCCTAATGATGTCTTATTTCCTAATGATGTCTTATTGCCGAATGATGACTTATTGCCTAATGATGTCTTATTGTCTAATGATGTATTTTTCCTAATGATGTCTTATTGACTGTGATGTCTTATTGCCTAATGATGACTTATTGCCGAAGAGTGTGAGATGTCCAACGAGGAATATTGAGCGTGTTCGGGAGAGAGTGAAGAGGAAGGAAGAAAGAAAGAAAGAGAGAAGGGGGAGAGAGAGTTTTTCAATGATAACATACAAGATAATTATCTTTTCTTGTTAAATCAGACAAAGGGAGTTAACAAACAACAAGGGAGAGAGGCGAAGATGATTTAAAAAAAAAAAACAAGGGGGAAAAACTCTACTTCTGGTAGCAAACAAGCCTGTGACCTTTGAATTTTTCTAGCAGACGACCAAATAACATGGCTGATCGATAAATGTTTTTATTTTCTTATTTAATAATTGTCTTAAAATATGAAAACAATATCAATAATTTTGTATCCACTAATAATATTAACAAGTATCATACTTTGGTAAATTTTTTCTGATAATCTTCATTAGACGCATTTTATCAAAATGATTATTAATCATTTTAATCTCCGGCCTTTCCAGACTAAAACTATGATTAATGTGAGGTCATACAATAGAACGAATGTGTAGATGATACAAATACATCAAATATACGGGGGATGTGATACAAATACATCCAATATACGATGAGTGTGATACAAATACATGAAATATACGGGGATGTGATATAAAAACATCCAATATACGATAGATGTGATACAAATACATCAAATATACGATGGATGTGATAGAATTACGTCAATTTACTGGGGAGGTCGGGGTAGATTAGAAATGCAGAAGGTTGAATGTGATATTTTAGTTTCATCCGGGGTTCCGAGTCAGTGACTTGTAGGCCAGTACGGGATATACTGTATCACAAACAAAAAGCTGAGCTATTGGGAAAAAAAAAACTCAGAGTAAAATGAATACCTAAAATCATACATAATTGAAAATAACATCCGTTTTTTTAAGCAGTTGAAGTTCTAAAGTTAGAGTCCGAGGCGTGACAGTCGCCCTAGGGTCAGCTTTCTGCCCAGGTCATCTATGTCATAACTGATATAACTAGGTGTCACACTTAACACACATATAGGGGAAGGGGTGCAGAAAAATACACATGTTTTGGATCAATGATACCTCCATCATATGACATGTATAGCAGTTAATTTCATAAAAAAAACAAAACAAATTTAGACACAGACCAGTAGATTATTAGGTACAAACATAACAAAAGCACACACTCAAACACACACTAGTAGACTATCACGTACAAAAAAGAGCAAACACACACAAATACACACACACTAACGCATACTACTTGACATCAAGTACAATTAGAGCAAACAAACACACAAACATACACATAAACAAACACACACAACACACAAACATACACTAATAAACTATCAAGTACAATTAGAGCAAACAAACACACAAACACACACACACAAACACACACACAAACACACACACAAAAACACAACACACAAACACACACAACACACAAACACACACTAAAAAACTATCAAGTATCATTAGAGCAAACAAACACACAAACACACACAAACTCACACACTAACACACTCAAACACACACATAAACACACACGCACAAACACACACACACACTAGTAGACCATCACGTACAAATAGAGTAAACAAATCAAACAGCTCCTACTAAACATTGCGTTTAATGAAATTTCTACTCACGGTTCATTAAGTTCTCCAGATTGTTTACACAAAATCAAAATGTTTCTTGTTTCCACCAATGTTTAATAGTTCACTGACATCTATATATCCCAGTATCGAATTGAAACCCTCACTCCATGGGCAACTCCAGCGAGTGTCTGTGCCGAACTGTTCACAGCCCCCAAATGTTATGGTGGGGGGTGGGGGGTGATGGAAGGGTGACACCGCCATCCCATGGACGGGCGAACCGTGAATTCTGAATTTTGAAGGGCAGATTTTTTTTTTATTATTTGATTCCACTCGCTTTCACATTCCGCACCACTCTCCTTCCAGTTGTTCCACCCTTCCCCCCCCCCTCCCCGGCTTCAATGGCGCGTGCCACAAAAAAAAAGAGGTGGGTGGATGGGGGGAGGGGGGGCGGCACAACAAAAGTGAGTAACATTGAGAACAATGATTGTCACCCACGGGGAATTAGGGGAAGAATAATAGAAAAAAAAAATCCATCCCCCCACCCCAATCCTAAGTTGTCACCCTTGTTTCCCATCCTGCCCCCCCCCTCACTTCACCCCCCTTTCCATTTCCAAGTTTGTGGTTCCAATCTGAACAGAATGAAGTGAGGGCAGAGCTATGTTTGGTGCGAGTCACCCCTCATCAAGACAATTGCTTTTGTCTTCCTCTCTCTCTCTCCCCCCCCCCCCCCAACGTCCTATAGCCAGACCGACACCCCCCCCTACCCCCATCGTCGCACCCCACCCCCTCTCTCTGCACAACATCCCTGCGTTGACAATAAAAGGGGGAACAACCCAACCATTCCCTTCCCCCCACTCTCCACCACCTCATTGTTCAATGATACAGGGTCGAATTTTTTTATTTTTATATTTCCAACATCACAAGGGGGAGGCAACAGATCTGAGTAATTCGTGTATTGATCGGAGATAATTCTCTCCCCTTCTGTCATTGTTTTTAATGTTCTTTTTTTTTTGTTGTTTAACCACTCTCCTGCCCCAGATCATTTTTTTTTTGTGTGCGTCATATTTTTTTTTACGCCAACTGTCACTAAAATGCAGCAACATTTGGAACAACAACAACACACACACAAACACACACACACGAACATACAAACACACACTGACCAATCTGACTGATTTTTTTTGTTTCGCTCTCACACATTCCTTAAGCAACGACACACTCATATCATTAGTAACACACAAAACACATAAATCACAGAATGAATAGCCAAAGTGAAAAAAAATGAAAATTTTAAGGGAATTCCCGAAACCGGAGCACACTGAACATGTCCTACGAAATAGCAGAAATAACATTACTCTCCCTCGATTTAATGAAAAGGGATTTTAAGGTGGGGCATTTAAGGTTTCTGCTACTTGTTTTTTCTATCTTTTTTATTTTTTAAGCTACACTAGCCATTTTTGGCACATGCATACAATATACCAGTTAATGAACAAAGAAAAAAAAATTTGGGTAAAAAAGTGTAATTTTTAAAAAGTTAATTTTTCGAGGGGTAAGAAAAAAAATTATAAAAAAAATTCTATTTAATATTTCCAAAAAAAAATTGGAAGTTTGTTTGAAACACACTCATTAACATTTGTGCAAAGTTATTTTACGATATCTACAATAGATTTTAAAAATTGATTCTTAGAAAATTTTTGAAAATATGTCTTAAAATTACACTTTTTTACCCAAAAAAGTCACAAAATACATTTTTAAATAAATTTTTTTATATTTTTTTTATTTCTTTGTTCATTAATTGGTATGTTGTATGCATGTGCCAAAAATGGCTAGTGTAGCTTAAAAAAATAAAAAAGATAGAAAAAACAAGTAGCAGAAACCTTAAATGCCCCATGGACCACCTTAAATCAAAGTGTAGTTATATTATTGGTTGAGATATTTTCAAATGAATTCATTTTTAAACCATTGATTAAATTTTAATATAAAAAAACAATTAATTAATTGTAATTAAACTAAAGAAAACCATTTTTAGGTTTAAAAAAAATCTATACTGACATATTTAACGCAATTTTTCATAATGTGTAACGCAATAAATGCAGCCTATAAACTTCGATACCAATAGTAGCAAAACGGGACTATAAATGATTTTTATCGAAGTCCATGAAAGTATATGATGTTTATCTGAAAAATTCTGTAAACAACTGAGGGGACAATGACTGTTTTTTTTTAAATCCCCGCCATAACAGAGAGTGCAGTGGCCTTGGGGGGCACCACGGGAGACAAAGATAGGACCGCAGCATGAAGAACCGGCACACTGCCAGAATTTGTGTCATTTCTCCCCCTCAATTATTTTATGGACCCAATTTTGTCACATCGACTATGGCGCATCTCTCACTGTGTGGACGGAACACTTATTTTACGTCACGTTCACCCACTACAGGTATATTCTCTACTTTAGACTAGCACCAGTACTGAGTCACTTGTGTATTAGACGTTTAGATTTTTTTAACACTCAACTGTCCACTATAAATACTATCAGAGTATGTTTTAACAATTTTTAACCATAGATAAATATATATCTTTAAAATATGTGCCCCTCCCCCCACACACACACGAAGAAGCCCCCCCCCTTGCGTTTTCATCCTCGGAATTCATATATTGTGTTCAAAAGATTATTTTTCGCAATGAACTATATTGGGCCGCAGGATCGGCTCCCCCAGTGGGTTCCCAAATTTTAACAGGTCATTGAGGTCAACCTTGTATCGCCGTAAAATTAGTAGAACAATTTTAATTTTTTTAAATCGTATATAATTCCCCCCTCCCCTTCCTCTTGGAATAATAATTTCGCTTAAATCAAAGAATTTCTTCCCCAAAGGTGAAAAAAATGTCATTTATCCATATTGTAGGCGTACATATCTATTCTCCGCAGTATGCATGTCGTGTCTAGCAACAAATAATACAATTCGTATATAAACATGACATGACTGGACACAAACATTTACGTCATGTCCGCTCTACAAAAAAACAAACAAACAAACAATGAATATAAAATACGAACATCATTCCTCTCACTGGCCAATGGCTGCGGCTCTTACAAATAGTCACTGTCTATCGTTATCCAATCAGATACAGCGATAGGAAGGGAACAAAAAAAAATTACAGACTCAATTTCCGTTTTATTTCATCGGATTTTCTCCTTAGAGATTGTAGTCTTCATTTCCGGTTTGTTTCAATCCCCATGCTGAAGGCTAATTTTTTTTTTTCCTTTTAGGAACTTTTAGTAACCAAGCAAAACGTGGGACAGTCTCTAATGGCGTAGAGTTGAAATCTAATGAATCGTGAATTTTAGACGAATGTATCCCCGAGTTCTTGGGTCTTGTTCACGTGACCAAAAGCCGCGATGTGGCGAAGACACAGAGCTATGGAGGACAGAGGAAAGGACGACAATATTTCTAAATCACTCACGGCTGAATCGTCGCAGACTATCAAGTTTTAATTATAACACTTCCTTATAATTTCGCACATTTTTTCTGAAATTATAATAGGGGTTTTTAAGGCTTTCAGCAACACTCTATTTTGTGTGTGTTTATAATTGCGTCTCCTACAACTGAAGGTCATGAACCAGTGGCTAACGTAATGGGGGTGGGGCGGCATTGGCAGTTTGCCCCGGGCGGCACTTTTTAGGGGGCGGCAAAAATTTCACAAGAAATAATAAAAATATTTGAAATACCCAAATAAGAGGGCGACAAAATTGTCTTCCGCCCCGGGCCGCCGATACCCACTCTACGCCGCTGCCGTGAACACCATTCTATTGGTATTACGGATTTAGAAAAGCAAAGGAAAATAAACGTAAAGCTGGCAAGGATTTAATAAGATCGTAAAGAATTTAAAGGATTTTTTTCTAAAGTTTTTAGTCAAATTTCTTTTTTTTTTTTGTTTTTGTTAAAACAGCAAAGAGAAAGGAGAAAAATCAGAGAAAGAAATATCAGTGTATGGCGATTTGTTGTGTGTTTTGTGACCCAGTGCGCATGTGTGTGAGAGACACCAATACGGCGATAGCTGATGTTAGTTTGTTTATCCAGATGTAATTTATATGAAGCATCAAAAGTTCGTAGTAAATTAATTCCCTGTCTTAACAATCAGTATTCAGTATCAGGTTTAAAAAGTATTTAATTCCACTGTTTTATGCCGCAGTTTTATAATCTATGATTATTTTTTTTGAAAGGGGATACTGGGTAACTTTGTGGTGCTTTGGTTGTGAGTTCTTATCTGTATGAAACGGTTTCAAATCCTAGCAATTTTTTTTCCCATATTGCCTCCATAGCCTTTGCACACAATTATTGGTTTTGGTCGGGATGAAAACATAAAACTACTTAAAAAAAATAACACCCCTCCCCCCGGTATTTTATGCTGAGATCAAACGACATATTCCTTACTGGGACCTCAATACAATATAACTGTATTTTTTTAGGTTTGATAAAATAAACTTAATGAATGAATGAATACGCTAAGTGAATAAAGCATAAGTGATTGGCTTTAGACAGAAGGAAATTAGTTTTATGGATGAACAGGCATTAGAAAGAAATCTCCGTGAAATTGTTAAGGGAACATGAAGTACGCTATTAAATGAAACTGCCAAATACCACCCAGGGAACAACGTAGGGAACATTGTACCACATAGGGGAACACTGACATTCTTATATTATTCTAGTCAGAATCAGTGGTCGATTAAAAAACAAGCAATTAAGCCTGTTCCATTCTGGACACAGGACGTGTTAGCGCATTTTCTTGTTATGTATCAGTACGTATGTTACTTTCAGTAAATATTTGTAAATTTTGGAAATGTTTATAAATTCAATTGTGTAATGCATATATCTGTAAAAAAATATTATAAAGACGTTTCTTTATATTTGAAAAAAAATTATTTTCTCTTAAATCTAACTACAAGTGGTTTGTGGTTACTGAAATAGGACTCATAATTGAAACCATTCGAAATTATAGTCATTTAATCGTCCGAAAACTCCGTCAATTGTTGCATAGATCTGATACTTTCAATTAAACTCAGAACACAAGCTTACTATTTCATTTGATGAGTTTCTTAATAAATCTTGGTGAAACTACGTGCTGCAGTATTTCGCACCAAATGAATGGGTTATTGAACATACAAAGTGTATATATAATATATAAGCCCCTTAGGAGCCCTGAAGCCCGGATCTCAGAGGTCCTATCGCGAAATGGACTTTTGATGTACACTTGGCAGGCCAAGACCTACAAAATGATATATACATCATGGGTCTAGGACTTATGGTTGTTGAGATATAGGCGCTCTTTATTAATAAAGCTTACATAGCAAAAAACGGTACTAAGCCCCCTTTTACGGCCCTCAGAGGTCAGATCGCGAAATGGAAAAAAGTAATTTCTTGGCAGGCCAAGACCTACAAAATGATATATACATCATGGGTCTAGGACTTATGGTTGTTGAGATCTAGGGTGATGACGGACAGACGGACAGACAGACAGACAAAACGGGGACAATAGAGCATTTTTTTTCGAAAATGCCCTAAAAAACAGTGCCGGAGATGAAAAAAAAATTCTGTAGAGCAGGGGATAAATGTCTATGGTTTCATCCCCGGCAGGGATATATTAGCTAAAGCAGAGCCGGGGATAACAAGTATATATATATATATATATATATATATATATATATATATATATATATATATATATATATATATATACTATTATGCTGTGATTATAGTGTATGTTATTCATATGTATATATTGTTATGTTGTGAATATAGAGTATGTTATGAATATGTATATACTGTTATGTTGTGATTATAGAGTATGTTTTAAATATGTATATACTGTTATGTTGTGATTATATAGACTATGTTATACATATGTATATACAGTCATGTTGTGATGATATAGAGTATGTTATACATTGTATTTACTGTTATGTTGTCATTACAGACTATGTTATACATATGTATATACTGTTATGTTGTGATTATATAGTATGTTATACATATATATACTGTTATATTGTGATTATAGTGTATGTTATACATATGTATGTACTGTTATGCTGTGATTATAGAGTACGTTATACATATGTATATACTGATATGTTGTGATTATAGAGTATGTTATACATATGTATATACTGTTATGTTGTGATTATAGAGTATGTTATACATATGTATATACTGTTATGTTGTGATTATAGAGTAAGTTATACATATGTATATACTGTTATGTTGTGCTTATAGAGTATGTACCATTATATATAAATATATAACTATACTGAACGTTACAAAAAAACAGGAACTACTACAACAACAGTACACAAAAAGACCTAAGTTGTCAACTCTTCAGTCAACTCTACGTGACCTACAGCACTTGACTCTGATGCTCACCCACATCTGCGTAATCTCAAATGAACTGATTTGATTAGGCGCACGCGCGAGCGAAACATCATTTCGCTTTCATTTCCTATTTACTCTTTTATCTCTGCCTCTCTCTCCTCCTCCCCCCCACCCCCATTTACCCTGTCCCCCCTCCCCCCATATCATTTACGTATCATCCCCACCCCCACCCCAAAACTCCTCTTCACACTGTGCACCCTCCTCCGATCAATCCCCCCCCCGTACCGCCCCCCCCCCCCCGATATCCTCCAAAAGTAAAGGATGCGTGAGAGAGTGATGATGCAGGCGCAAGGGAGCATGTATGCACGATCATGTTTTTGTCCTTCGTTGTCTTTGGCTGGGAGGGAAATCTGAGCCCAACTTGTCACTTCGGGCTATTTACATCCTCGTCAAACCTCGCCATTCTCCGGAGAATAGAACAGGGGGAGGTAATTTACAAAAAAGAGTTTAAAAAAAAACTCCAACTAAACGTCATGACGAGGAATATCTGGCGAAAAATAATAAGTGAGGCTTTCTCCGATTGTCTGGGATTTACTTTTGTCAACGACGTTTTCAATTTTTATTCTTTCTCTGTCTGAGTCTGTGTCTGTGTGTGTGCGCCCGCGCCCCCTCTTCATTTCTACACCTCGTGATAATCGTCGCTATTAACATTATTTTTTTTTTTAAATCAACAACCAGTTTTTGAAGATGAAGAGGAGTCGTCATATGACCTTTCACCTGCCGTCTAAATGACAGAGTTTTGTTATATGACTATTATTAGAGGAGACATCCCGACTGTACAGTCACCTGACATGAGAAGGGAGATGAAAAGCAAAAATAGGGCAGACAAATTTTTTAGACGGTTGTGTGAAATACTAAGGTTATTTCTAAATAGTGCGATTTTGTTGGACTGTCTAGGATTGGGCAATGTCCATCTAGCACAGGCCGCATCAATCAAACATTGGCCATGCTATCGATCATAAGCCGGCATATTGACCATAGACCATGTTTAATCAACCGTTGGCCATGTCTATCGTCATAAACCTTGTCTATAGACAATAGGCCGAGTACATCAACCATAATCCTTGTCTATTGACCATGGGCCGTGTCTATCAAACATGAACATTGTCTATAGACCAGAGCAATGCTCCCTCTAAGGTGTGGTATGAAGTGAACAAAAAATTGTGTCTCTGAGCGACATTTTGTTTGAGCCCAAAATTTTTGAGCGATTTAAGCGATGTCGTCCGTCGGAGTGAGCGATAGTACGTGTAGTATGAGCGACGCTCTGAATTCATGTGAGCGATCGCTCACGCGCTCAGCTTAGAGGGAACATTGGACCAGAGGCCGTGTCCATCGATGTAGGCTGTGTCTATCAAACATAAAAGCAATGCCTATCTAGTAGAGTTAACAAGGTCAACTGTGCAACACACACAATGACGATCGGTCGATCACTTTAGCCTGAGCCTATCCTACTTTCAGGTAGGCATGGGCGTATTCATGGGGGGGGGGGGCAAGGGAGGGCATTTGTCCCCCTACATTTTGAAAAAAATGTCATATAAGAGGGAGGCATTTGTTCCCCCCCCCCTTACATTTAAAAAATTCCTAGCGACGCCCATGCAGGTAGGGTAGCTACGCCACGTAGGCCTCACCTTGGAGACATCGCCTAGTGCCCTAGGCCTAGTACATACACTTATATTAACATCTCTTGTGGATAGCCAAAAGTCCCAACAGAGTCTACGCCTTATGAGTCGGGGATCAGGGGCCCCTTTAGACAGCCCCCCCTTGTTCGCCTATACATAAGAAAATCTCTGAGCCCAGCATATTAAGCTGTTATAGGAAGGGTAGGGTCCGGCGAGTACTGGATTAAACATGAATAAAAAGAAAACTGAACTAAAATATAGGTCAGGTATTTCTTCTACAATCTCACAAACAAAAAGATTTATTTTATAGAGGGAAAAACAAAAATCT
The DNA here is from genome assembly GCA_021962125.1 of Bulinus truncatus. NCBI lineage: Eukaryota > Metazoa > Mollusca > Gastropoda > Planorbidae > Bulinus > Bulinus truncatus. Next base: position 1,085,185 of record JAGDYQ010000177.1, on the reverse strand, counting down.
TCGCCTGAACTTGTAACTTTAAATACTTTAAGCCAATGTTAAAAATGATAGTTTGGGTGTACGGTTGGAGACTGTCTCTCAAACTCGCAAGAGAGGTTGAGTGAGAGATTTACTCACGCGGATCTAACCAATGCGTACAAATCAATTTATAACTTTATTGGCGAGAAAGAATTTTCTTCTTCTAAATATGTGTTATAAATACCTTGTATAAATACATTTATTAAAACAATTAACAAAGAATATAAACTGAGCTTAAATACACTATTCTCTTTGTTCTAATTAAAAAAGTAAAACATGGAAGTAATTAAGGTGTATATTTGATCTGAAAAACAACAAACAATTGTTACGTTTTGAAATAAATCTAGTTTGCATTAAACAAATATTTTTAACAAAAAAAAAAGGTATAAATTAAATGATTTTCAAAAACAAAAAAAACAAATGGAAAAGAAATAGACGGAATGAGATTGATTGATTGAGAGAGAGAGAGAGAGAGAGAGAGAGAGAGAGAGAGAGAGAGAGAGAGAGAGAGAGAGTGTGAGGGAGGGAGGTGACACAAGAGTGTATAAAGACTTCAGTTTTGTCCTGACATGCCCTCCAGAGGTCAGTGTTAACTGCGACCTGCGCATGTGGGAAATGACTCTGAGAAAGAAGGGCATCTTTGAGGTTAATGTTTTTTGAGAACCATCTATTTTGATCGAGAAGTGGGTTAAGGTGGGTGGGGGTTGGGTGGGGGGGTAGAAGGGATAGTGTGGGGCTAGTGGAGGGGGGTAAAGAGGTGGGGGTCAATGTATCAAGCCACGTGATTCTTGAGCCGTGACCGAGCTTTGAATAGCAACAAAAACATTTTTAATAGTTTTTTTTTTTGGTCACTCGGAATGAAAACAGCGTGAAAAGATGTAGCTTTTTGGGTGCCGTGTTTACTTTAGGAAATACAGAAGCGGGTGGAATCTGGAGAAACGTATCTAACGACGATCTTGTCAATTTTTTTCCCCTCTAAGTAACGCAATAGTCAATCGAAATAAAAATGAATCGTTGCAATAGGAAGAAAGTAGGGATTAGGTATTGACGTCATAATTATGTCACAGTCATGCACTGACCAAATTTACCCTCCAATAAAAGAGTTTTGTCAACGTAATGTTGGTTGGGGCCCAGTTTGCAGATAATAATATTAGGTCCTTGAAAAAAAAGGGAATCGTGAAATAGGGTAGACATTTGGGTTGTACTTCCCCCCTTCACCCCCACCATTCGCGCTAGGTACGCCCCCCCCCCCCAGTTAAATCAATCCCCTGGGTTAAATTAAAAAACAACAACTAAAGTAACAAAAAGATTTCACCAGTTGCTGATTCAAACAAAAAAAATTTAAAAAAATCTAGGGATGAAAGAAAATCGCAAAAAAAAAAGGGGGGGGGGGGATATTCATTTCCCAATAAGAAAAGAATCATTAAACAAACGATTTATTTCCATTATATATATATAAAAAAGAATAAGTAAGAATGCATCCCATTAAAGACACTCAAACCCAATCTCTTGCAGTGACAGATGTAGTGGGTCCCTACTGCCTCATTCATCTTTCCTTTCCCTTTTGATAGCACCCGACCCCCCCCCCATCCCCCATCTAACCCATCACTACTACCCTCTCCCAACTTATTATTTTTGTATCTTTAATATCTGGATTCCCCCCCCCCCCTCACTATGACATGCCCCTCCCTGCGGATGTCTTCTTCACAAAGGAGACTAACCCCGCCACTTCATATCGTGCACGTTGCTATTTTTAGCACTCGGGTGAGTAACCGGGGATGGGTGGGGAATTTCTGCTCACGGGGTGGGTGGGGCAGACCTAGGGCACGGGTATGGTGGCGAAAGATGAATACATTTATTTTTGAACAGATGTGCACAGCCAACAGAGGTGAAGGAGGGGCGGGGGGGGGGAAGAGGTATTTGGTTTGTGGGGGGGGGGAAGTATTGGGACCCTTTTCTAAATTCACTAAAAGTTGATGGTCACTCAAAAAAAAAACTGCGAAACTGCTGAAGCTGGATGATTTGAGACTTTTGTTTAAAGATAAATCACTGTAAAGTGGAATTAATCACTGTAAATTCGAATAAATCATTGTTAATTCGAATAAATCACTGTAAAAACGAATAAGTCATTGTAAATTCGAATAAATCACTGTAAAGTCGAATAAATCATTGTAAATTCTAATTCTGAATTAACGACACACTCTCAGTTGTAGATTGTATTATATGTTTAATAGATTGGGACGGAAGGTGGTGCAGTGTAGTGCGCTTGATTGTTGACCTGGGAGTCCTGTGTTCGATCCTCAGAGAGAACTAAAGGAGTTTTTCCAGGTTCTCTTGAAAGGGTTTTGAAAGTCCTTCCATGTCCACCCAGCTATAAATGGGACTTTATTATATATTACTAGCTGTACCCTGCAAAACCTTTGCATAGAGTTATATCCCCTTAGGCTTGTTCGGCAGGCTAGGTTATTTTTGGTTTCGGGCAGATCCGATTTTTTCATGGTTGTATTTTAAACTGGAATACTGTTGTATTAAATCTTTACTTTCGATTTAACGCAGAACCCAAATCGCTATTATTTATTAGAACGAGGCAATACTTAAATAATCATTCCTTTTGACGGGGCCTAGAACTCTTCCGCACCCCTCCCCCACCCCCAATTTCGACGCCAGTCACTAAATTACTTATCAATTTACCAACATGTTTGAAAACAAGCAATTTAAGCCTGTTCCATACTGGACACAGGACGTGTTAGCGCATTTTCGTGTATGTATCAGTACGTATGCTATATTTCAGTAAATATTTGTCAATTTTGGAAATGTTTATAAATTCAATTGTGTAATGCATATATCTGAAAAAAGATATTAAAAAGACGTTTCTTTATATTTGAAAAAAAAATATTTTCTCTTAAATCTAACTGCAAGTGGTTTGTGGTCACTGAAATAGGACTCATAATTGACACATTCTAAATTGTAGTTATTTAATCGTCCGAAAACTCCGTCAATTGTTGTTTGATAAATTGTTGTTGCCAATCTTGGTGAAAGTAGTTGAATGTTGAAGTTTGTTTCGAAGAAATTTTCAATTTCTGCCCCGGGCTCTTTGAAATCTTGATTGAAGTCCCAACAAATGATGACTTTTGGTTGATTGAGCTGTGCCGCAAAGTTGTCATTGATTATGGGTTTTATAAAAAGTAAGGGAAGTAAGTCATGTTGAATAACTTTTACAAAAATAAATAATGATTCCGCCCCTTTGTTTAGCTTATATATAATATATAAGCCCCTTTGGAGCCCTGAAGTCCGGCACTGAGAGGTCCTATCGCGAAATGAACTTTTGATGTACACATGGCAGGCCAAGACCTACAAAATGATATATACATCGTGGGTCTAGGACTTATGGTTGCTTAGATCTAGGGTGATGACGGACAGACAGACAGACAGACAGACAAAACGGGGACAATAGAGCATTTTTTTTCGAAAATGCTCTAAAAAACGACACACTCTAGTTACGCCTTTGGAGATCCAACTGGTTCGCTATTCCCAAACAGTGATCTCCGCCACTGTAATTATTCCATTCAACTCCCTCCATTGGTCGGTTTTATTGGTAGATTGAATGGAGGACGGGACAAAGATGATAATTGTAGAGATTTAGGAGCCTTCCTTTGTGCCTCTCTGGACCACCGCTTTTTTTTAGGGTCAGCAGTGTCCACTGCACGTGCTGGTCATCTCAGATGGACCCAACTAATAATAAAACAAAAACAAAGGGCGAATACCTTCAAGACGCGTTTGTTTGCTGGACGAGGCGCTCCCCACCCCCCACCCCACCACCCTTCCCTCAACATTTGAGAAACACACACGCACGCGCTCGAAAACCACTCCCCCGCGCCTCCCCCCCCCCCCACACACGAAGAGAAACGCCGACTCCCCCACACCCCTCATGTGTGATCGAGTGTTCTGCCGGTCGGGAACTTTTGTTTGCATAAAATCGGGGGGGGGGGGGGGGAAGGGGGGACTCTGTGTGTGTGTGGGATCTTCGGCGGGGACAGCTGATTCCTTGCATCCGTCAGCCAAAGTTCAGTTTCTATTAAAAGGTCCGCAAGGGGGTGATGACGTATGCCGCTGATGTGGACAATATTTAGCCTGTGCTGGTCATCTTAATGACCGTCATCCGCCTTCAACCCCCCTTTCCCCTCCCCTCCCCCCTCTCCACTTTCTATCAGGTCAGTTTTATTTTGAAACCCATCAATCATCCTCTCCTCTTCTGGTGGGGTTTCAACAAACAGATAAGTTCAAACTGGAGGGGGGGGATAAAGACTCCTCCCTCCCCCTCTCCAATACAATGCCCCCCACCCCCAGGTTTAAAATAATGGATAAAGCCCCTCACACCCCCCCCACCCCACAACACAGACCAATAACTTAACTCTCTAGTACTGGCATCATCTGGTATCTGGTTACTGTTCCGTACAAAACAAAAAAAAAACAACTATAAAACTTAAACCCAAAGACAAACAAAACAAAACAAAACATGTTGATTTCTAATGAGTCAATTCACATATCAAACATTAATATGTCAGTTTCTTGGACATTGATTGATTGAATTTTTGTGACATAGTCAACCACATATCAGAAGTTGATAATAATATGTCTGTTTTTTTTTTCGACTTTATTTTTGCAATTTACTGCTTTGAAAGTGATTAAAAAAAAAGCAATCTTACGTATGTAGATGACTTTAGTTTAAGACAGGGGTGGGCATAAGTTTTGAACCCGGCGGCCGAATGGGGCTGTTAAATTTGACAGAAGTGCCAGAGCAAGAGCAGAATGGCCGAGTTTATACTTGAAAATAAAATTTAATGTAAACGTCATTGGTGTGAACGAGAGAAGAGAAGCAGTGTACAGGAAGAATTAGCCTGACAGGCCGTATTTGGCCCGCGGGTTGGATTAAACTGATGACCGCAATGTGAGGGCCACACAGTATATGTGAAGACCACACAGTATATTGAGGACCACATGGAATATTGAGGACTACACAGTATATGTGAGTTTCACACAGTATGGTGAGGACCACACATTATATTGAGGACCACACTGTATATTGAGGACCACACATTATATTGAGGACCACACGGTATATTGAGGACCACACTGCATATTGAGGACCACACGGTATATTGAGGACCACACATTATATTGAGGACCACACGGTATATTGAGGACCACACTGTATATTGAGGACCACACGGTATATTGAGGACCACATGGAATATTGAGGACTACACAGTATATGTGAGTGCCACACAGTATGGTGAGGACCACACATTATATTGAGGACCACACGGTATATTGAGGACCACACTGTATATTGAGGACCACACATTATATTGAGGACCACACGGTATATTGAGGACCACACTGCATATTGAGGACCACACGGTATATTGAGGACCACACATTATATTGAGGACCACACGGTATATTGAGGACCACACTGTATATTGAGGACCACACGGTATATTGAGGACCACACGGTATATTGAGGACCACACGGTATATTGAGGACCACACGGTATACTGAGGACCACACGGTATATTGAGGACCCCACAGTACACGTGACAATCAATTAGACAGTAATGGCGTCCATTTGAATACATCGATAACGTTACTAAGAGAACTACAAAGGTATGTTAGATTGATTTTGTAATGAAATTTTTTAGAATAGAAAAACATTTCACACTACAATTCATTGTGGTGGTGGTGGGAAAGGAGGGGGGGTTGTGTCTTTGCTCAAGCGTGACAGAGCAAGTAGAGTAAACACAAGAACTGATGTCATTGTCTGTTGGCGCTCTATGGCGAAATATTTTAAATTTTGAGAACTGGATCAATATGAATTTAACTATGGAGACGTCTTCAAGCTGTTTGAAATACCTGTCGATCTTCTCAGAGTTTGTCCCCCACACTTTAACAACTCTTGACCACTGACCAATATTTGACCACTGTCATTATTTTCTCCTTTTTTTTTCTTGTAATAAATATTCAGACAAAAATATAAATATTGCAATACTGTATGTAAAAATACACATTAATTTTTTCCCTCGAAACCATTTATTTACATTTTGTAATAAAATAGGCTTTCTTAATTAAAAGAGATAATAAATATAAAAAAAATCATACATTTAATAATAAATAAGCTATGACTGACATATTTTTATACATTTTCATTACACAAATTATAAACGTGTTTGCCCGAGTAAGTAAATAGACTCTATATTGTTACTTACCAACTAATGTAATGACATATTTAGTTCACTATATTGTATTCACCCACTCTTTTAATTTTCAGTCATGATAATTTGTATAAATTTAATGCTTTTTAAAATTTTTTTTTACCTTTTAGTGCAATTTAAGAAAAGTTTAATCATTTTAAAAAAAGGATTTTTTATATTTTATATTACATTTATTTAGTTTTTTAAAATTAATTTTGCACACATTAGCATAATAAGATGGATTTGGTTAGTCAACAGAAGACTAAAAAAAATATCACTATTTTGATCATTTATGCACCGAAGCTATGCTTCGTATTTTTTTTAACATGATAATCGGAAGGCGAATTTTTTTTTTCCATTCTAAACATTAATAAAAAATTTAAGCTTCGTAATTTTACAAGATTTAATGTTCGTGGGTGGTAATTATCAAATATTAAAATTATTAAAATACTTAAATGCCATGTAGATTGTACAATGTACAAGTAGAGTCTACGTGGGTCGTCTCAGTAATTGATAACAGGTCCAAACGTTAGTTATGAAATTTGAAGAGACAACCACAAACACAAAGAAAGTGAAACAGCTTTTTTTTCCCCCGCTCATTTATCCATTGCTGGATTTTTTTTTACCCCAGTCGTTCTTATAGATAGGCATCTTTAGGCCCCGTCAAGAAACTTTGCCTAGGGACCCCTAAAATAAAAGTCCCCCCCCAATGAACATAAAACCAAAGTACCCACTAGATGCCAGCAAGACGCCTGGACACGATAAGGGAAAAACTAGTTCAAGGTATTCTTTCTTTTTGTCAGGGACAAGTGTATCGTTGCCAGGTCGGTGAAATAATGTACTAGCAGATAAGCAGCCTGGGCCGCAGCTAGGCGTTCCGGTGGCCCCTTAATACTATGACAATGGGTTTCCTTAATACTTTGACATTGGGGGCCTCTTAATACTATGACAATGGGGGCCCCATAATACTATGATATTGTGGGGCCCCTTAATACTATGAAATTGGGGGCGCCTTAATACTATGACATTGGGACCCTTAATACTATGAAATAGGGGTCCCTTAATACTGCGTGATTGGGAGCCCATCTGTAACCCATATCCTTCATTTCCAAGCAGAGTAAATAAATAAAAACAAACTTTGCAAGCGACGCCTCCCGTCCCCCACTTCGCACTCAAGATTTTTTAAAAATTTCTCTGCATCGGCCCTGACACAAATCAGTCAGTAATATTTGGTACTTGAAAACAAAAAAGCAAAAAAAAAAACAATTTCAGTTTCTCTGTTTCATTGAGTCCGCCTTGCCTCATTTCGTATGTAACACCAGTTTACGAATGTACCACTTTTTGTCAAAATGTTGAACCACATTTAATACTTCAACCCCTTCACCCCCCCCCCCCCAACAGCGTCGTAATAAACACATCTCCTGTCCAATGGACACTACTGACCATCAAACAAAATCCCACTGCTCATGTGACCTACTCAGGTCCATTCCTCGCCTCCCGTCCGGCCACACATGTCCGCGTTAAACTCCACACACACACACACACACGGCCCAAAAGGTTACAGATATTTTCCCCGCACCGCCACTATCTTCTTTGATCTCTTGAGCTGTAATTAAGAAACCCGAACTGGCGCATCAGCGAAGACAAATTGAAATAATATATCTCTTGTCTGATACTGTGTGTGGAAAGTTTTTCATCTCCTTGTGTCTTCATAACAACGATATTCAATATTCTTGAAGTAGCTTTAAGCTAATCCTTTCTACACGGTCAACCATCTTCGTAACTATAGCAACCGAGAGCTTTTTTTTTCACCTTTTTAAAAAAAAAAACTACAAAAAAAAAAAGACAGTGGACTATGATGTTTTCAAAGATGATAATGATGATGGCAATGAGAGTATTGTGTCTGAGTTTGGTCTACAATATTTTAAAAAGGGGAAAAAAATAACCAATTTTATAAAAACAACAACAACAAAAAACAAACTACCAAGCCGGCAATAACAGGAAGTATTTGATGAAGTTGTAGTTTAATAACAAGAACGTTTTTTTTTAGAAAAATCTGGTCAGAACAGGAAACATAACAGAGCAAATGGGTTGAGTTGGATACAGACGGTGGGGGGGGGGGGTCAGATAACGGATTTTAAAGAAAAAACTTTTGGTTAAAGGAAAATATTGAAACATGGAGTGGAAATCTTTTTTTTTTTATAGGAGATACCCATTGGCTGGTTGGTCAGTCTCTTTTACGGCATCACTTGCAAATAACAATAAGATGGTTGTCAAAAGTAAAAGTCACTATCAGAATAAACCGGTTGTCAAAAGTACAAGTCACTATCAGTAAATGTTTAATGTAAACTGCTAAGTTGATGGAGGAAAAAAGTGTGAACCTGTGATGTTCAGGCGCCCTTCATGACCCTGTGATGTTCAGGCTCCCTTGATGGCCCTGTGATGTTCAGGCGCCCTTGATGGCCCTGTGATGTTCAGGCGCCTTTCATGAACCTGTGATTTTCAGGCGCCCTTCATGACCCTGTAGTTTTCAGGCGCCCTTCATGACCCTGTGATTTTCAGGCGCCCTTCATGACCCTCTGATGTTCAGGCACCCTTCATGAATCTGTGATGTTCAGGCACCCTTCATGGCCCTGTGATGTTCAGGCGCCCTTCATGACCCTCTGGTGTGCAGGCGCCCTTCATGATCCTGTGAGGTTCAGGCGCCCTTCATGACCCTCTGGTGTTCAGGCGCCCTTCATGACCCTGTGATGTTCAGGCGCCCTTCATGACCCTCTGATGTTCAGGCGCCCTTCATGATCCTGTGATGTTCAGGCGCCCTTCATGACCCTGTGATGTTCAGGCGCCCTTCATGACCCTCTGAGGTTTAGGCGCCCTTCATGACCCTCTGGTGTTCAGGCGCCCTTCATGACCCTGTGATGTTCAGGCACCCTTCATGACCCTGTGATGTTCAGGCGCCATTAACGACCCTGTGGTGTTCGGCCCTCTCCCTTCCTGCCCAAGTCCCCCAGTAGCCTCGATAGTGGTGGGGCATGTAGAAATCGCACTACGCCAGTTAACCGATACATATTCCTCGATCTATCAATAAAGATTAAAACGCAAACATGTATGACATGGGTAATATCTGCGATGTCAATCAAATAGAACGTATCACATTTCACGTAACTCTAATGTGCACCGTAAAGGAGGGATTACATCATGCGCAAACACATTTCTATGAAAAATAACAACCAAAAACAATAAAAACAATGTTTTGGTGTAAACCAACGGAGGGAAAGTGCCCATATACGTTTTTTCTGTAAATATCACGTTAATACATTCTTTTTTTTTTTAAAGGATGGGCTTGAACATTCGATTTGTGGGTTTTTAAAAACATTCGCAAATGATGCTCCGCTAAAGTCTTGGCGTTCTCCACAACTTGCCAGGATTTCTAATTGGTGTGTTTCCGACAAAAGTTGAGGTGTGTGTTGAACTTATGAGCCCAATCGGCCTGATGAGGCAGACACTCGAGCCAGCAGCGTCGATATTTAAAAAGGCCTTTTAATTTTTTTTGTATACCTTGAACCGATGTGGTCATTTGGGGGAAACGAATGAACCATCACCTGGCATTTCTTATAGACTTGGTGGTGCCTATCGGTAAATGTGTCAGCTGAAAATATTTTTGGCTTTACCAGGGATTGAACCCTGTACCCTTTGCATTTGAGTCGAGTTCACTATCGACTCCGAAATCATTTTAACTTACTTCTTGTCTGTTGCAGAACATGTTATATATGTGAGAATAAATGGAATTACTGAGCTGGTCAAATAGTTATTTTTTACTGGTATATATATATATATATATATATATATATATATATATATATATCAAGAGATAAAAAACCACCCACCCCCCTTACATGGAGATCAAAGGATATATAGCTAAATATGGCAGATAGAGTTCGATAATAGGAGAAAGAGGACGAAAGTAAACTGTAGCTCACTGCAGCGATAGGGAGACACAATTTGACTTTGGTGGACCAATAAAACCCAGGAACAACACAAACTACTACCAGACACGATCCAGCGAAAGTGTAATCGATAAACAAAACAATTCAGTAGAAAAAATACAATGGAATTAATCACTGTACGTCTCGGGTTATCAATTAATCCTTACTTCTACTGTCCACGTGATCAGAGTACGTGTGGGACTGTCCACATTATAACGCTCTATCAATTTCAAACTGTAGACCGATCGCGCCCCCCCTCCCTCTGGATCATCTGACCATCCAATGGTCAAATCAACTCGGCCATTCCATTTGGGGGCTTGAGTGTCGTCCGTCGTATCCCCCCCCTCCCCACACACTCACCGGTGGAAATGGAAGGACGATGGACGATCGTATAGAGACATTAGATGCCCCAATAACGAGTTTTTAAACAGTCGTCTTAAAAGTGTCAGCTAGATGGTCAGTACAGATGATCATCAATTTAGTTTGAGGAATCTACCCCCCCCCCCGCTAAAAGTGAGCTCAAATAAAATAAAAAAATAATAGTGCAATGAAATGGACCTAAAAGCCGTGATAGTCATGAATTAAACTGAACCGACCTGAATAAAACTCAACATCTCTCTCACACACTGTCTGCCCCCACCCCCCTCACACACCCTCACCCACGGTAAGACGCTTTCACACAACTGCGATGGCGGATTTAAGGGCGCCTACCCACCCGATCTCCCATGGTTTATGACGTCTGTACACGCATAGGTCAGTCCAACGGATCCATCACTCTAAACCGATCCATCGTTTAATACCATCACACATTTTTTTTATTCCAGCACACAGGTTAATACCATCACACATTTAATGCCATCGCCATCACTAAAAGAGTTTAGGTGTTATTGTCTTAACCTATTATCTGGATGCCAACAACAACAACAACAACAACACAACGTAGATAGACTTTCAAGTCACTCCATGATGAAAACTATCTATTTACACAAAATGTGTGAAATCAACACAGAAGCAGATCGGAATATTGTCTAAACCTAATATCTGGATGAAAAAAAAGGCAACACAGCTTAGACTGTGACAGTCTGAATTAATTTGTGTGACATGACGCTGTCTGTTTTTGTAATAGATTTTATTATCAGTCTACACACATATGTCTATATACATTCTTGACGTGTGGCTTGGGAAAAAAATCCGGAGATTATGGTAGCTTCCCGTGGTTTTTTTTTTTTTGCATTTTGTTGATTTGTAGTAGTGATGTGGTTTGTAGTATTCGGTGGCTTTTAGAAATTTAATGGCTTTTAACTCGAAAGTATGTGTTGGTTTGAAGGCTTGTGTTAGTTAGCTAACAAGTTGGTTGTTGATTTATGTCTGTTGACTTCTAGGCTGTATTTATATATCTACTGACGTCATGACAGAAGTTGTATTTATATAAATATATTATATACGGTGGTGGAGTTTGATATACATATAGGTCTAGGCAGGGCCGTTTTGATATACATATAGGCCTAGGCAGGGCCGCTTTATCAACTAGGCACAGTAGGCACTGTGGCTAGGGCCTACGGACTTTTCAAGGGCCTACGAAAACCAGAACATAAAGTGAAAACAAGTTCAGAATGCCAAAGAAATTTAATGTTTGTATTAAAATAACTATATATAACCGTGTGAGATGAGCAAGTCAAGCTGCAGATATGTAAATTACAGTATGTTAACTTTTCGGCTCTTTGTCTTAGCATAGTCTCACATGACGTCCTCGAAGTTTATTTAGATTTCAAATCACAAAGAATTGCGGGTGCATTCTTGAAAGATATTTAAAAAATGAAGACGGGGAGGGCCTACTACTTTCAAAGTGCCTAGGGCCTACGATGACCTTAAAACGGCCCTATGTCTAGGTTCAAGTTGTAATGTTTGGGTAGTCAAGAGGAAACAAATGAAGATCAACCTATCCTCAACCATACCTCCAAACGTGACGTCATATATCACCATGTCCTGGCATTCAAAACCTCGAGACTTCTTGATATCAATAAATATGAATTGTACAAAAAAAATGTCCATAAAAATGTAATTAGTCTTGTTTAACGAGAGTGAAAGCACCAGGGCGGAAGTTTATTGTCGGGGTGAGGGGGAGGGGGGCACAGATTTTAAAACTCAAGCCTTTACTCCCCCCACCCCATTAAAACGTTGGTGGGGTTTTTCACCCGTGGATGAGTCACTCGGTGAATTACACACTCGGGTGGACACAATGTGAATAGTTTCTGGACCCATTGTCATCCCTGTCTTTCTCTACGTCTCTCGTTCAAAGCCCAAACGAGTAGTATGTGTTTAGAATGTTTACTTGGGTCCCAGGGTCTCAGGGAGGATTAAAATCAAAAGAGAAGACGCAACATGTACTTCCTGAATCAAATTAAAATGAGAAAAAAAAGCACTTCCGATTGGAACGGATGTGTTCATATGATAGATTTTAGGTTTGTACTTTCGCCTGCACACTGACACTTGGTATTGATGACACATGATGCATTTTATTTTCCACGATTACTATAATTATTGAAACTCTCAGATATGATGGCGATGTATGAGATATTCGTATGTAATTTAGGTTAGCGGGTGATGGAGTCTGATTTTTTTTTAATAATACATAAATGTAACGCCCCTGTAGCCTTTTATGGGCCATGGGGGCAGATGATGAATGTATCTGTTTCTATGGGATATCAAAGGGTCATGTGGTTAGCACAACGCCTAGCTGTATTTACTTTCCCAACTAAAGTCAGGTAAATTTTTTTGGGGTTGGAGGTTGGGGGGTGTGGGAGGGTTCAAACAAATTAATTGTAAAAAAAAAATCCTTGGTTCTCACTGACTATTTAAATCGATACTCGAAAGGTCAATAGTCAAGAGCACTACACCACTCGACCACCCGGCACACCTATACTACACACACCGCTTTATGTTTTAGAAAAAAAGATTTTTTTTTTTGTTTTTAATTATTGTACATTTTTACATTTTTGAGCGTCATGTTTATGTTTAAAAACGATTTCTAAAAAAATAATAATAATAATACATAAATAAACGATTTGGGCGCTGCGTTAAATCGAAAGTAAAGAATGAATACAACAGTATTCCAGTTTAAAATACAATCATGAAAAAATGCGGATCTGCCCGAAACCAAAAAATAACCTAGCCTACCGATCAAGCCTAAGGGGATATAACTCCATGCAAAGGTTTTTGCAGGGTACAGCTAGTTTACCATATATTCCATATTTCTTTTTATTGATTGCTTTGTCTGGCCTCCAAAAAAAAGATGTCTTTAACATAGAACTGAACTTACGGTGGCTCACGTGGCCAAGTAACGTTTCTTCATAGCTTGTAGCAAGTCTATGTAATGGTAATGAAAATATTAACTGATGCAGAAATTAACAGATTTTAATTAATAATTGCAAAATTCAATCTATGGCACACTTATATACTTTTATAAAACTCTTCAGTGACGAATATCAGAACTAAAAAAATGTGATACATTAGTTAGTAAATATATTATTAATAAATATATTAATAAATATATTATTATTGGGTGCTACTAAGAATTATTTTTTTGGTGGCGTGAAGCTCAATATGGCAAGACTGATGTGATGGTAGAGAGGATTTGTAGCTCAATACGGCAAAACTGATGTGATGGTAGAGAGATTTTGTAGCTCAATATGGCAAAACTGATGTGATGGTAGAGAGGATTTGTAGCTCAATACGGCAAAACTGATGTGATGGTAGAGAGATTTTGTAGCTCAATACGGCAAAACTGATGTGATGGTAGAGAGGATTTGTAGCTCAATATGGCAAAACTGATGTGATGGTAGAGAGAATTTGTAGCTCAATATGGCAAAACTGATGTGATGGTAGAGAGAATGCTCCACCACAAAGACTGTCCCAGGGAGTGGTTAGGGCCTCAATATAGTATCCAATAGGTAACGTCTCTTCCCCCCCTCCCCCAAGGTATCCCCAATGGGTCACTCACGTTTGCATAATTCTCACTTTCCCCTCTCACTAAACATCTTTCATCTACATATACACAATCAGGAGGGGTGTCTGTCAGTGTGTGTGTGTGTGGGGGGGGGGTAAACGAAACAATACAACCCACGGTCGGGCCAGCCGGCGACCTCGTCCACTTCCTTTGAGGGGGGTGGGGCCGGTGGCCGTGGGGGGACGTGGAGGCAGATGGCTATAATGAACGCCCTTGTCGTGAGCGTTATGATAAAAGGAAGAGCAGGGTGGTGTCCCCTGTACATCGTGGAATTAATTAACGACCAGGTTTTTGGGGGTAGTCTGACCCGACACCTAGTTTCATTTTTTTTTAACCTCAGACGTCATCGCGGTCAATCCAAGTAGACAACCCCCCTCCCCCCCCACGTGACACGCGATCAAACCTGGTTTTAAATTTCATTGGTTGAATCGGTTGTTATGCGGTGAAACCTGGACCCAAGGGGGAGATAATGAGGCCGAGATTTAAATGTTTGTGTGTGTGGCATGTGGCTGATCTCCCCTTTCACATAACCTCACCCAATTGGGGCATGTCGAGATGAATGAGCATTTCACTTTTGAGTACAGAGTGTGTCTCATTGAAATTAGGTGTCACTTTGACTTCTCCCTCACATCCCATCATAAACACACAAACACACACAACAATCCAGTGACAATATAAATGTTTAACATCTGTCAACTAAGCATCAATTTAACGTCAATATTTCTGGATTGCCCTAGTGCTACATATTATTCATTATAGTATAATTTATTTGCAGTACTTTAGAAATCAAACATCAAACATATTAACTAGGTACTGACTGATTGAGACATCGAATTGACTATAACAACATTTTTTTTATCTTCTAGTTAAAGTCAAAACATGTTTTCGAGTGATTGTGTTTTAAATTTAATTTAATTTTTACTTGAGTTTGATTCTGCGACTGACTATTTTCTTAAAACAAACACTAAAATACATATGACGTTATTGTGAGTAGACTGGGTCTGACACTAAAATACATATGTCGTTATTGTGAGTAGACTGGGTCTGACACTAAAATACATATGCCGTTATTGTGAGTAAACTGGGTC
The DNA here is from genome assembly GCA_021962125.1 of Bulinus truncatus. Taxonomy (NCBI): domain Eukaryota; kingdom Metazoa; phylum Mollusca; class Gastropoda; family Planorbidae; genus Bulinus; species Bulinus truncatus. The sequence continues at coordinate 1,069,835 of JAGDYQ010000177.1, read as the reverse complement.
TGAGACTAAAATACATATGTCGTTATTGTGAATAAACTGTGTCTGACACTAAAATACATATGTCGTTATTGTGAGTAGACTGGGTCTGACACTAAAATACATATGCAGTTATTGTGAGTAAACTGGGTCTGACACTAAAATACATATGCAGTTATTGTGAGTAAACTGGGTCTGACACTAAAATACATATGTCGTTATTGTGAGTAGACTGGGTCTGACACTAAAATACATATGCAGTTATTGTGAGTAAACTGAGTCTGACACTAAAATACATATGCAGTTATTGTGAGTAAACTGGGTCTGACACTAAAATACATATGTCGTTATTGTGAGTAGACTGGGTCTGACACTAAAATACATATGCAGTTATTGTGAGTAGACTGGGTCTGACACTAAAATACATATGCAGTTATTGTGAGTAAACTGGGTCTGACACTAAAATACATATGCAGTTATTGTGAGTAGACTGGGTCTGACACTAAAATACATATGCAGTTATTGTGAGTAGACTGGGTCTGACACTAAAATACATATGCCGTTATTGTGAATAAACTGTGTCTGACACTAAAATACATATGTCGTTATTGTGAGTAGACTGGGTCTGACACTAAAATACATATGCAGTTATTGTGAGTAAACTGGGTCTGACACTAAAATACATATGTCGTTATTGTGAGTAAACTGGGTCTGACACTAAAATACATATGTCGTTATTGTGAGTAGACTGGGTCTGACACTAAAATACATATGCAGTTATTGTGAGTAGACTGGGTCTGACACTAAAATACATATGCAGTTATTGTGGGTAAACTGGGTCTGAATATATTGACAGCATGCAACAGAGGCCCCAATCCATTATTATATAATTTAATTTTGTTGACCAATAAACCAATTTCTTTTGGCCCTGGGTCTACAGATAATGGCTGGCATCATGCACTACGGGGCCGCAATCTATGATGATATTATTATGATTTTCTTAACTTATGGAAACAACTATGTTGGCACACAATAACAATTACTATTCAATGAGTCCTCCAGCTATTGGGCAAAAATCGACTTAATCGCCAGCCCATCCATGTTTGTAATCGTATCCAAATATTTGTACTCTAGTGAATGTATCAGCTATTTCTGTTCATGAAAAATGAAGTTCGTTGTAGTAATCGACAGTTTAAAATTTAATTCCAGCACCTAAAGATTTAGGCTATATTGTATTTTATTTTGTACCGATATTTTGGTATTGCACTTATTATAAAAGAAAATAACACAATATTAGTCAATGGCAGAGCGAGGCGTTTTCTATATAATTTATATTTCTGTATTATGATCTAAGGAGTTATTGCTCATATTTTAGTACATTTAAATAAAAGTGTATTTTTAAAATTTATTTTTTATTTATTTGTTTTAAAAGTTAGACTTTTAGTGTCCAAAAGTAATTCATTTGTTTTTGTTTGTAAAGTTAATATAAACTAATTTAATAAAATGGTGTACTTAGTATGAAAACAAGATAAATGTCTCATAATTGTCAGACTTTGTTAAAATAATTTCAATCGGTATAAAACTCCAATAAGCTCATGCTATACTTGTAACATCATAATCTTTTTATATTAACAGTAATTAGCTTCAGACTTAATACAAATATAAACAATTGACACTAACGTTTGGAAATAGTGTGCTGTCTAGAAGAATTACACCAGAGTTCGAGATTTCAAATTGATAATTGATTTCGAATTTTCCGAAACAGTTCAGAACTTTCAGTGAGAGATAGTTAAATGCAATATTATGGTAAAAAATATTATTCCAAGTTTAAGCACCGCAAATCAACATTTAATTTGAATTTTTTGGAAAATAATAGATTTCGACGATACGGTTATTTTAAACCACAGGGTTTTCGCTAAATATTGTCGGAAACATTTCTCGAAGCAAATTCATTAAATAAATCTGGGCATATTTCCAGATTTATGGCTTTTGTTTGTCGGATGTTGTCCGGTGAAATATTGGGCCTGCCTGGCCAGGAGGAGTGTCAGTTTACTATGCAAAGTTGCCAAGTAACGATCTACTACCGAATGCCATGTTGCCAATTTGGATTTTTTTTTTGGCCATCACATAACACCGATGAAGACGAAAAGACTGATGAGTCTGAGTCTGTTAAAACTACCTGGCAATGTTCGGTTTCTAGTTGTCAGATAGAGAAGTAACGATTTAGTGTTGTTTGCCATGTTGGCTGGAGGGATTTGTTGGAACAACCACGGGGAAAAAAATGGATTAGTTAAAAAGACACTGGACTTGGTCCGATGATGAGGATTCTGCTAATGAGGGAGAAAAAGGTTGATTGATTAGATAGGGGGATTTACAGAAAATTGAAAGATGGGGGTAGAGAGTGGGAAAAGAGAGAGGATAAGAGAGAGACAGAAGTAGGAAAAGAAAGAGAGGGAGGAAGAGAAAGGGGTTGAGAAAAGAGAGAGAAAGGGTTAGTACAATGGATCGATTTTTTTCTCAATACAAAAGCTGCTAATTCTTCTGTTATGGACGCTTTTAAAAAGAAAAAAAAATACAGGTATTTCAAAATAGTGAATTGTAACAATTTTATTTTGTTTTGAAAAAGAGAAAAAAAAAACGAAAGTGACATCATAACTACGTCACACAATATCATTTTATACGGTTATTAACGTCACACAATATCATTTTACACGGTTATTAACGTCAAACACACACACACAAATGGTGGTGAAATTTTTTTTTAACAACAAAAAAATAATTAAATAATGTATTCTGTCTGTGGGCATTTGTCTCCTGTAACTCTTGTTCAGAACTAGGGTGAAATGGTAACAAAAGTATTTAAGTGGCTTTTTTTTTGTTCAATTGTGTAGTGTATGAGAGTGCAGCTGGTAGGGGATTCTGTATAGTCTAGTGACGCGGGATGTTGACAAAAGACGATTTGATTGGATGAAAGATGGATGGATGGTCGTACGTCTGGCAAGTTTTTATTTTTTTTTTGGGTTAGGGGGTGTGATAGGATATAAAATATATTTAGAGATTTATTGTAGTTATAAATTTAAAAAAAGTTCTTTGTCTATCTATCTATCTATCTATCTATCTATCTATCTATCTATCTATCTATCTATCTATCTATCTATCTATCTATCTATCTATCTATCTATCTATCTATCTATCTATCTATCTATCTATCTATCTATCTATCTATCTATCTATCTATCTATCCATCTATCTATCTATCTATCTATCTATCTATCTATCTATCTATCTATCTATCTATCTATCTATCTATCTATCTATCTATCTATCTATCTATCTATCTATCTATCTACCTACCTACCTACCTACCTACCTACCTACCCACCTTCCTACCGATCTATCTATCTATCTATCTATCTATCTATCTATCTATCTATCTATCTATCTGACTGTCTGTGCGTCTATCGCCTCTTTATCCCCTGTCTGTCTTTCTCTGTTCCTTTGTTCGGCAAACCTGTGTAATTATGTCTATTTCCGGTACAATGAAATTAGGGGGTAGTGTCTAGTAGTGAGCGAGCTACTCATTTTTAAGCATTTTAAAATTTGTTTAAAAAACAAAGTAAACAATAACACAGGTGCGTTGAAAACATGTTGCGGTAATTGGTTTTCCTCGTTTTTTGATAATGGGGCAAAAAAAAAAACCGCTGGCCAATCCCTGTCTCACTCTGGATGTGTTATATTACTATCTGCTATGATACATCTAGGCATGGGACTCATTTATCACTGTACCCACCATAAATTGGCTGTGCTGGATTACTCTCTGCTATGATAAACTAGATATGGACACATTTAACACTGTACCTACCACAAACTTAAATGATCATATCAACATCATTCACACAGTAGTTCTTATCATGGGGCTCAAATTCATCGCATAATTATCAAGTTCTGTACAGAGGTGGATGCACTACAGCCCGAGATCCACGAGCGTCCCGTTGAGTAGTTTGATCTGATGAACTAATTCAATCTTAACAAACTTATTTTAGTTCATATACAAACTCCACGTTCGGCGGCCCCCACCCCCGGCTGGAAAAAATAGACTGAGGGTTAGTAGGCCCGCCGAGGGGGGGGGCAAATTCCCAGGGGCCCGGCTAGTTTTAGGGTTCGGGACTGAGCTGGCCAATCAACTTTTGAAAATATTGTTATCAGCACGGGGGAGTCCGTGACAGCCCTGCCCAGGGGCCCGAAATTTCTGTCGGTGGGCATGAGGGTTAGACCTGGGGCTAGCAAACACATTATGTAGAAGAACCTCATCTACAGAAACACTAACTACAGAGGAAAGAAATATTTCAGTCCTGGGAGAAGATGGTTCTTCATCACGAAGACCTATGAAGCTTTAGTTGTAGTGAACGAGAAGCCGTAGAGTCGACTAAGAGAGACCGCCCAAGAGACACCTGGCGGTGAAATCTTGAAGCTGACATCACCAAGATAGGTTACACCTGGAATCACTGGATAGGATGCCAAAGGACAGAGGGCTATGGAGATCCGTTGTTGGTGCCCCATACCCTGGGGGAAGAGAGACAATGATGATTAGTTCATATATGTAGACTTTGCCCATTGTCTCCGTGTTCTGGCATTTATGTGTTATTTGTGCTCTTGGTCGGGCTCTATTATTCAATCAATGATCACTCTGTGGCCCGTGATTGAAAAAAAAAAGGTTTTTACCCATCTCTGACCAAGTCACTTTTCTTTGAACTATACTTAGTCTTCTTTAGGGTTGTAACTGATAGTTTACTGAATTAGTTTAAAGTCAACGTGTGAATTACCCAATACTTTCATGAGTTATCACCAGAATCATAGAATCCAACAAAAGGTATACGCTAATTTTTTTTTTAAATGTATAATCTGATAGAATAGTTTAATGGTCAAAGAAATATTTTAAAAAATGAATAAAAAGTGTTGTGGTTATGTCGAAATAACAAGCGTCCACCCATCCTATAAAGCCTCTGTACGAATGATATGATTCTAATATAGCACCTCATTACGAAGTTATGGGAGCTGTACTCCTAGCGAATGTAATGGAATAAAGAGAAAAAAAATCAAATTAACAGCGTCGAACATTAGATAAATGTGTTACAGTACATGGCATCAACTATACCTCCCCAACCCACCAAGACAGCCACAGTTTATCCCCCTCCCCACCCCCACCGCCCCCTAAATCTCGGCAAAGTAATCTAACCCACACAGTAAAAACAAATCTCATTTCACTGTGGACATTAATTCTGTGAGATGGGCAACAGCTCGTCTTCCCATTTACTAAAACGCCACACTCACATACACACAACATTCAAACGCTCTTTCACACACTCAATCTCCCACTGACATTGACACACACACACACACACACAAACACACACGCACATACACACACACACACAACAACACCGCGGCTATTTTAACGGGTGTTTGTTCGACGTTCAATTCCCTGCTAAATGAACGATGTTTTATTGACATTGATAGCGATGCCCGCTGGTGCATGACGGGCACCACAATAGATGGGACCGATGGGACGGGGGGGGGAGGGCGGGGAGGGGAGGGGGGTAGAGGACAGTTTCATGTCATTAAAACATATCACTGATTAACAAACATACCGCGCGGGATAAATGCAGCGGGTGATATTGTCTGGCTGACACACTTTTCCCCGTAGTGACGTTTGTTCTTTTTATTTTCTATTATTATTATTTTATTTCCATTTTATATTCTTCTCTCATAGTCGCCAGTTCAAATATGTTTATCCCTAACAATCTAATAGAGGAACAATGGAACAATCCAGCCCTGTCCAGTATGGTCTCTCTTAAAAAAGGATCGAGCCACCACAGAATGGTCATTGTCTGCATATTGATGCTGAAAACGATTCATATTTCTCATGTGGTAATTTCCAATTATTTTCTGCCTCGATGCAGAGGCAGACTGGGTTCAGTTGGGATTAGGGTGCAGATATAAACATTGGGCCCTTAAAAAAAAGGGAGACAACAAAATGGCATGGATTTGGGCTATGAAGATATTAAGGATCATTGGGAGGGGGGGCGCTTATACAATCTGGTTCCGGGGCACCTGATGTTACATCTGCCCAGGCCCGTATGTGAAAGTTGAGAGAATTTACTAAAACGTGTATACAATTTTTTTTTTGTTTCATCTGATGAAAATCTTTTAACTTCATATAAATCGAAGCGTAAATGCTAGCCTACTGGACAGGACGGAATCTGACAATAGTGGAATAGGCGTAACCCCCCCACACCCCCTTCCTCTTGTCGTGTTTATTCCACGAGTAGTACAGTACACCAATGATTGGGTCCAATGTATCCATAACCAGCCACTTGAGCACACTTTCCATCAGAAGTAAAAATAGCACCAGACAAGATGTTGTATAAACGCATATTGCCGTACACACATACATGTACAATTGTACATCGACAAGCATCATATAAAACATACCTACTCATAACATGTCTATACATACACACTTCCATATAATGTGACATATATATATATATATATATATATATATATATATATATATATATATAAATTGGTCCAATTATGTTAATATAAATTGGTCCAATTATGTTAATATAAATTGGTCCAATTATGTTCTTAAGATAAATTGTTCCAATTATGTTAATATAAATTGGTCCAACTATGTTCTTAATATAAATTGTTCCAATTATGTTAATATAAATTGGACCAACTACGTTCTTAATATAAATTGGTCCAATTATGTTAATATAAATTGGTCCAACTATGTTCTTAATATAGATTGGTCCAACAATGTTCTTAAGATAAATCGGTCCAATTATGTTAATATAAATTTGTCCAACTATGTTCTTAATATAAATCGGTCCAATCATGTCCCGACAAACAAATTGGCAGACGTTGAACTTCAGTAATATTATTATGTCCAAATTAACTAGAACGTACATTTAGAATGTAGCTCTACATTGTGTGGAAGTGTTATTTATGTAAATAATAAAATAATAACAAATCACACGAATAGGAGGTCATGAGGTTAGGGTAATCTTTGGGTTTATGGTGAGGAAAATGGATTTTTTTACTCCCTCCCACTCCTCTTTCACATTGTTCCAGTAAGATCATCTGTTTTATCAACAGTGGCCGTTTTTATACTAACGGAAGTCTTGGGAAGCCAGACAGCCCGAGGACAGGGGAGCGCAAAATCTCTGAAGGTTAAGCTAGCTGGTCAGTGTTCTGACTGCCCCCAGGTCAGTTAGTAGCCCCTGCAGTCGATTCCGGGACATGTTCCGACACTTCAGCGCAAGCCCCGTGGACGTGACCCGACCTTACCACAGACCGGAAGAAATGCCACCGGCACCCAAGTCCACTGTCTTCATTAAAAAATCTTGGTAGTTAATTGCTTAAGTTCCGGACGGTTTTATGTCCGGTCTGACGAATGTCCAGGCCCGCGTTGAACCGGAAGCTACAAGGCACTTAAACTTTCCGCGAGGAAGGTCAAGTACGTTAGGGAAAGATAACTCGTTAGCCCCTATTTAGAAGTATACTCCAGCTTTTTGTTCCCTTCAGTATGCACCAAATCATGAAACCTATTTACTAATTTGTCCATTTAACTGTTTATGTACTCACGATGAATTTATTATCTTGGGGTTGGAAAGAAAAGTAAATGAAAAATTTGATCTTAATTTTTATTTTATCTTAAATATCCAGAAGTCATTTAAATTTTTATCTTATTTACAATTACTTATTAAATATATTTTATTCAAACTGAAACCATCGATATTTGTATAATGAATGTATGCAAAGTTATTCAGAAAGAAATAAACAAAGTGGAGCCAAAAAACCAACCTTAGTAAAGTAATTTTTTTAATTTTTGAATTTATTTTATGCACGGAGCTAATTATTTTTTTTTTATTAAATTATTGGGATTAAGTAATTTAATTATTAATCTGAATCAAAAATTTCACGATTAATTAAGGTGACATATAGGGTTTATCACCAGGGATAGCGACTGAATTTTAGCTCACTAAACATTTATCATATCCCGGGATCTTATTTAAACTCAGAATGCACGAAAGCAAAATATCTTATTTCATAGTAGTTTATTTGTTACACTAATGTCATTGTTCTTTAGCAGCTTAATCCCAGAGCCGTAGCTAGCTATTTGTAGCGCCCTATGCGAGTTACATTTTTTGGTACCCTCATCCCCAATCTCAAAGTGCAAAAACTATTGAACTTCGCTCTTTAGACACCCCGTGCTGCCTCACAACCCACTGTACCCTTACTACAGTATACAAGGTCAACACTCATGGGATTATATTTGAAGCTGTGATGCAGCTTTTGTTTGCAGCCGTTTGGAAACTATTTCTGCCTGATGAAGGAAATATCTAACAATGGAGCTACAAAATGAAAGTTTTTTGTTTTCATATGTTTGTCAGGAAATAAATTTAGCACTGCATAAAGATGATCTAAAAATAACAGTGTAGATGATTCGCTCTGAAACTAACCATAGTGCGGTTGTGTGTGCGTGTGTGGGTTATATTTTGTTGTCATCATTGCTCAGGTTAAAACATAAGTGGTTAGTTTAGGTTGAACTTTGATCTGAAGCCCCCCCCCACACCCCTCTGCTATGTGTATCTGTCATTAGTTTGAGAACGTGTAGGCGGTTGGTCGCTGTGCTAACCACATAATCCCTTCATATGCATTGGTTACAGAAACAGGTGTGTTCTACATTACATTTACACCTATGGCCTATTAGGCTAATGGAACTGATTATCACATATGTTGTTATTGATCAGAATAGGAATGGGCCATCCTAGGCTATATAATATATGTACTATATAAATTGATAACATATCGATCTAAAACAAGTCAAAGTAACTTTGATTTAATAAAATTTTATTGATTTAGTTGAATGTGGTCACCCCCTTCTCGATTTTCTAAAAAAGAAAATTAGAAAATATAAGTTCAATTTGTTTCCAACCTTCACTAATACGGCATTTGTGTGTGTGGTGTATGTAATAAATGTACCATATAATACGGTATCCGGACAAAACCCCCAGCGGACAAAACCCCCACGGACAAAACCCCCAGCGGACAAAACACCCAGCGGACAAAACACCCTGCGGACAAAACACCCACTTAAAAAAATTATTATTTATTAATTAATCATTACTTTTATTATAAAATGTAATATCCCCCCCTTCAATCTTTATTATAAAATGTAGAAAGTGAAAGTAGGTCAGGGCATAGTTCAAGCGGGTGGAAAGAGAGGGAGACAGAACCCATTAACTTTAACAGGTAGGGGAATTTTAGACAATAAAGAATAGTGTCACAGTAGAATTCCGGAAGATGCGTAGACGTGGGTAGTTCATTAATCTAGTGCCAGACGCACTGACCACCTGGGAATACAAAAGCCTTTGGCTATTCTATTTATGATCTCTCCTATAGACCTTCTCTCCCCAGGTGACAAAAAGTGATAGTGGGTGCTAGACAGACTTTGTCTATCCTATGTATTATCTTATCTCACCCTCGGGTGATGAAAGCAGGGTAGGGCTTGGACTTGATTTCATTCATTAAATCACAGAATGTGACAAATGTCACCTTTATTCTGCTAAGTTTACCAAACTCTTAATTATGTATTGAATGGGGGTGGAACCAACAAACAGGAGACTTGAGAATGATAGGATATTTTGTCCAGCTAGCCTATATAAGAGAATGTAAGTTTAGTTCGGGAGGAATTGTTGAGCGTACTCGATTTGAAGTGTTTAATTTCCATATCTCATTAAGGGTTCTTTTTTCCTCGTAAATTTAGCTTTTAGACACAATTTGAAACAAGTCTTACAAATTTCACTATATTTTTAAGGTCGTGAGTTAGAATATGGAGATAATAAAAAACAACAAAGGTGGTGTTAAGTTGTGTGTTCAAGGATACATGTACACTAAAAAATCAGAGAATAGTACAAGAGTTAGATTTTTTAAATTAATTAATTAAGACATAATAATAATTTAAAAAGGTGCTAAATAAACAAAAATAACTATGGCTATGTTTCATATTGAGCATTTATGATCAACAAAAACAGGTTTTAAATTCAAATTCATTTACATGATTTATGTGATTTACAAACCACCCGCTAAGCAGGTCACAGAAAGGTAAACTAATTAAAAGATAATAATAATAAAACATAAATTGTTGCTGCAATAAATGGCTTAAAACAATAATGTGGGGGTTTTGTCCGTGGGGGTTTTGTCCGCTGGGGGTTTTGTCCTACACTCTATAATACAGCATTTGTGTGTGTGGTGTATGTAATAAATGTACCATATAATACGGCATTTGTGTGTGTGGTGTATGTAATAAATGTACCATATAATACAAGGTATTTCCGTTATCGTGTATACGTTTATAAAGAAAAAATAAACTAGCAAATATTACTTCATATTTTACCTAGGATATAATTTATCCCGGGATGAGCAAAATGCTCGTAAATGAAAAATCCTTATGTAAAATAAATAATAAAAAAAATTGTTTTCTAAAAGAAATATTTTATTAACATTTGCGTTTTTAATTTTTTGTGTTCGCAATTTAAGATCATGTGGAGGACGCCACAATAGCTAGCTAGGGCTTTACTAGCAACATATACTTCTATCAATCTATCAATCTATCAATCTATCAATCTATCAATCTATCAATCTATCAATCTATCTATCTATCTATCTATCTATCTATCTATCTATCTATCTATCTATCTATCTATCTATCAATCAATCAATCAATCAATCTATCTATCTATCTATATGTCTGTCTGTCTGTCTGTCCGTCCGTCCATCCATCCATATATCCATCCATCCATCTATCTATCTAGCTATCAATCTATCTATAACAGTATCTTAAAGTAATATCAGCAGTAGAGAAATTATTTTAGTTTAAGTCACAGTAAGAAACATTCAGACATTTTAGATACATAGGCTATTTTCTGTCTACAGCTCTGATACTGGTGAAACGTGTTTGTGTGTGCGTGTGTGGAATTTTCACTCTGTACATACGTGGGTGAGTCATCGATTGAAATAAACAACAACAACCAAAATAACAAACAAACAACAAAATATTAGTTACAACAGTGGTTCGCAAATTGTGTTCCAATGGACACTAAAAGGAGGGCGAGGTTGAAAGTTATTCCAGAAAAATAAAACGATATCTAGGCACGACTATATCTTGTAAGACACATAGTGTGAATAAAGGGGCATCACACAAGGGCTGTACAGGAGCCCCCCCCCCCACCCCCATGGATGAATTAGACTGGGAACCTCTAAAGAAGAATAACCTACCACACGCAACATCTTCCTTCCGGTCCGAGTAGAGACAGGAAGTGACGCATTAGCAGTCCGTGACTGTAATATCGCAGAATCAATTTGTAGCATCGTGAAGTTGAATAATTATTTGAAGAATTTATACGAGGTAAAAAAAAAGAGAAATAGGTTTGTGTGTGAGTTATTATTTTACAAAATTTTCAGCTGGGTCATAATGGTTGGTCTCAAATTTCAAAATTCTTTGTAGTTTAAGTTTAATATTGGACATTATTACATCACACAACATATTCTTTTTTTGATATAATATCTTTCATGCAGCTGACAAAGTCTGGACAGATAAAAAATATAAATAATTTCTTATGAATCCAGTAACTGAATATCAAATTGGAAATTTATGTCTTCGTTGCGCAAGCAAAATAATAATTTGGTAATTGAACGCAAACTATGGTGTATTAATATTAAATACAAATGTATTCATTGATATTCGTGGTTCACAGAGTATACATTGTTAAATACGATAATGAATTCACTAAAGCACAGGCGTGGGTTCAAAAACACAGCCTTTAATAATTTATTTACAATCAACAACTACCGGCTTCATCATCACACGTCTGCTGCTCTTACGTCACACAGGATGCAAGGTACACTATCTCACACTTATTGGGATGGATAGCGCTATTAGTACCTGATCCTATAAACCACTAATGGGACGGTTTTTATGGCACCCTTCTTTAATCCCCACCACAGAAGATAGTGCTATGGCCTTAGAGGCACCACGGGAGTACCTGATGAAAATTTCAGATTTTTCGTGTAATGTTTATTTCACCAGAATCAAATCATCCACCACTAGCAGTGAGACAAACATCAAACCTAACCCTTAATTGTTTTTTGTTTTTATTAAGCTTTCTTTGTGTGCTCAGAATGATTATATAATTCGAATGCGTTTTAGACATTAGCTTAAATGCTATTTACTTCTAATTTTGATTTCTTTAGATGTAAGCCTACATCATAATTTTGTTTAGCCGATAATTTTGTCTCCTTGGCTGTGTGATGGTGTTTCGGGGCCCTAGACAAAAACTTCCTTGAGGCAGAAGTAACTGTCGGGGCCCCTTGTGCATCAGTATAATAGGGATTAATTTTAAATGGCCCATTTTGCAGAGAGGCATACACGGTAATCTAGTTTGTCAATTCGTAGCAATAGGCTCTTGGGTCGGAGATTGTTAAGTGTTCGAATGAATATATTTTCGTTTTTTTTTTGCACTACAAAAAACTCACCTCAGAATGATGACGTAATCTTTATTATTTAGTTGTTTTTCTAAAACCACGGGATATTTCTTCAGACCTCATAATTATTCAGGGAGCTATTTTTTTTATAAAGTCAGATTTCACAATATTGTAATAATATTATATCACGTGGTAAAGAAAAATATTTTAGTCGCAGACTGACCAAAAAAATGTTGACGCTAAAAATACACCTCCAAGAATCAAATCATTGAAAGCGTTCATGTGTTTGTGTTCATGTGTGTGTTCATGTGTTCATGTGTGTGTTCATGTGATTTGAAAAAAATAAATAAAAGTAATTTCGTGATTGAAAGCCTGAGGTCATTGTCTTGGTTTAACGGCGGCATACATATGTACAGTCTGTCCAGAAAACACGTAACTGACTGAATTTCTCTCTCTCTCATCCTATGTCTCATCACCGCCCCCCTCTGTGTTTCTGTGTGTGTTTGTGTGTTGAAAATGACGTCTTAAAGACTTTTACTACACCGATTATTAAACGGACTTACGTCAAACCACATTATCTAGACATAGGACTGGACAACTGACCACTATATGACATTTATATTATTTACAAACACCCCCCACCTCCAACACAAACTATATTTATGACCCTACACCTGTTTCTGTGCTAGAAATGTCTGACACATTTTTCTTTAAGTAGATAATAAAACAAATTACCTGTGACCTCCTGCATCAAGACACTCAACCGGACAACTGACCACTATATGACATTTTACTTCATCCACACATTCCCCCCCACCTCCTCAATCACCCAGTGCGCCCCGACACTTCAGTTACTCTAACGGCACCACCCACGCCCCCAAAAAGCAAAATGCCAGCACTGCGGTGTGAAAGCCACAAACCGGCTGGCCAGGTGTCATCACAGGGGGAGATAATTGACGTCCCAATATCGATGAGTATAATTACATTAGGCATGGGCCAGGCACGCTCAGAGTAATGTACCTTGAGTTGCCGGTACGTGATACCCCCAGACGCCAGGGGAATTGTTTATGTGTGTGTGTGTCTGTGTGAGGAGAATAAGGGAGATAATGTGTGAGAAGGTATTGGGTTTAGATGTGGGAGTGGGGAGGTGCTATAGAACCGGCAATACAGACTGACAATACCTCAGCAAGATCGATACAAAAAATATATATGTATTCGATTATTTCAATCACAGGCTTCATGGAGGAAGTTGGAATTGGGACAAATTTGACGACCAAAAAAAAAAGGGTTGCTATGGTAACAGACCGAGATAATATTGGCTTTGATAGAGGTCTGATGGAAAAAAAATTAATGTACATTTCATCTAAAATTGAATTATAAAATGACTAAAAAAATCACTATAATACAGAGAACGATGTCTTTGAAAAAGAAAAGTTGGTTGAGCCACAGGAAATATGTCAAGGTTTCAAAAAGATGATGAAGGCGATCCTAGCTTAATACTGGTCATTAGAAATGTGACAGGACTTATCAATGTTAAATTCTTGTTGAACTTAGTTGTTTTTTTCTTCCAGCAGTTTTCACGTTATTTAAGTTATCAATTGCCATCTAGCCAGACGTAGTAAAACCGGTATCGCCATCTAGCCAGACGTAGTAAAACCGGTATCGCCATCTAGCCAGACGTAGTAAAACCGGTATCCGGACAAAACCCGAGCGAACCGATCAATCACTTTTATAAGATCACACATTTTATCAAACTTTTTGTTTTCAGTACGATCTCCAGTAAGATAAAGTTTGTTATTTAACCCTCTGACCAACAATGAAAACGCTAAGGCAGCCATGGGCAAACTACGGTCAGTGATATTTTGTATTTTTAACTGCTGCAAACATTTGTTATCCATATATATATATATATATATATATATATATATATATATATATATATATATATATATATATATATATATATTTAATATGTTTAATGGTTGATTTCAAACTTAGATAAACTATGCAGTAAACTGATACGTGATTTACATATGTTTGTCCTACAACACTGATTTACACACTTTTAGAGTTGGGGGTTTTGAGATTTACACGTGGGGTGCTACGTAAATTCATTGATACTAATTTGGGGGGGGGGTGCAGCAAGGGCGTGTCTAGATGGGCGGTAGGCCGCAGTACCATTTTTTTTCAAAGGAGACCAAACTTAGAACGTCTTCAGACATATCAGTTTCTACTTAAGTTGTATCGAAGTTAGATAAGGGGGTGAGGGGGTGGGTAATGAGAACCGTCCCTGGGCCACAGAGGCCCCCCCCCATCAACAGTCAGTGAGTGCTACTGTGGCCAATCGAAGCGTTCTAAGCCAGGCTAGATTGGCCCACTTTAGTCAGTAAGGCTAATCTGGTGGGCCGGACCAAGAGCAGACGGGTAGGAGTGTTACTATGACCTATTGTCGTTAAAAGGCTAATGCTTTAAATGAAACGAGTTTGCGGGCCGGAATAAACATTCTGGCGGACCGTATTTTGGCTCGCGGACAGTAGTTTGCCCATGGTTGCTCTAAACGCTTCAAAAGCAACACGCACCGATACCATGTCAGCCACTCAGCACTGACATTTGTGCAATATCACATGGACAAACTCTCTATTATGCACCGATCCATCATCAATTTACATGGCAACCACATCAACACACCGACCACCGACAACACACCCCATCGACGCCATATGCCCGTCTTGCAATTTCACAAATGGCTACAGTACTGGAGACTCGTCAATAGTATATGAGGCCACGAGTTTAGAATTGCAGCAAACAAAAAGGTCAAGGTCGGTCAGATATGTAAATTACTTATGATTTGTTGTTACTTTAACTAGCAGTGTATCCTATAAAGGCGATAGTTCAATATTGTTAAAAGGTGTAACACAATGGCATGCTGAGCCATGCCGTGCTTTGACACACAGAGACGATCGTTTCACACGACACAGTTAAATTCCCCATTTTTTTTTCCTTTTGGTGACAGGATGTGCGTTCGGAAGATTTGCACCATACTCGCACTGACATGGCCGTTGTGAGGATAGGGTTATTAAATGCATTTATTTATCTCACCGACTATCATGTCAACATGTACAGACTATCATGTCCGTATGCAGGCCCACCGACAGAAATTTCGGGCCCCTGGGCAGGGCTGTAACGCCCCCCCCCCCGTGCTGATAACAATATTTTCAAAAGTTTATTGGCCAGCTCTGTCCGGACCCCTTAAACTCGCCGGGCCCTTGGGTATTCGCTCCCCCCTCTCTCGGCGAGTCTGTCCGTATGTACTATCAAGTCAAAATGTACAAACTATCATGTCTACATGTACCCCATAGTAGAGGTATGAATATTGGTAACACCAGACGTAGGTCGACGTGACTTTGGATAGACAGAGCGCGAGGAAGATAAGAGATATTAATTACGAAAGTAAAGAGCACTTTTTAATGACGTCATAATGAACAGCTTCACTCAAAAGTGGTACCAATGCTTCAAATATGTACAGATGGCATCCGTGGTAAATAAAGTGTGAAATTTTATTTGACTGTAGTGATGCACACACACACACATACAAACACTTTGAAACACACAAGTAAATAAGATTGTTTATTGATTTATTCCCTTCCGACATTTGGGGGAAGACGACAACATCGCTGTTAGAAATGAAAGGTAAATCAGATCAACTTTATGCCGCCCTAATTGATATCACACAACATACACCCTATATACACAACATATACCCCCATAGATACATCATACACTCCATAGACACAACAAACACACACCTCATATACACAACGCATACACACAATAGACAACACACATCGCATAGACACAACCCATAGACACAACATACACCCCACAGACACAACATGCAACCCTCAGACACAACATACACCCCACAGACACAACATACACCCCACAGACACAACCACATAGCTCTCCACATGTAAAGCAAGAGAAGTGGTCAAACATATCACTTTGAATATTACCAATCTGATCTGCATTGAGTCATTTCACTACAAGACAGATTTAGTATTTCTATTGATGCGAGTTGGAGACATATGACTTGAATAGAATAGAAGAGAGTATGTAAATCACGTATATGAGCTGATTTGAGACATTAAACTATTACATACTATTAGTAACCCTTATTTTCGATTTTATTTCCTGCTGAAAGACAGATGGTGTAACAGAGGCATAGCGAGGGGTGGGTCCAGGGGGAGGGCACCATGTCCCGGGCGCTACTCATAAAGGGGCACCAAATGGTACATTTGACATATAATATTACGATGTTTTTCAAATGGGGGGGGGGTGGAGGGCGCTAAAAAAGTATTGTGCCCCGGGCGCGAGTTAAGCTCGCTACGGCACTGTGGTTTAAAACAAATGTTTTAATCTTTTATCATCATATATTACACAATACTGGATGGATGTTATAGTTGCTGGGGTTAGTGTGAAGACCTCAGCAGTTCGGTTCGTGGGTTTTAAACCTTATAGATGCTGATCACCCCCCCCCCCCCACCTCACCCTCCCTCATTGTACCAGGATGAAGGGAGGGGCCGGGGAGAGTGCGGTCATTATTATGACACAACAGTCAAGGAAGTAGGTCAGCTTTGACTCTGTTATGTTTAGTTGTTTTTTTTTTTAACATCAGCCTTGACATCATCAGACATGTCATAAAAAATTAATAGGAGAAAAAAATGATGACACTTCAATTAAAGTCATGATCAATATTAGTTTGACTGGAGATAGAGAACTTAGGGAGAGGGAGAGAGAGACAGACAGAGAGAGAGAGAGAAATGAATTGACTGAGTGGAAGACTAACACAATAATAAAAATAGTGCAGATAAAAAATCAAACAGAAGAGAGAGAGACAGATAGATAGATAGATAGATAGATAGATAGATAGATAGATAGATAGATAGAGAGTCAGAGAGAGAGAGAGAGAGAGAGAGAGATGGTATGGGGATGACATTGGGAACTAAAAAGAGGAAAAAGTAACGTGCCAGTAATGATGGGAGATTTGTTTTAAGTTAATTTTGTATTAATGCAGATTCAAACACAACAACTGGCACTGTTTCATAATATGTAGAACTTCATTTCATTGTATAAACAAATATTCAAGTTTGTTTTGGAGAACTGCTCGAGTACGTAGTTCGATACCAAATATCAAAACTTAGTATTGCTGCCATTGAAACTTTCTACAGAAAAAAAGTAGATAACGGAATGTAGGATACATCATTGATACATGAAGAAATATTTATTAAGAGTGAGGTTGGGTTTTGTTTGTTGTTTTATATGACATATTACTGAGTAATAATGTTTGATCCAGTCACAATATAAAGCAAACAGTTGTGATTGTAATAAAGAGTAATAATGCATGGTCTACCATCACAGCACTGAGTCATTATGTGTGGTCTACCATCACAGCACTGAGTCATTATGTGTGGTCTACCATCACAGCACTGAGTCATTATGTGTGGTCTACCATCACAGCACTGAGTCATGTGTGGTCTACCATCACAGCACTGAGTCATGTGTGGTCTACCATCACAGCACTGAGTCATTATGTGTGGTCTACCATCACAGCACTGAGTCATTATGTGTGGTCTACCATCACAGCACTGAGTCATGTGTGGTCTACCATCACAGCACTGAGTCATTATGTGTGGTCTACCATCACAGCACCGAGTCATTATGTGTGGTTTACCATCACAGCACCGAGTCATTATGTCAGGTCTACCATCACAGCACCGAGTCATTATGTGTGGTCTACCATCACAGCACTGAGTCATTATGTGTGGTCTACCATCACAGCACTGAGTCATTATGTGTGGTCTACCATCACAGCACTGAGTCATTATGTGTGGTCTACCATCACAGCACTGAGTCATTATGTGTGGTCTACCATCACAGCACTGAGTCATTATGTGACGTCTACCATCACAGCACTGAGTCATTATGTGTAGTCTAGCTGGTGATATTATAAGACAAAAAATGCAACAACAACAAATTACCTATATAATATGAACTCACCTGATATCGAGATTGATGCTCTGGACAGTTGTCAACGGGTAACTTAAGAGAATTGGATCTGTCTACAGTCCTTATGAAGTAATCTAAAAATAAAAGGAAACAATTATTAATGGCTGCAAGGAACATTGGAATAATTGAAAGTTATTTCTCCAATCACTGCCAAGTCGAAAATAATCGAAAATGAGTTTAAAGTGCTGTGATCTTAGGTCAATTCATACATCTTGGTAACACATCTTGGGAAAGATCTTGGTTCCAAAAGGTACCTAATCCTATTTTAAGTCATCGTTTAAAAGCTGTGTTTACTAGTATAAATACAAAACACGGTAGCACTGACAAAAACAGTGCTATTCTCTGTTATAATCCATTCTGGTCAATCAGCTACTGAGGCGATGTCCTTCTTTTATAACTTATGCATTTCATATTGCTTCCATCTTCAATTCACTAATGGCATTCATTATTTGTTGTTACTGGAGCGACATGTCTAGCATTTCATAGATCTTAAAACTTTTTTTGTAAAGGATGGGGCATCAAAATGGAAAACGTCCAGAGTTCCTTAAACTAGCTCTATTATTGGGAATTCCCTAAACTAGCTCTATTATTGGGAATTCCCTAAACCAGCTCTATTATTGTTAATTCCCTAAACTAGCTCTATTATTGGGAATTCCCTAAACTAGCTCTATTATTGGGAATTCCCTAAACCAGCTCTATTATTGGGAATTCCCAAAAAAAAATAGCCACTAGAACAGTGCATTCAAAACTTTTGCAGATCGTGCAGCACCAAAACCTTTATAAAAATAACCCGAGAGACCCCCCCCCTCACCGTGTGTAGCACTTTTTTTTTGTTTCGATACATTTACTAATTCGCCCGATTGGTCTGATTGCGTTTTCCACCGAATGGCTAAAAATAGACTTTTTTTTTTTACCCGGACATTTAAGGTCATAGAAAATGAAAGCTGACTGTTCAATTTATTGTGGTAGCAAAAGCCCACTAGCCCACTCCTAGAGCTCATCTTTATTCAAACAAAGCAAATGTCTACGGCATGAATGTAGAAGATGAAAGAAAAGATGAGACGTCAAACCTACCCCCCCCCTCCCATTTTGCAAGATTTGCTTTATTTTTTATTCTTATTATTTCATCGTTATTTAACAGATATCTACCTTAAACACCAAACCACATATAACAGAAATATGCTACTAGCACCTCCCAATATATAACAGATACATGCTACTAACATCTATAAATATATGACAGATACATATGTTACTATAACCTCTAAATATATAAAAGATTGCCGCTAACACCTTTCCACATATAACAGATATCTGTCACTAACACCAATCCCCATATAACCTATATATTCTATTAACACCATTAGACATACAACAAATATTTTTTACTAGCACCTCTCATTATATAACAGATACATGCTACTAGCAACTATAAATATATAACATATATCTGTTATCATAACCTCTCAATATATAACAGACACACGCTACTATCACCAATTAATATATAGCAGATTGCTGCTAGCACCTACCCATATATGACATATATCTGTTACTAACACATATCAATATGTAATAGTATATTATAAATAAAAACCCCAGACTGCCCATACGCTAATAACAAAAATATGCGGACAATCTTTATATAAAGAAAAAAAAAAGTATTACAAACGAACAACAATGACGACAGTTCTGGATACATCATCCATGTCATGCGCTATAAAACATTCATTTCAAACTATATTTAGTTAGGGACATGGATTTAAACAAACATTAATTTTACTTCCATTGATTTAAAAAAAATAAATCACTACACTTCCATAATTCGCAATGTGGGAGGTAACTCTGAGGCACCGTGTACAAGTTTTAAGAACCATTGTCCATATTTTTTTAAAAAAAGTATTTCCCAGCGTGCCATCTCGTCCAGCACTCTACTACTACATGATAATCTCAACTGATCCTCGAAAGTCACGTTAATTTCAATCTAAAGCGAGGCCGAGTGAGAGAGAACACTGGTTGTAATTACGTCATCAATCATGCCCAACCCTTTTTCTTTTAATGTATCGATATTTTATTATTATTATTTTTTTTTGGTTGTAATATTAATAAAAAAACTAAATAAATGAAAATCTAATTAAAAGAGAAGATTTACTCATTGGGTGGTATATAGTGCTGGATTAGGGCGGCTGCTGTTGAAGCTGTAGCATTGAACTCATTTGTGGGGGTAACGCCCGAAAAAAATATAAAAAAAATTTAACCGTGTTATGTCCTTTCCATATTTCGACAAAATCCAGTCTCAGCCTGATGGTGAGATGAGACAGTTGTACGGATTACTGTTTTGTCTCCATGAGACAGTTGTACGGATTACTGTTTTGTCTCCATGAGACAGTTGTACGGATTACTGTTTTGTCTCCATGAGACAGTTGTACGGATTACTGTTTTGTCTGTTGTTATTATTGTCCGAGCCATCCTTGAGGATCGGAAAACTTTAACTTACCTGCTACCCCCCTCCCCCCAGAAGGATAATGATGCCTAATGAAGACTTTAATTTTTCTAGCTGTCTTATGAGCATTGGTCAGGAGCCTTAGGTTAAAATGAGCATTAGGGGCTGGCTTATCGGACGGAACCGGGGGGAAAGGGGGGAGGGGGCTTAGTTTTTGTTTGTTTGTAGTAATTAAGGACTCACACTTGGAGAACCACTGTGGCATAGTAAATCAAGTATTCTATATTTTAAAGTATTATTGTAAAATACACTCATGATTTACTACTTTTCTTTAATATGTCATACATTTATCTAGGTCAGGTTTAAGTTTGTTCGAACGTGAATGTTTGAATTACGCCACTTACCCTAATTAATTAAATTTTTATGTATCTGTATCTTTTTGGATCTATATGATTTTTTATATTGTATTAAAAAAGAAAGTAAAAAGTAAAGTTCCATTAGCCCCAAAGAGGCATAGGGGCAGATGAAGTGTAGAATTCATCAGTTTCTATAAGCCTATAAAGGGATTGTGTGGTTAGGACAACGGCCAGCGCCTTTACTTCCCCAGTCTAAGTCAGGTACCCATTTAAAGCTGGGTTGACTTGTGGGACGACCACATTTCCCCCTGTGGTTCTCAGAGTTCTCACAAAGGATCTAATCCACAAATCTCAGGTTGACAGTCGAGTATCCACACCACTCGGCCACCGGTCCCACATTATGTTTTAACTTGTACCTTCAAAGACTTCAACAAATTCATGATGTACATATCAACATGTACTATACTATAGTATTAATATTATAGTGTAGCAATAAATAAAGTTTATTTTGATGCACTTGGTATATACTAAAATGATTGCCAAGTAAAATCCATGCTTACTTATTCCTAGGCATTATTATTATTTTTGTTAAAGGAAATATTTTTAACGATTTCAATATTTCTAATTTAGTGCCTTCTTGTTACGACGATGGCGGAACTAGGGTGGGTGCTGTTGATATTGTATCATTTTGGGGTCAGGCCTGACTTTAGGCTAAGACGCTAACATAGGATACCAGCACCTCTGCTCGAGAAAACAGAATGTTGGGCACATACATCGCACTGTAGCATTATACCCTATCTTTTCCTAATGTTGGTGATAATAAAAATACAAACATTTTAAATTAACAATATTGTCCAAGTTATAAAGTTTTTCAGTTATTTATTGATCATACCATTCTGATACTGTTCTTTGTTTCTTTTATTAAGAATCGTCATACAGAGATCATACAAATTATGTATTTTATGTAAATAATTTACAGTAAATGTTCTTTATTTCTTTTCATAAGAAACCGACATATTACGGCAAAAGGCATGGGACGAGGCGTGAGTGTTGCCGGTCATAGTCATATTTATAGAAAATGTTATATAATGGTACTGTGTGTTTATTGAATATAGTTAACATAATCATTCATAATAAATTGACTACAACAAGTTTAAATATATATAACTTTCATCTCTCTCTCTCTCTCTCTCTCTCTCTCTCTCTCTCTCTCTCTCTCTATATATATATATATATATATATATATATATATATATATATATATATATATATATATATATATATATATATATATATATATATATATATATATATATATATATATATATATATATATCTTATGTGGTGTTAGTCTAATAATTTATACAAATATATAAGTCTATGTTCTTTTGTGCTTTATATATGGCATAAAAACATCAATAACTTTTTCTCTAAGAGTTATGACCGGCCACACTCACACCTCGTCCCCGTAAAAAGGCGTATGTTGTAGTTTATGTATCTACAAACACTTTAAGCTTTTATTCTTAAAAATCACAATAAACGGACAACTTTTAAATCACAAACTTTTAAAGAATAAATAAAATTCCATTACCTCCTCTTGTGACGTGCTTGAGCATACGACCGCAAACAACAACAACAAAAAATCAAATGATGGATTGGATCGCTCACATTCACCTACACTTTCTCAGTCCCGGGGGAGGAAGGGGGGGTGGAACTTCAAACTTTAGGACCACCCATCCACACCACTGACCCACCACTCCCTACTTCCTTACTTACCTTTGTTACATTGTATCTCTCTTCCCCCCCCTCCCCCCACCTCCAAACCCCCACCCCTTTCTCTACCAATCCTACTTAACACTCTTATGAAAGCTCGTGTTCCCTCCTGCGGACGTCAACAAGACACGCCAGGCAACTTTTTTTTTCTTCTTTCCAGTCGACTCGGACGTTCCGCTGATAATCTTCATCCCTCTCAATCATTATAGGCTGCTGTACCGGACATGTTCCCTCCCCCTTTACAAATGACGGAATATCCAGCTCAATTCTGTTTTATATTTATTACAAAAATAGAAAGAACGTACTGACATATATATGCCAGAAACCACAATCTTTCAACTTTTTGTTTTTTTAGAAAAATATAATTTGTGTTGCCCTTTAATTAAATCACGAATGCCTTTGTGCAATTAGCAAAACTACTGTGTACAAATTTAATTGCACTACCCTGTGTACACATTTTATTGCACTACCCTGTGTACACATTTTATTGCACTACCCTGTGTACACATTTAATTGCACTACCCTGTGTACACATTTAATTGCACTACCCTGTGTACACATATTTCTATCATTTTGATGCATTATTTTTTTTCATCAAACGTAAAAACACCTTTTTACCTAAAAACACCTTTTTACCTAAAATACCTTTTTACCTAAAAACATCTTTTTACATAAAACACCTTTTTTATACCTAAAAGAACAAAGACAGAAGTTAAATACAATTTTAAAAAAAAGGGGGGGGGGTAAATGATGTGTGATATCCTATAAGGATGAGATACAATCTCTTAGATCATATAATTTACTAATCGGGCGGTTTTTTTGCAGTGCCCTTTTATTTTCATCCCCATCTTAGCCTATAGTGCAATGGCCATGGAGACATCACGGGAGATATAGCGGAGACTTAAAGCATTGGTCCTCCCCCGGAGAACGAACTTGGGACCTCAGGTCTAAAATAGCGCGCTTTACCTCACGGCCATCCCGTGAGTGAACGGTAGGGCAGTTAATTAGGTCAATAAAATAACTCACAGAGATATTCGTTTACAATCTGCAAGGCAAACTAGACATTCAGTGTCAATTATAAAACAATACTCACGTCCAACATCGCAAGATGAAGTTGCATAGTGAGGGGGGCAAGGGGGCAGTCATCATATCCCGGGCGCTACTCACAAAGGGGCGCCAAATGGTATATTTTTAAATATAATATTATTATGGTTTTTGAATGGGGGGGGGGGCGGTGGCAGTAAAAAGGTATTATGCACCGGGCGCGAGTTAAACTCGTTATGCCACTGGCAAGATAATTTAGTTACTTTCTGTAAAGTTTAATTAAATAATATATTATTATAATAATCAAGACATTTCAGAATTTGTAGCTCAATACAGGCCCATCGACAGAAATTTCGGGCCCCTGGGCTGGGGTTTTCATGCCCCCCCCCCGTGCTGATAATAATATTTTCATAAGTTGATTAGTCAGCTCAGTCTGGGCCCATAAAACTCGCTTGGCCCCTGGGCATTTGCCCCCCCCGCCCCCTCTCGGCGGCACTGGCTCTATAGAAATGTGTGTCTCGATAGAAATGTGTGTCTCGATAGAAATGTGTGTCTCGATAGAAATGTGTGTCTCAAAAATGTGTGTCGCAATAGAAATGTGTGTCTCAATAGAAATGTGTGTCTCGATAGAAATGTGTGTCTCGATAGACGTGTGTGTCTCAATAGAAGTGTGTGTCTCAAAAATGTGTGTCTCGATAGACGTGTGTGTCTCAATAGAAGTGTGTGTCTCGATAGAAATGTGTGTCTCGATAGACGTGTGTGTCTCAATAGAAGTGTGTGTGTCAAAAATGTGTGTCTCGATAGAAGTGTGTGTCTCAATAGAAGTGTGTGTCCAATAGAAATGTGTGTCTCAATAGAAATGTGTGTCTCAATAGAAATGTGTGTCTCGATAGAAATGTGTTTCTCGATAGACGTGTGTGTCTCAATAGAAGTGTGTGTCCAATAGAAATGTGTGTCTCAATAGAAATGTGTGTCCAATAGAAGTGTGTGTCTCAATAGAAATGTGTGTCTCAATAGAAATGTGTGTCTCAATATGTGTGTCTCAATAGAAATGTGTGTCTCAATAATAAAACCCTATATCAGAAAACATTATTTTTTTTCTCGTTCCCTTGCCAATAGTAAACGGCGAATCAACCAATAACTATTTTTGAAAATGTTGCGATGATGGGATTGGTCATAGCGTTCTGAGTTTGATGTGGTCATAAAAGATATTCTGGATACTTCTTAAAAGTCCATATGATAATTAGAAGATATTTAACATTGACCACACTGACCACTTCTCCGCGTTCTCCCACATTTAATATATGTAATAAAAAGTGTGACCGATAATAATGAAGGACAATCTCCCCCTGTCCCCCCCCCCCCCCCCCGCAGACTCAATTTATGTTTATCTTCAAACACCCAACTCGCCCCCTTTTCCATTTACTGCAAAGACAAAAAAACTTCAACGGTAAATTATAATATAATTTTTTTTTCCTACAAAATAAAAAAAAAAAATCAAATTTAAAGATATATGCCCAATTCTAGATTTTATTTTCTAGCTGGAAACGTTTTGTTCAAGCCAAGTCAACCAACCCAACTTTTGTAACTTTCTTTATCGTGGGAGTTTGGGTCACGAAGATTTAGCCCCCCAGAAACCGTACCAAGATGGTTGGAGGAAGCAGGTTGTTATCATTGACCCCTTGATGTCATGACCACACCTTTCTTCCTTCCTCCGGTTTTTTTCGTTTAAATAAAAAAAACAAAAAAGCAACAAAAAGAATCCGGTGATTGTTTACGGAGCGTTTTATTTACCCTTGGGATTCTATATAACAGTCGTCTTACCAGGTGAGGATTTAGGTAGACAGGGGCCACGAGCGCCGAAGAAAAGATGGCCCCCCCTCTTTAAACATTCAGAGACCTAGAAAATAAAGTTTGTTCGTGTAAAATTGGGGTATTGCGGCAGACACCGTTTTTTTTTCTAGGTCCGTGTCTCGCGTTCGGAGCGCGAGCTGTAGAATCCGTTTATTGTTACTTTGAAAAGTATTGTTATTATATGTACTTTGAAAAAAGTATTATTGGTACTTTGAAAAGTCGACAGTGCAATGGCCATGGAGGCACCACGGGAGATTTATCGGGAATTGGAGCCAGGACATGAAAAATTTATTTGGTCCTCACCGGAGATCGAACCAGGTATCTTCAGGTTGACAGTCGAGCGACCATCCGTTCCCTCGGTACCCAATGGTAACCTGGGTAGAATTAGGGACTTGTAGACTAAACGAGGTTTGAACTCGAGACCTTTAAGTTAGCAGTCGAGCGCTCTACTACACTGCCACTGTGTCCATAAAAAAAGGGGCGGGGTGACAGAATGTCACAACAAACACCTGGTCCCATTAAAAATGTATTGGATCTGAGTGATAGACATCTCGTCATTGGCTGTAGTGGAGAAATACCAAAATGACATCACTCAGCAATAAACGTTAGAATCTATATAAATAATAGCGATTTGGGTTCTGCGTTAAATCGAAAGAAAAGAATTAATACTAACATGAAAAAATCGGATCTGCCCGAAACCAAAAATAACCTAGCCTACCGATCAAGTCTAAGGGGATATAAATCTATGCAAAGGTTTTGCAGGGTACAGATAGATAATTAATAATACAATTTAAATGGGAAAGAAAATGTAGTCGAGAAAAAAGGGTTTTTAGAATGTGATTGTAAGATAGAGTCAACACTGACAAATCAATTAACTTTAAACTATTTCTCTATCGTGGTAAAAAAAAATAATGTCACTTATGAATGGAGCCACAAAAAAAAGGAGATTTCCAGTATCAAACATGACGTTGCAGTAGTTCATCAGCAAATTAAGGTTTTTTTTTTTGTTTATTCTCTTTGACAGAGGGAGATAATCCCACCTGGACACATCTTTGTATCCCAGAGACTTCAAGCTGAGTCAAATCGATTGCTTCCCTTTCCGCAGTACCAATGGTAGTAAAGAACTGATTGGTAAAAAAATAAAAACTATTAAAAAAAACTGCGTGTATCGGGGTGTTTTATTTAAAAGCAATGGCCGCCTATGACCAACAATGACCAGTGTGGAGAAATAATATAGTCTAAGTTTGATGACGCAATTCGCTAGGCTCCGCCCACCGCAGTATCTATGGCGTCATTCCGCCATCTTGAGTGTAAATATTGGGAGCTTTAGTGTATACGTCATTTGGTACAAATGACGTATATTAACCGACAGTTGGGAGCACATGCTTTGTTTTATAGTTAGTCTAGCTGTGGGCATCTATGTAGATGGATGCATATTTACAGTTTGCTTTTGTACTCCTCCTGATTCTACCTTTATGTCAGTTCATGTTCAAGTATTAAATGATTGTTTGATGTTACTTCACTGGAGTTAACTTCGTGATTTGTGTTGTCTGATTTATTACACCCTCTACAAGCATCATCATTAAAAGGATCCGTAACATATATTTGGCACCTCCGACGTCGAACTGACTGACTTAGCTGGATTCAGGAGCAGCGGAGTGAGTACATTAAGACTCGTTGTAATTACCGGTTAAGTATTCATCGGTGAATTACGTGGCGGCCACCACTCTGGGTGCGCGCCGTGAAAACTGTTTGTTGAAGTGGCCAACCCTATTGTTTGCTGAAGTGGCCAACGTTACTGTTTGCTGAAGTGGCCAACGTTACTGTTTACTGAAGTGGCCAACCCTATTGTTTGCTGAAGTGGCCAACGTTACTGTTTGCTGAAGTGGCCAACGTTACTGTTTACTGAAGTGGCCAACCCTATTGTTTGCTGAAGTGGCCAACGTTACTGTTTGCTGAAGTGGCCAACCCTATTGTTTGCTGAAGTGGCCAACGTTACTGTTTGCTGAAGTGGCCAACCCTATTGTTTGCTGAAGTGGCCAACGTTACTGTTTGCTGAAGTGGCCAACCCTATTGTTTGCTGAAGTGGCCACGTTACTGTTTGCTGAGTGGCCAACCCTATTGTTTGCTGAAGTGGCCGACGTTACTGTTTGCTGAAGTGGCCAACCCTATTGTTGCTGAAGTGGCCAACGTTACTGTTTGCTGAGGTGGCCAACCTAGCCGTTTGCTGAAGAGGCCTACCTTGCTGCTACTGAAGAGGCCAACCCTACTGTTTGCTGAAGAGGCCAACCTTGCCGTTTGCTGAAGAGGCCAACCTTGCTGTTTGCTGAAGAGGCCAACCCCACTGTTGCTGAAGTGGCCAACTTTACTGCTTAAAGTGGCCAGAGTTGCTGTGTACTGACGGGGCCGACGTTACCGTGTGGCTGGGAATCATCTCCTCATCGTCAGAGGACCCCACCATAGGATCACCGAGGATCAACAAGGGATCATCGAACATCGCGGACAGGGATCACCAAGGATCAACCCGTGTGTTAGTCAACCCCACATCGAACATCGCGGACCGGGATCACCGAGGATCAACCATCGAAGTCAAGGAACAAAATTTACTATTGTGTATTTCTTTATATGTAAGTTGGCCTATTTTTTTTATATATATATTTATTACTAGAATATTGAAATCTGGTGTAATTATTTGTTTGTTGTTCTTGGTGGAATTCTGTATTTGATACAGTAGAGGTTAAAATAGGGTCCACCCTGAGCAGCCAAAACATTTAATTTGCTGATTTTTTTAAAAAGGAATTTTGTATTTATTTAGTTATTACTTGTATGTTGATGACATAATAGAATATTTTTTGTGTATGATATATAGTATCAAACATCTTCATTTATTAGTTATAATTGGGTTTGGTTACTGCCATGTCATCAATTTTAAATATTGTTGAAGCTGGTAAAGCACTTGGCCTTACAGGCCAAGAGTTACAAACCTGGGTATCTGTAGAGAGAGAAAGGGTGGAAAAGAAAGAGATGGAAGAAAAACAGAGAGAGAGAGGGAAGAAAGAAAGGAAAAGGAAAAGAAAGAGATGGAAGAAAAACAGAGAGAGAGGGAAGAAAGAAAGGAAAAGGAAAAGAAAGAGATGGAAAAAAAACAGAGAGAGAGGGAAGAAAGAAAGGAAAAGGAACAGAGAGAGAGGGAAGAAAGAGCCGCAGAACGGGAAATGAGGAAGGAAGAAATCGCGAACGAAAGGGCGCGCTTAGAGTCTGAGAACAATAGACAGTTAGCTAACCCCGGAGTTAACGGAGCAGGTGATAGAGTGACCACATCACTTAAATTACCTTATTTTACAGAGGGCGTTGACAGTATGGACACATACTTGTCTAGGTTTGAAATGCTAGCTACTAGCGCGGGTATGCCGAAGAATACATGGGCCGCGTCAATTTTAGGATTCATAAGAGGCAAAGCTCTGGATGTATGCTTGAAACTAAATGAAAATGAAATAAAAAATTATGATGTTGTGAAAGAATCATTAATGAAGATTTATGGTAACACATGTGATGGTTACAGGGAAAAATTTAATAATATTCGCCCATCACGAGAGGAAGACCCCAATTTATTTATCACCAACCTTAGTTTGTTTTTTGATAGATGGGTGGCTCTGTCTGGGGCGAAACAAGAGTACCATGATTTAAGGGAACTGATTTTAGTAGATAGGGCAATTAATGTGTGCCATAAAGATTTAGTGGCATTCTTGAAAGAAAAAGGGCCAAAAACTTTAGAAGATGTCACTGATTTATTGAGAAAGTATAAGTCTGCACATCCAGAAAAACCCATATCTAAGTTAGAACCAGACCATAACCAGGATGTGCTGTGCTTTGCTAAAGCTGTACCATATCCTAACCGTGGCCGTAGCTTAAGTCCTGGGAACAGGAATAGATCCAGTGACCGACATGACGGGGACAAATTATGTTTCTCATGTGGGAGAGCCGGACATAGATCGCGAGACTGCAAAAGGGGAAATGGAGGTAGTGATAGTTTATGTTATCTGTGTAACGCCAGGGGACATTATGCTAGGAACTGCACTTGGTCCCGGGGAAATAGTCAGGGGAGAAAAGGACAACAGACCAGAACCATGGACAAGACCAGACAGAGACAAAGAGATAGGGTACAACAGGCAATGTTAGTTCGGGGGGAGGTAATGGTTTACATTTTTACCCTGGGTTCGTTGGTGATGTACCTGTGAAGGTGCTACGTGACACTGGGGCAACGTGCGTGTGTGTCCGTAGATCATTGGTGAAAGATAGTGAATTCACGGGAAGAATGGGTCTATGTGCGTCATTTGATGGGACGGTACATGAGTTACCCATAGCCACCATTAATCTTAGAAGTCCATTTTACACAGGGCTAGTTGAAGCATTAGTCATCGAGAAACCAACTTATGACGTTTTAGTGGGCAATATTGAGGGCGTAATAGAGTGTGATCCCATGGAATTGGATAAATGGAAAAAACTTAATGATCCTACTAGAAACTGTAATGCTGTGACAAGGGCTCAGGCTAAGGAGGAAAAACTCCATAATCAGTCATCAATTAGTAGTACAGATAACTGCTTAATTAATACTCAGGAAGTAAAAATTATACAAAGGGAAGAGAATGTAGTCAACTTTCCTAATCCACACATGACTGACAATGTTAAATCTAGTGACATTCCTGTGGGTGAGATGTCTGACAGGGTCACCATAGATGGAGAGAACTTTTTTACCGAACAGCATAATGACGTGTCATTATCAAAATTAATCAACCGGGATAAAAAATCATTTAGAGATAGGGAAATCATTCAGTTAGAAAAAGGTGTTTGGGTTAGAAAGACACAGTACATGAATAAAACGGTGAATCAACTTATAGTCCCAATGAAGTATAGGAAATTAGTTCTTAGGACAGCCCACGATTCACCTTTAGCGGGTCATTTGGGGGTTACTAGAACCAAGTATAGGATCTTAGGAAAATTCTTTTGGCCCGGGGTTACCAGAGACGTAAAGAGATATGTTAGGACGTGTGACCTGTGTCAATCAAAGGGGCCCAAATGTACCAGGGGGGAAGCCCCATTACAAACAACCGATGTAGTTGACAGACCGTTCACAAAATTAGCTATTGATATAATTGGACCTATGCCAGTGCTGTCCAATAGAGGGCATCGCTTTATCTTAACGGTGGTGGATGTATGTTCCAGATGGCCAGAGGCGGTGCCTCTTAAATTCATAAGGGCTGAGGACATAGCACAGGCACTAATGACTATTTTTTGTAGGACAGGCTTCCCAGATGTTATTTTATCTGACAGAGGTACTCAGTTTGTATCTGAATTAACCAACCATTTTACCTCTGTATTGGGGATCAAACAAATCTTTACATCGCCATACCATCCCCAAAGTAATGGAATTTGTGAGCGACTGAACGGCAGTATAAAAAAAAAAGATCAGTAAAGTGTCTGATGACAATCCGGGAGACTGGGATCTCATATTACCCTGTGTGTTGTTTGCGTATAGGGAAATTCCACAGGAAACAACAGGATTTTCACCTTTTGAAATGGTGTACGGTGCGAATCCAAGGGGTCCACTGTCCCTACTTAAGGACTTAATGATAAGGAAAGATTTATCCCCTGACGTAAGAACTGCCTATGAGCTAGTGATTGATACAAGACAGAGACTGATAAAGGCCTGTGATGTGGCTAGATCAAATGTTTTAACCAAAAATAAAAGCACATTATTGAGGGTTAATAGGGACAGAAACTCAGACATATTAGGCCAGGTGAAGATGTACTTGTCTTATTACCGGACAAGACCAATAGATTATTCATTAAGTGGCAAGGACCTTTTAAGGTTACTAGAAAGGTGACAGACGTGGATTATGAAATTAATATTAGAAATAGGTTAAAGGTCTTTCATATAAACATGTTGAAAGTATACTATAATAGACCAATTGAATTAGTTCAGACCGCTGAGAGACAGGTTCAAAATTGTTTCATGTTAAGGGAGGAAGATGTACCTGACGCTGACATTCAGACATGTGAGGGACCTGAGGTTGGAAACAAGGAAACATGGGAGGATATAGCATTAAATAACTTAACTCATGACAAAGTGGTTAGTATTAAGACACTTTTGGGTGACTTTACCGATATTTTTTCTGATAGACCGGGTAAAACTGATATAATACAACATGACATAAAGCTGTCAGAAAACAAGGTTATCCGTTTGAGACCATACACCCTCTCATTACATCACCGCGACTATATCAAGAAAGAATTAGAAGGGTTACAGAAACAGGGTGTCATAGAACCATCAGAGTCACCATATGCAGCTCCCATAGTGTTAGTTAAGAAAAAGACAGGTGACATCAGACTGTGTGTAGACTATAGACAGTTAAATAAAATAACCATTATGGACTCGTATCCCATGCCCAATCCTGAGGAGTTAATGACAAGGCTAGCCAGAGCTAAATATTTTTCTAAACTGGATTTAGCAAGAGGGTATTGGCAAATACCACTGACCCCTGAAGCCAAACCATTGACTGCATTTATAACTCCATTTGGGTTGTTCCAATGGAATTTCATGAGTTTTGGGCTAGTAAATGCACCAGCCACATTCAATAGGATGATGGCCAAATTATTTTCCCATAGACAAGACACTGTTTGCTACCTGGATGACATTTGTATTTTTCATGAGGACTGGGATAAACATGTTAGGAGTCTAAGAGAAATTTTTACAGTTTTAAAGAGACATAATTTAACCGTGAGACCGACTAAGGTAGAGATAGGACTGACGGAAGTAACTTTCCTAGGACATAAAGTGGGAAATAATATAATAAAACCCATAGGTGAATCAGTGTCAAAGATATTAAATATTGAAAAACCGTCATCAAAGAAACAGGTGCGCAGTCTTTTGGGCTTATGCAATTTCTATCGGAAGTTTATTCCGAATTTCGCTCATATAATGGAACCTCTGGCTAATCTAACTAAAAAGGGAGAGCCAAACAAAATCATCTGGTCTGATGAATGTCAACGGGCCCTGGAGATTATTAAAACCGCCTTCGCTCAGGGGCCCATATTAAAGTTACCTGACATAGGTAAACAATTCGTTCTGGCCACAGATGCCTCGGCCGTTGCGATAGGGGGGGCCCTGTTACAGAGCCACAATGGTGTGTTACACCCAGTGCTATATGTCAGTCGTAAATTGACCTCACCAGAGACAAGATATGCCACAATAGAGAGGGAGGGATTAGCCATCACATGGTGCATTACAAAATTGGCAAGGTATCTGTTAGGTGCCCAATTTATTCTTCGGACTGACCATGCGCCGCTGGCATTTATAAATTCCAAAAAGCTAGGGAATAATAAAGTAGCCAGATGGTCACTCCTACTGCAGGATTTTAATTTTATCGTCCAAGCTATACCTGGTAAAGAGAACGTTATTGCTGACACGTTATCACGTTGCATTTGAAATGAGCTTAAGTTCTCAACAAACCTATGTCCTGGCAGTAAGAAATCTTGTGTACCGTAATGTTTATGTTACATGTATTATATGTTTATATGATGACATAATGATATTTAATAATAATTGATGATTATGATAAAAAAAAAGAGAAGTCACTTTGAGAAAAAAAAAGAAGAATAACTAGTTACATGAAAAAAAAAAGTCACCTGAAAAAAGATAATAGAAAAGATATACAAGCGACATGAAAGAAAAAAATTAACAAGTCACATAGAAAAAAATATCTAATAAAATAATGAATATCAGTGACGAAAAAAAAAATTAAAATGATGAGAAATTTTAATTGAATTCAATATGTTTATACATATATGATTGATGATATTTATTATATTGTTTGCATGTATTGATTTATAATTCCATGCAATATTGATTTGATGAATCATTGTATAATTTATTTTGTTGTTATGATGATTTGGGATATGTTCTATGATTGAACTTTGTTTCATGTGGCTTCCTTTTGTCGGTATTAGTATTGGGTTTTACATGATTACATCATGCTTAGTTAGAGGGGAGAAATGTGGAGAAATAATATAGTCTAAGTTTGATGACGCAATTCGCTAGGCTCCGCCCACCGCAGTATCTATGGCGTCATTCCGCCATCTTGAGTGTAAATATTGGGAGCTTTAGTGTATACGTCATTTGGTACAAATGACGTATATTAACCGACAGTTGGGAGCACATGCTTTGTTTTATAGTTAGTCTAGCTGTGGGCATCTATGTAGATGGATGCATATTTACAGTTTGCTTTTGTACTCCTCCTGATTCTACCTTTATGTCAGTTCATGTTCAAGTATTAAATGATTGTTTGATGTTACTTCACTGGAGTTAACTTCGTGATTTGTGTTGTCTGATTTATTACACCCTCTACAAGCATCATCATTAAAAGGATTCGTAACAACCAGCATACAAAAGACTTTAAAACAAAAAAAAATAATGGAAGTGACTAAAAGATTAAACTCTTACATGAATACATTATAAATACCGGCCGGTAGAACAAAATCCCATTGTTAACAGAGTAAATAGATCAACGGTCAGTATGTCAACAATAAGTGTGAACTGCTTGCAAGCCTATTGATACATTTGTTGTTTGTTTTTAAATGGGAGAGAAAGTGAAAAGGGGAGAGGGGTAATTATGGCACCAGGTAATTCATAAGGATAAGCAAATTAGACCACCGCCTGGTGCCTATATTTACACCAATATCCACCCCCCTTTTTTAAGAACATATTCCTCTAAAAAAGTAATTCAAATGCTCTATTTTTAAGGCTTCGATAGATATTTCTATGTAGGGCTTCTATACAGGGCCGGCCTTGCTTCTATATATCCAATAAAGTCTCTGTTGCCCCCCCCCCCACCAAACATAGAAATGGCTTTTATAGGTCGGCACGCCCCCCCAGCCCAATATTGAGGCCTTCTGCTCCTCTAAGAGTAATATTCTCTCGGCTTGCCAAGGGTTTCCCCAATCAGGTGTAGCACAAGAACAAATCTAAGGTGCCGCACCATTTAAGGCTGGCCTTTATTGGTTCTTAACCTTAAGTATCCGGACAAAAACCCTAAGCGGATAAAACCCCTACGACCTAAACCCACGTACGAAAACTCCAACGGACCTTAACAAAAAATCATAAGTCAAAACCCCCAGCGGGTAAAACCCTTAAACGAAATATAAAATGTAATAATGTAATAATTAACTTAGATATAGGAAAAAAAATTCTAGAGTTTTTTTTTTTTACATATTTTTTTGTGTGCGTAGAACTACAATAAGATGAAGTTTGTTATTCAGCACTTCGACCAACATTGCTCAAAAGCCATCCTTTATTAGCTTTACATTGTAGAATCCTTTACGTATTTTTATTCCACGACTTTTCGTGCTAGACAGGCGACTTATCGCACGAGGAATAAACAAACAAAATATATATAAAATACTTATTGACAACATGGAGATAGGAAGTTTCAAACAGCCCAAGGTTATGATTGGCCAATTTTTTTTAATTGGACGAATCAACGAGCGCCGTTTGACAAAAGCTAGAACAAACAACAGAAGAACACGCCTATTGAAACATCCCCATACATTAACAGATATCACAATCCCCTAGATTGATAGACATCACACTCCCACATCAACATACAATTCCCCTAACTGCTCGAGGTCAAGACGGACCAAATATATAACGATATTTAACGATGCTTCAATAAAAGATAGATAAAAAAATAAATTCTTTTTTTTTTAATATTTAGTTTAGTGGCTTTGTCCGCTGGAGGTATGTCCGAGGGGGGTTTGTCTGTGTGTATGTGTGTGGGGGGGGGGGGGGGCTACACTCTACCCTTTGACCAGTGGCGTCATTTCACCAAAATGTTGGGGGGGGGGGCAAAAAATGTTGGGGGAGGGGGCAAATAGCGTCTGGTTTTCATTTTTCCATCAATTAAGTCATCAAAATCCATTGATTTAACCAATTAATTTAATTATTTTAAGAATCTTGGGGGGGGGGGCATAGAAGAACGTTTTTATTCTTTTATTTCCATAGTGTTAATGGGTTAAAAGCTACATTCAATATTAAAGTGTATATATATATATATACATATATATATATATATATATATATATATATATATATATATATATATATATATATATAACAAAAAACAAGTTCAATCTGGATCTGTGTGAATGTAACTCTTTCAAGAAATGGGTTGGATGTATCAGATAGTGAGAAATTCTAGACCACAAGTCTCTCCCCCCCCTCCCCCAACTCCACCAGAAGTGACCATTACATCATTTTTGACATCTGGAGTTGAAAATCTGCCAGACACACGTAATTGGCTGTAATATGACTTCAGGTCTTCAACTCGGTTCCCACCCCTTTTATTACCTCATCATTCCTCCCCCCCCCCCGACCACGACTTCGACCGCTTCGTAGGACTGGCTAGTACTGCAGATTAGTTATTCCTGCCCCTCCACGCGTCCCGCCACAATTCATGGGCCCAACTCAATATTTGAATATCCGTGACAGCTGATGTCAGTAGGTAGGTTACCTTACCTAGTCATTGTCTGATGTGTAGACATGGGAGGTAATAGATCGTACTGCTAGACACAAGTCTAAATGAAAGAGTTAGATACAATAGAGTCTAACTCGAGTGCATGAGTTTATTCCCCGCCCGGATTCAGCGTCTTAGACATAGGAGAGAGAAAAAGTGAGAGACAGAGAAAGGGAGAGAGAGAGAGAGAGAGAGAGAGAGAGAGAGAGAGAGAGAGAGAGAGAGAGAGAGAAAGTATGTGTCGAGACGAACTTTAAGTATAACGTCATCTAAAAGAAAAAATCTGCCTGTGTATTTATACATTGAATGTGTCCGTGGGGTTGGGGGGGGGGTATGTACCACCAGGTGTCCATGAGGTCAGAAACTGATCTAATCTGAACTGGACACTTCCTGGTCGTGAACCAACTCTATTTATATCAAAGGTAATGAATTGCTCCAGGCGATCCATGCGAATAAAGACAATCTGGTCGCCATTTTGAAGACTTCCGTTTTCGTCGGCCTGATTTAGACTTTACCATAGATATATAAGACTAGATCGCTTATGGGCTATGCATAGACATATATTGTGCGGACCATAACTTTAAAAAGAGAAGAGTACAATTCTGAACAACCTGATGACGTAGTACGCATAGAAACCTTAAGTAACCGAAATAAATAGCAGAAGACATTTTGCATTGTTTTCCTTGAAAAATTTTCAAAAACTTTTTTTTTCAATTAACTTTGAATAAAATGCTTTCGTGTTGTGTACCCGGTTGTTTGATTATATTATTACTAACCGTCAAATATAATTTTTTCGGACACATCAGTTGATTTTAAAAGCGCCAACCTCTAGCATGAATGGGGATTTTTTTTTTATTAAAAGGAAGGAAATCTTTTTCGGTAAAAAATAAAGAACTGTACAGAATTGTATTCTTCTCTTTTTAAAGTAGGGGTCTCGAATACAACATTTTTTCGGTCTCTATTAAATAAGCATAAGCGATCTAGTCCTATATATCTATGGACTTTACCACAGATAAGTTACTATACAGATTGATACTATACAGGTTGCGCAAACCTAGTTTTAAAATAATGTTTTCATCGCCGCCATTAATGATATTTACTGAAAAAATGTGTTTCGGAGAGTATCACAAAATAGTTTGGCATGATATTTTGTGATCTCTCCTTTATTGGTCTGAGAGATACCATGATCCACGGGGGATGGATCATAGGGCTTCTCTAGTCAGGAAAAAAAACCCATTACTTGCGAGAGTGGTGGGACTGTGGTCAATGAGGACTATCCGAAACCGCAGTATTCACAGCTGGCGGTGGTGACGGATGTGGTCGGCACACAACACCCTTCCACTCCGTCCCACTCAAGCACACCTGCGCAGCTTGCCATTTCCGGCTGAGGGTACAGGCACACTACACCCTCCCCTCTGTCCGAGTGGCAGGAAAAACCCCTTTCCTTGCCATTCTGGCTGACCGGCAGTACACACACCCTGCTGGTCTGGCCGGTTTGGGCAAGGATTAAAACCCATCTTTCTGCCATCCCTGCAGATGATAGCGGGCACACACACCCCGCCGCTCTGTAGGCATGGCAGACGTGCATCAGCGCCGCCAACAATGTTGGTGTGGTAGGCACACTACACCCTACCATGCTGGCAATGGCGGCGTTAGAAAAATTCTTCTGCGACCTACCATTTGGTCAACTACCCATACTTTGAGAGTTACTGCTTTATATGTAAGGGTAACTGAAAGATTTATGGTTTGATTTTTATGCACATTTCCTCCCCTATTGTTTTAGTCGGAAATTAGATAAAATTCATTGCAGACAAAAAAAAAAGTATGATCAATGCACAGGCAACTTAAAAAAAAAAGAAATATCTTTATTGTTCAAAGTTTTTAATACACAGATCAAACATTTGAAGTAGAGATTATACATGTTCCAGCTTGGCTAGAAAACACACCCTGGTCAACACACTCCTACCTTGTATTCTTCAATTCTGCGCTTGAGTACAATAAAAATAAAATAATATAAAAAGGGAAATCACCCTCACTGATGCCAAGAATGACAATCGGATTAATTTTCTTTTTTTTTTTTTAAATAGGATATAACTGTTATTACAATTTATGAGAACAAGAAATTGGAAATGGAAAGGATTAAAGTGTTTATTGTATTTTAATTTAGGTCTTAAAAAAAATCCACAAAGGAACATGAGCACAAAAATGGCAGCGTGGTGCTAAACCACCCCCCACCCTTCGCCCCCAACAATTTCCAACTCTACACGTTCACTATTTTTGTCTCACACATACATATAACTATAGTAATTCATGAATTTATATCAAACCAAAAAGTTAAGAGCCCAACTATTGCACTACTGTTAACTTTCCATTATACCCGTGAATACTAAATGACTTATCTGAAGAATAAATAATGTATATTAATGATATTAATTCGCTTCAGAATAAAGTGGTATTTGAGTGGTATTGGTAGGAATTTACGACGTATTAGTACAACTCATGCACACCCATATATCACATTAGTATGATACCTATATTGAGATTTCATTTTTACGAGCGTGTCATGACCTACTTAGAAGAAGAAACACCTTTGTTAGCTTACGACTTGTGTATTTTATACCCAGATCTCGATATTCAAGCCATCAATAAATAAGAGCTTACTATCTATACAATGTTTTTGTCATTTTTAGACATGAAATTTTGATACTTTTGTTCAATTTTTTTTGCATATTATAGATATATTTCATATATTTTCTGTATAATCATTCGGGAAAATAGTTGGCAGATCTGCAAAACGTCGGACGTGGCCGATAGCGAAAAGGTGGCATGTGGCAGCCAAATAAGTGAAAGATTAAAAAAAAAAGTTTTGAAAACTAATAAATACAAATGCTTATCAAGTAACCTTGGAGATTTTAGCATCAAGTTTAACGTCACAACTTTAAAAAAAAAACAACTAATTATACATAATGTATACCAATGTCCCCCCCCTCCCTCAAAAGCTAAATCTCAGAAATTTGTCATACTGCAATGAGATTACTTATTGATTTTTAGAGCATTTTCGAAAAAAAAATGCTCTATTGTCCCCGTTTTGTCTGTCTGTCTGTCTGTCATCACCCTAGATCTCAACAACCATAAGTCCTAGACCCATGATGTATATATCATTTTGTAGGTCTTGGCCTGCCATGTGTGCCGCAAAAGTTCATTTTGCGATCTGACCTCTGAGGGCCGTAAAAGGGGGCTTATAAAGTACCGTTTTTTACTATATAAGCTATATTAATAAAGGAGCGCCCTATATCTCAGCAACCATAAGTCCTAGACACATGATATATATATCATTTTGTAGGACTTAGCCTGCCATGTGTACATCAAAAGTTCATTTCGCGATAGGACCTCTGAGGGCCGGGCTTCAGGACTTATATATTATATATATAGCCCCATTCTACACCTTGTACATTCATTTGGTGCGAAATACTGCAGCACGTAGTTTCATCAAGATTTATTAAGAAACTCATCAAATGAAATAGTAAGTTTGTGTTCTGAGTTTAGTCGAATGTATCAGAGCTATGCAACAATTGACGGAGTTTTCGGACGATTAAATGACTACAATTTCGAATGTTTTCAATTATGAGTCCTATTTCAGTAACCACAAACCACTTGTAGTTAGATTTAAGAGAAAATAATTTTTTTTCAAATATAAAGAAACGTCTTTATAATATTTTTTCTACAGATATATGCAATACACAATTGAATTTATAAACATTTCCAAAATTTACAAATATTTACTGAAAGCTAACAAACGTACTGATACATAACATGAAAATGCGCTAACACGTCCTGTGTCCAGAATGGAACAGGCTTAATTGCTTGTTTGTATAACAAATTCTTTCATAATAATTATCAAAGCAGATAGCAAACTTGTCTTTTCCTCTGAATAATACGAAAAAAAAACAAAACACAATATTTTTTTCATCATGTTTAGACAATTTTTAAAAATTCACATCCCATTTCTTTTCCTCAGTTTAGTTTATCATTCCACACAAGAGTAAAGGGAAAACATCGCGTTTTTATTGGTTCTGAAATGTGAGATGCGTTTTCCCTCATTGAAAGTTTATTTTTTTAAAAAAGGCAATACGTTTTTAAAACATTAGTTCTTAAGACATAGTACAGATTAAAGATGTAGTTTTATCCTTCGTAATACAAAAAATGATGCATTACAACAAATAAAAAAAATTGTTTGATAATTCACAATATGACTATAGTAAATAATAATTTAAACAAAATGCATTTCAGTGCCTAATACTATTTAATATTACAGTAAGAACGTCGTTTATCCGAATCATTTGGGACCGGACACCGTACGGATACGCGATTGTTCGGATAACCGAAATCCGAATGCGATCCATTCAGTACAGTATTTGAAATAGGACATTATGGGGACGTCCATAAAGTACGTCACGCTTTTTTTGACGATTTTTGACCCCCCCTCCCCCCCTGTCACAAATCTCGGGACCCCCCCCCCCTAAAGTACGTCACACTTTCGACAATTTTTTTAAAATTAAGAACTAATTAAAATTTAATCGAAAACTTAAATCGCACTTCACTATTAAACTGCCTTAAAATATAACTATTAAAAGAACTATCAGATTATTAAATGAGTTTAATAGTAGAATAACTAATTGTCAACAGTTGTATCAGTTATTCTTTGAAACAGTAACTCAATCAATTGAATTTGAAAAAAAAAATGCAAAAATTAGATTGACAATTATATAATAAACATCATTTATCTGCTACCTATTCATTTACAATGGGTGAGGTGAACTTTGAGATAATCTTCCGATTATGCATTCTATTGACACAGGATAAGAAGTAGATTAGCGAAACTTGACCTCAACCAGTGATTTAATAATTAAAATGGAAACAAAACAATGTGACTAAAAAAAGGACTAGATTGACAAATTATGTGAGCAGCTCTGGTGCTATATTGAATATGTTTATAGTGGGCCTGTGAATTATGTTTAATTAAAAAATATTCACTAGACATCATCCATCCATGGTGAAGTGTTCATCCATAGTTAAGACTGACATAAATCTTTCCGCATCATCGTTTCCTGGAAGGATGGTTGCAGACAGATCAACTTCATCCTCATCTAGCAACTCAACGTCCTCTGAATGTGCATTTTCCATTCTGCCAATAATTGCCATGAGTTCTATTTGCCTTCTAGCAGCGATTCTCAAAGGACGAATGCGTTTTATCTGAGTTTATTCTGGAAAATTTGGGGTTGGCACATTCTCCTAATA
The DNA here is from genome assembly GCA_021962125.1 of Bulinus truncatus. NCBI lineage: Eukaryota > Metazoa > Mollusca > Gastropoda > Planorbidae > Bulinus > Bulinus truncatus. The sequence continues at coordinate 1,027,902 of JAGDYQ010000177.1, read as the reverse complement.
GACGGGTGGTCGAGTGGTATAGAGCGCTCGACTGTCGACAGGAGGGTCCCGGGTTGGAATCTCAGTGAGAACCTTAGGACTTTTTCAGGTCCTGGTGAAAGTTCCCAAGTCCACCCAGCTTTAAATGGGTAACTGACTTTATGTTGGGGGAGTAAAGGCGGCTGGGAATTGTGCAAACCACACAATCCCTTCATATGCCTAGGTTATAGAAACAGATGAATTCTACACTTCATCTGCCCCGATGGCCCGTTAGGGCTAAGGAAACTTTACTTTTTTACATTCTCCTACGCCCGAGCTCTGTGTTATCTTGTATGTTTCTTCAACATTGTTTGTGAGGCAAAGTATAAGTGACACACTTTGCAAATTCGATCATGTATGCTGGTCTGCAAAGATGGACAATAAAGATCATATAGTTGCACTTTAAAAACTCCTGTTGGTCTTGGGATAATGTCATCAAATTTGAGAGTTTGTGCCACAAACAAACAATGAAGGAAATGTATGTGCATCTGCTCTTTCTTAAGCTCTGAGTCCATCAGTTGTTTGGTTGATTGGGATTGGATTAGGAGGAGGAAATAATCTCGAAGGTAAAACGTTGAAAAATGAGCTCCGTACTTTTTCGCAACATTTATGTCCTGACATTTCACAATTTGAGTGAAGTATTGGCTGGTGAGAACATGGTGGTCAAACCATTCTTATCCTTCGGCATCAGTCCTGCTGCATCCAATTAAGATTTCTCAGGGGTGATATATTCTGCAACTGTTGGAAATTGGTCAACAATCACATGCGACCAGATTTCAACTAAAGTTTCACCTGCAAACTTGAAGTTTGTTCTTTCCAAATCCTATTTATTGTTCTGCCCTGGGAATCAAAGTGAATGCCATAATGTTCATTTGGCAATATGACACCAGACAGTTCGCTGCTAAATGGAGCCATTCGATGTTCCACGCGATTATAAGCACTTCTTCCTGGTGCACTGGTTGCAAGGAATAAGGCATCAATATTATTTTAACGAAGTGAATGATTGCAACTTCAATTACGGTAATTTTTTTGTATTATAATACAAATTCCAAATTTTTTTATCAGTGATATAATTATGCAGCAGACAACAAAGAAATAATAACACTTCCGTAAGGCTACTGATAAAACAAGGCTTTGGAACAGTTTATTAGCGGTCCTAACTAGCATGAGGAATTGTGAACAACACATTGAAAAAATATGCATTTCATGCTATTTTGACATAAAACTAATTCAAGTGTTTCACAATTTTTTTGAAAATTATTTTTAAAACTATTAAGTTTTACTAAGAAAATAAAAAAATTAAATTAGAAATAAAATTAAAAATATATTTAAAAAATGTGACGTCACACTTGGCCTGACCCCCCCCCCCTGTCACACTTTCTTATACCCCCTCCCCCCCCCCCCTTGGAGCGTGACGTACTTTATGGACGGCCCCTATACGAATATTGAAAATCATCACATGTGGGAAACGTGCTTGAAGAAAAAGCAAAATAGGTTCAAAATGTCGCAATTTTGCTTTATTGTGGAAAAAAAATCACTTATATTTTTGATGTACCGTTGTACACCTTCGTTTTTTTCGCTGGAAGGTATCTGAATCATATACAGTACAATGAGTACAGGTAGTTGACAAAAATAAACTAGTCCGCATATTTGACGCTCCGGATAATAAACGTTCGGATAAACGACGTTCTACTGTATTAAGTCTAGTGGGACTCTAGCGTAGGCCTATTTTTCAGTCTCTTTTATTATTCTTTCTTAACTGAAGGCTCGCACATTTTTTGTGAAACTCACCGGTTATCTTAACTGACGATGCATTTTAACTAAGCACGTATTTAATGTGACGGGTCGCAGGAGGCTATTTTGGCAAAATTGCGCAACTTTAGCTGTTTAGCTGTTAAACTTTCGTTCCTAATTTTTCACCGAAATTATTTTAATGAACATGTAGCCTCGATCTGGTATTTTTAACGTCGCGCTATCGACAATATGTTATTTTTCAACATTGCGTGAAATAACTCAGCAGCTTCATACAATTTATGGGTAAATTTTATGTTAAATTCATGTATGAAATAGTTTTTAAAGTTTCTCAATTGAATTCAAATTTATTGTTCCGGCTTTGTTGCAAACCGATAGCGGAAGCGTGGTTTGTAAACAACCACATTGAACTTCCTGTTTTATTGGTTTCTTACTTAGTTTGAAAATGCAATTATACTCCTTTGGAGCAGAATGGGGCTACAAATAAATTTTAAAATTTTTATGTAAAGGTATATAATAAAGAGACATAGATAATTTACGTTTTATTGAGTGTTGTATTTGGAAATTAGGCTTAGCTAAATAAATTACAATGTATTACATTATTCTGAAGGCATGGTTAGCCTGTACCTGGTTAGGTAGTGCAGCAAAGACCCTCAAAATAGCAAGATGCCTTTACATTAGTTTTAATTTCTTCTACTTTGTGAGCATTCATTTAAAATTAATTATGCCATATATACATATACTCTGAAGCTTGATTTATACATTTCTTTAATTATTTTCAAGACACATTCGTTATATTAAACGCAGTGGCTACGGGACCAGCCAGACTGGTCCCCTAGCCACTGCATATATTAAACAGTTATCGATTTGATTATTTCGGTTCAAACTCTAAATACAATTCAGAATTCTAAAAAGGCACAATAGACATAGTGACTTTTCAATGGAAATATTACTTGGAAACTAATGCAAAATATGAACAAAAAAGTTTTATAAGTATATTACTTTAAAAAAGTGGATTAAAAGTTGACTAACGTGGAATTCATTTTACCTACAAAAATAAACTGCATTTGAAATTTAGCTGTATAAGTAAATACTAAAGATCCCTTAGCCTAATAAGTCATCAGGACAGAAGAAGTGTTTCTCTAACCACTGTAAAATGTGTGGTTAGCTCAACACCCAGCCGTCTTTTCTTCCCTAACTAATGTCAGATACCCATTTTTAAAGCTAGATGGTCTTGTGGGACTACGTAAAATTTCACCTGGAAAAATTCTACACTCTACACAGCTCAGCTATCTATCCACCCAATTTAGCTTAATAATTTAATGAGATTCCCATTTACTAGCTTATACGCTAACTCTTATCAAATGAATAACGATCATACAGACATTGCTCAGAATAATATTCTTATCTATATTAAGAATTTTTTCAAATGACCCTTCTTTATTAAATATTCCATTGTGATCTGTTGCATTTTATACTCTTTTCATTATTTGATTATGAACATTGTTTTATTGTGACCTCATCACTATCATAGATTGTTGTTTTTATTAATGCAGAGCAAATGATAGTGGAAGCCATTCAGAGGGTAGAAAACATCACTTCAAGGCCACTAGAAGGGTCCAGGAGAATGTCATTAGTTGATTTAGGAAAGCGACTGTTGGAGGCTGCTAAACGTGGGGAAACTGATGCAGTTCGAGCATTAATGTCAAATGGAGCTCCATTTACTACTGATTGGGTATATCAAATAAAAAGCAACTTTTTTGCATTATTATTTTGTTAACACACTAAATTTATTAATCATAGTATAATCCCATTCAAAAAATTTACTTCAAGCTAGTGAAATACACCTATCAGTTGTACCAGAAATATTTTACTAATTTAAAATGTATGCTGTATGTTAATTAAAAAAAAAAATTGACATGAACAAAGTATGTTTTATAATGCAAACATTTGTTATTTTTTTTATAGCTGGGCACATCACCATTACATTTTGCAGCTCAGTATGGTCACCAGGACACGGCAGAAGTTCTTTTACGTGCTGGAATCAGCAGGGATGCAAGGACAAAAGTAGACAGAACACCATTGCATGTTGCTTCTCAGGAAGGTCATTTAGCGATTGTCCAGCTGTTGCTTCAGAGCAATGCTGACATTGATGCAAAAGACATGGTACTCAATATAAAATATATATATATTTTTTTTTTGGTGACCTAGGGGAAAAAACTAGAATAACCTGTCTATAACTTTTAAAGTAATAGAGATACTTCTTTAAAAGTATACATTTTATTACAAAGAATTTGTAATTTAGTTTTCTATCTTTGAAAGAATTTAGGTTAGTAATCAGAAAAGTATGATTTTTTTTTCAATTTTATTTTTAAAAACTTATTTTACTGACTATTTTATCAGGACATTCAATTTCCTTTAAAACAGTGTAAAATGTATATAAATTGATAAAGTTGTTATGATTTGAAAATAGTTATTTTTTTTTAATAGAGTACCTGAGTATGGGCTGTTTATATAGCCTTTATTTTTTGTACACCTATTGAATATAAACATGAATGGTATAATCTATATACCAACATGCTGGAAATTAGATGATCTTTCTGATGATTTATGTTTCATGTATGTTGACTTTATAAAGAGAGGAGATAAAAATATATGCATTAGATATAATTTATAACTTACCATTGGTTATGCAACTTTCAAATCTTACACATTACAAATTTAAAAACAGCTCAATAATAATAATAAATGTGTCACATATTTAAGCATTAAAATAATATATGTTCTTTTCTCTCTCTCTCTGGGTGATACTATCTTCAATTTTTTTTACAACAGTACTATAATATTGAAATGATTAGAACTTTAATTATTCAATCTCATTAAAATCGTAGTCATTTAGAAAAATTAAGCGGTCCAAGTTTTTGTAATGAAACCACACATAATAGGTACAAAAAATGTTCAAAAATTAAAAGTGTAGCCACTTTCATAATATTATAATGTCATTATAATTAATGTAATCCATAAAGAATTATTAAGTTGCACCAAAACGCACATCTTTTACTATCAGGAATTTATCACTTTCAGAAAAGAAAAACAAAAAATTTGCAATTGAAAGCGAGAATTTTAGATTTCATATCTTCCCTGTTATGTAATTTAAATTTAGTTCTAGTTAATGGAAAGAAATTGTAACAATAATTACAAGATGTAAAATACGCCAATGGCCTCATGTTGAATTGGGGGGGGGGGATTAGTGATTTAAAAAAAATTCATTACTTCGCCATAAATCTAGTAGAAATCATGAATTAAAATAATTTTTTATATTGTTAATTGCAAAATTATCATTTTTAAATGTAAATGGGAAATAATTTGTAAACCATGTTTGGTTTTTGAAACTGTGTTTAAGGCTAACAATGGCACTAAGAACCTGTCAATACCTGAGAAAAACATGTCATTTGTACCCCCTTTCCACTAAATACGTAATCAATAAAGAATTTTCTATAAATGTATGAAAAAACAATACAAGATTGCACATAGAAATTATTTCTCTACAAGGGTACATTGGTTTGTTAGTGGTACATTTAGAATAAAGTATAGAAATCTATCACTGAAGTATCTATTCCGTATTTCGGGGCCACTTAGCGATTGTAAAAAAATCTGCCCCATTAATGAGAAGGTTAATAAGGTATAGTGAGAATATCTTTGAATTATCTTTTTTTGTTTTCAGTAAAGTAATTTTTTAGTTTTTTTTAATAATTAACTTGCCATAACCCATGAGTATCCCAACAGCCTTTTCTCCTAAGTAATAGTCTTCTACTATTCAAAATGCATTAATGTTGGACTGAAATATTGTTAAAAATGTAAAAAAATTTATGTATAAATTGTCCAGTTTTTCTTTTTGCATGAACAAACTTAAGTTTTACAGAAAAATTGAGTTGTAATGATGCATACACAAACATATGCATGTCTTAAATAAAAAATCAGTTCATAGTTCCATTAATAAATTTTGTTTTCATAAAATCATTTTCTTAAAAATATTTAATTTGCATGTCATCAGTTAAAAATGACACCACTCCACTGGTCAACAGAGAAAGGTCATGTCAATATTATCGCCACATTGATAAGAAATGGAGCTGATGTCACATTAGAAGACAAGGTGAGAATGTCTTGTTCATCCTTTAACAACATTTTGGATGTTATGATAGGAAAAAGTACTGTACAATGTGGATATACCTAATTTTCAATATTTACTTGTAGTCAATCATGTATTAATTTAATTTTTTTTTTACTCATTTTAAAATTAAAGCTTATTAGCTCGTATTTGTTTAAAATCATGTCCATTATTTCGTAATTTCAATTGTTTTGAAATTTTTTTGCTAATTTAATGTGTTCTTAAAACAGTTGAATATCAAAAAGGGAGAAAAGTAATTTTTTATGCTTAATTCGCTTTACATCATGATATTATAATTGTCTGACTGAGACTCTATGAAGTTTTTTAAGCCAGTTCAGCCATTACCCACTTTTTGGGTTATGCTGCTAGTATGGCTTAAAACACTTCTCGCATAAATATATACAAATATATGAAGCATTTGGGTGTTGTGCCAGCATTATCACACCACTCCTTATTATGCAATGGCTAAAGATACATCATCCCAGATGACCCCCAAGGGCTAAGGGAACGTAACTATATGAAGCCTTTAGAGCCATAGTTGCATAACCCACAAAGTCTGTAATTTACAATTAACCCATTAACATTTTTGCTAGGAAGTTCATGCGAATGAAAAAATTCACTAAACTAGGCAAAGAGGTCAATTAAAGTTCAAGAGGAAAAAATAAAATTTATTGGGATTATACTATAAAAACACAATCTACATTATTATTTAACAAATTTGCATATAAACTCCATAGAAATATCATTAGATTGTTGACTTAAAGGCTAGTACACATCAGAATACATTAAGAAAACATCATTCTTGATGGATGTTGATTTTCTTTTTCTGTGTAACGGTTGTCAACATCTCCATCTTGCTGAACTCTCCTTTTTAATAGACTAATCTTAAAAAAATATGGTAGGTTTCCATTCAGTGAAAGTAACTGATATTTGTACTTATGTTGCAAGTTTCATTTCAAAATTCCACCTGTTTATGGTTTTAAGGGTCAACAAAATCTGCCATGTTTAACTATCTTATTTACATTTACATAATTTGGTTTTCGGCTTCCTTGCGCTAAAGGAAACCAATTTAGGTACAAATTTTGGTGGGGAGGTATGACTCCATTGTTGGCTGCCATATTAAAATTATTGATTAATATTAGTAGTCCCCAACAGACACGCATACATATTTTTCTAGTTTGATGTAACTTGTATGCGCCATATTATGTTTTTTCTTTATTTATGGTACAGTTATTTATTTTCTACCTTGTTGTGGTAATTATGTTTTGCTGTGAAAAAAAATTAAACAGTAAAAACAAAAATTAGTTTTGAAGAAAAAGGTATTTTTATTCACAGGAAATGAGAATTTAATAGTCACAAATACATGTACAACATTCTGATTCTTTTGGATAGCTTAAAAATGACACAATTCTAAAAATTGTGCTTTTATTTGCTTTTTTGATGAAATATGCACTTTTGTAAAAACATAATGTAGAAATATGATTTCTTTGTCAAATAAAATTTGCTATATAGTTTAAAATGCACAAGAAAGAAATATACCACAATATTAAGAAATGATTTTTCGGAAAAATCCAACCCCTTCTTATGATGCTACTTCAACCCAAAAATTAATTTTCAGGCATTTTGTTAAGACATTAAAGTTATTCCCTGCTTACTCCCTGAAATGAATGTTTTTATTGATGAGTAATCATCTCCGATTTAGATTTAGTAATAATTATTCAAAATATGATTGCAGCATGACCGGTAATTTTAGAAAACTTTTCCTCTCTAATTTCTAATTTGAAAAACCCTCTGAATGTTTAGTTTAATCTTGCTTTTACTGTGCAACAGTTCAACCGCACACCTTTAGACATAGCCATAGCCAATGGCAGGACAGACATTGCACAGTTGTTGCAGCTGAGCCAAGACTCTGCCGGTGTTATTGAAGACTCGGATGCCATCAACATTGAGACTTCAGAAACACTGGTCACAGAGACAGTGTCTACTAGTGATGGAGTTGATGGGCTGGTCATAGATACAGATAAATGTTAGTATATTGTTTTTGCTTTTTTGTTTGTATATCAATATAGTAGCAATTTATTGTCTTTACTGTTTGTTTTTTTAAACTTTCAAAATTGATATCATTATAAAAAAAAACAACAACACAATTTTAAAAAATTCATTTCTGATCCCTGATCCCTTATTGGAATTGAAAATTGTAATTGGTAAACCAGACAATGGTGAAAATTTGTTTGGTTGACTTTATAATTTCTGTTTTTTTTCCTCTCACAGGATTGGTTAGGAATCACTTGATTCATATTAATAAAAAAACTTGAATCGGTTCTTCAAAAGTAGCAGTTTTAATAATTTAAAATATGAATCAAAAAATGTAAAAAATTTTGACATGTATGGGAGATAACTGATATCAAGTTTTGTTAACACGCTTTTCATGGGTATATTTGTTCCTGATAAGGTTAAAGTTTGATATTTTACTTTTTGTCTCAGTAATCAAATCAGAACCAGATGATTCAACTGACCAAAGCAGCACATCTGTCCTGGCCACCCTTGCTGCCTTGGCTGAGGCCACAGCTCCTAATTCCGTAGTATGGATGTTGTAACTCCTGTTGTCTTTCTCGACCCATGTTTCAAAACACAGAAACATTTTGGGATCGTTTCATTGTGTTCACTGTTAACTTCTGCATATTTCTGGCAGATCACACCTCTACATCTGAAGCCATGAGTTGGTTGGAAAGTCATGTATTACCATGATCAATTACAGATGGCAGTCTCATAGCATCTGCTGTAGAAAGTGGTCAAACCATCACATTGACAGGTAAAAAATTTTAGCCCCCTCTTTGGGGGGAGATTTTTGATGTTCATTGTGCAATCCGAACTATAGCTTATATATATATATATATATATATATATATATATATATATATATATATATATATATATATATATATATATATACATCTAACATTTGATTAAAGCTTTTTTTGTTTTTGTTTTTAAAAACTGTATTTACTCAACAAAGAACCAAAATATGGAAAAATTAATTTACAATTCTGGGATTAAAAGACACATTATTAACCCCCCAAAAGTGTTGGAGAAAAATTAGAGTGAGTCTTATAGTTAGAATGTTGTTAGCAAGGCGACATAATATTTTTCTTGTTTTCCTGCTTTAAAAACTGTGTGCATCTAATGGTTAGAAGCCTCTTAGTATCCGCAAAATACTCTAATTTTTGATTGATGTAAAAATATTTTTTCTATGACATAATTCTAGAATGGATTCAGGTATGGACATGTATAGATAGCACATGTTAAATTGATTTAAAATAAAATCTTTGAAAACAGATGAGACACATTTATTTTCAACTTTCAGAGGCTGGAAAGATTGCTTTAAACCAGTTCATCCAGCAAGAAGCTGGGATTCATGGAGGAGCTGAAGATGAGGAGATAGAAGAAGGCAATGAAGGTGGCATGGGAGAGGAGATAACAGAAGAGTCCATTGTTGAGCATGGTTCAGGCCATACGGAAGGAGATGATGATGATGGAGTAAGTACATCCATTGTGAGGCTGGACTTTATAAACTCAGTAATGAAGTGTGGACCAGTGGGGGGGGGGGGTGCGCTGAATAGTTATTTTATACTAGTTGTACCTGTTCCATGCTTTGCTGTGGCCCAGTGAGTGAAGATATGCCAATAATTATTTACACCTAAATAATATATTTGTTTGCACCTAAACAATTTCATGAAGCCATGACTATGAAAATGAATTCCAAATTTTAAAATGGAAGCCGACAGTGGTATCATATCCACAATTAAGAACCTACATTGGTTTCTGTTGGTGCACAAAAGCTGCCTGCCAAATTTTTTTGAAGATGGAGCAATGATTAAGATGTTTGAACACAGTGGACATTGTAGAGTAGAGTTTCTAAATGAAAAGTATTGTTTTCTGTTACCACATGGAAGCTCTCTAGCGAATTTCAATTAAGATTTGGTCACAATTAAAATAGATCTAAGTGATGGACGTTGTTGACTGTTACACAGAAAAAAGAAAGAAATCATACACTGTTCAAGAATGATGTTTTTGTGATGTTTTCAATGTGTTGCTCTACGGAGGTCATACCCAAATTTGGTTAATTACACAAACAGATTTTTCGTTGTTGTCTAACCAATTACAGGGAACTGGTGTTTAAATAAAATTGACGTGAAATTTATTCCTGATACTGAGATTTTGTTTGGGGGAGGGGGGATCCTTCATCTTTTATATTCCAACAAAATTTTTGTTAAACTGAAACTGTATTTAGCCAAACGCTTTAAAATGCTTTCATGAAATTTTCTACAGTACTGAATGAGTAAAAAGAAAGCTAAGGGAATTAACAATATTTAAACGGTTTTGTTTTTGTATACTTTAATTACTCTCCTTGTATAAAAATTTTGAATGTGTATAGAAATACATCATGTAAATAAAAAATTTTGTAATAATTTTATTTACATGATGCTTTTTTTATTTACTTAATGAAAAAAAAGGTTTTACTAGAAAACTTTTTAATTACATGTAACTGCTTAGATAAAAAAAACAAGTAAAGTTCCCTTAGCCCTAATGGGCCATCAGGGCAGATGAAGTGTAGAATGCATCTGTTTCTATAACCTCGGCATATGAAGGGATTGTGTGGTTAGCACAACGCCCAGCCGCCTTTACTTCCCCAACTTAAGTCAGGTACCCATTTAAAGCTGGGTGGACTTGTGGGACGACTTTGTACCAAATTTTACCTGGGAAAATTCCATGGGCCTCAGCGAGGATCGAATCCAGGACTCTCAGGTCGACAGTCAAGTATCTACACCACTCGGCCATCCGTCCCACTTAGATAAAAAAAGTACATTTAAAAAGTCTATCTAATCTGTATTTTAAATCACTGTTTCTATTATTTTTTTAGTATTAGATATTTGACACCATCTTCTCAAATTACAATAAATAGTTTCCCGAACCCAAATAAAAAGATCTGAAAACCAACAAAAAGGTTTTAAAGAGATAATACGATTCACACACACACACACACACAAAACGCGCGCTATAAAGTGCGGTGATTCTTAAAAGGAGTGGGCGACCATTACGTACAAAACGATGGCATGAATTATTCACACGGACAACAGAAAGTAGAAATGAAGATGGGGGGAGGCTTAGGACACACACAAACAACAACAACAACTATGAATTATAAAATAACCCAGTTCCAGCGGAGTTAAAATGCTTCAAATCATTAAACCGGCAATTCTTCTCAGCAGGGAACACCACGCGTGTGTTCAGAAGGACTTGTAGAAACTGAAGTTTAGTTTTTTTACCGCCAAGGGTTGGAAATGGGCGAAATCCATTGGGTGTCTGTGATTAGAGAGCTGCCCAACACCGGTTGTCAAGCCCAGGGTGGAAAACATACATTTCGATGTATGTGGCGGGGGCACATCGGGGACAGAAGGGTCTATATATTATGTAACTACTAGTGGAAAACCTGCTGAAGCTGGCTAAACGAAATCCGACAGAAGGGAATAACAAAGAAATATACGAAAATACTGCAATAGAAAAGAACATGTGGCCTTTTATTGTCATGAACAGAATACGATATGAACAGAAATAACAAAGAAACGTAAGAAATACTGTAACAGAAATAACATTTGGCTTTTATTGCCATGAACACAATACGATATGAAAACTACCTGCGAGTGAGACACACGGTTAGAACGCACACACCGCACGAAATGAAAATACATGAGGGAGACACACGGGTTAGACGATTATGTTTTTAAGGATAATATCTTTAAAAATATATGTAATATAATGCATGGGACGCATAAAAATATACACTGAAAAAAACCGTTGTTATATATGTCAGTTTTTGACTGTTAACTGCATATTAATACACATGCTAAAAAGGTTCATGAAAAAAACCCAGCAAGTAAATAAATAGATAATACAATAATGAGGGCCTAAATGCCAGGGTTAATTTTTATATAGTATATTCAGTAAAAAGAAAAAAAAAACAAAAACAATCACTGAAACGTTATAATGAAAAACGTTACGGTGTATTTGTTTACGTCTGGTGTGAAATTTTGTTCTGTTTGATAACTGCCAATAAATAAACTCTGACTGACAACTACCAAATAAACTCTTTTCGATAACTCAAGATTTACCCGGTTTCCTATATTTTACCAACCATTCACACACGGAATAGTTTATTCAAGGTAAGAAGAGGACAGCGCTGATAGAAGACAGTACTAGATATATACAATTACACACACACACACACAAGCACAAACATCAAACTGAATTAATGATCTGACAGAATTAAACATCCCATAACTTCCCACTTGGCAATAACTACAATATATATATATATATATATATATATATATATATATATATATATATTTACAAAGTGCCGCTTTTATAAATTTACTTTGAAAATGCGAAACATAGACAAGGGCAGGCACTGTTGTTGAACAATCAGGGGGAGAGTACTACATGACAAGTACACAATGTTCAAAACGTCAACAAATGATTCATGATATCATACAACTATAAATGATCATTACAGAAGATATAATACGCGCGGGTGCCCATCGAGGGGTACACAGCTCCTGTGTTTGTTAATTCCACTCATCAACCTACGTGAAGGGATATATTCATTTCGTCATTTTGTAATATCACCCACGGTTTTAATCTCAGTAATGATAAATTTATAAATATTTGTATGATATGATGCATGATATTTTTTCATTCATCGCATTTTTATGAAATGTTCATAAAAAAAATATGGGTGTTTTAAATATTTTAAATTTATTTTTTGTACTTTCTAGTTGTGAAAGAGTTAAACTTTGTTGCACTCTTTTTCGTTTGATTGTAATATATATATATATATATATATATATATATATATATATATATATATATATATATCCGTGAAAACCATCGCTATTGCACGTTTTTATATGTACATGTCAGTACATGATAATCTTTGCAAAAAGAATAATTTTTCCCATTATAAGAAGTACAAACAGATCTTCGTGGTTCTGCAAAATGTTAATAAACGGACAAGAAATGATTCAAATCGTGTATTGTCAAGTAGAATCTACACGTTTGCCAAATTTGAACCTTCTCGTCGAATTAGAACAGGTCCTAAAAAGTTGAGTTATGACATATAAGGAGGACGCACCAACCCCGCAAAACCCACACCACAGAGAATGAAACTAATTAAAGGCTTATAGAAAAAAATCAAGATCAAATCTGCGGGCTGTAAGAGCCTCAAATATTGCACAAAGCAGACTGTCATAGTAGAGATCGCTCTCATTATATCACAGTATTTAATTTTCTCGTCTTTTGTTCATAGCACCTAAAAATATTACCATAGATATCTATGAATAAACCATAACACTACCAATGGGACATAACCGTGATGGACGAAGAATACTAAACGTTTCCGGTGATAAAAGGGAGATAACAAACTATCATAAGTAGCTGTAATCTGATATACAGGCATGGAAGTAGAAATAAGATTGTATACTATTGTTGTGCAATGGAGGGAAACGAATTGAATCGCTTGTGTTAACCATATATTAGTAACAATAACTGGCCACTAAAAACAGCATGATAAAGATCACATCATAATAAAGGTGTAATAAATCCCCGTGTAATGTTTACAGTTACAGTTTATTAATTTCATGACCTATCGCTAGAAAAAATTCAAACTGAGAGAAACATGTATACACACTGGACACTCTGTTGAATTGCGGGCCGAAATGGCTTCATACATTAAACTGAAGAGCAGGAACAGAAATCAGACAGAAGGAGCAGAACAGAAAGACAGAAGGAGCAGGAACAGACATTAGAAGGAGCAGGAACAGAAATCAGACAGAAAGAGCAGGAATAGAAATCAGACAGAAAGAGCAGGAACAGAAACTGTGATAGAAAGAGCAGGAACAGAAATCAGACAGAAAGAGCAGGAACAGAAAGACAGAAGGAGCAGGAACAGACATTAGAAGGAGCAGGAACAGAAATCAGACAGAAAGAGCAGGAACAGCAGAGACAAAAGAGTGAGGAACAGAAAGACAGAAGGAGCAGGAACAGACATTAGAAGGAGCAGGAACAGAAATCAGACAGAAAGAGCAGGAACAGAAATCAGACAGAAAGAGCAGGAACAGAAATCAGACAAAGAGCAGGAACAGAAATCAGACAGAAAGAGCAGGAACAGAAAGACAGAAGGAGCAGGAACAGACATTAGAAGGAGAACAGAAATCAGACAGAAAGAGCAGGAACAGAAATCAGACAGAAAGAGCAGGAACAGAAATCAGACAGAAAGAGCAGGAACAGAAATCAGACAGAAAGAGCAGGAACAGAAAGACAGAAGGAGCAGGAACAGACATTAGAAGGAGCAGGAACAGAAATCAGACAGAATGAGCAGGAACATAAGTCAGACAGAAGGAGCAGGAACAGCAGAAATCAGACAGAAGGAGCAGGAACAGACATTAGAAGGAGCAGGAACATAAATAAGACAGAAGGAGCAGGAACATACATTAGAAGGAGCAGAACATAAGTCAGACAGATGGAGCAGGAACAGACATTAGAAGGAGCAGGAACATAAGTCAGACAGAAGGAGCAGGAACAAAACATTAGAAGGAGCAGGAACATAAGTCAGACAGAAGGAGCAAGAACATAAGTCGAGATGACAGGAACAGTCAAGACACAGAAGGAGTAGGAACATAAGTCAGACAGAAGGAAAGCAGGAACATAAGTCAGACAGAAGGAGCAGGAACATAAGTCAGACAGAAGGAGCAGGAACATAAATAAGACAGAAGGAGCAGGAAATACAGATGAAGAGCAGGAACATAAATCAGACAGATGGAGCAGGAACAAACATTAGAAGGAGCAGGAACATAAGTCAGACAGAAGCGAGCAGGAACAGACATTAGATTGAGCAGGAACATAAGTCAGACAGAAGGAGCAAGAACATAAGTCAGACAGAAGGAGCAGGAACATAAGTCGACAGAAGGAGCAGGAAATATAAGTCAGGACAGAAGGAGCAGGAACATAAGTCAGACAGAGAAGGAGCAGGACATAAGTCAGACAGAAGGAGCAGGAACATTAGTCAGACAGAAGGAGCATTCCGACGGCTAATCAATGGAGGGGTGTTTATAAAAGAAATATTATAATAAGAAAAATAAATGCACCTACGATTGACTATGCGGGCCAGATCAAACAACCAAACGGGCCACATGGCCCGCGGGCATTAAGTTTTCCCATGTCCGATATTGACGTTGTATTATCAGTGAGGTTATGAAAATCTAGGTGCCATGTGATAAACAACCCCCTCCCCCGCATAATCATTTTAATCGTTGTTTTATTATTATTAATATTATTATTAAAAAATGCTAAGGTCATGTCCCCTTACGTGAAATAACACAACAAGATTAAACAAAAACTCGTAAAGAAAGTAGGGAAAAAAAAAAAGAGATAAATTGTTCACAAAAGCACACACACAAATAATGTTCAACGTGATGTGCAACGTATGCAATTCGCACATTTCTTTGTTCAAACGTTTAACCAGT
Source organism: Bulinus truncatus (assembly GCA_021962125.1). Classification (NCBI taxonomy): domain Eukaryota; kingdom Metazoa; phylum Mollusca; class Gastropoda; family Planorbidae; genus Bulinus; species Bulinus truncatus. The sequence continues at coordinate 1,012,383 of JAGDYQ010000177.1, read as the reverse complement.
TATAACGATTTTCAATACTATTGTTTTTTTTTCCAATCTCCATTTAATGGAAAGAGCAAAAAAAAAATAATAATAATAAAAATAAATTAAGAGACGCTCTGAGTTTGAATCATAAACAGTTTCAAATTTTTTTTTCTATTAGTTTAGCTGACATTTAGACCCACCCCCTCCTCTCTTCCTCTGTCTTTTCCAATTTCTAATGTTGATATTTGAAATTTAAACACCACCTCCCCCTCGAACCCCCCCCTTTCAAAAAACATTATTGTTGTTATTTTTTTTGTTGTTAACTTTTTTAGTTTTTCATCTTTCTTTGCCTGGCGACTTCTCATTCGAGAACTCATTATTTCATGTTCAGGGCTGTTTTTTTTATAATCAACAAAAACCTCAGTAAATAACATTAAATTACGTTATAATGAGATTAAGATGTATGTATATATGTATGTATGTTTGGTTGCCATAGAAAACATCGTCCATTGTTAGTCTTCAACAATTTTATATATATATATATATATATATATATATATATATATACTCCTAATACAAGGCCGTAGCCAGGATTTTGTTTGGGGGGGTTCTGTGCGGCTTTGGGGGGGGCCATGAGAGTTTTATATAAGAAAAAAATTGGAACACAATGATAAAGAAGTATAGTTTATAATAAAATTTGATTTTTAGAATTAATATTGGGGGCGCTGCAGCCCCCTAGCCCCCTTGGCTACGGCCTTGCCTGATTATCTGCAGTTTTTCAATTCAATCTAGAAATGTCACAGTCTTAGATATTGCATTCACGGTTTTCTTTTTTTTTTATGTGTAAACGCATTTCTGGGATGGGCGCGATGGAGACACCAGGCTATAATAAAACTGGAGTGCGTACGGATCAACTTTTTTTTTGTATTAACTGGTAATCCTTAATAGTGAAACACCATATTGGCTCACTAGCATATCCACATTTTTCACAGCATTAAATCATCAACTTCCTGTTTCAATCGATTAATATAGAAACGGACATAAACAAGCTGGCGTGCAGCCGAGCGAAAACGTCTTTTGACTATTAGCTTTCATCCACTGTGCACATCTCTCTCTCTCTTAAGATATCTGTCTAAAGAAGTCGTTCTGTATCCATTACGTTTAGCGACACATCTCCCTTAAATTATCTGTCTAAAGAAGTGGTTCTTGTATCCATTAAGCTTAGCGACACATCTCCCTCTTAAGATAACTGTCAAAAGAAGTGGTTCTGTATCCATTACACTTAGCGACACATCTCCTCTAAAATATCTGTCTAAAGAAGTGGTTCTCTAGCTTTTACGCTTCGCGAACCACGGTTAAAACATTTTTGGTTTGGCGACCACCCATAATAGCTTTCAAGCTATCACGACCCACATGCAAAGAAAAAAACTTGGGATAGGAGAGAGAAAACTTGGGATAGGAGAGAGAAAAACTTGGGATAGGAGAGAGAAAACTTGGGATAGGAGAGAGAAAAAAACTTGGGATAGGAGTAGAGAAAAAACTTGGGATAGGAGAGAGAAAAACTTGGGATAGGAGAGAGAAAAACTTGGATAGAAGAGAGAGATTAAAAGCGTCATTAATTGCGTATCATTACTTTCCGCATTATTATGTAGTCATAGTTCATAGATTCTCAATCCTTTAATAATAAATTTCAATTTTTGTCGGGACTGAAGTTCTTTCCGCGATCCACACTTTTGAGAGTCACTGGTCTAAGAAATGTTCATAGTTACGAATATACATTCATTGGGACATATTCAATAAAAAAAATGAGTCCATGTTTCTATGCAGCCAGTTTATTGTTTAACATTTAATTACGGTAAGTCCCCCCAGGCCTCTCCCGATCGGAAAGAAATTAGGATATTCATAGACAGTAAGGAATGGGGTTTTTAGCTTGAGCCGCCCCCCTACCTCCAGACCAAATCATCATACATATTTTTACTATATAAACTGTCGTTTTTTTTATATGTGAGCCCCCCCCCCAGCATTTCTTGCTGGTTGCGCCGCTGTCTACGGACCTCTCGCCAATCCTGTCTCTGTTTTCGCTGCAATGACATTCCTATACATTAATGTGAAAGATTTTTTATATTCGAATTGATGTCTCTTAGCAGATATATATATATATATATATATATATATATTGGTTTGTTTTCCGTTGTAAACAACTAAACCTGCGAGAAAGAAACCCTGCAAACCAACGGCAATAATCAGCGGGAGATGCAAAGTGCGGAGGTCACTGTACGGGCAACCCAAATGCCTATGCCTGATTTGGACCGGCAGTGTCATGACGAATGAAATGTGAGTCAAACTTTTAGAGTCGTGGCGGGGCGGCAAACAAAAAAGAAATTCAATAGCGCATCATAGTTAAAAAAAAAAAAATATATTAAGCTCTTCTGGAATCTAAAACAACTGACACGTTAGTGCATTCAAACGTTGGCTGTACTACGTTCGCTCTCCCCCCTCCCGGTCCCCTTCAACTAGCCCAGCATAAAGCCCGGCCACATTATATGAAACAACCAGAGAATCGATAACAAAGAGGACTGTGGAAACGGAATACCACTGTTGACTCACTCCCATTGTGAATGTGTGTGGTAGATGACATTTTGGCAGTTTCATACGCAACAGCAATTACACGATAACAAATGATAAGTCGAGCCCTTCTTCACCCCCCCCCACACCACCACTACCACCTCCCCCCGATAGTTTCTCGGAACAAAACGTATCTGACGCCCACCTCTCCCCCCACCCTATGTATAGCAAAATAACATCAAACAGCTTGGGGAGTTATAGATTACTTTATCGCGCGAAAGAAAAAAGAGTTATTAGACAGAGATGAAACACGTAAATGAGGAAGTTTGTGCGCTGGGGGGTGTGGGGGCCGGGGGGCAGGGGAGAGTCGGACGACGCATGAACTTCAAATATAAGACGAATGCATGTTTCAAGAGGGCAGCTAAAGGTTCACAAGGGCGGTGGCGGCAGGGGAAGTGGCGATCGATCCCGGAGGAGTCACGCCAAGATATTCACGTGCGGCAAAGTTGTTGGGCGAGTCCATCTTCTTGAGATCGCCGGCAAGGTCATTCTGGCGCACGATGAGTCAGTGTGAACGGTTTCAATTGTGTCCCCTTGTTCACTGTTTGTGAACAGGTAATGCGCTTTTCATGACTCGTATTATATAACATATATACAGAACGCACATTGGACTTTCAAAAAAAAAACCGTGCGATTAATGAATATACGCACGGCGCACTAATAATATCACCATCTCAAACAGGCCATTTCTTTTCGTCTGTCTCTAAATCATCACTTAGGAAAAAAAAATTGATTAATCGATACAGTTCATTTTTATACATTTTTTTTTGTAATTTTAACTTTGAAGCTCCAACTCTCACACCGTCCTGCCGCCGCAACACGCAGATGAGCATACATCAACAGTTTTGAGTGTGTTTGTGTGAAAACCAATTCACGCCTTGAGTTCAATCCATTCTTTATTCATGATGCGCTGGACTGGCCGAAATACACGAAATACTTCTGTACTAGTTTTGATCAGCTGACTAATGTAACAGGTTGGCTGAGAAAGAAGCGGGGGGAGAGAGGGGAAGGGCTGGATATCCATCACAAGGTTTAGGGATAGGGGAGATGGGGCGGTTCTAAATTCTACGCCCCCACCCTCTCTCCTTCCCTTGACCAAACGTACGATGATGGATCACACGGCCTACTGGACCGATCGGTCAACCATAAGATGATTGGTTTTTAAAAAATATATATATATATAAACTCAATGAGTCGTAGAGTGGAGAGAAAAACAGCCACAACAAAAATGGCCAGAACAAACAGGGGGGCGGTGTTCAAGAAGGGTAAGTGGATGGGGGTAGGTGCGTCAGTCGGTAGGGGTCGGAGTGGGACTTCTGAGGTGTTGGAATGAGAGGGGGGATTATCGGATGGGAGCTCATGGGGTGGCAGCGTCTCGTTCGATGACAGTAAATACATTGCAGTTAATTTATAAAAAAAAAAAAAAATTGTCAATCTGTGAGTGCAGCAAGAGCCCAAAAAAAAGATTAGACCCGGGAGCGACAGACAAGTTCCTGTATCACTGAGACTGACAGCTACAACGACAGGCAGACAGGGAGTAAGAGAAAAATATATAACAGCGACCGAAAACGCCACATCAATGAAGCTAATTCTGTGGCCCTCCATCCCCACTGGGAAGGGGCGGGTGGGGATTGTAACGACCAGAGCGGGCGCGGAAAAAAACAACAAAAACAACAGAAGCCGCTGTGGCGATGGAGGCACTAATGCCATCAACGACCACACCACACAGTAACCTCCCCACTTCCCCCACCCCTTTTACATCCACTGGTGTTTGTCCAAAAGAAACGCACATTCCCCTCACCCGTTTCCCCCCCACTCCCCCGTGCCCCCACAACAATATTGACGTAATTAGTGAGAGCCGACGTTTTCACAGCCCATCCCCTGCTGGGACCACACACAAAAAAAAAATAACAGCGCTCAAGTCTACTTCTCACACCACCACCACCACCAACACCACCACCACCACATTTTTTGGCCGTCCATTCCATTAGTTCGACTCTACCTAGTCAGTCTGCTGGCAAGTCATCACACCCAGTCACAGAACAGTGAGCTTCACCTTGACCTACAAAAAAGTACTCCACACCCCACACGCACACCCCTACCCAGTGGAAAGGGCACGAAGCCAAGCATAACAACAAGACCCATTTTTGACACAAACGACGATTCACATAGCCTCTGCGATTCGAGTGTGTCTACGAAGAAGATTGTAACGGTAAGAGCTATGTGTGTGATTATAACTGCAGAGCCATCCCAACGTGGCAAACTGGGCAAGCACCTTCCGGCACAAATTATTAACACATCTGTCAGCTAATTGGGCCCCTCACTTGTGCTTTTTGAGCCGAAGTCTCCAAATGACTCAGATATTATTTGATTATGGTCCTAAAATAAAAACTACTAGATCGTATTTTTATATATATATATATATATATATATATATATATATATATATATATATTAAGGTGTCCCAAAAGAAGTTTTGAAATGTTGATGTCTCACCCCACAGAATATGTCTGTATGGTAACAGTAGTTAACCTGCAAAATTTCAGCTCATTTGGACAATGTTTAGAGGTCCCCCAAGAGGTTTAAAGTTCCAGATTTTGTGTAAAATCATTCGCGGTCAAATCTAATACAGCGTTAATATTGCATTATATGCGAAACTGATATATTAAGTAACAAATTGATGCTTAGTATTGTTTATAATATTAAATGAAACAAAATATATAAATCTTGAATGGTTTATATTTTTAAATTTGAAATTTAAGTAAAAAATTAAGGAAAAAAACAAAGTTTTATTCATTTTGTCAAGTTAATTCTTGAATCAATAATAATAAGAAGAAATGCTAATAAGCATTCCTGCTATTTATTTTGTACTTTGTACTGTAGGGTAGACAAAAATTCTAAAAGTTCTTCAAATTTAAAATTTAGCCAGCTGTTCACGATTACACTCTGCAAAATTTTCCGATGTGTTTCAACCACTTGGAGCAAAATTGTCTTTGTTCTTCATTCTTAGATACTATTATTGAAATTTTGTATCAATGCTACACTTCGTTTCAGAGAGTCATTGATACAAGCCAGATTCTTTACAAAATCTGCTGCAACTTTTAAAAGATGGTGTATCTGACCAGGCTTCAACAGGAACATCTAGAAAACTGGCATCATCGTTGGATGTTTCAAAAAAATGTGGTAGAAGCACGCAAATCAACAACACTTTCGATAGTGTTTTTTTGAGATGCGGTCCACGTTCTGATTGCATTGTCCGAACAAAGCCAGTTTTTTCTTTTGTTCGACAAAAGGGTTTAAAATAACGCAAGCGTCGACAGTTCCGGACTCAAGTACCACGAGTGACGCACCATCATTTTCAATCCAGTCGATCGAAGAACAGCATCATCATATTCGTATAAACGCTTTATCAACAAGATATCATTCACAGGTGCATATGCGGTGAGCCTGCATGAAAGCCATGATTGAAGATAAACACTTATGGTAAACCGATTAAAGCGCTGATTACCTTGTAATTCTCGAGCTGTTAACTGAAAGATGGTTTCATTGCCTGCAAACAATAGATCGATTTTGAATGCATAGATTGTTTTAGCCATCCACCTTGCCCAGGTCTGCGAATGCTGACATCAACCTCCAACCCAACCATTTAGAAGTGAAGAAATTCCAAATAATCATCACATGAATGACTGACTCAAGTTGACATTTAATAATTCTTTAATCGAATCAGACACGATTATCAAAGGGGCGGATCTGGCTTCGGGTGTGTGGCGAATTCTGGCCATTTTTCTCGAAACCTCTTAAAAACAAAATCTCTGGTCCAGTGGATGGTCCAAGACAAACATTGAATGCATCAGAAAGGAGTACTTCCAACATGTGATGACGGCATGCCATCCATAATAGATTACGTCCCAGGGCTACTTCTAACAGAGTGCAGCTCCATTGAGTCTTCCAGTATTGGAAGCCGTAGTGTCGAAGCACATGCTGATGACCATACATTCGCACTTCCATATGTTCATATACTGCATCAGCAGCTACCCATCCTGACCCGGATGCTAACTTGGGAACACCAAGAAGCTTTGTGCGCCATCGACAAGTGACGAGAGCAGGACAGGTGCACCGATCGCCGTTGTTGAGACATGTCCGCAATACCAAAGCGAGACGCTCATCCCAAATACAATTTATTTGAGAACATAGTTTTTTATACATACGCGTAAGTTTGTTGACGACAAAGCTTGCGATGACGATGCATTGTTCTCTTTGGAAAATACTGTGTCAGATGTCGGAACACCAGCTTCGTTGAATGCAGATACAAGTATCATTGTTGATTTTCTAATGCTGGTGTTCGTTCTGTCCAGCACTGCAGCAACTTTTGGTGATATGATGCTTGACAATTTAGCATGCTTAGTTTAAAAAAAAAAATTAAATCTTCAAAAAATATGCACATTGCTTAAATTATGCACATTAGGTATTTTTATATGTTTTCTAGCATATATTACATTTTCAATTAAGAATCACACAATTTCAACTCTAGTTAATGGTAGCACGAGATAAGAGTAGTATATTAAACTTCATTTTATTCAACTATGGCATGCAAAAACTGCAAATTTTCTGAGCCATGATTCGTCTGGATTTTTATGTTAGTTTAATACTGGAATTTTAAAGCTCTTGGGGGACCTCTAAATGTTGTTCAAATGAGCTACAACTTCACCAATTCACTCATTGTACCCAAGAGACACATTTCAGGGGGGTAGGACACCAAAGATTAAAAAAAAAATTTTCGAGCATTTTGGGACACCCTAATATATATATATATATATATATATATATATATATATATATATATATATATACTGCACACACACCAGCATAATAAGATATGCGACTGTTATTTTAATGAAGGTGCGCAGACTGGAGGAAAAGCGTGCAAGAACTGGCGCAAGCCGGATTGACTCTTTTTCCAAAACAAAGTCAACGCGATAATATTTATGGATCATTTTCATGTTGTTGCAATCTCGTCGACGTTTTAAATATAATACTAGCCACCAACACAGATGAAAAATAGCCAATTTTAAAGTGAAAAAGCTTAAACGAAGAAAAAAAAGAAGACATTTTTTTTTTCAAAATGACGTTTTCGACTGGCAATCTTATACAATGCCGATGACGTCATCAAGCATTACACCACCTGAACGATCGATCAATTTTTCTTCAACGTAAACAACAGGATATTCCTTATTAAAAAGCAGGCACCCGGTGTCTCTGTGATTACTGTTTCCCTCTCACAGAAATGGAAACAATTTTTAATCTCACAAAAAAAACAAGCAATTAAGCCTGTTCCATTCTTGACACAGACGTGTTAGCGCATTTTCGTGTTATGTATCAGTACGTTTGTTAGCTTTCAGTAAATATTTGTAAGTTTTGGAAATGTTTATAAATTCAATCGTGTAATGCATATATCGGTAAAAAAAAAATATTATAAAGACGTTTCTTTATATTTGAAAAATATTTTCTTAAATCTGAATCCACAAGTGGTTTGTGGTTACTGAAATAGGACTCATAATTGAAAACATTCGAAATTGTAGTCATTTAATCGTCTGAAAACTCCGTCAATTGTTGCATAGCTCTGATACTTTCAATTAAACACAATCTTACTATTTCATTTGATGAGTTTCTTAATAAATCTTGGTGAAACTACGTGCTGCAGTATTTCGCACCAAATGAATGGGTTATAGAACGTACAAGGTGTATATATAATATATAAGCCCCTTAGAGCCCTGAAGCCCGGCCCTCAGAGGTCCTATCGCGAATGGACTTTTGATGTACACTTGGCAGAAGATTCATAATGATATATACATCATGGGTCTAGGACTTTGTGGTTGTTGAGATCTAGGGTGATGACGGACAGACGGACAGACAGACAGACAAAACGGGATTAATAGTATTTATTTTAGAGCATTTTCAAAAAAATGCCTCTAAAAATAAGCTCAGGGAAAATGCGCAAAATGTCTTGGCTGTCACAATCTCTTGTTACAAAATATATTTCTAGGCTTGTGAGAGAAAGAATGGGGGATATTGGAGAGTAAAATACGTGAGACAGACAGAATGAATTTTCAGTTTTATCTATTTAAAAAAAAGAAAAGATGTACAAAAACAAAACATTTTATCAATCCCTTTGTGGTTCGGCACTGTTTAAATGTCCGATTTTGAACACAGTGACCATTTCCTCTCTGTAAAACACACAAACATGTAATTCAACCACAAATGTCGTGGCTGTTATTTTTTTTTGTTCTTTTCTGTGAATAAGTGGATGTGGGGTGCCGAGCTGTTAAATATCACGCGAAATCAACTTCAGATGCGCATTAAAAAAAAAAAAGACATCAATGTTTTAATAAATGTATCATTTTTCAAATTAAAACAAAATTAAATGTAATTCAGATGAAATATATATGAAAAATAGAAAAAAAAATAGTTTGACATAAATTACTTTTATTCTGTTGATGCTAAAGTCCAAAATCATTTTTTTTTCACGAGTCTATCACACCATACACAGAATTGTAAAAAAAATTAATTAAAAAATCCAATGACTTCAATTTGATATGGTTAAGAGACAAATCATGTAGCAATATTACACATGGGATGATGATCAGTTGCTAGACTTTAAAAGAAAAAGAAGATATATGAATGGGGATTACAAATTCAATTAAAGCTTTATCTATGAACCAATCCAACGAAAAATACGATTCCAACGGATTGTGTTTGCGTTTATAACGAATGTTTTTAAATGAAGTTTTAATGAAGAAAAATATCGTTATGGGGGGGGGTTGTCAAAGTGACAATACAATGAGATAGTCAAAGGGGTATAAACTGATGCTTCAGACACTAGGCAGTGGGGCGGATGGCCGGAGTGGTGTAGATACTCGACTGTCAACCAGAGAGTCCTGGGTTCGATCCTCGGTGAGAACCATGGGGAATTTTTCCAGGTGAAATTTGCTTCAAAGTCGTCCCACATGACCACCCAGCTTTTAAATGGGTAACTGACTTTAAGTTGGGAAGTAAAGGCGGGCTGGGCGTTGTGCTAACCACACAATCCCTTCACATGCGAGGTTATAGAAACAGATGAATTCTACACTTTATCTGCCCCGATGGCCCTTTATGGCTAAAGGAACTTACTAAAGGAAACCCGATAACTCCAGCCTGATAATACACTGCATCCGTCACGTGTTATAATAAAACTTGACAATTATTTTTTTTTTCATATTCTTCACAGTGACGAATTTTATGTGAATTACGAGCACCCCTCCCCCCCCCCGCCCCCTCCATATATTACTGACACCAGATATGAGCGGACAGCGGACGCGTCCGCTTGCGGGCCGCAGATCCGCAGACTTTCGAACTGCGGACTGACAGCGGACGCTTCGTATGGTTAAGTTGCGGACTCGCAGACTGACGCGGATCTTCAGAGTGTTACCATAAAAAAAATTTCAATTCATTTAAACAGTTAGCTAGCAATGCGGACGCGCGGACTGACTGCGGACCAATGTTGTAAGATTCTGCGGACGCGGATCATTGATAGAAATCCTTGGACGGACGTGACGCTAAATTTCAGATCCGCACACCTCTGACGCACACACATGGCTTCAATAGAGGTTTTTAGAATGTATAACATTTAGGTCAATCTGACATAAGAGAGATACGACAATACAGGGTATTAGACACTGGTTTAAGACACTTCATAATAAGGGCATTTCTTCTATTCTTTCTTAAAGACACATGTCGGTGAACTATGCACGCACGCTGTTAAGGCTGTAAACGACACAATGGATACATCATGACGGTAAAAGACAACAGAAGCTATTGTAGGGCCTGGATAGTAATATTTATTCATGGCGACATCTTTCCTTCGTTGTCAATGAATCCACGGTTAAAACAAAATAAATAAACCTAAGTCGGGAACCCATTATATTCTATTTCCACCTGTTCTGAGATGTAAGCTGAAACAGTGAACCAAATGTGGTGACCACATAATGCGTTGTTGGAACTGGTTGTGCCTCTTGACGGGTCTGACAGAGTATCTAGACACCAAATGATTTATCTCATTTCCCTAAAAGGTAACGGCGTCGCTAACCATTTGAGAGGCCCCCTTTTAAAAAGGCCAAAGATTCTGGTCGAGGGCCCATAAAGTCCAGGGGAGCCCCCACCCTCCATCGCAACATGGGCCTCGCTTACAGGGCCAAACAATGGGTTCAAACAAACAAATAGGCTGCATACCTGGTGATGGGGAGGGGGTAATTTATTATTTTTGTTATTAAAGGCAGCTGGAATGAAATAAACAATGACAAAGGTAAGTCTCGTATGGGGCTACCCCTCCCTCCCACATATGAAGCCTTTTTAATCACAACCGTGGGGGATTTTGTCCGCACACCGATTTGATGACACACACACAGGATCAGGAAGTGAAGTTAATTAACAGGTTATAACAAGTAAAAGAAACAAAGACTTTGAAAACGTTGTGCTGGGGTGGCACTGATCCACGATATTGCTGTAAAACGTTCTGCTGTTAAGGTCGTGCATGGTATCCAGTGTGAGACAGTGGTATGGCATGTCACTGTATTCAAAACTTGCAAACTACCAATAATTCCACAAAATAAATAAAATAGCAACGTATACTCGCACAACCTCAAGTTTCTTTACAGTTGTATACACATGCTGTGTGACGACACATCCGGTTCGTTATTAATTTACAAAGACCCGTGGGTCTCAGCCCGCGGTGTAGTGTTGTTTTCGTTGACGAAAAACTAAAACTAAACCTTCGTTGACGAAAATATTGACTTTTCGTCAACGAGAACTAAACTAAAACTAAAATTAGAAGCAAGACTAAAACTAGACGAAAACTAAAATTATTACAGAAAACGAAATAAAAACTGAAACTAAAATATTCTGGGGACTAAAACAACACTACCGCGGTGAGCGTACCCCCCCACCCCAAAGGTTGTTCATGGTGCGCAGCGGACATGCAATTTTCGTTTAAAACAAACCAAATAGTTTGAAAATTTTGGTAGCCAGCCTGTTGCGTGACATCGCCAAACCACGTGACCAAGTATCGCCATTGTTTTTAAAGGTAACAGTTTCAGAGAACGAAGCGTAAATTCGCGGACATACATTCGCAACCTTTGTTGTACAGTCATGGAAAAAAAGGCCGAGACCCGCTGTACTAGGCTAACGTTTATGACTTTGGGACATAACCACCCATATAAAAACAAGCAATTAAGCCTGTTCCATTCTGGACACAGGACGTGTTAGCATTTTCATGTTATGTATCAGTACGTTTGTTAGCTTTCAGTAAATATTTGTAAATTTTTGAAATGTTTATAAATTCAATTGTGTAATGTATATATCTGTAAAATATTATAAGATGTTTCTTTATATTTGAAAAAAAAATATTTTCTCTTAAATCTAACTACAAGTGGTTTGTGGTTACTGAAATAGACTATATCGAAAACATCTGAAATTGTAGTCATTTAATTGTCCGAAAACTCCGTCAATTGTTGCATAGCTCTGATACTTTCAATTAAACTCAGAACACAGTTACTATTTCATTTGATGAGTTTCTTAATAAATCTTGGTGAAACTACGTGCTGCATTATTTCGCACCAAATGAATGGGTTATTGAACGTGCAAGGTGGAAATAGCTATATATATAATATATAAGCCCTTCGGAGCTCCTGAAGCCCGGCCCTAGAGGTCCTATCGCGAAATGAACTTTTGATGTGGCCACATGGCAGGCCAAGACCTACAAAATAATATATACATCATGGGTCTAGGACTTATGGTTGCTGAGATATAGGAAAGCCTGTTAATATAGCTTATAGTAAAAAACGGCATATTTAGCAGGTCCCTTACGGCCCTCAGAGGTCAGATCGCGAAATGAACTTTTGCTGCACACATGGCAGGCCAAGACACAAATGATATATACATCATGGGTCTAGGACTTATGGTTGTTGAGATCTAGGGGTGATGACAGACAGACAGACAAAACGGGGACAAACAACATTATCATTTATAAATATTTTTGAGTTTTATATTACAAACCACTTGTAATGCCCATTGTACATATGGCCAGTCATGACCTCGAGTTGGGCGAACTGCATGACGGGATGGGAGGTGTGGTGTCTATCAAAACTATGGCATGTTTCAAAAGGAGTTTCCGAGTTTGTTTGTTTTTACCTTTTTTGTAAAACGGCGCTCGATAAGTCGCCGGATAAAGATGTGGTCAATCTTGACCTTGTGCTAGGCGGGAACTTCCTGTCTCGATTTAAGGCATGTGTGATTAAGTAGGCTATATATATGTGGGTTTATTTTTTTTTTGGTTTTAACCTCGTGCGATAAGCCGACTGTCTGGTACGAAAAGTCGCACATGTAAAAATATCTAAAGCTGTCTACGATTTTAAGCTAACAACTGATTGGGCTTTGACATTGTTGGTTGAAGATTAAGTTAGTGCTCAGGTATTGGAGTTTTTCGTTAAAAAGAATTCATTTAAGTTTTATATTCAAATCGGGGTTTACGTCCGCTAAGGTTCGGCCCAGATACCAATGTATAAGGTGGTATCCCTGAAATAAACCGGAACCAAATCCCCCCACCCCACCCCCGACTAAAGGCAAAACACGGTCGAGGGCTTATATAATAGGGGATGGCATGTTTGTCAATTGTTGCTGCACGACCTGTGGCGGATGTGTCGAACACACGTTGTGACTGTATCTCACCCGACTGACCGTCTTGCGCCAAAGGTACAAGTTAAGGTTTGTATCTGGACAAAGTTCACCCCCCATGTCATCACCCTTGGATAATAATGCACACATTTTTATTAAAAATTTCAAGTAGATCTTTTTTTTAAAAAATAACCCCATCCTTTTTTTTAAAGCCTTCTTAACCACAGCGGTCAAAGGCCAATCTTTCGTTAGTAAAAAACAACATTGGGATATGCCTGCTGATACACTTTATTGATTGGCTGCGTGTTGGCGTGAGCGGTGAATGTTTTTTACCTGACTAAATAGGGAGCATCACAGTCGTGATTTTTAAAATAAATCAGAACATTTTAAAATCGAATACGTCCCGCATCGTGTGTTAAATGCCAAGTGCACGTAAGTCTAATAAAATACAGAGCTATTATTATAAAAAAGTTAAACCGGCCAGAACAAAACGAACTTTTTTTTGTTGTTTTCAAACTCCGGAGGGCGGTGGACATCCTATGAAACTAAAGAATTTGAGACTACTAATTTTATTTTTTTGTAGGTTCTGGGATGTACGAGCGTCTGCGGATCCTGTTTCTCTTCCAGTCCTGACACAATCAATGGATCTGACACACCGTGGGAGGACGGCAGACCTTACATCGATCTGCAGATGTAATATATAAACCACACGCGCGCGAGAGAGATAGAGCGCGAATCTAAACTATGGTCCACTTGAGTTTAATGTCTGCTTAACCAGGTGACATTATCCGTCACGGTCGAGTGCCCGCGTTGAGTGGGGTGGGGGGGGTTAGACAACGTTTTCCGGGTTTAATCAATGCTCATAAAACCGTGAGTTCAGATACATCCTGGCAGCCCAGCCAAACAGTGAGTGACATTTCAAAGCCGCCCGCAGCAAAAAGTTTTTTTATATCTTCTTCTTACATTATAATATGATATATATATATATATATATATATATATATATATATAAATATATATAAACAATATCGCCCCGAAAGTATGGAAGTTATTAGGTTTTTTTTTTCAGCACGTTGAAGTCAATTCCCAACAAATGATGAATACTATGTGGTATTACAGGGTGGTGCAAACATTAGACAGGCCACAAACAGAATACATAGATATAAATATATTTATATATTTCTCTATTAAGGTGTTAGTGAATTTCAGTGGGTTAACAGAATACATAGTATATAAATATATCTATATATTTCATTAAGGTGTTAGTGAATTTCAGTGGGTTATAGTCACATTCAGTAATGCGGATTGAAGTCTTGTGATTTTCTGTTTAATAATTAACTCACACACACAAACTTTGCAGTTGATATAATCAATTGCATACAAGTCACTGTTATAAATTGAAAATCATATCATTAAAACTTTTGGCGTGCTATGGTAAGTAGTAAGAGTAGTAATGCAAACATGTATTCAGAGTAAATTATGTAATACAAAAGTGTATTCGAGTAAATTAGTAAATTATGTAATACAAATGAATGAGTAAATTACCGTATGTAATACAACAGAGTATTCAGAATACATTGTTGTGATTATGTGATGCACAGGAGCAGACTGTATTGACCTTGTTCAGTCAGCTTGGGATTACTTTTTACCAAAACAACGTGATATAATTAAAATTCTTCATGTGTTGTATTTTTATCCCCCCCCCCTTACCAAGCTATGCGTGTAGACGTGAGAAACCAAAAAAGAATAGATTTCATTTTGGTGATATAAGGAGGGGGTAAGATAAATAGATGAAGTTATAAAAACAGACAGACAGTGTCAACATAAAAGTCCTGGTGTTTAATAGATTGACAGATGAAAGATAGATTTGATAGATGATGGATTGATGGATAGATACAAATACAGATAGACAGACAGACAGATGGATGGATAGATATAGATAGATAGATAGATAGATAGATAGATAGATAGATAGATAGATAGATAGATAGATAGATAGATAGATAGATAGATAGATAGATAGATAGATATAGATAGATAGATAGATAGATAGATAGATAAGACTCGCCCACCTAAGTTCAAACAGGGGCTTTTGTATCACAGTGCCACGGTGACAGGTCAATACACAAAAGTCTTCCACAGAAAGAGAGAGAGACACACACACACACATAACACAGCAACAGTCTGACTCACACACACCTGAGTCATCAGGCTCACAGACTGGGCGATCTCTGTGGTGTGTGTGTAGGGGCGGGGGGATGGTGCAGGCGTGAAAGACATGTGGAAGAAATAGTACTGTTTAGGATGAAGCGATGGGAGTAGGTGATTCCATGTAATGAAGGGACTTGACAAATCCTCTTTTTTTTTTAAATTGTCTACTTACCGAATCCTGTGGCCTGGCCTTTACGGCGATCAGAACAACCAAGATGACGTAGACTGTGGCGCGGCGCGGTACCGGCCTGGGCACAGCGTGAGTACTCCTGGTGAGTCGCCATCACTGGCGCCCTTACTGTTTTCTTTCGGTCCGCTCGTCGCTATAAATAAACACAGAGGAGAATTTCGTGAAAAAGGGCAGCGACTTGTCGAGACAGAAATATTATTATAACTAATACTACCGCTGCTGCTGCTACTACTACACACTCGCGCACATATGATAATTATACGAATCATATTACGATAGAAATAAATATATGTATTGAACTGAGAGCAATTGAGCAGTCTGTTGAGGTGTTCGCGACGTTTTCTGACGATTTCCACCACCACCACCACTGCCGCTGCTGCTGTTGATGCTGCTGCCGGCTGTGGCAGCCTTCTCATCTTGTTCCGACCTCACGTGGCTGTCACTCCTCTCTCTCTCTCTCTCCTGCTCGCCACGGTAAACCAATACTTCAAGTTATCGATTTGTAGCTATTTCTTCTCTATATATGTATACATTCTACATTCTCTTCTATATGTATACATCTCTTATCTTCTTTATATATGTATACATCTCATCTCTATATATATGTATACATCTCATCTCTCTATATATGTATACATCTCATCTCTCTCTATATGTAATACATCTCATCTCTCTATATACATGAATATATCATCTCTCTCTCTCTCTCTCTCTCTATATATATATATATATATATACATACATCTCTTATCTACATGAATATATCATCTCACTCTATCTATATATTTATATCTACTAATCTATCTATACATATATATATAATCTCATTTCTATCTATCTATTTATCTATATATCTCTATCTCTCTGTCTATATATATATATGTATCACTATATATACATGAATATATCATCTCTCTCTCTGTCTATATATATATATATGTATCACTATATATACATGTGAATATATTATCTCTCTCTTCTGTCTATATATATATATATATATGTATCACTATATATACATGAATATATCATCTCTCTGTGTCTATATATATATATATATATATATATATGTATCACTATATATACATGAATATATCATCTCTCTCTGTCTATATATATATATATATATATATAATACTAATTCAATTTATATATACATGAATATATCATCTCTATATATATGTATACATCTCATCTCTAAATATATGTATACATCTCATCTCTCTCTATATATATGTATACATCTCATCTCTCTCTATATATGTATACATCTCATCTCTCTATATACATGAATATATCATCTCTCTCTCTCTCTCTCTATATATATATATATATATATATATATATATATATATATACATACATCTCTATCTATCTATTCATTCTATCTACTATCTATCTATCTATCTATCTATCTATCTATCTATCTATCTATCTATCTATCTATCTATCTATCTATCTATCTATCTATATCTATCTATCTCTATCTATGCATATACATCTCATCACTATATATACATGAATATATCATCTCCTCTATCTATATATTTTTATATCTACTAATCTATCTATACATATATATAATCTCATTTCTATCTATCTATTTATCTATATATATCTCATCTCTCTCTCTGTCTATATATATATGTATCAATTATATATATGATAGAATATATCATCTCTCTCTCTGTCTATATATATATGTACTCATATATACATGAATATATCATCTCTCTCTGTCTATATATATATATATATATATGTATCACTATATATACATGAATATATCATCTCTCTCTGTCTATAAATATATATATATATATGTATCACTATATATACATGAATATATCATCTCTCTGTCTATATATATATATATATACTAGTATATATACATGAATATATCATTCCTCTCTGTCTATATATATATATATATATGTATCACTATATATACATGAATATATCATCTCTATCTGTCTCTCTCTATATATATGTATCACTATATATGCATGAATATATCATCTCTCTCTGTCTATATATATATATATATATATATATATATGTATCACTATATATACATGAAGGTATTTGTTCTCTCTCTGTCTCTCTCTTATATATGTATCACTATATATGCATGAATATATCATCTCTCTCTGTCTATATATATATATATATATATATATATATATATGTATCACTATATATACATGAATATATCATCTCTCTCTGTCTATATATATATATATATATATATATATATATGTATCACTATATATATACATGAATATATCATCTCTCTCTCTCTCTGTCTATATATATATATGTATCACTATATATACATGAATATATCATCTTCTTACGCATATATACAAAAAATATCATCCCTCTCTCTCTCTGTGTGTTCAGTTTCCACAGCCCATTTCCCCTCCCAGGGGACCGCTACTCTCCCCTACCCAAAGTGCCCTTTCTTGTTGCGCCCCCCCCCTTCTCACCCTCTCTCGTTGCATCATTTCCAATGTGCTTTGTGAGCAGTATCGGCCTACGAGAGAACAAAACCATCATACGGTAACAACTGGGCTGATTCTTGTTTCTCTTCTTATTCCGGTGTTCCGTCAAATGGGGAAACAATGACTGAGCCCCATGAACGTTCAGCAGTTCCAACGGAGGGGATGGTAAGCCATCCATATCGACACCCACTCCCCCTTTCACCTCCAATCCCTCCGACTTTTAGCATCATCATTATCCCTGATCGCAGAATAACATTTACATAACTCTGTCCCTTTTGCTGAATGCAAGTTTCTCTATGAATACAATGTACGATGGTATAAGTGACTTCATAAGATATGGGTTGGGCAGAACGGGGGCGGGGAATAACTCTTGTTCAGCTATGTTATAGACTAGTGACAAAAGAACACCCAATCGCCAACCCCCCCCCCACCCAAACCCTTCTCAGACTTGATTTACCTAATCACCACACAGGGCGGCCGCAAGGGGGGTGGGACCTGAACACTTCCCAGGAGCCCCAAGACTCGGGGGTAACCAGCTTTTGAAATTAACTTTGCAATTTGAGTATTTTGATTCACCTAAGTTGTGCCCTTTTTTTTTGAGGGGATGGCGAGGGTGGGTGGGGGGTGGGGGCTGATAATTTGGCTGGTGGTGGGTGGCACGTGGCACCATAAAAACATGAAAAATATGAAAGCCAGAAAAAAATTATAAAACTAGCTCTGAAGAAACTGACCAATAATAATATCTTTAAAAATATTAAAAAACGAGAATTCACTTATGAACTATCTGAAGGCTTACTATCCAACTACCTATGGATTCTACTGTGACACCATTCTAGAGAGGGTATCGATTTCAACATATATCTAAGGTAGCGAGTCCAAACAGTACAGAATCGATTCTTAAGCTCAACACAATGAACACGGCTGGCGACGCTAATGACATCATCTGTTTTTTTTTATTTATTTCCAGTCCATTCGCGAAGAGAGAGAGAGAGAGAGAGAGAGAGAGAGAGAGAGAGAAAGAGCGATACGTTCTTGTTATTGGAAGAAAGAAAGCAACAAAAAAAACTCGAACGTAGTAAAAGCTGACGAGGACAAAAATCCCATTCATTTTCAGGTCATGTAGAGCAAAATTTTGTTATATCATTATATTATTTTTAATCGTATGATCAATGAACAGGTTAGATGAGCTATGACGATTTGGTTAGCAGACGTCCATCATCTCGTGGACTGCGCCTTCAGTGATGAGGTCGTGACCCAATTATATTGATTATCAAGCCAACCAGGTGACCGACACTCGATCTCCGAAGTAACCTTTGCGGCGTACACCGCGGACATGGAAGATTATTGCGGATATTAGAGATGGCGGTAGCTAAACTCTAACACAGACACTGCGGACATGGAATATCAACGTGGATATAAGAGAGATGGTGGTAGCTAAATCCTAACACAGGCACTGCGACATGGAATATCAACGAGGATATTAGAGATGATGGTGAAGCAAATCCTAAAAGAGACACTATAGATCTGATACTTGGTCACATTAAGTGAACAGGTGACACATCAATTGGTGATAACAGAAAAAGTCATGTGACAATCTCTACCTCCTCCTCCAACCCGCACTGCCAGACTGCGCCATTTTCGCAAATTCCCTACTTCCCGAGACAGTGTATAAAAAAGATTTGTAGGCAAACAAAGGTCATAAATGTATGCCACATTTATTTTCCTTCAGGTTTTGTGCTGACTTTGGTCCGAATCTATGGCAAACTCGTCTCAAGACCCATCATCGGCTGGTGATGTATGCGACAATAGGTGATAAGTCGAGTGACTTTTAAAATAATGCCCAGGGCAGGAAGGCGATTCGCGCGTAGTTTCCATCGCCAACATCACGCGTGAACTGACAAGACACTAACATTTGAATCACAGTAGATACATTTTTAAGTTGGAATTTGAATCACAAGGATGATATTATTAAGTTGGCATCTGAATCACAAAGGGGCTGATCATGATATTATAAAGCTGACATTTGAATTAAGCAAATGCAACATTGGACAGTGCAGTCAATTTAAAGAAAGGCGGGTTTGCATAATATTCGGCAGTACAAACAAACACACACATGATTTACACGCCTCATACACTGGACCTCGAGGGTCATCTAAAGGCTGCCCAGTGGCCAAAATTAAAACTCTCCCAACATACGACTTTCGAGAATGACTTAATACACACAAGGAAAGAGATAGGAAATGATTTGTGTAAGAGTTCATGCAAAGGGACGGATTTAAGGGTCTCCATGCACACACAATCGACCTTTTTTCTCTACGGCAAAGGATCAAATTAGTCGACTAAAATAAAACTAGATCAACTCATCATCGTCCACTCACATTCAACCCATTTAGTTCCTTCTCCTCCTTGTCAATATTTCTTCCTCGCAATCAAGACATCCCGAGTTATATATGTATATAAATAAATATATAAACGGACATATTAGCGAGGCGATTACCTACTCGAGCTAAATATATATAGGCCTATATATCGCAAAGTTGACGAGAACACGGCGAATGTGAACGCCACGGACAAGAGTAAACACAACAACATATTCGATTAATCATGATCGATTGGATTGTAGTTTGAAGGTGTTGAATAGGTTGGTGTAAGTGGACAGAAATGATGGGAAAAATAAACACTGAAAATGCGAAGAGATCGGCTGACGGTTATTTAAAAATGGACGAGGCTAAAGGAAAGGGGGGCGGGAGAGAGAATAAAATGAGATCGCGGACAACAGTTTACGGGTCTGCGAGGTACAGACGGCTTATAATTAGTTCAACGTTCGAGGTATTCTAAACAAAACAAAAGTATTGATCTTGGAAGTCTTTGTGTGCGCGTGTGTATTTTCTGATAATAAGTAGTTGTTTTTTGTTGTAATTGAAGTTTAAATTCTTCCGGCCAGTTTTTTCCCCTCAACTTAAACTTTAAAAACAATGAGATTCTATAAAATACATGATACAGCCTTAGTCAGCAACCGCGTCCATTTAAAAAATAATAATTTAGGGCTTCACGAGAGAAGAAAGAGATTGGATTACGCGGCCTTTTAAAACCAACCAAAATGTGTGCATAGAGATGTGCCGGGAATCACACACCGTGGCTACTTATTGCTTTCAAACCTGACACACTTAGCAAGACAAACACACACATTTATAGGAGTGGTCGTAGTGATACCAGGTATCTCTATCATCAAAGTGGTGTATCATCATCATTATCATCATCAAAGTGGTGTGTATCATTGATCACTGACTACTTTCTGCTTTAGTTTAGTCACCAAACATCGAAATGCAGGAAGTGCGCAATGATTAATCAAGTCTTCACTATACACGTAGGAAAAGTGCTGTTTACTATCCAGATCTTAGCAGCCATGATCGTATCGAATACTGCTATGCTTTGGCACACATGTATATCCGTGAAACTGCTTTATCACGCCTGATATATGCAATGAGTGATCATCGCAGAAGTAAGCCTACCCACTGACACCCATTAATGAGATTCCTGCGTTTAGAAACCATAAACTTTGTAACTGTGCTTCTTACGTTATAAAATACAAAGTATTGCTAAAGGGCTGAATAGTCATTAGTGGTAAATCTTAATGAGACGCTGTTATATTTCTTAATGCCCAAGGCTGTTGATACAAATGAAATTCATTTAATGGATTTTGTATCATGTTGTGATCATGAGCGTATTCAAAGGGGGGGGAATTTTCCTGAAAGTTTTTTGCCCCGCCCCCCTCCCCACACATTTTGGAAAAAATCCTGAAAGTTTATACATTGAAGAACATGTACATGTATCAAACATAAAAAAGAATTATATCTCCAAGTTTAACTTATTAAATTATTGTAATTTTAAACTGTTTATTCTGGAACAAATATTGTAAACGTTGTGGTATTTGTCCAAATCGATTGATAACATTTTCTTTAATTTTTTCCTCTTGTTTTGAGATATTTTTTTTTCTGTTGGTGGATAATTATCATACAAAGATCAGATAAACGATCATCACCAGTTGTTGAGCGTAGCGAGGTTTTTACTGGTCTTAGAGTAAGCAATGATCTCTCGATTGTGTATGTTGTTACTGGAAAAGTCAATGCTGTCAAAAAGCCATTTTCCTCTTTACTAGTTTTACATTTCCATATATCATACAAGGTATCACTCTCCTCGATTAAATTGATCCATCAATGCGAGTCTTTCTAGTTTCGTCATAAAAAAAAGGGATGCAAAACTAAAGGGAAAATACTGGTTTACTTTCTACACAAAAACGAGTTTCCAGTTAATAGAATCAAGGTAGGGGTGTAAAAATAATTATTCTAAAAATAATCCTTAGACAAATCAACTTTTGCATTTTCCTGTTCATTTGTCTTCCAGCTTGTCGTGGAGGTTGAATGTCGACACCTATGTCATCTGCAACACCTTTTGTAACTAAAAAATCTCCTTATACATCTCACCACAATTCTGTCGATCAACGGCCAATGAAGTCAACAATTCTTCAATGTACTTTTGTGTACTGCCAGTAAATCTAAATGCACTTTGACTGTAATTTTTGGGTCATAGCTTCTAGTTTTGATGAATATTTGTATAACAACTAATCAAACAACAAACGTATCCCAACCCTAACCTTCTACAGCACAAAGTAACCGACGTGAAACATGCTTACTTTTTCCAGATTGTCCTAAATATTCCAGTTGTTTGACAATTTCGTCACATTTTCAGCGAAATTCCGCAAGCTTTAAAATTTGTGTTCATCTAGTTTCACATTGCAAAGGAACATTTGGAATTAGTTTTCTTCTGCTGATTAATTTCAGTTATTTTCCTATTGTGTTTCGTACAGCATTCACATTATTTAAATCGTTCATAAATAAGATTTAGTTTTATGTAAACTGCAATGTACAAATGCTGCTTTTGGTCTTTTTTTTCGAATTATTACTTGGACTCCTCCCTTACCTGCCATTGTAGAACATCCGTCTTATCCTTGACCAATAAGCTTAGTCATATAACTCACCCCAATATTTTGCAATGATGGTGTTATTTGACAAATCTAACGCCAAGTGGTGGCATCTGCTCAATGCCTGAAATTATGTTGTCTCGTCGGAACATAAGTAAAGAAATTGCAACTGACTTATTTGCTTCACGAACAATGTCTTCACACAAGAGAGACCCACAACTTTCGATCATGTTTTGTGTAGTTGCCGAGATGCGCTTTTAGCACTACAAGAACCAATTGATGAATGATAACCTAGAACTTCATCTCCAGATTCAACATGAAACTCTAACAGGTCGTAAAAATTACCAGAATGTGATTCTTTTCCAAGAAGTGCCAAATCATGCATGCCGCAAAAAAAAAAAAAAAGGATTGTAGAAATGGTTGGACCCAGTTTGTTGCAATTTTCTTGAATTTGTCTACTAAATGATGAGTTCAACTGCTCATCTATAGAAACTTATTTTGCTTTCCCAATAATGCAACAAAATAGCTTGTACCACATAAGAGCTTTCTTGTTGCGCTTTGCACAAGGCGTATCTCGATGAACCCTTAAATTGTGTGCATGGTTTGATGACATATAACCCCTGAACTCCTGGAATTACTTTTGTGGAAACAACACGTAAAGTTTGCAAAAGGCACCTTTTAACATTTGCGAGTGTACAACCCACGATGAATAGTATGATAACCAAGAATATCTAAACCTCTGTTTCCACCACTGTCAGTTTTAAAAATCATATTTTTTATCAGGGGCCCAATAATCATGATCAGCAGCAATTTCAACTCATTTGAAAGGTCGTATGTCAAGACATACTTTCCAATATCCAATTTACGAAATGAAGAAGTGACAGCGACAATCAAATAAGAAATAGTTTCTAGCTTGCTTCTTGCTGTTGAACTTGTACATTTGTCCCCAATGAATATGATAATTCAGAGTTGCAGACGCCCTAAAATCTTCTAATAACGGTTTCTTCGGAATCCCGCGATTGCTCTACTTTTTTTTATTGAGTTTAATAATTTATATCCATCTTTTCATATTAATTTAGGATAAATTTAAAAACTCACTCAGTGGCAGACGATTATAAACTAACAAGAGTTGCCTCCACCTGAAAATTCTAGCGACGCCCATGGAATGGATAGAAGGTCAAGGCCGTACCTAGGATTTTGTTTGGGGGGTTGTGCGGCTTGGGGGTGGGGCTGTGCGGAGAGTTTCATAAGAAAAATTGGAACACAATGATAAAGAGGTATATATTATAATAAAATTTGATTTTTAGAATTAATTTGAGGGGGCTGCAGCCCCCTAGCCCCCTTTCCCCAGGTACGGCCTGTGAAGGTTGTTGATCTATTGGGAACTGGCCTGCGGCTACCGTATGGTTGCCCTCCTCTGTTGGCACTGAATGCGGCTCTTAGAGCAGCATGTTAAGTTTTATGCGGCTCCCAGCGAGCCAGTTTTTTTTATATTATTATTTAATTCAGTTGGCTCACTACATCTTGATAAACTGACTATTGTCACGGCACTTTTTAAACTATATTTTACTAAATAAAAATAAAAAACTGAATGAGGTCAGCCCTGGTATAGGCTGACATATCTTTTAATAAGAATATAAATGGTCCTAAGCCTGATGAAGGCAAACTAATATCCAGAGAATGCTGACAGCTGTAGCAGCCACTTCTTTCTCTCTCTCTCACACACACACATACCAACACTGGCACACACCATCTGCTACACAGTGACACAACTCAGGCAACAGTGGTCCCAAATAGAATTCCGAAACCAATGGACTTAAAAAACTGTGGGACACATGAAAAAAATCACTAACCTATAAATCTATAAGAAATATTGACAAATGAAGGGGAGAGGCCAGTGTTTGAACTGAACTGTATCTGGGCAGATTTAGCAGTTCAATTAACAGCAGGAGATGGATTCATTTATGAGTGACACAGCCCTATACACACACACACACCAACCGGCAGATAATCGAAAAATATGTAACTGTTGAACAAAACTGAGACCAAATTGGCTATATGAATAACCGAATAGGATGATGTAGTCTAATTTGGAACCCAATCAGTAAAAAAATAAATTAATAAAATGGGTTAAACATACCAACACTGCACACATTTTCAAGCACTGATCTAATGGGCAACATACCAACACTGCACATTTCTAAGCACTGATCTAATGGGCAACATACCAACACTGCACACATTTCTAAGCACTGATCTAATGGGCAACATACCAACACTGCACACATTTCTAAGCACTGATCTAATGGGTACATGCTCTAACACTGCACACATTTCTAAGCACTGATCTAATGGGCAACATACCAACACTGCACACATTTCTAAGCACTGGATCTAATGGGCAACATACCAACACTGCACACATTTCTAAGCACTGATCTAATGGGCAACATACCAACACTGCACACATTTCTAAGTTAATTGATCTAATGGGCAACATACCAACACTGCACACATTTCTAAGCACTGGATCTAATGGGCAACATACCAACACTGCACACATTTCTAAGCAACTTTGTTGTTGTTTTTTTTGAGGTGGGGGGAAGGGGGGGGCACATTTTATATCTTGATTTCAAAAAATTCTTAAAGAGCAGGAAACAACAAAACACTCCGATTTCAAAAGAAAAATTTGCAAATAGTGTTTATTTAGATGTTTTTACAAATATTGGGTTGTAAAACTTTCTAATGACCAACTATACTGAAATATTGTTACTGACCAAATGAATGTAGAAAAACCAACACATAAAATAACATGGCAGAAATCCTGGAGTAAATGTATCCCATAATAAACGACACAAAAAAACCTAGAAAACTAAGAACAATATTAAAAGAGTATTACATGGACCGCTGATGTGGAAGATTGCTGTCAGAAATGAATTGATGAACGGTTGGACAGAACTAGCTTTACAAGTATTAAACTACTGAAATGGGTAACTGGAGTCAATTTTTGAAAAAAAAAATGCAAAGAAAGAAGACATTTTTTTCATTACTAAAGGGAATTAAGTAAAAATGTATGATGTATTTTTTCATTGTAGAATTTAATATCTAAATTAAAAAGCTTATAAATAATTGTTTAGTTCTAAAATGGAGAAGTACTAAAATTTTTCAATAGACAGTTAGTTATAAATACATATTTTGAAATTAACAACTAAATGAAAGATGACAGGTTTAGAGATTTTATTGCAACTTTCTAAAATTGATCAGTATTTGACATTTAATTTCATAAAAACATACACTATACTTAAGTGAGAGATTATTAAAGTATTTCTGCATAGTATAAAATACAGCATTTTGAAATTAAAATTAAATGCTGTTTACTTTGGTGATATCTAACTAAATAAAATTCCCAAATAAAACATGTCATTTCTATCAAATTTGTCATATATAAAACATAGCCAAAATTGGTAAAAGTTCTATGTATTTCTGGTTTGAATTTTCTTTAAATAGTTTGATATATTTTTCAATGGGATTTAATGAGCAACAAAAACAACAACCATTTGTTGTAACCTGCATGTATTATACATCATTTGAAAGAGCTTTCCAATGGTATAAAACATTTTAGAATCATAATATCCTTATAAAAATTAAAGAAGTTTATGTTACTCAAATTTGTTACAATAGACAATTAAGAAAAACTGTGTCAGAATTTTCCACTTTTTGAAACATAAACTAATACAGTTTTGTTAAATCTGAACTAATTTTTTTAACTTGGCATCAAAAGAAAGCTAATTGAAAAAGCAACAAAATTATTTGTTTGAAAGTTAAAAATACAACTATGATTTTTGGCCAGGTTTTTTGGTTAAAATTGGGAAACTGTATGACAATTTTAAAAAATATTCAAGCAAAAAAATCAATTTTTGAGGTTTATAAAATATTGCTATTACTATTATATATATATATAATATAGTTTAAAAAATAATCTTATTATGCTTCTTAGGCCTAATTTTTAGACAACCATTGATTTAATAAATGAAAATAATTTCATGCAAGAACAACATTCTTGAAGAAATTATGAAATTATACTGGCGAAGTTTTTTTTCTAGCTAATGGGGTATACTACTGATAGGCTCATTGGGTATTATTAATTGGGTATTATCAATTTATCATTAACCATCCTGATAAACAGTGAGTTCTCCCTCTTATCGTCAGTTAACATAGCCTTAATGTTTGTAAAATCTTCTATTTGTGTCATTTCATCTTCCAGGTTAGCCATAGTCTGAAGCTTACTTTTATCTGCATGTTTAGACAGTGGCTAATGGGGAAGGGGAATGTTTACACCGAAGATGAGTGATGTCTGCTGCATCATTCAATGTTATTTGATTTCTTTATATAAAGAAAATAGTGCTGGTACAAGCGGGTAGACACGTTAAAAATGATAAAATAAATGAAAAAACTGATCCTCAAAGAAACACAGAAAACAGTCATAGACTTTGATCACACCAAGAGATACTCGCGTATAAGTCGTGAAATATATGCCCAAATATTCACTGAAAAAACAGTTGACTTATCTGCGGGCAACACAATATTCCTTAGAATTTGGGTAGCGACATTGTACACTCTACACCGCAAGGCAAAGCAGGTAATAGCTGAAACCGGAAACATACTCAACAGTCATTTGTCACAGTGTTTGCAGCTCTTTATTAAATTTACATTGAATTGTTCCTATAACCACAGCATATCTAATTTTCTAACTGCAATGAGACTAAATGGGTGGCTAGTTCATTTGTTAGGGTAGAGGTTTATAATGTAATCGTGGAGGGATGCTTGGAATCCAGTCACCCCGTGCTTATGGATTGGTACCATAAAGTCTAGTATAATTATAGAAATTTAAAAAATATCATAATTGTCAAGTTTTACCTCAATTATGCGCGGGTCATGGCTAATTTCATAATTTTTGGCTTTAAAAATACCCTCGACCTCAATGCGAGTATTCATGATAGATCATGTCAGATAGTTTATTTTTTGAAATATACCTTTCAAATAAAACAAAAATCTTACAAGTGAATAGTTTTTATCTAAATATTATTTCAAACATTATAGGAGTTTCAGTATGAATTGTCTCCCTTGTTATTTATTCTAACTTTGTTAATATTAGGATAATGGCTGCAATCATTTACCTTTTTGACAATAAAAATTACTATTGAAAATAATTTTTGTTAAATAAAACTTTTCTAGGCCTATATATATAAATGGTCCCTCAAATGACCAATTGAGTCTAATGAAAAAACAATAGAAAACTTCATCATTTGTCACATATACTGCTGTCACAGATTATATATAGTTTAACAACATAATCTTCTGTTACTTGTCTACGAATTGTTGTAACTAACTTTTCACTATAAGTATACTGCCGTCCCGATGGATTGAGGGAGAGATACTTGAACGCCAGTTGGTCTGACCGGTCTCTAGTTTGTCTGCATACAGTCTGACTGAAAACGAACATCTGATTATATATGCGAATTAAGCTGTCTGAGCGATGCTAAGGCCTCAACTCTTCTGATTTACTCCTTCTACCCTTTAACTATTGGTGCAGCCAAATACCTGTTATCAGGGTTAGTATCCTTTTCACCTACAGCTAAGTTTACTGTTACCTACAGTTGCTCACTGACTTGTGTCAACTAGACACAAAGAAAGTTTGTTGTCCTGATCGGATTAAGAGACAGTAGTGCTCCCCCTTGACACAAAATGCTAATTTCTTTTGATATAACTTACAGAACTTTCCCCAACCTGTGTCACTGAAAATTTTAGAGAATCTGACTTGCAATTTCCTAACCTTTCTCTACCAAACAAATATCTAACCCTGAACTTTTAATTTAACGAAATATATAAATGTTTTAAACTTGACTAATTAAATGGAGTTTCCAACTTATCAGTTGTAGAGATATACTCAAAAGTTATCTTTATAATCGTATATACCACATTACACTTTTATCTTTCTAAATATGCACAAAATGTGTTTACTAAGACCACTACTCTATTTTTTAATGAAAACACAGTCACACATGCCAGAAAGAATAACAATGTCAAAAGATGTTGGATTTCCACATACATACATTTGTTATTTTTAAAATGTGTCCTGTGAGTGCCATATGTCTCAGTTAATTATGCACTTTTTTTCCACAACATAATTATTAGGCCTTATCAGTATCAGGCTATTACTATACTTATATTTATATCTAACAGTAAAGCTAGGCCTAATGTTCCAAGAGTAAAACAGGTATTTAGGACTTAGGTGTTCAGTTCAGACTTTTTAAATAAATTCAAATACTGCATTAAGTCTAATGGCTATGCTATGTCTACATTCATAGTCTATGATTGAATGTATGATTATGCCTCCAAATATATAGAGCGCCAGATTGATTAAGTCCCTTGGTGTCAAATCATCGAATTTTTTTTTTTATTATTTATTATTAAATTAATATCTCTGAATCGAATTATATGAGTTTTATAGTTTGCAGTGATTTATTTCTTCAATAAAAAATGCATTTGAAAATCACATGTATCTTGACTTTGTCTAAAATTTTGCTGAAAAGCCTAAGTTTTTTGATTTTTCTCATAAATTTTATTTTTCTTTCCTTTTTAGTCTCAATTTCTTCTACATTTTTGAATGGATTTTTCTTGAAATTTGGCACACATGTTCTAAATACATGTGTAGTCAAATCTTATTGATGAAATTTTAAAATAGGCTATACTTTTTTTTAGGAATTTTTTTGATGGTAAATTTATCATATTTTGACTGATACCAAATACCCCATAGGAAAATTAATTAAAAAAATAACCGTTAAAGATATCAAAAAATCATCAATACGATTTGTTACCCATACATCTATTATGGTATCTGCTGAATTTCATATAGATAGCTTTTATATTTTAAGAGAAATAGCGTTTTAAAAAATATACTCAAAAACAATACGGCCGCCGTTTCCATGGCAACCACTCATTGCAAAAATTTTTTTTTACTATATTTTAACTTACTATCTTCCAGTACTATATATGTGTTAAATATTATACTAATATCTGCAAAAATAAGGAATTTTTTCGATCTGGCCTTCCTGCCCTTAATTAGCTTCATCGAGTCTTAAATTTTATCTTTAACATCCATGATCAGAACACAGAAAATGAGTATTTCATATAAAATGCAATAAGTTTCGAAAATCAGCTTTAGAAAAATCTGGTGGACTTACCTCTTAAATGAAATAATATTTAGCAGGATTTCTTTCCAAATATCAACTTTTACCTAAGCGGATGTTGCTGACACAACTCAGAGTTCATCACTAACACATATAAGTTAGAGTTAACTTAAAAAAACGCACATGTGCAAATTTAATGTGGACAGATTTCTTACCCTTCTATTTTAAAATAGAATCATTGTTGTTGTTTTTCTTTTGTGTATACAGCACTTACACGCAGCTGCATTAATAATTTCTATTAATAAAAACCTGCATTTCAATTGTTAGCCAATAAATATAAAACTAGAACTCGTCTGTCTCCTTCGGTTTTTTTAAATGAACAAATTCTATTTCTTCCCTGACAGTGACAACTGTAGTAGTCATCGTAAAATCTGAACTATAATATAATAAGGGATACCCAATTTTATTCCTAGTACTCATTTGCATGTCATTATTTAGTTGTAGTATGAGTGGCCCTACTAACACAAAAAAATTCCGGAGACCCTTAATTTAGTACGACGCTACTTCCAAAATATAAATGGAAGAACTGGGCTATCGCCAGTGGCGCAACCAGGGGGACCCTGCAATTTTTTCCAAAGCCAATTAATTTTTTTGGATTGGGGGGGTATGGTGCTTCTCAATATGCCATAACCACAATAACTTCTCTGTATGAGTCATCCTAATCCTGGTTTTTATTTCACAAACCCTAAATATTACTTCATGAATTTTGATAATTATTTTTTATTCGTTTTGTTTTATAACTATAATTATATCATCAATACATAATTAAAGTTACAAAAAAGACTGTCAAACTCATAATAATAATAATCTGTTCTATCCTTAATTCTTTATTAATTATAATTTTTAGTTTTGATACGAAGAGTTTAAAAAAATTTCGACTACTTTTTTCAAATGTGAGCGCCCCCCCCCCCCAGCATTTTTTGCTGGTTGCGCCACTCGGCTATCGCAATCAAATATTGGGTCCTAGGATCACAGAAACAGAGGTGGGAATTTTCCACATAAACTAAGGAGGCACTCTATTCTTGATGTTCAATAAAAGGGTTCAGCACCAATCTCTTCCTTTCTTGGCGGTTGTTTGAATTTTTAAAATATTAAATTATTAAATTATTAAAATATAACAATTGGTAATATGTATAATGAAATCATTTTAGCTTTTTTTTTTAAATCAGTTAGTAAAAAATATAAGTTTACGACAAGTAGTCAAACCCGAAGAGGGGAGGCAATGTAAGTCCGCAGTTATCGGCAAACTTAGTGTTAACCCGCGCGCATGCCGTCCTTTGCAGACAGAAAAGTAGTATTATATACTTTCACTTATACGTTATAATAGCATAAATCATGGGTATGTATCCCATCGGTAGTAAAATGCCAATTAGAGAAAATTAAATATGACAAAGGCCGCAAAATTATTAGCATCCGTTATTCTAAAACAACAACTATCTTAGTAAATGCAGGCGTAATAAACCTTATAAGCATTGAGTCCTCGCATGAACAGTCTAAGAAAGAAGGAATTAAGTGGATTTAATTAGCTTTTCTTACTAATGACTCTTTAAGCCTTTTGTTGGCATGTTTGGTAAAGCGTGGAACAAGGTTTATGGCTTTTTAAACTCCGGTGATCTTTAAAATTGAGCACATTCAAATATTTCAAGTGTGAAAAATTAGTTTTACATGTGTATGTGCGCACGATATATTGAATAAAATAAATTCAAAAATTAAATGGTACAATATTGTACTATAATATAATGTTCATGAAATTTTGAAATATCCATTACAAAACACATACTTTCAGACTAAATGTACTTCACCATTATATTTCTAGAACTCACGTACGAACATATAAGAGACCCAAAAAAATGTTAGCAAAGGACGGGCTTTTGGTCCAATTTTCAGTTACTTTTTCATTGCCCCCCCCCTCCTGCTATTGGCCTGGCCCTGATGTAAAATTTTCACGCTATGGGGCCTAACCCCAATGACTAGGATCAGAGTTGTTCATAGATATTTTATTGGCCCATGGCAGAGAATTCAGGAGTTCGGGGCCTAGGCAAAAGTGCCTGCCAGTGACATCTTGTCATCAGATTTAATAGGAATTTATTCTTGAAGGGGTTCATTCTGGTTTGCTTGCACCACCTCCTATAAGTCAATTTAATCAGAAACTGATGTGTAACTTAAATAAAGACGGATATTATTTTATTATATCTATGATTGTAGTTTACAGGGGGTAAAAAATCATGATATTTCCTTCTTTTATTCTTTTCGTGTGATGTCATGGTGGTTGTATGTAAAAATAAAAAAAAATCCTTAACAGATGGGGTAGCACGATCAGATATTTGATTAATGTACATCATGAAAGAATATACTATTGAAGTATTTTTACACAATAATACTAATAGTTCAGCCAAGTACAAAAATGGGGTGTCAGTATTTTTAGACGTTTGTAATATCTG
Organism: Bulinus truncatus; assembly: GCA_021962125.1. Taxonomy (NCBI): domain Eukaryota; kingdom Metazoa; phylum Mollusca; class Gastropoda; family Planorbidae; genus Bulinus; species Bulinus truncatus. Next base: position 979,513 of record JAGDYQ010000177.1, on the reverse strand, counting down.
AGAAAAACATTTTGCTAAAATCGTTGCTGATATTATAAGTTCTTAAAAAACAGACAAGAATTCAAACAGGGGGGGGGGGGGGGACTTTCAAGGTAATGAGGGAGGAAAACACACATGCCATGGTAATGGGTAATGTAAATTGGATATACTTTGATTAGATTTTAACAAATAATAAAATAAACAGTAAATAAACAACTAGTTCACTATTTTCTAAATAGCAATTATTTTTATAAAGTATATGCAATTTCGTCGACCCCTTTACTTGCAACACGTTGGTGCAATATTTTTGTTTACAATAAGTTACTATAAATAGTTTTCGTTAAGTGCGAAAATAATAATTCTGCAAACTAGTTGTGTAAATTGTAAAGTTAGCATTTATTACAATAATACTTTTTCAACATTTACGTACTTTGAATTAAATTACGTATCTAAATCTGACTTTGGAAATTCCGAATTTCTACGTCTAGAATTTTTATTCGAAGATATACTGAAAGATATTTTTGGACCGCCGTGTAGTCCTTAGTGCGAGCCCCAAGATCTGTCTTTTCATTTGTAGGCTTCATACAGCGACAATGCCTGTAAGTTAAAAAACTGATTTTCACTTAATTCTTGTTAATTTTAAGCACTAGAAACTTAAAATTTTATCATCTCATTTAAAATAGTAATTTTTTTTTCACTGTGTTTTTTTTCGCTCCATTAAACATAAGTTTTAAATCAAAATTGAAACGTGTTTTCATTTATTTACGCAATAGCCTGTTATCGATATGTCAAAGTTAGCTTAAAAAAATTATTCTAATGTACTTGTTACGTAATCAAAGTTTAAATTTGAGAAATAATTAGTTTGCCCGTATTATTTACAGCGCTGACAATGTTCAGTCAATAATAATTTCGTTCCCGTGCTTAAAATGACAGAAGTGCGCAGTTATGCATTACCCATAACTTGACATAAGCATGTTGCACTTTTTTAGATTGTTTATACTTGGTCGGTTGATTATTATCTTTGTTTTACTCCCTGAATACTTTTTTACTGCCTGAAGAACTTTTAGTTCACATTATTTGCTTAATGAAAAAAATTAGTTATGAAAAATTCAATTTTTTTTTAAAAATAAACATTAAAGTCAAGTTATTGCATAGTTAAAAGATATTTTATTTTTTTTTTTAGTTTATGTTCAACGGACAGGCTACGCTTGCGTCAAGACGTAATTCGTATTTTTTTTTCCGGCTTACGTCAATAGATATTTCTCCACACCCTAACACTGTCCCTAACCCTAACCTTTTCCCTAACCCCTAACCCTTTTTGTTTACGCAGTGGCAGAGGTAACATCAAGACGTAATTCGTATTTTTTTTTTCCGGCTTATGTCAATAGATATAATAATAGAAGGCGCTTGACGTAAGCGTAGCCACTTCGTATGTTCAATTATTTCTGATTGTTTCATTTTTACTTTTTTGTAGCTCGCTAAAGACCTCTTGCATCCATCTCTTGAAGAAGAGAAACGCAAATGTAAACTAAAAAGATTGGTACAGAGCCCAAACAGTTATTTTATGGATGTCAAATGCCCAGGTTGGTATTGTTATTGATTTTCCATACTGCCTTTTGAGACACCTGTTACATTTTACAAATAAAATCTGAATTGTAATTTATTCTAAAAAATCACCTTGTAATGGTTAGTTATTTACTCAAGTAGAATGCAGATTTTATCTAGCATAATTATTTTTCACCACAGTTGTGTACAAGTGTATTTTTTTTTGTGTAAAGGCATACAAAACGATAAAAAATATCTTTATATATTTTATTTTTATAATAGCTAAAGTATGTTTGTTTATTTATAAATATTCCCATTACAGAATAAGATCCACTAGGTAGATTTTGAAGATTTAAAAAGCGAAATATATTTTACTTTTCTCTTTACCAGAATATACTTTTGTTGTTTACTTTCTATTGTCATTCACATGGCCCTGGAAAAACACAACACCCTTCAGCACTACATAGCTTGGGAACACCCCCCCCCCTACTTAAAATTAACAAGACATCTTTTTGGATGCAATTATTAAGACACACAATTTGTTAAAAATGCATATTCAGACCAAGGTTCTTGTATGTAGATTTTTTCTTACTATTGCATTGTTTTACCCTTTTCTTCAATTTGGTTTATTTTTTTGGGAAATTGTTTTAACCTTATAATACTTTTTTTTCAGGCTGTTATAAAATCACAACAGTTTTCTCTCATGCTCAGACAGTTGTATTGTGTGTTGGTTGTTCAACAGTTTTATGCCAGCCAACAGGAGGAAAGGCAAGGCTTACAGAAGGTAATAGCTATATCTAGAATATCAAAGAGCAGCATTTTTATTTTATTAAATTTTAATACCAGTTCTATGATAGCTTTTCAGTGGTTTAAGTTTAACAAGGATAAGCAAGGATTTATATTCCAACTGAATTTTTAAATATTAGAGTGAAAATAAAACTTATTAGAGGACCAGATTTTTGTATGGAAGCTGATGCTATCTTTGATTTGCAGTAGTTAGCAGAATATTTCTGATTGATAAGTAAACTGCTAGTAAACAATAATAAAATTACTAACTGCAGAAAAATAGACCTTCACCGTAAACTTAGTGCAGATGGATGGATGTGTATTATTGCTGTTGTTACTATATTTATCGATTGACTGCCAATATGATTATTAAACCTTCTGAGTCACAGCCTTAGTCACTATTGTGGAATCAATCTAAATATATTTTCTGTAAAAGAAAATTCACCATCAAAGGAATTTTGTACTGGGATTAATAAAATAATGTAAAATGAGCAGTTATTATTAGCTCTTATTTAAGCTAAGTTTTTTTTAAGCTACAATATCTCCAATTTAAATATTCAAAGCAACTAATACTTTTAACTGGCAGCCATTAATGTTGTTTTCAATTTTACTCTCCCCAGGCTGCTCTTTTAGGAAGAAGCAACACTAAACAAAATAAAGTCAGGCTGTTGGCTGTTTAAGTGACGTGCGGTTGAATAAATTATGTTTCATTATAAATGTGTTTGAATATTTTTTCTTGTAACAATGACTGTGAAAGGTGCATAATTAATGATAAACTAGAATAAACCAGTTAATTATATATATGTGCTGTAATTTTCATTTATTGTAAGCTTTCATTGATAATGAGAGGTAAAACCATATTTATACCATGCAAAAATTATTTGCTTCCCACCCCCTCCAGCCTTAACTGAGTTGGTCAATAGTTAACAGGTATTTTCTGGGGTAGAGATGCCCTGCCAAAATGAGAGAATGTGACCAAAGATGCTTGTCCCCATAGTGGTTTCATCAAATGCAGCACCTTCCAACATGAATTTAAATAAAAAAATTAACAAAAGTAGTTTTTATAGTAATATTGTTTTATTGCACATTTTTCAGTAGTTTGATATAGATTTATAACATCTCAATAAGTGTCCATGTATTGCACAAATTAATGGCACTTACTGATAACATTAACAACTCATGCCAGTTACCAGTAGGTTGTTGATGATATACGAAGAGCTACAATCAAGAAAAGGGCTCCTAAAACAAAAACTTACATAGCACATTCTCTGAAAGGTTTACGAGTCAGTGTTTGAGAAGCCCTATTCATACAACAGGGACCATTAAAAGTTACAACATTTGACCAGGGTTTTTGTACATACAGGAAGACATTTTGATGTTGTTTTTTTTTGTAAAGGATATAGTCCAGACAACTGACAAAAATATACAAAGAAAAGCTTGCTATATTGAATGGTGACTACCTAAATGTGAAAATATGAATTGAAAATGTGGGCATATCAATTTGGTCTGTAAATTTTGACACTGTTAATGTAAAATGAACATGTCTCTTAAAGATTTAAAATGAGTATTTTTATCAGGTACAAACTTGGGCATGCATTAATTTAAAACATACAAGACTTGATATAACTTAAAATAAAACAAAATTAAATTAACATGCAATAAAAAAAATACAGATTGCACACGGATGATACAGACTATGTACACTTTGGTAATACTGTTTGGTAGAATCATTTCCTGAATATAGTTAATACATGGGTTGACATCAAATTCCACTAAAAAAAAAGAACACAATACTGGCAAAATAAAGGTGTACATAGTTTAAAGCAAAATAATTATTACATAGGTCTAAATACATAGCAATTTCATATATTTTTAAACTTATTTTCTCTTTTGAAAAACTAATAAGTGGATGCTGTATTATAAAAATCTAATATATATATACTGTAATTGAAAAACCTAATACATGTATTCTGTAATATAAAAAAAGGGTGTAATGTATATAAAGATTTAATTTTATTTGCTTTTTTTTATAGCCATATTTTCTCTTATGCAAAATATTTTATTGACAAGTAGTAAATAAATTTATCATTAATAAAATATTGTAGAAGGTATAATCAACAATAATACACAAGTAGATTTCTAACTTCTTTCTTAGCTGTTAATTTTAGTATTGATCAAAATGATTAGAATACAGTAGAATGTAATATCAACCGTTGTACATAAGGAGATTCTAAAAACTTATTTAGCAGTTCAAATAAAAAAAACCAAACATGGAATATATAAAAAAGGATAAAAATATATTTATAAAGAAATGCTGTGCAGGTAGAAAATGTCAAAAATGTTGATAATTTAATGAACACTCAATATAGCCAAGCTAAACACAAGGCATACATCCACATAGATTATTTAAAAAAAAAATGATAGTACATGTAATGTATTTGTGAAGGGTAAAACTTTGGTTTAGCAATTATATACATTTCTTTGATTATAAGCACACAGCCAAAAATATTTAATACTGAATATATTAATGGAAAAAAAGATTAGCTTGAAATTTATGAGCAAATTAGCCATAGAACATGAAAAAAAAACAATTTGATACGGAACAAAGCAAATTGTTTACTATTTTATCTCTGTGTAAAAGCCAGTTTAAAAAGCTACAATTTTTTTAATCCATTAATAATGTTTATAGCTTGAAGCCGAGTTAGCCTATATATATATATATATATATATATATATATATATATATATATATTATATTGTGATTATAATGTTCATATAAGAAGTAAAAAGAAACACATGCATATGTACAAATAGGAAATAAAAATTTATTATTTCTTTGGTAATAAAAAGTTTAATCAAAAGGCAAAAATATTTGGCTGTATTTCTTCTCCTTATATTATTTTGCATGCAACTGGTATCTGGCAATGAGTTGTTCATGTTATCCGTACCACTGATGATATTAAATGTACTCCACATCAAGTCTGGAAATAAAAATTATAAATAATTCATTAATCATACATTGCCAACGTAATCTGGTCTGCTTAAGAAAAATATTGAAAAATGCATGCAGAAATTTAATTTGATTTATATTTATTACAATATAGATAACCCAATGAGTTAACTATCATATGATGAAGGTCATTTGAATTATAACCAATGTGCAGATTAAAATACTGAATCAAAATATGGATATGCCTTGCACTCATCTGGCTTATAACTTATATGATACATACATTATTTTTTTGTGCACAACTTATCACAGAAACTGTCATTTAACTGAGAACAAAGGAAGCCCAGGGAATAAGGCTTGAAAAAAAATAGGTTCTTAGGTAATTTATTATTTCTATAGCAATGGAATTAAATACAATATTTACCTGGCTAATGGAGCGGAAGTATCTCTTATGTGTACCTGGTGGGGCAATGTTTTCTGAAGGGTTAAACCATTTCCTAATGTTGAGCCAGTGTAAAATAAATATTGTTCTTGATGTGTGTTGCACCCAGATTGAGGGTGATAATGACGTGGAATAGGTAAAGGTGACACATGATTGTCTGGCACAAATCTTCTGGTCACAGCTGGTGACTGGTTTATAGGCGTTGATGTGCCTATAGGCTGAGATTGCATTGAGTATTGATTAGTAGGTAACAACAATGATGACTGTGCCGGGTAAAAATTATAGTTCCCAGATGAAGCTTTGGAATTTCTTACCACATATAGAGGTTCTGTTTGCCTTGAGTGATTGTTATGGTCAGCCATTTGGTGGCAGACAGTTTCTCTCAAAGACCTGGTTGAATTCTGGCATTGTTGTGACACAACTTCACCTTTTCTGGATACAGTGTTTGTAACAAGGCCTGCGGCTGAAGATTCTCGTGAAGTAAAGACACCACTGTCATGATTTGTATTAGGTACGTTTGAGGTACAGATTCTGTCGTTAAAACCACTGACATTGAATACATTACAGGTGGCATTAGGCTCATTTAATCTTTGGTTCGTAGCATTTGAATAGTCCACAGAGTTATGTGGCAAATTGTTAGGTGGTGGTGGTGCTGAAACAGCAGTGGAATGTGCGCTGGGGTTTTGGACAAAATCTTGAATAGCTGGAGACCTAGACCTTGATCTAGGTCGTCTATATATGTTCCTTCTATTGAATCCACCCCTTTGTGGATGAGAATGTCTTGCGGGTGATCTATACAGGTTATAATTAGATGGTCCTGAGGTATACGGGGGAGGCGGCTCCTCCTCGAAGAAACATTGTGGATAATTTTCAGCATAACGATTTGTTGAGGACAGTGTTGTATCAGCTGGAACATTGTTTGTAACACTCCGCTCAACACTTTGATTATAAGTGGCTGATTCGGGCATATTTTGATTTTCCGTATCATTGAGGCTTGGCACATTCTGACTGGTAGCTGGTACATTCTGACTGGTAGCTGGTACATTCTGACTGGTAGCTGGTACAGTTCTGTTCTCAACGGAGTTGACGGCTATGGACTGGTCCTGCTGCTCACTTGTTCTGTAACTTGGCGGAGCATTGGCTCTGATGAAATTAGATCTTTCTGGATTCAGATTTCCAGCCCTAGCAGGGACTGAAATATAATGATTTAATATGGCCTCTTGATAAGTTGGCAGTCTTGCTGAGTCTGAAATTGAAAAAAAAAATTTATACCTAATTTTAATAAAAACTTGAATGACAATAAATTAATATTATATTATTTATTAATATTTATATTAGGCTCATAGTATTTATAATTTAAAAGATATATTATATAGGGCAGGGATGCAGCTAGAGATTTTTAAAAATATTAATCAAATTTACTAAAACAAATCTCAAATTGAATAGCAGTTTCATTAATCACACACTTTTGTTATAGGGAGTATGAAAAAACATGCAACAAGTTTATATAATTTTTTTTTTAGAACATTGCAACACTCTAGCAGTGCTGGAACTGGCAGTGATGGATACCTCTCAGATTAGCTGCTCGATGAAAAGACCACTCTCCACATCTTTCATCAGCCCTTGAAAATGCTGGATTGTCTCCTCCCTCACGTCTATGATTGCTGATATGGAATATGGACGTTGGTGACGAAGTAGGGCTAAGAGACATAATAAAACATTAATACAGCGCCCAATTTTGGACTTATTCAGATATAAGTACATGTATTAATAATATATACATAATTTAACAGGTTTTACTGTAATAGAATAACCATATCTAGATAAGTAGATGCCAATGTTAATTTCATCACAGTCATTTATAACCATATTTGGACATACCTCCTTGACCTGCAGCCGTTCTTTGACCTTGTCCTGATGATGATGACTATGAGGATGATCAAGGCCACCAGCAGCACAGCCCCCACCACCCACACAATGATGAGCATCTCCGATGTGTTGTCTTTGGTTTCTGTGGGGGGAAAGAAATACAGCACATGACTCCATGAGTTTCATCTACACGTCTAAATTCAAATCTGATAACACAATTATGTCAACATATTCTAATAATATGTAGGCTGCCTTCGGATGTGTTCTTCCATCTACTCAGGCCCGTAGTGCGCGGGGGGGGGGAGAAGCCAGGGGAGGGGCGCCCCCCCCCCGCGTTTTGTCTGCCCCCCCCTGCTTATTTGTTCCACTTAGTAAAATGTATTACCTGCCCCCCCCCCCTTTCGCTATTGCCTGGCCCCTGCTGTAAAATTTTCACGCTACGGGGCTGCATCTACTTGTTCTATACACGTGATTTCAGTCAATCCCTCCCCCCCCCCCCATTGACCCGTTTTGAGTTATACATATTTCTATTTCAAAATATGGTCTAAATGGGTTCAAATCACTCTTTAAAATGGCACTATATAGAGCTCGATCAGGGCATTGCAGATAAAAGCAACAGCATCATCAACAACAACATAACCATAATGGTGCTGTGGTCAGAGAGGTCATCCTCCGGACTGGAGATCGCTCCTCAGGTCGATACTTTGAATTACAGATGTCCCACGTACTGACCATCAGCCCCGTAGTCAAGGTGGGGCACTGGGGGGGGGCATGCCCCCCACTAGGTGTGGCCATGCCCCCCCCCCGGTTAAAAAGAAGAAAAAGAGGAATAAATAAAGAAAAAGTAACTAAAATGAGAAGGTACCCCCTTACTGGGTATTGGTGCCCCCCCCTGCTTGATTTGACCTGGCTACGGGCCTGCTGACCATCCGACCACAAGAACACGTGTTTTTGTTGTTTTTTTTTAATTGCAAGGAAAACTACATATACAAGGTGCCCAAAGGTTCAACTACGAGTACATGTAATGCAAAATGTACTCTGTGTGTGCGGTGGTCACCGTACTGATGGCCTCTGCGGTGCAGAATGCAGAACGTCTGTAGTTTACAAATCTTAGGCTCCCGACAGTATCACACCCGCATGCACCGAGTTTTTTTTTATACAGCCGATCACTATATGTAAAGATGAGTTCTCTTTTAGATCCTAAAAAAAAAAAAATTCCGTGTCTTTCATTCATTTCCACCATAACCGAGAGTTCAACGGCCAGGGAGGCACAACGGGGTACATGGTGGGAACTTTCACCTTGACCTGAAAAATTCTCTAGGATATCAAACCCGTAGCCCTCAGGTCGACAATCACCCGATTTACATCGTTCTACCATCCGTCCCCTCTCCCGGCAGATCATTGTTACCAACGTGTGCCTTTTAAGACAGGAAGGGTCTGACACCAGATGTATTTGAACGATGAATTTGATCATGAGATATCAGCCGGGACTGGGAAATCCTATGAGTGGATATCCAACAAGTTAGCTAGCTTTTGTGATCTAAAGTTATTTCTATAGCCGCACGCCCAGCACTACTCGTACTGAGGAGCTTTCCGTACCAGATGTTATCTTAGCCCGATAACTAGGTTTGAACGGGTGACTGTGTGGCTATTCAATCGAACACCCACCGGTAACGTCATGTGGATATTTAGTAAAATATGAGTTCACTAATTGTCAAAAGGCGATACACCTGTGTATTGTTTCTGTGTGTGTGAAGTCCCTGTGAGGATGGTGCCCTTCTTTCATCCCCACCATAGCTGATAGTGCAATGGCCATGGAGGCACCAAGGAAGATATATCGGGAACTTGAGCCAAGACCTGAAAAATTTCCTTGGGCCTCACCGGAGATCGAACCAGGTACCTTCAGGTCGACGTCGAGCGCTTTACCGCATGACCATCCGTCCCTTTGTATTGTTTCTGTAAAAGCATTCATATGAAGAGAGCCCCGGGGTGGGGTGTGGGGGGGAGGTCAATGTCCCGGTGCTCCCTTGCTCACACTGAACGTTGTCTACTCACGTTGTGAAGGACAGGCTGGGACGGTGGCATTCCACTTCAGGTCAGGCAAACACCTGAGTACGGCCACTGTGGTGTTCCTGCAGTAGACGGTCACCACCTGACCGACATTCCTCAGTGAGTTGTCGATGGAGTAGTTCTCTGGGGGGTCGTCCGTCACCGGCGGGCTGTCACACATGGCTACTGAATAGAGGAGGGAGGGGGAGGAGGGGGGCATATTAAAATCTTTGTTTCAAAATCAGTGGGGATGAAATAAATCTAAACACTAATTTAAAATCTTATTGAAATAAAAATATACTACTGTATAGCATAATCTAGGCAATAAATTATTGAATAATAATCTTTATACATTTACAAAATAAATAAATAAATTGCAAACACAAAGCAATATAATGTTTAACAATCACACAATCAAGATGTTAAGGAGGCACTAAATCAATTTAATTTCTAGAGGCGTACCTAGGGTGGGGGGAGGGGGGTCTTAGTTCAAAAGTGCCCCGGGCCCCAGCTTGAGGTGGGGCCCCAAAACATTTTCTTTCATTAAATATTAAGTACATCATCGCATGTCATGGTGTCGAATGTCACAATGCAGGGGCCCTCAAAGAGGTCAAGCCCCCGGGCCCCCAAAGAGGTCAAGCCCCCCCCGGGCCCCCAAATCCCTTGGTTCGGCACTGTTAATGTTACACAATAACAAGATATTAAAAAAAACGGAAGTTGTAAGTTCAAAGTCAACTGTCAACCCCTACCCCACTGCAACACTTCTCCTTCAACACAAATGGCCTTGACTTACATCATACATCCACTTATATATTTTGATTACCGAATAGATTAAAAACAAATATAAAGGGTTAACGGTTTGTACACGGAGAACAGTGAATGGACCAGATCAGTTTTTTGCTTACAACTGCGATAAATACGCACAGTGATACAGCATCTGAAGTGACAAACCGAAGGGACATTACTCGTCACGAAGTCTATATAGTAGATAAACAATGAGTTAGCCCCCTTCCGTCTCCTAGAGCTACATCAAAGTCACAATTACTCATAATGATCAAATTGACCGTGGTGCCTCCATGGCTATTGCACTATCGGATAAGAAGGGCAAGAAGGGCACCATAAAGCTCCTATTAAAGATTTATAGGATCTAAGAGATTTCATCTCATCCTTACAGGGACTTCACACACACACACTGTTAGAACGAACATTCACATGGTCATTGGTCAATCGTTGTTTTATTTGTGTTTGTGTTTATGTAATACCATCTCACTGAAAGAATTCAGATGCTTAACTAATGTTCCTACAATGAGCTACATAATATATACTGAACCTATGAGCCACCACTGAACACATGAGCCACCATTGAATACACGAGCCACCATTGAACCCTTGATCCACCATTGAACCCATGATCCACCATTGAACACATGAGCCACCACTGAACACATGAGCCACCATTGAACACATGAGCCACATATGGACATATTACTTGTGACCTCGCCGAGATCGGAAACCCGTGCCATGTTGTGTCTTTTTTTTCTATCAGTCAGGATAGAGTGAGGAAAAACCCACTGCTTTAAATAGGATACAAGCCAGAACAGTGAGTTATCTATTTGAAAAGAAATGTTGGACTGGATGCGATGGGGCTGAATTTAGAAGAGAATAAAGACACCACTGCTTTAAATAGGATACAAGCCAGAACAGTGAGTTATCTATTTGAAAAGAAATGTTGGACTGGATGCGATGGGGCTGAATTTAGAAGAGAATAAAGACAGCGGACATCGGCGTATCTGACCCGGTAAAAAAAATAAATAATGTGCCGACTGACCACAACAATGACATTTTATTTTCGTCAAGTACGTGTGTGTTCTATTTGTGTGTGTGTGTGTGTGTGTGTGTGCTAGTAGCATTGTTGGAAGACAACGACAGCGAAATAAAATAATACTTCACTTCCACACACCCAGTCCAGTACTCCAGGGCGTCACCACCCAGTCCAGTACTCCTGGACACTCACGGTCAACCAACCACTCCACTCCCCCATCGGTCAATGTTCTCCCGGTAATTTAAAAAAAAATAATCTGATAGACACATTCAATGCTCGATGTTTGGACACGCGATTTATGATACCAAGAGGTCACTGAAATGTCCACCTGGGGCCACTGCCACCCCCCCCTCCCGCCCCCACGGTGTTTATATGAATAATGACAACCTCAAAGAGGGTTAACAAAAAAAAAAAAAGAAAAAGAAAAAGAAGTGATGATTTATTTTATAGGTTCAGCCCTGTTGAAGTGGGCGTGTGACGCCCCTAAATGTGTTTTAAATTAGTGTCTGCATGTTGGATGAGTTATGGCACGTCACTTGTAATGAGGAAGGCGATCTCCAGAGCAAGGAATGGGTGTGGTTAATTAACATCTGACCTTACAGCCAAATAGAGGCTATCTATCTATCTATCTATCTATCTATCTATCTATCTATCTATCTATCTATCTATCTATCTATCTATCTATCTATCTATCTATCTATCTATCTATCTATCTATCTATCTATCTATCTATCTATCTATCTATCTATCTATCTATCTATCTATCTATCTATCTATCTATCTATCTATCTATCTGTCTGTCTGTCTGTCTGTCTGTCTGTCTGTCTGTCTGTCTGTCTAACAGTCTGTATGCCTGTCTTTCTATCAGCCTGCATGCCTTTATATCTGTCTGTGTGTCGTATACAATTAGTGTTTGTATCAAATGACTGAAAATGTCTAACACGTGAAATTAAACTTACTTCAATTCTTTTTTCAATAAGTAAATACAATGGATTATTCAGAAATAGTGTTACAAATTACAATATCAAGTATATATATATATATATATTTATTTATTTATCAATAATTGTATTCTTCTTTTAACATGTGGGTCGTGAAAACCGAACAGTGTTTCTTTATGGGCCTGCCAACTCCAAAACCATTGGTTTAAACTTAGACGGGCATGATACCTAATTGGTGTATGATATATGGGATCCCGCGCAATGTTTGATGGAGCCCTCCTAAAACAATATCTCCCCCCCCCCATAAAGTCACTCATCTGTGCATGCCTCTGTCCCAGTGAAATCCTTGACCTTTCATGACCTATTTCACGAATGGGGCTGATGGCTGTGACATCAACAGCAGCCGCCCTACCACTATTAATTCGGCACCAAAATATGATTTTTTTTTCACATGACTGAATATAACATTCCCCCCCCCCAACCCTAAAAATTATCAATTTCAACAGTCACGTGACCATAATGAGTCCTAAAAAGCCCGGATGTCACTTCGCAAGTCAAGTTTCTCTACAAAACGAAACGGACAGACACGCGCAGAAGAGTGGCAAATAAGGAACAACAACTCTTTTAATTTTTATCATTTGACAGTCGTTATCGTTCGTTACATCAAGTAAACACAGCACGAGGGGAGTTAATATTGACTCACTGTTCTATCAATGGATGGACCTCCGGGGAAATAACTCTGTCATCAAGGCAACGGAACCATTTTTTTTTGTTCGATAATGGAAAAAAAAAAAATATGAGGGGGTGTTATCAAACCGCTAGAGTATGAACTGTATTAGCGCCATTCAGGATATAATTGAAACAAAAAAATGAGAGGGAGACAATAATTCATTTTTTTGGATCCAATTAAGTAACCAGCTTTAAAATAAAAATGGAGGCATCGCACATTTGTTTACGAAATTACACATCCATTTACCAAAAATGGCATATTATTTGCATATATAGCATATAATCAAATGCAATTTTAATTACAAAACGACCAGATTGTTTGTCAAGTGACATATTATTTAGAAAACAGTGACGTAATAAGAGATAATGGAGAGGGGTAGGGGGGTTGTTCTTCTGGGTGGAATTTCTATCCGCCCTTCAACGAACGACGTCTGCTGTACTTTTCGGATATTGAATAGGGCGGCGTTCTCAGAGTTAGCCCCGGTCGCCACTTATGGTAGGTACACCTCAGTTTGCCTGAATGATGGCCTGATACCTGATGACGGTGTTGTACAACTTCTTGATAATAATCTACACAATATCTAAACACCAACATACAATTTTACACGCCCGTAAATATATATATATATATATATATATATATATATATATATAAATTCTAATTAATATGTTCTATTAATTGTGACACTCAAAGGGCCCCGAAAGGTACTTTTCTCTATATATCTCTGCCTAGGGCCTCAAAATGGCCCTGATCATGGAAAACAAAAGTTAAAAAAAAAAAATAAATAAAGTTCATGCATTGAACACAATACTCCCATCTGAAAAATTTCAACTGAGACGTTTTATTGACATGAGTTGAAGTGAATAAAATAAAATTTAAAATTTGGTAAAGTTTTCTGCTTTGAAACAAATACACAACTGATTCTACTCAGTTTGAATTTGTATTAAGGATATACAATCAATGTATTTTGGAATATACAATTCAAAACAATAATAACAATGTTTTTATAACACTGTGAGGTCGGATGAAACTGTATGCTGCCCATTTTTTACTATGCAGCCCATAGTTCCTACACGGCCATTGCACTATAGGGCTATGGTGTGGGATGAAAGAAGGGCACAGCAAAAACCGTACCATTAGTGGTTTATGGTATCTAAGAGATTTCATCTCATCCTTACAGGGACTTCAAGCATCACACCAGATACAAATTTGGACTCTTCTTTGTTTCTAAGCATCCATGTCGATTGTTCCCGTGCTGAGCGGCATGACATGTTATACGACAGAAATAGCGCAGAGTAGACTTATAGACTTATAGAGCACTTTGTCGTCATTTGAAATGCTGCTTGTGGCTCAGCTGTGATTAGTGGGTGGGAGGTAATGGGAGGGTGGGGGAGCCAACGACTCAGAGTCTTTACGTCATTTCTGAAGAAGAACTTTTGTGATTTTTGAACTCACTATTTCCAACTGTTTATCACTGTAATATGCTCTGACTATAAAAGTTGAGGTGTTTTAATATAGGACAGTGCTTCTCAAACTTTTTGAAGTCACGGCCCTCCTTGTAACGTCAATCAATATGTCGTGGCCCCCCCCCCCCTATTTTATTTTTTTGTTTAAGATTGCCTAAATTTATAATTTTAAACTTCTATATGCAAACTTTTACTAGTCAATACTTGCTTTTTCTAATGTTAACAATGAAAGAGTGAAAGGATGCAACATATATTAATACTATTTACATGTGTCACATTTACCGAAATTCCACGCCCCCCCCTCCGGACAGTCCACGACCCCCTAGGGGGCCGCGGCCCACCACTTTGATAAGCACTGGTCTAGGATGTCCGTTATACAACGCACAAAATAAAAAAAAAATAACATACAATTCCATTTAGAGGGTATGTAGGAGGAGAAAGTAAAGTTCCCTCAGCCCTAACGGACCCATCGGGGCACATGAAGTGTAGAATTCATCTGTTTCTATAAACCTCGGCATATGAAGGGATTGTGTGGTTACTTCCTTAACTTAAAAATCAGGTACCCTACATCTGGGAAAAATTCAATACTTCTCACTTGGAGAAGTTGACGCTGTTTATATAGAAGGGTGGGGTGGGGAGGGGGGAAAGTTTTAAATTTTATTTTATAATGTTAAAATTGGAGGATTGATAATCATTCATATTTCTTTTGTTTATGTAATATTTGAAAGGCCCATCAGATAGAATACACAATGTAAAATAATTTTATGATATGATAAACTTAAAAATGTATTTAACAGTTCTTCAGAAACAATCAATACATCGAAAACAAGTTTGTTTTATTACTATGAAAACAAAGTAAACTTAATTAAGGTTAGTGTAAATGGGATGACATCCATGTCAATATTAAAAAAAAAGCTAAGCTTCAGAGACAAATCGAAACCTTGGTAAATTAAAAACCAACGGTTGTAAACCAATGCACTTTAAATGGCCGATGAAGAATTTTATATAACATCAACAGTTATAAACCAATGCAATTTAAATGGCCGATGAAGAATTATTTCTGTTGGAGCAATGAAACAAACAAATAAATAAAGCGATTACAGAAAAGTTCATCACGTGTCATGAATTACGATTTTTTTAAATATCAAAGATAGTAAAACGGACTCACCATTACATTCAAAGTGGACTGCTAATGGTCAGAAACTCCTTTTGACCAGCGACTGAAAAACAACAACAACAACAACAAAAAGTGGACTGCGTCATAGCTGTCCATCTCAAATGTCCAGCTGTAGAAATCATGTCCAGTTCTCCGTGTAAGTTTTAGCACTCCTAGGTTCAAACGTGTTCGTCTGTTTTTGTTAACGCTTCAAAATTTTGACGGCAGAAAAAAAACTAAGTCCATTTACATTTTTTTTTCTAACAATGTCGAAAAAAGTCAAAATCGCCCATGGCACAAGTAACGCAGGACGGACTGACCAACTGTGATGTCACTTAAAAAAAGTCTTTTGATGTAGTTCTGTTGGTATCTCGTCTGTCGCGAGCCAGCCCTCTCTCTCTCTCTCTCTCTCTCTTTCTCTCAAGGGAGTTGGCGGTAGGCGAGAGACCAAGTCGTCAGACCTAGAACTGCGATTGGTGAAAACTAGACAGAAGGTTTTAGTAAAATTTACTTAATACGAGAGTAAAGAGGACGATGGGGAAATGTGTGTCTGGGGGTGGGGATGAGGGAGGGGGCTCTACTTAAAATGAAATTGATTGCTGTGTTGTGTTAAGAAATACTGGACTACATAGTCTGACCATAGTACCTCAAGGTTCAGTGACTTACACTGTTGGTATCTCGTCTGTCGCGAGCCAGCCCTCTCTCTCTCTCTCTCTCTCTCTCTCTCTCTCTTTCTCTCAAGGGAGTTGGCGGTAGGCGAGAGACCAAGTCGTCAGACCTAGAACTGCGATTGGTGAAAACTAGACAGAAGGTTTTAGTAAAATTTACTTAATACGAGAGTAAAGAGGACGATGGGGAAATGTGTGTCTGGGGGTGGGGATGAGGGAGGGGGCTCTACTTAAAATGAAATTGATTGCTGTGTTGTGTTAAGAAATACTGGACTACATAGTCTGACCATAGTACCTCAAGGTTCAGTGACTTACACTGGTTCTCAAATGAGGTTAACCGTTGACCACTATACCGCACGACCATCCGCCCTCTCTCTATATATATATATAAATCGACCCCCCCCATTACTAAATGGGACAATTTTTTTTTAAGGTTTCTGTAGTGCGCTTCTTTCATCCCCATTAAACCCCACGGGAGAAATAGAGGGAGCAACTGTTTATTTGCGTTTAATAACCGGACCTCAACTTCACCCACCCAGTCAATTTTGATGGAATGTAAAAAAAACAACAAACCAAAAACAAAAACCCAAACCTAGTGTGTGGCAAATAATATTTGATTGTTTACACCTCATTATTGGACACCTGCATATAACTGGGGAAGGGGGCGGATGGCCGAGTGGTGTAGATACTCGTCTGACGGCCAGAAAGTCCTGGGTTCGATCCTATCGGAATTGTTCCAGGTGAAATTTTTTTTTACAAAGTCGTCCCACAAGTCCTCCCCGCTTTAAATAAGTGCCTGACTTAAGTTGGGTAGTTAAAGGCGGATGGGCGTTGTGCTAACCACACAATCACTTCACAAGCCGAGGCTATAGAAACAGAATGTATTCTACACTTCATATGCCCCGTTGACCCGCTAGGGCTAAGGGAACTTTATTTTTTTGTTGTTACGTATAAATAAACAGCTTCCAGATTTTATAATGAAATACTTTTTCCAATGCAAAAAAAATCAATCACCAATTGGATCAAAGATACAAAGTCTTTGGGATAAAAAGGACGCGGGTTTGAAGATTCATGACGTCAGTTTTCATCCATTTTTAGATTGTTGACATTGATGGAACAATTTGTTTTACCTCCGACAGTTCAAGGAGAATGCTGGGACATACCTCAGTGCCCGATACAACCAACGAGTCTGAACTGAAGTGGTGTGTGTGTGTGTGTGTGTGTGTAGATGGGGGAGGGGCACAATGTGTGGGTGTGGGCGCGTGCGTGAGTTAACGAGTAGTAGTGAAGTTTAGTTTGTCCTCACATGACACGTGTCCAGTCAACAGAACAGATGTATGTGTATGTGTGTGTGTGTGTGTGTGTGTGTGTGTGTGTACTTGTGGATACTCTAACAGCGACACATCAATACAACTTTTGTTGTTATATGTTGAGATTCGGAATAATATTTTGTATCAACCCAGGTATTCCCCCTACAACACCCCCCCCAGCCCCAACACACATATAAATTTAGTGTGACATGGGCCAATCATTGTCTCGGAATCAAAGGTGACTGAAATGTCAGGGTAACAGATAGATTCATTGCGTGAAATAGTTTTTTGCTTTTTTTTTATTTTTGTAACAATATAATAAGTAGTTGAGAACAATTACGTTTAGTTAAGTAGTTTATTTGTACTGACAATAGACTGAAAGTAGTTTATTGGTACTGACAATAGACTGAAAGTAGTTTATTGGTACTGACAATAGACTGAAAGTAGTTTATTTGTACTGACAATAGACTGAAAGTAGTTTATTGGTACTGACAATAGACTGAAAGTAGTTTGTTGGTACTGACAATAGACTGAAAGTAGTTTGTTGGTACTGACAATAGACTGAAAGTAGTTTGTTGGTACTGACAATAGACTGAAAGCTATTGCTTTGTTGAGAGTCTTTCAAAACTCAACAACTAGCCACATGCAGAACAGGGGTGGGCAAACGTTTAGAGCCCCGGGCCACATTGGGTTTGTATATTTGACCGCGGGCCGGACCGAGATCAGATGGAAGTAGTTTTGATATACACACATAAACTAAATGTAAGCGTCATAATGTTAGAAGACTGGTGCTGGGCGTCACTCTGAACCGTCCAGCGGGCCGCATTAGGCCCTCAAGCTAAAGTTTGCCAACGGCTGGGTATATAATGATATAAGGGCAGAAATCGTTCACAGAGTTAATTTATAGAATGGTGTAAAGACACCAATCAGGCACAACACACGTAATAGAATGATATAAATAAAATTGTAATCGGCCACAAAGTTAAAACAATCTTATAAAGACAGCAATTGATGACAACTGAAAAAAGAAACAAGAAAGACAATAAATAACCACAATCATAATGTTTATTACAACGAGACCAAGAGTATTCATTGTGTTATTACTCTTTTTATACATTGACTAGCTGCACCCTGCAAAACCTTTGCATAGGGTTATATCCCCCTTTTTTTACTTCAATTTATAAAATCCCTCACTTGTAAAGGTTTGAATCAAAGTTCTAGAATTTGAATATAATAGCAACTGATGACCGGATCGTTAGCGATGTGGGGCTAAGGATGTGGGACGAAGGTGCAAGGGATGAAAAGATAAGAGGGCACACGAAAAAAACCCCCTGATATTGGTGTTGAGCTCAGGAAATTCCGGTAGCCACGAGCTAACGACACGGAGTCTCAATTACGTCATTTCTGAAAGAAGAACTTGTAATTTGTGAACTCTCCAACTCAAACTCCCTATCGCTATATTACGCTCTCACTTATTACACTCTAGTTTAAAAAAAAAACCAACAAAAAAAATAAGAAGGTTGAGACCGCGAGGCCACGAGTGGACCGGCGGTCGGTGAACTTTTCACGAGAGAGGTCTAGAGTAGGAAGGATGATTGAGTGGATATTTTTAAGTGGCCGGGAAGAAAGATTCCAATGAGAAAGAAAGATAAAATATAGGACTTTGAAATAAAAAACAACTTTATTAGGAGTGAAATATCTATCTATCTATCTATCTATCTATCTATCTATCTATCTATCTATCTATCTATCTATCTATCTATCTATCTATCTATCTATCTATCTATCTATCCATCCATCCATCCATCCATCCATCCATCCATCCATCCATCCATCCATCCATCCGTCCGTCCGTCCGTCCGTCCGTCCGTCCGTCCGTCCGTCCGTCCGTCCGTCCGTCCGTCCATCCATCCATCCATCCATCCATCCATCCATCCATCCATCTATCTATCTATCTATCTATCTATCTATCTATCTATCTATCTATCTATCTATCTATCTATCTATCTATCTATCTATCTATCTATCTATCTATCTATCTATCTATCTATCTGTCTGTCTGTCTGTCTAATTCTGTCTATCTAATCTATATCTGATCCCCGTGTGCTTGTCCATTTACTAATATTTCTGTCTAAGTCTGTTCATATTTCTATGTGTTTCTAAGTTGAACTGTCTGCCTGTTAGTCCGAACTTTCCACAAGGTTAAAATCGATTCATTGTTTTTCTTTTATGTCTTCCCATGATTCTGTCAACAAATCCTACTTTTTTTATTTACACATCGTTAAGCTTAAGGAAAAAAAAAACATGACCACTTTCAGACTAAAACTCTCCTGGCCTTTTAGTTACACATTAACGAGGAAGAGAATTAATATTCTAATAGCTGGCCACTGAACCACTATGTCCATACCAATAATGACCACGTGCGACTAAAGTACTGAATAATTTACTTGTTAAGACCTCAAGCCCTTGGGGGGTGGGGGTGGGTGAGAGGGGGGCCCAACCATCCTAACTAATAATTTACTCCCCCCGCCCCCCTCTCTACTCTTGGGTCGTTATTATTCTCCCCGGGCGGTCAATCTACTAAGTGGGTCACGACGTATTTATAGATAGTTCCGAGTGACCATCGAGCCCGTCCAGGCTACCGTGATATTTAATTGAGCCTGGAGCCCCTGGACTGACCGGCTGATCTGGTGAAAGTTTGAAAAATAAAATAAAAACAAAAACAAATAAGTACATCGAATGAATCCTGGAACAGTGTAAAGGTATAAAGAGATGGATAGAAGGAAATCAACCGAGGCCATTGGATGGACATTGCCGTCCTAAGCCCGGATTAAGATAATGTTGATAAGAGGATTGTCTGAAGTAATGACCACACCAGCCTTAATGTTTGGACAGATGATAGACCGGGGTGTATGCAGAGAATAGCCTTCAGGCCGTTACAATACAGTTCACAATATAAACCAGTGTTTGTATACGTTGAGTAGCCCCTATGGTTCATAGATAATTCTTTAAAGACTTTCTTAAATTTCAGAATGGTTTTAAAACTGTCCAAAGGCAGATTGTGTGAACTGTATCCTAAATAACTAGCGCCTAATGATGTCTTTATCCTAATGATGTCTTTATCCTAATGATGTCTTATTTCCTAATGATGTCTTATTTCCTAATGATGTCTTATTTCCTAATGATGTCTTATTTCCTATTGATGTCTTATTTCCTAATGATGTCTTTATCCTAATGATGTCTTTATCCTAATGATGTCTTTATCCTAATGATGTCTTATTTCCTAATGATGTATATTTCCTACTGATGTCTTATTGACTGTGATGTCTTATTGCCTAATGATGACTTATTGCCAAAGAGTGTGAGATGTCCAACGAGGAATATTGAGCGTGTTCGGGAGAGAGTGAAGAGAAAGGAAGAAAGAAAGAAAGAGAGAAGGGAGAGAGAGTTTTTCAAAGCATAACATACAAGATAATTATCTTTTCTTGTTAAATCAGACAAAGGAAGTTAACAAACAACAAGGGAGAGAGGCGAAGATGATTTAAAAAAAAAAAACAAGGGGAAAAAACTCTACTTCTGGTAGCAAACAAGCCTGTGACCTTTGAATTTTTCTAGCAGACGACCAAATAACATGGCTGATCGATAAATGTTTTTATTTTCTTATTTAATAATTGTCTTAAAATGTGAAAACAATATCAATAATTTTGTATCCACTAATAATATTAACAAGTATCATACTTTGGTAAATTTTTTCTGATAATCTTCATTAGACGCATTTTATCAAAATGATTATTAATCATTTTAATCTCCGGCCTTTCCAGACTAAAACTATGATTAATGTGAGGTCATACAATAGAACGAATGTGTAGATGATACAAATACATCAAATATACGGGGGATGTGATACAAATACATCCAATATACGATGAGTGTGATACAAAAACATCAAATATACGGGGATGTGATATAAAAAACATCCAATATACGATGGATGTGATACAAATACATCCAATATACGATGGATGTGATACAAATACATCAAATATACGATGGATGTGATAGAATTACGTCAATTTACTGGGGAGGTCGGGGTAGATTAGGAATGCAGAAGGTTGAATGTGATATTTTAGTTTCATCAGGGGTTCCGAGTCAGTGACTTGTAGGCCAGTACGGGACATACTGTATCACAAACAAAAAGCTGAGCTATTGGGAAAAAAAAAACTCAGATTAAAATGAATACCTAAAAAAATTGAATTGTACATAATTGAAAATAACATCCGTTTTTTTAAGTTAGAGTCCGAGGCGTGGCAATCGCCCTAGGGTCAGCTTTCTGCCCAGGTCATCTATGTCATAACTTATATAACTAGGTGTCCCACTTAACACAAATATAGGGGAAGGGGTGCAGAAAAATACACATGTGTTGGAGCAGTGATACCTGCAGTTGGTCAAAACATTACACACACTTACATTTACACACACGTGTTGGAGCAATGATACCTCCATCATATGACATGTATAGCAGTTAATTTCACAAAAAAAACAAACAAAACAAATTTAAGCACAGACCAGTAGATTATTACGTACAAACATAACAAAAGCACACACTCAAACACACACACTAGTAGACTATCACATGCAAATAGAGCGAACACACAAACACAAACACACACACTCAAACACACACTAGTAGATTATCACGTACAAACAGAGCAAACACACATAAATACACACACACTAACGCACACTACTTGACATCAAGTACAATTAGAGCAAACAAACACACAAACATACACATAAACAAACACACAAACACACACAACACACAAAAACACACAACACACAAACACACACAACACACAAACACACACTAATAAACTATCAAGTACAATTAGAGCAAACAAACACACAAACACACACACACACTAACACACACAAACACACTCAAACACACACAAACACACACACACACACTAGTAGACCATCATGTACAAATAGAGTAAACAAATCAAACAGCTCCTACTAAACATTGCGTTTAATGAAATTTCTACTTACGGTTCATTAAGTTCTCCAGATTGTTTACACAAAATCAAAATGTTTCTTGTTTCCACCAACGTTTAATAATTCACTGACATCTATATATCCCAGTATCGAATTGAAACCCTCCCCTCCAAGGGCAACCCCAGCGAGCGTCTGTACCGAACTGTTCACAGCCCCAAAATGTTATGGTGGTGGGGGGGGGGTGATGGAAGGGTGACACCGCCATCCCATGGACGGGCGAACCGTGAATTCTGAATTTTGAAGGGCAGATTTTTTTTTTTTATTATTTAGATTTTTTTTTCATTATTTGATTCCACTCGCTTTCACATTCCGCACCACTCTCCTTCCAGTTGTTCCACCCTTCCCCCCCTCCCCCCCCGGCTTCAATGGCGCGTGCCACCAAAAAAAAAAAAGAGGTGGGTGGATAGGGGGGAGGGGGGGCGTCACAACAAAAGTGAGTAACATTGAGAACAATGATTGTCACCCACGGGGAATTAGAGGAAGAATAATATAAAAAAAAAAGTCTCCCCCCCACACCAACCCCAATCCTAAGTTGTCGCCATTGATTCCCCACCCTGACCCCCCCCCCTTTCCCCGTCCTCCCCCCTTTCCATTTCCAAGTTTTTGGTTCCAATCTGAACAGAATGAAGTGAGGGCAGAGCTATGTTTGGTCCGAGTCACCCCCTCATCAAGACAATTGCTTTTGTCTTCCTTCCCCCCCCCCCCCCAACGTCCTATAGCCAGACCGAACCCCCTCCCACCCCTTACCCTCATCGTCGCACCCACCCCCCCCCTCCTCTGCACAACATCCCTGCGTTGACAATACAAGGGGGGGAACAACCCAACCCTCCCCATTCCCCCCCACTCTCCACCACCTCATTGTTCAATGATACAGGGTCGAATTTTGTTTATTTTTATATTTCAAACATCACAAGGGGGAGACAACAGATCTGAGTAATTCGTGTATTGATCGGAGATAATTCTCTCCCCTTCTGTCATTGTTTTTAATGTTCATTTCTTTTTTTGTTGTTTAACCACTCTCCTACCCCAAATCATTTTTTTTTTGTGTGTGTGCGTCATATTTTTTTTTTACGCCAACTGTCACTAAAATGCAGCAAAATTTGGAACAAAAACAACAACACACACACGCACACACACACACGCACGAACATACAAACACACAGTGACCAATCTGACTGATTTTTTTTTTGTTTCCCTCTCACACATCCCCTTAAGCAAAGACACACTCATATCATTAGTAACACACAAAACACATAAAGCACAGAATGAATAGCCAAAGTGAAAATGTGAACATTTTAAGAGAATTCCCGAAACCGGAGCACACTGAACATGTCCTACGAAATAGCAGAAATATATAGGCCTTCTGACCTATTTAACGCAATTGTTCATAATGTGTAACGCAATAAAAGCAGTCTATACAATTCGATACCAATAGTAGCAAAACGGGACTATAAATGATTTTTTATAGATGTCCATGAAAGTATATGAAAGTATATGATGTTTATCTGAAAAATTCTGTAAACAACTGAGGGGACAATGACTGTTTTTTTTTTAATCCCCGCCATAACAGAGAGTGCAGTGGCATTGGGGGGCACCACGGGAGACAAAGATAGGAACGCAGCATATAGAACCGGCACACTGCCAGAATTTTTGTCATTCCCCCCCCCTCAATTATTTTATGGACCCAATTTTGTTACATCGACTATGCTGGCGCACCTCTCACTGTGTGGACGGGACACGTATTGACGTCACATTCACCCACTACAGGTACATTCCCTACTTCAGACTAGCACCAGTACTGAGTCACTTGTATATTAGACGTTTAGATTTTTTGTCAACACTCAACTGTCCACTATAAATACTATCAGAGTACGTTTTAACACTCAACCGTCCACTACAAATACTATCAGAGTACGTTTTAACACTCAACCGTCCACTATAAATACTATCAGAGTACGTTTTAACACTCAACCGTCCACTATAAATACTATCAGAGTACGTTTTAACACTCAACCGTCCACTACAAATACTATCAGAGTACGTTTTAACACTCAACCGTCCACTATAAATACTATCAGAGTACGTTTTAACACTCAACCGTCCACTACAAATACTATCAGAGTACGTTTTAACACTCAACCGTCCACTATAAATACTATCAGAGTACGTTTTAACACTCAACCGTCCACTATAAATACTATCAGAGTACGTTTTAACACTCAACCGTCCACTACAAATACTATCAGAGTACGTTTTAACACTCAACCGTCCACTACAAATACTATCAGAGTACGTTTTAACACTCAACCGTCCACTATAAATACTATCAGAGTGCGTTTTAACACTCAACCGTCCACTACAAATACTATCAGAGTACGTTTTAACACTCAACCGTCCACTATAAATACTATCAGAGTACGTTTTAACACTCAACCGTCCACTATAAATACTATCAGAGTACGTTTTAACACTCAACCGTCCACTACAAATACTATCAGAGTACGTTTTAACACTCAACCGTCCACTATAAATACTATCAGAGTACGTTTTAACACTCAACCGTCCACTATAAATACTATCAGAGTACGTTTTAACA
Organism: Bulinus truncatus; assembly: GCA_021962125.1. Taxonomy (NCBI): domain Eukaryota; kingdom Metazoa; phylum Mollusca; class Gastropoda; family Planorbidae; genus Bulinus; species Bulinus truncatus. The sequence goes on along the minus strand of JAGDYQ010000177.1, from coordinate 954,146 downwards.
CTCAACCGTCCACTATAAATACTATCAGAGTACGTTTTAACACTCAACCGTCCACTATAAATACTATCAGAGTACGTTTTAACACTCAACCGTCCACTATAAATACTATCAGAGTACGTTTTAACACTCAACCGTCCACTATAAATACTATCAGAGTACGTTTTAACACTCAACCGTCCACTATAAATACTATCAGAGTACGTTTTAACACTCAACCGTCCACTATAAATACTATCAGAGTACGTTTAACACTCAACCGTCCACTACAAATACTATCAGAGTACGTTTTAACCGTCCACTAACTATCAGTACGTTTTAACACTCAACCGTCCACTAAAATACTATCAGAGTACGTTTTAACACTCAACCGTCCACTATAAATACTATCAGAGTACGTTTTAACACTCAACCGTCCACTATAAATACTATCAGAGTACGTTTTAACACTCAACCGTCCACTATAAATACTATCAGAGTAATGTTTAACACTCAACCGTTTAACACTCAACCGTCCACTACAAATACTATCAGAGTACGTTTTAACACTCAACCGTCCACTATAAATACTATCAGAGTACGTTTTAACACTCAACCGTCCACTATAAATACTATCAGAGTACGTTTTAACACTCAACCGTCCACTATAAATACTATCAGAGTACGTTTTAACACTCAACCGTCCACTATAAATACTATCAGAGTACGTTTAACACTCAACCGTCCACTATAAATACTATCAGAGTACGTTTTAACACTCAACCGTCCACTATAAATACTATCAGAGTACGTTTTAACACTCAACCGTCCACTATAAATACTATCAGAGTACGCGTTTTAACACTCAACCGTCCACTATAAATACTATCAGAGTACGTTTTAACACTCAACCGTCCACTATAAATACTATCAGAGTACGTTTTAACACTCAACCGTCCACTATAAATACTATCAGAGTACGTTTTAACACTCAACCGTCCACTATAAATACTATCAGAGTACGTTTTAACACTCAACCGTCCACTATAAATACTATCAGAGTACGTTTTAACACTCAACCGTCCACTATAAATACTATCAGAGTACGTTTTAACACTCAACCGTCCACTATAAATACTATCAGAGTACGTTTTAACACTCAACCGTCCACTATAAATACTATCAGAGTACGTTTTAACACTCAACCGTCCACTATAAATACTATCAGAGTACGTTTTAACACTCAACCGTCCACTATAAATACTATCACTTTTAACACTCAACCGTCCACTATAAATACTATCAGAGTACGCGTTTTAACACTCAACCTCAACCGTCCACTATAAATACTATCAGAGTAACACTGCTTTAACACTCAACCGTCCACTATAAATACTATCAGAGTACGCTTTAACACTCAACCGTCCACTATAAATACTATCAGAGTACGTTTTAACACTCAACCGTCCACTATAAATACTATCAGAGTACGCTTTAACACTCAACCGTCCACTATAAATACTATCAGAGTACGTTTTAACACTCAACCGTCCACTATAAATACTATCAGAGTACGTTTTAACACTCAACCGTCCACTATAAATACTATCAGAGTACGTTTTAACACTCAACCGTCCACTATAAATACTATCAGAGTACGTTTTAACACTCAACCGTCCACTATAAATACTATCAGAGTACGTTTTAACACTCAACCGTCCACTATAAATACTATCAGAGTACGTTTTAACACTCAACCGTCCACTATAAATACTATCAGAGTACGTTTTAACACTCAACCGTCCACTATAAATACTATCAGAGTACGTTTTAACACTCAACCGTCCACTATAAATACTATCAGAGTACGTTTTAACACTCAACCGTCCACTATAAATACTATCAGAGTACGTTTTAACACTCAACCGTCCACTATAAATACTATCAGAGTAACGTTTTAACACTCAACCGTCCACTATAAATACTATCAGAGTACGCTTTTAACACTCAACCGTCCACTATAAATACTATCAGAGTACGTTTTAACACTCAACCGTCCACTATAAATACTATCAGAGTACGTTTTAACACTCAACCGTCCACTATAAATACTATCAGAGTACGTTTTAACACTCAACCGTCCACTATAAATACTATCAGAGTACGTTTTAACACTCAACCGTCCACTATAAATACTATCAGAGTACGTTTTAACACTCAACCGTCCACTATAAATACTATCAGAGTACGTTTTAACACTCAACCGTCCACTATAAATACTATCAGAGTACGTTTTAACACTCAACCGTCCACTATAAATACTATCAGAGTACGTTTTAACACTCAACCGTCCACTATAAATACTATCAGAGTACGTTTTAACACTCAACCGTCCACTATAAATACTATCAGAGTACGTTTTAACACTCAACCGTCCACTATAAATACTATCAGAGTACGTTTTAACACTCAACCGTCCACTATAAATACTATCAGAGTACGTTTTAACACTCAACCGTCCACTATAAATACTATCAGAGTACGTTTTAACACTCAACCGTCCACTATAAATACTATCAGAGTACGTTTTAACACGTTTTAACACTCAACCGTCCACTATAAATACTATCAGAGTACGTTTTAACACTCAACCGTCCACTATAAATACTATCAGAGTACGTTTTAACACTCAACCGTCCACTATAAATACTATCAGATACGTTTTAACACTCAACCGTCCACTATAAATACTATCAGAGTATCGTTTAACACTCAACCGTCCACTATAAATACTATCAGAGTACGTTTTAACACTCAACCGTCCACTATAAATACTATCAGAGTGCGTTTTAACACTCAACTCGTCCACTATAAATACTATCAGAGTACGTTTTAACACTCAACCGTCGTCCACTCACTATAAATACTATCAGAGTACGTTTTAACACTCAACCGTCCACTATAAATACTATCAGATGCGTTTTAACACTCAACCGTCCACTATAAATACTATCAGAGTACGTTTTAACACTTTACTAACACTCAACCGTCCACTATAAATACTATCAGAGTACGTTTTAACACTCAACCGTCCACTATAAATACTATCAGAGTACGTTTTAACACTCAACCGTCCACTATAAATACTATCAGAGTACGTTTTAACACTCAACCGTCCACTATAAATACTATCAGAGTGCGTTTTAACACTCAACCGTCCACTATAAATACTATCAGAGTACGTTTTAACACTCAACCGTCCACTATAAATACTATCAGAGTACGTTTTAACACTCAACCGTCCACTATAAATACTATCAGAGTACGTTTTAACACTCAACCGTCCACTATAAATACTATCAGAGTACGTTTTAACACTCAACCGTCCACTACAAATACTATCAGAGTACGTTTTAACACTCAACCGTCCACTATAAATACTATCAGAGTACGTTTTAACACTCAACCGTCCACTATAAATACTATCAGAGTACGTTTTAACACTCAACCGTCCACTACAAATACTATCAGAGTACGTTTTAACACTCAACCGTCCACTATAAATACTATCAGAGTACGTTTTAACACTCAACCGTCCACTATAAATACTATCAGAGTACGTTTTAACACTCAACCGTCCACTATAAATACTATCAGAGTACGTTTTAACACTCAACCGTCCACTACAAATACTATCAGAGTACGTTTTAACACTCAACCGTCCACTACAAATACTATCAGAGTACGTTTTAACACTCAACCGTCCACTATAAATACTATCAGAGTACGTTTTAACACTCAACCGTCCACTATAAATACTATCAGAGTACGTTTTAACACTCAACCGTCCACTACAAATACTATCAGAGTACGTTTTAACATTCTTTTAAATCTTAGATAAATATATATCTTTAAAATATATGCCCCTCCCCCTCCCCCCCACACACACACAGACGAGAAGAAGCCCCCCCCCCTCCCCCTTGCGTTTTCATCCTCGGAATTCATATATCGTGTTCAAAAGATTATTTTTAGCAATGAACTATATTGGGCCGCAGGATCGGCTCCGCCAGTGGGTTCCCAAAATTTTAACAGGTCATTGAGGCCAAACTTGTATCACCGTGGAATTAGTAGAACAATTTTAATTTTTTTAAATCGTATATCTCCCCCCCCTCCCCTTTCCTCTTGGAATAATAATTTCGCTTAAGTCAAAAGATTTCTTCCCCAAAGGTGAAAACAATGTCATTCATTGATATTGTAGGCGTACATATTTATTATCCGCAGTATGCATGTCGTGTCTAGCAACAAATAATACAATTCGTATATAAACATGACATGACTGGACACATGACTCTACAAAAAAAAACAACAACAAACAAACAAAGAATATAAAATACGAACATCATTCCTCTCACTGACCAATGGCTGCAGCTCTGACAAATAGTCACTGTCTATCGTTATCCAATCAGATACAGCGATAGGAAGGGAAGAAAAAAAAATTTACAGACTCAATTTCCGTTTTATTTCATCGGATTTTCTCCTTAGAGATTGTAGTCTTCATTTCCGGTTTGTTTCAATCCCCATGCTGAAGGCTAATTTTTTTAGGAACTTTTAGTAACCAAGCAAAACGTGGGACAGTCTCTAATGGCGTAGAGTTGAAGTTTAATGAATCGTGAATTTTAGACGAATGTATCCCAGAGTTCTTGGGTCTTGTTCACGTGACTAAAAAGCCGCGGTGTGGCGAAGACACAGAACTATGGATGACAGAGGAAATGACGACAATGTTTCTAAATTCACTCACGTCTGAATCGTCGCAGACTATCAAGTTTTAAGTATAACACTTCCTTATAATTTTGCACATTTTTTTGTGAAATTATAATAGGGGTTTTTAAGGCTTACAGTCACACGCCATTTTGTGTGTGAGTTTTTATTATTGCGTCTCCTACAAGTGAAGGCCATGAACCAGTAGCGTTGCGTAATGGGGGGCGGCATTGGCAGTTTGCCCCGGGCGGCACTTTTTAGGGGGTGGCAAAAATTTCACAAGAAATAATAAAAATATTTGTAATATCTAAGTAAGAGGGCGGCAAAATTGTCTTCCGCCCCTGGCGGCCGAAACCCACACTACTCCGCTACCATGAACATCATTCTATTGGTATTACGGATTTAGAAAAGCAAAGGAAAATAAACGTAAAGCTGGCAAGGATTTAATAAGATCGTAAATAATTAAAATGATTTTTTTCTAAAGTTTATAGTCAAATTTCCTTTTTTTTGTGTTTGTTAAAACAGCAAAGAGAAAGGAGTACAATCGAAGATAGAAATATCACTGTAGGACGAATTGTGTGTTTTGTGACCCAGTGCGCATGTGTGTGAGAGACACCAATACGGCGAAAGCTGATGTTAGTTTGTTTATCCAGATGTAATGTATTTGAAGCATCAAAAATTCGTAGTAAATTAATCCCCTGTCTTAACATCAGTATTCAGTATCAGGTTTAAAAAGTATTTAATTCCACTGTTTTATGACGCATTTTTATAATCTATGATTATTTTTTTTGAAAGGGGATTTTGGGTGACTGTGCGGTGCTTTGGTTGTGAGTTGTTATCTGTACGAGACGGTTTCAAATCCTAGCGATTTTTTTTTCGTAGTGCCTTTGCACACAATTATTGGTTTTGGTCAAGATGAAAACATAAAACTTCCCCCGGTATTTTATGATGAGATCAAACGACATATTCCTTACTGGGACCTTAATACGATATAACCGTATTTTTTTTAGGTTTGATAAAATAAACTTTATGAATGAATGAATACGCTAAGTGAATAAAGCATAAGTGATTGGCTTTAGACAGAAGGAAATTAGTTTTATGGATGAACAGGCATTAGAAAGAAATCTCCGTGAAATTGTTAAGGGAACATGAAGTACGCTATTAAATGAAATTGCCAAAATACCACACAGGGAACAACGTAGGGAACATTGTACCACAAGGGGGAACACTGACATTCTCTTATATTATTCTAGTTAGAACCAGTGCTCGATTTAAGAAAAAAAAACCAGTGCCGGGGATGAAAAAAAATTCTGTAGAGCCGGGGATAAATGTCTATGATTTCATCCCCGGCAGGGATATATTAGCTAAAGCAGAGCAGGGGATGACAAGTATATATATATATATATACTATTATGCTTTGATTATAGTGTATGTTATTCATATGTATGTATTGTTATGTTGTGAATATAGAGTATGTTATAAATATGTATATACTGTTATATTGTGATTATATAGACTATGTTATACATATGTATATACAGTTATGTTGTGATGACATAGAGTATGTTATACATTGTATTTACTGTTATGTTGTCATTACAGACTATGTTATACATATATATATACTGTTATGTTGTGAATATATAGTATGTTATACATATGTATATACTGTTATGTTGTCATTATAGACTATGTTATACATGTGTATATACTGTTATGTTGTGATTATATAGTATGCTATACAAATGCATATATTGTTATGTTGTGGTTATATAGACTATGTTATACATATGCATATACTGTTATGTTGTGATTATATAGACTATGTTATACATATGCATATACTGTTATGTTGTGATTATATAGAGTATAGAGTATGTACCATTATATATAAATAGTTAAGTACACTGAACGTTACGAGAAACAGGAACTACTACAACAACAGTACACACAAAAAAAAAGACCTAAGTTGTCAACTCTCCAGTCAACTCTACGTGACCTACAGCACTTGACTCTGATGCTCACCCACATCTGCGTAATCTCAAATGAACCGATTTGATTTGGCGCACGCGCGAGCGAAACATCATTTCGCTTTCATTTCCTATTTACTCTTTTATCTCTGCCTTTCTCTCCTCCCCCCCCCCCCACCCCCATTTACCCTGTCCCCCTTCCCCCATATCATTCACGTATCACCCCCTCTCACCACAACTCCTCTTCACACTGTGCACCTTCCTCCGATCAATCCCCCTCCTCCCGTTCCCGCCCCCCCCCCCTTCCGATATCCTCCAAAAGTAAAGGATGCGTGAGAGGGTGAGGATGCAGGCGCAAGGGGAAGCATGTATGCACGATCATGTTTTTGTCCTTCGTTGTCTTTGGCTGGGAGGGGAAATCTGAGCCCAACTTGTCACTTCGGGCTATTTACATCCTCGTCAAACCTCGCCATTCTCCGGAGAATAGAACAGGGGGAGGTAATTGACAAAAAAAAGGGTTTTAAAAAAAAAAAACCCCAACTAAACGTCATGACGAGGAATATCTGGCGAAAAATAATAAGTGAGGCTTTCTCCGATTGTCTGGGATTTACTTTTGTCAACGACGCTTTCAATTTTTATTCTTTGTCTGTCTGAGTCTGTGTCTGTGTGTGTGTGCGCGCGCGCGCCCCCTCTTCATTTCTACACCTCGTGATAATCGGCGCTATTAACATTTTAAAAAAAAAATCAACAACCAGTTTTGGAAGATGAAAAGGAGTCGTCATATGACCTTTCACCTGCCGTCTAAATGACAGAGTTTTCTTATATGACTATTATTAGAGGAGACATCCCGACTGTACAGTCACGTGACATGAGAAGGGAGATGAAAAGCAAAAAAAAAAGGGCAGAAATTTTTTTTTGACGGTTGTGTGAAATACTAAGGTTATTTCTAAATAGTGCGATTTTGTTGGACTGTCTAGCGTTGGGCAATGTCCATCTAGCACAGGCCGCATCAATCAAACATTGGCCGTGCATATCGATCATAAGCCGGCATATTGACCATAGACCATGTTTAATCAACCGTTGGCCATGTCTATCGTCATAGGCCTTGTCTATTGACCGTAGGCCGAGTCTATCAACCATAAGCCTTGTCTATTGACCGTAGGCCGAGTCTATCAACCATAAGCCTTGTCTATTGACCGTAGGCCGAGTCTATCAACCATAAGCCTTGTCTATTGACCGTAGGCAGAGTCTATCAACCATGAACATTGTCTATAGACCGAGGCCGTGTCCATCGATGTAGGCTGTGTCTATCAAACATAAAAGCAATGCCTATCTAGTAGAGTTAACAAGGTCAACTGTGCAACACACACTATGACCATTGGTCGATCACTTCAGCCTGAGCCTGTCCTACTTTCAGGTAGGGTAGCTACGCCACGTAGGCCTCACCTTGGAGACATCGCTTAGTGCCCTAGGCCTAGTACATACACTTATATTAACATCTCTTGTGGATAGCCAATTTTAAGTCCCAACAGAGTCCACGCCTTGTGAGTCGGGGGTTAGGTGCCCCTTTAGACAGCCCCCCCCCTTGTTCGCCTATACATAAGAAAATCTCTGAGCCCAACATATTAAGCTGTTATAGGAGGGTTAGGGTCCAGCGAGTACTGGATTAAACATGAAAAAAAAAAAAGGAACTAAAATATAGGTCAGGTATTTCTTCTACAATCTCACAACGATTTATTTTATAGTGGGAAAAACAAAGATCGTCGTCTGAACTTGTAACTTTACATACTTTAAGCCAATGTTAAAAATGATAGTTTGTGTGTACGGTTGGAGACTGTCTCTCAAACTCACTAGAGAGGTTGAGTGACAGATTTACTCACGCGAATCTAACCAATGCGTACAAATCAATCTATAACTTTATTGGCGAGAAATAATTTTCTTCTTCTAAATATGTGTTATAAATACCTTGTATAAATACCTTGTATAAATACCTTGTATAAATACATTTATTAAAACAATTAACAAAGAATATAAACTGAGCTTAAATACACTGTTCTCTTTGTTCTAATTAAAAAGTAAAACATGGAAGTAATTAAGGTGTATATTTGATCTGAAAAACAACAAACAATTGCTACGTTTTGAAATAAATCTAGTTTGCATTAAACAAATATTTTGAACAAAAAAAGGTATAAATTAAATGATTTTCAAAAACAAATAGAAAAGAAATAGACGGAATGAGATTGATTGATTGATTGAGAGACAGAGACAGAGAGAGAGAGAGAGAGAGAGAGAGAGAGAGAGAGAGAGAGGGAGGGAGGGGACACACGAGTGTATAAAGACTTCAGTTTTGTCCTGACATGGCCCCCAGAGGTCAGTGTTAACTGCGACCTGCGCATGTGGGAAATGACTTTGAGAAAGAAGGGCATCTTTGAGGTTAATGTTTTTTGAGAACCATCTATTTTGATCGAGAAGTGGGTTAAGGTGGGTGGGGGTTGGGTGAGGGGGGTAGTAGAAGGGCTAGTGGAGGGGGGGGGGTAAAGAGAGGTCAATGTATCAAGCCACGTGATTCTTGAGCCGTGACCGAGATTTTGAATAGCAACAAAAACATTTTTAATAGTTTTTTTTTGTCAATCGGAGTGAAAACAGCGTGAAAAGATGTGGCTTTTTTGGGGTGCCGTGTTTACTTTAGGAAATACAGGAGCGGGTGGAATCTAAAGGAACGTATCTAAAGACGATCTTGTCAATTTTTTCCCCTCTAAGTAACGCAATAGTCGATCGATATAAAAGCAAATCGTTGCAATAGGAAGAAAGTAGGGATTAGGTATTGACGTCATAATATTATGTCACAGTCATGCACTGACCAAAATTTACTCTCCAACAAAAGAGTTTTGTCAGAGTCAACATAATGTAGGTCGGGACCCAGATTGCAGATAATAATATTTAGGGCCTTGAAAAAAATCAATCCCTTGGGTTAAAAAAAAACAACTAAAGTAAGAAAAGATTTCAACAGTTGCTGATTCAAACAAAAACATTCAAAGGAAATTAAAAAAAATCTAGGGATGAAAGAAAATCGCAAAAAAAAATTAAGGGGGGGGGGAATATTCATTTCCCAATAAGAAAAGAATCATTAAACAAACGATTTATTTCCATTGTATATAAAAAAAAAGAATAAGTAAGAATGCATTCCATTAAAGACACTCAAACCCGATCTCTTGCAGTGACAGATGTAGTGGGTTCCTACTGCCTCATTCATCATCCCTTTCCCTTTCGATAACACCCCCCCCCCCATTCTAACCCATCACCACTACCCTCTCCCAACTTATTATTATTGTATCTTTAATATCTGGATTTCCACCCCCCTCCCCCACTATGGCATGCCCCTCCCCGCGGATGTCTTCTTCACAAAGGAGACTAACCCCGCCACTTAATGTCGTGCACGCTGCTATTTTTAGCACTCGGGTGAGTAACCGGGGATGGGGGGGGGATTTCTGCTCACGGGGTGGGTGGGGCAGACCTAGGGCACGGGTATGGTGGCGAAAGATGAATACATTTATTTTTGAACAGATGTGCACAGCCAACTGAGGTGAAGGAGGGGGTGGGAGAGATTTGGTTGGGGGGGGAGTATTGGGGCCCTTTTCTAGATTGACTAAAAGTTGATGGCCACTCAAAAAACTGGGAAACTGCTGAAGCTGGATGATTTGAGACTTTTGTTTAAGGATAAATCACTGGAAAGTGGAATGAATCACTGTAAATTCGAATAAGTCATTGTTAATTCGAATAAATCACTGTAAAAACGAATAAGTCATTGTAAATTCGAATAAATCACTGTAAAGTTGAATAAATCACTTTAAAGTCGAATAAATCACTGTACAGTTGAATAAATCACTGTAAAGTCGAATAAATCACTGTAAAGTCGAATAAATCACTGTACAGTCGAATAAATCACTGTAAATTCTAATTCTGAATTAACGACACACTCTGAGTTGTAGATTGTAGTATATGTTTAATAGATTGGGACGGAAGGTGGTGCAGTGTAGTGCGCTTGATTGTTGGCCTGGGAGTCCTGTGTTCGATCCTCAGAGAGAACTAAGGGAGTTTTTCCAGGTTCTATTGAAAGGGCTTTGAAAGTCCTTCCATGTCCACCCAGCTAGCTATAAATGGGACTTTATTATATATTATACTTCTTTTTAAACCTTTGTTCGTTAATTTCTCTCCATATGCATGTATTATAATGAAATCCATTATCGTCGCCCTAGTGCTAAATATTAGAATACCAGCTGCACCCTGCAAAACCTTTGCATAGAGTTATATCCCCTTAGGCTTGTTTGGCAGGCTAGGTTATTTTTGGTTTCGGGCAGATCCGATTTTTTTATGGTTGTATTTTAAACTGGAATACTGTTGTATTAATTCTTTACTTTCGATTTAACGCAGAGCCCACATCGCTATTATTTATATAGATTAGAACGAGGCAATACTTAAATAATAATTCCTTTTGACGGGGCCTAGAACTCTTCCGCACCCCTCCCCCACCCCCCAATTTCGACGCCAGTCACTAAATTACTTATCAATTTACCAACATGTTTAAAAAAAGAACGACCCACTCTAGTTACGCCTTTGGAGATCCAACTGGTTGGCTATTCCCAAACAGTGATCTCCGCCACTGTAATTATTCCATTCAACTCCCTCCACTGGTCGGTTTTATTGGTAGATTGAATGGAGGACGGGGACAAAGATGATAATTGTAGAGATTTAGGTGCCTTCCTTTGTGCCTCTCTGGACCACCGCTTTTTTTTTTCGGGTCAGCAGTGTCCACTGCACGTGCTGGTCATCTCAGATGGACCCAACTTATTATAAAACAAAAACAAAGGGCGAATACCTTCAAGACGCGTTTGTTTGCTGGACGAGGCGCTCCCCCCTTCCCTCAACATTTGGGAAACACACACTCACGCGCTCGAAAACCACTCCCCCCCGCCCCCCCACACACACACGAAGAGAAACGCCGACTCCCCCACACCCCTCATGTGTGATCGAGTGTCCAGCCGGTCGGGAACTTTTGTTTGCATATAATCGGGGGGGGGGAGGGGGGAGGGGACTCTGTGTGTGTGTGGGATCTTCGGACAGCTGATTCCTTGCATCCGTCAGCCAAAGTTCAGTTTCTATTAAAAGGTCCGCAAGGGGCTGATGACGTATGCCGCTGATGTGGACAATATTTAGCCTGTGCTGGTCATCTTAATGACCGTCATCCACCTTCAAGAACCCCTTCCTCTCCCCTACCCCTCCCCACTTTCTATCAGGTCAGTTTTATTTTGAAAACCATCAATCATCCTCTTCTCTCCTGGTGGGGTTTCAACAAACAGATAAGTTCAAACTGGAGGGGGGGGATAAAGACCCCTCCCTCCGCCTCTCCAATACAATGCCCCCCCACCCCCAGGTTTAAAATAATGGATAAAGCCCCTCACATCCCCCCACCCCACAACACACACCAATCACTAAACTCTCTAGTACTGGCATCATCTGGTATCTGGTTACTGTTCCGTACAAAACAAAAAAAAAAACAACAACTAAAAAAACTTAAACCCAAAGACAAACAAAACAAAACAAAACATGTCGATTTCTAATGAGTCAATTCACATACCAAACATTAATATGTCAGTTTCTTGGACATTGATTGATTGAATTTGTGTGACATAGTCAATCACATATCAGAAGTTGATAATAATATGTCTGTTTTTTTTCGACTTTATTTTTGCAATTTACTGATTTGAACGTGATTAAAAAAAAGCAATCTTACGTATGTAGATGGCTTTAGTTTAAGACAGGGGTGGGCAAAAGTTTTGAGCCCGGCTGCCGAAAGGGGCTGTTAAATTTGACAGAAGTGCCAGGGCAAGAGCAGAATGGCTGAGTTTATACTTGAAAATAAAATTAAATGTAAACGCCATTGATGTGAACGAGAGAAGCAGTGTACAGGAAGAATTAGCCTGACAGGCCATATTTGGCCCGCGGGTTGGATTAAACTGCTGACCGCAATGTGAGGACCACACAGTAAATGTGAAGACCACACAGTATATTGATGACCACATGGAATATTGAGGACCACACAGTATATGTGAGTGCCACACAGTATATGTGAGTGCCACACAGTATGGTGAGGACCACACATTATATTGAGGACCACACGGTATATTGAGGACCACACTGTATATTGAGGACCACACGGTATATTGAGGACAACATGGTATATTGAGGACCACACAGTATATTGAGGACCACACGGTATATTTTGGACCACACGGTATATTGAGGACCACACGGTATATGTGAGGACCACACATTATATTGAGGACCACACAGTATATTGAGTGCCACATAGTATATTGAAGACCACACGGTATATTGAGGACCACACGGTATATTGAGGACCACACGGTATATTGAGGACCACATGGTATATTGAGGACCACATTGTATATGTGAGGACCACACGGTATATTGAGGACCACACGGTATATTGAGGACCACACGGTATATTGAGGACCACACGGTATATGTGAGGACCACACGGTATATTGAGGACCACACGGTATATTGAGGACCACACGGTATAGTGAGCACCACACAGTATATTGAGGACCACACAGTATATTGAGTGCCACACGGTATACAGTAATGGCATCAATTTGAATACATCGATAACGTTACAAAGAGAACTACAAAGGGATGTTAGATTGATTTTGTAATGAAATTTTTTAGAATAGAAAAACATTTCACACAACAATTCATTGTGGTGGTGGTGGTGCTGGTGGGGGGGGGGGGTTGTGTCTTTGCTCAAGCGTGACAGAGCCAGTAGAGTAAACACAAGAACTGACGTCATTGTCTGTTCGCGCTCTACCGTGAAATATTTTTAATTTTGAGAACTGGATCAATATGAATTTAACTTTGGAGACGTCTTCAAGCTGTTTGAAATACCTGTCGATCTTCTCAGAGTTTGTCCCCCACACTTTACCAACTCTTGACCACTGACCAACATTTGACCACTGTCATTATTTTCTCCTTTTTTTTTTCTTGTAATAAATATTCAGACAAAAATATAAATATTGTAATACTGCATGTAAAAATACACATTAATGTTTTTTTTTCTCGTAACCATTTATTTACATTTTATAGAAAAATAGGCTTTCTTAATTAAGAGATAATAAATATAAAAAACTTTATATATTTTATAATAAATAAGCTATGACTTACACATTTTCATTACACAAATTATAAACGTGTTTGCCTGTCTCAGTAAATAGACTCTATATTGTTTCTTACCAACTAATGTAATGACATATTTAGTTCACTATATTGTGATCACCCACTCTTTTATTTTATAGTCATGATAATTTGTATACATTCAATGCATTTTTTGTTTTTTTGTTACCTTTTAGTGCATTTTAAGAAAGGTTTAATCATTTTAAAAAAAGTAGATTTTTTATATTTTGTATTACATTTATTTAGTTTTTAAAATTAATTTTGCACACATTAGCATAATAAGATGGATTTGGTTAGTCAACAGAAGATTAAAACAAATATCACTATTTTGATCATTTATGCACCGAAGCTATGCTTCGTATTTTTTTTTAACATGATAATCGGAAGGCGAATTTTTTCCCTTTATAAACATTAATAAAAAGTAATAGGCTTAGTAATTTTTACAAGATTTAATGTTCGTGGGATGGTAATTATCAAATATTAAAATTTTTAAAATACTTAAATGCCACATAGAATGTACAATGTACTAGTAGCGTCTACATGGGTCGTCTCAGTAATTGATAACAGGTCCAAACGTTAGTTGTGAGATTTGACGAGACAACCACAAACACACAGAAAGTGAAACTAATTAACAGCTTTTTTTTCCTCGCTCATTTATCCATTGCTGAATTTTTTACCCCAGTCGTTCTTATAGATAGGCATCTTAGGCCCCGTCAAGAAGCTTTGCCTAAAATAAAAGTCTCCCCAATGAACAGAAAACCAAAGTACCCACTAGACGCCAGCAAGACGCCAGCAAGACGCCTGGACAGTGGACACGATAAGGGAAAACTACTTCAAGGTATTCTTTCTTTTTGTCAGGGACAAGTGTATCGGTGCCAAGTCGGTGAGACAATGTACTAGCAGATAAGCAGCCTGGGCCGCAGCTAGGCGTTTTAGGGACTATAACATTGGAGGTCCCTTAATACGTTGACATTGGGGCTCCTTAATACTATGAAAATGGGGCTCCCATAATACTTTGACATTGGGGGCCCCTTAATACTATGACAATGGGGGCCCCAGAATACTATGACATTGTGGGGTCCCTTAATGCTATGACATTGAGGTCCCCTTAGTACTATGACATTGGGGCCCCATAATACCATGACATTGGGGGCCCCATAATACCATGACATCGGGGGCACCTTAATACTATGACATTGGGGGCCCCATAATACCATGACATCGGGGGCCCCTTAATACTATGACATTGGGGGCTCCTTAATACTGCAACATGTAGAGTCCCTCTGGAACCCAAAAATTTCCAAGCAGAATAAATAAATGAAAACAAACTTTGCAAGCGACTGCCCCCCCCTCCCCCGTCCCCCACTTTGCACTCAAGGTTTTTTTTTTAATGTGTCTGCATCGGCCCTGACACAAAACAGCCATTAATATTTGGTGATTGAAAACAAACAAAGTAACAATAATTTCAGTTTCTCTGTTTCATTTAGTCCGCCTTGCCTCATTTCGTATGTAACACAATTTTGCGAATGTTCCACTTTTTGTCAAAATGTTAAACCGCCTTTAATAATTCAACACCCCCCCCCCAACAGCGTCGTAACAAACACATTTCCTGTCCAATGGACACTACTGACCATCAAACAAAACCCCACTGCTCATGTGACCTACTCAGGTCCATTCCTGGCCTCCCGTCCGGCCACACATGTCCGCGTTAAACTCCACACACTCACACACAGCCCAAAAGGTTACAGATATTTTCCCCGCACCGCCAATATCTTCTTTGATCTCTTGAGCTGTAATTAAGAAACTCGAACTGGCGCATCAGCGGAGACAAATTGAAATAATATATCTCTTGTCTGATACTGTGTGTGGAAAGTTTTTCATCTCCTTGTGTCTTCATAACAACGATATTCAATATTCTTGAAGTAGCTTTAAGCTAATCCTTTCTACACGATCAACCGTCTTCGTAACTATAGCAACCGAGAGTTTTTTTTTGACCTTTTAAAAAAAAAAAAACAAAAAAAAAAAACGACAGTGGACTATGATGTTTTCAAAGATGATAATGATGATGGCAATGAAAGTATTGTGTCTGAGTTTGGTCTACAATATTTTAAAAAGGGGAAAAAATAACAAATTTTATAAAAACAACAACAACAAAAACAAACTACCAAGCCGGCAATAACAGGCAGTATTTGATGAAGTTGTTTAATAACAAGAACGTTTTTTTTTTTTAGAAAAATCTGGTTAGAACAGGAAACATAACAGAGCAAATGGGTTGAGTTGGATACAGACGGTTGGGGAGGGGGTCAGATAACGGATTTTAAAGAACAAACTTTTGGTTAAAGGAAAATATTGAAACATGGAGTGGAAATCTTTTTTTTTTATAGGAGATACCCATTGGCTGGTTGGTCAATCTCTTGCACGGCATCACTTGCAAATAACAATAAGATGGTTGTCAAAAGTACAAGTCACTATCAGAATAAACCGGTTGTCAAAAGTACAAGTCACTATCAGAATAAACCGGTTGTCAAAAGTACAAGTCACTATCAGAATAAACCGGTTGTCAAAAGTACAAGTCACTATCAGAATAAACCGGTTGTCAAAAGTACAAGTCACTATCAGGATAAAGTAAATGTTTAATGTAAACTGCCAAGTTGATGGAGGAAAAAAGTGTGAACCTGTGATGTTCAGGCGCCCTTGATGACCCTGGGGTGTTCAGGCGCCCTTCATGACCTGTGATGTTCAGGCGCCCTTCATGACCCTGTGATGTTCAGGCGCCCTTGATAACCCTGTGATGTTCAGGCGCCCTTCATGACCTGTGATGTTCAGGCGCCCTTCATGACCCTGTGATGTTCAGGCGCCCTTCATGACCCTCTGGTGTTCAGGCGCCCTTCATGACCCTCTGGTGTTCAGGCGCCCTTCATGACCCTGTGAGGTTCAGGCGCCCTTCATGACCCTCTGGTGTTCAGGCGCCCTTCATGACCCTGTGATGTTTAGGCGCCCTTCATGACCCTCTGGTGTTCAGGTGCCCTTCATGACCCTCTGGTGTTCAGGCGCCCTTCATGATCCTGCGATGTTTAGGCGCCCTTCATGACCCTCTGGTGTTCAGGCGCCCTTCATGACCCTGTGATGTTCAGCCGCCCTTCATGACCCTCTGGTGTTCAGGCGTCCTTCATGACCCTCTGGTGTTCAGGCGCCCTTCATGACCCTGTGATGTTCAGGCGCCCTTCATGACCTGTGATGTTCAGGCGCCCTTTATGACCCTCTGGTGTTCAGGCGCCCTTCATGACCCTGTGATGTTAAGGCGCCCTTCATGACCCTCTGGTGTTCAGGCGCCCTTCATGACCCTCTGGTGTTCAGGCGCCCTTCATGACCCTGTGATGTTCAGGCGCCCTTCATGACCCTGTGATGTTCAGGCGCCATTAATGACCCTGTGGTGTTCGGCCCTCTCCCTTCCTGCCCAAGTCCCCCAGTAGCCTCGATAGTGGTGGGGCATGTAGAAATCGCACTACGCCAGTTAACCGATACACATTTCTCGATCTATCAATACAGATTAAAACGCAAACATGTATGACATGGCTGTAATATCTGCGATGTCAATCAAATAGAACGTATCACATTTTACGTAACTCTAATGTGCACCGTAAAAAAGGGATTACATCATGCGCAAACACATTTCTATGAAAAATAACAACCAAAAACAATAAAAAAAATGTTTTGGTGTAAACCAACGGAGGGAAAGTGCCCATATACGTTTTTTTCTGTAAATATCACGTTAATACATTCTTTTTTTTTTTAAGGATGGGCTTGAACATTCGATTTGTGGGTTTTTAAAAACATTCGCAAATGATGCTCCGCAAAAGTCTTCGCGTTCTCCACAGCTTGCCAGGATTTCTAATTGGTGTGTTTCCGACAAAAGTTGAGGTGTGTGTTGAACTTATGAGCCCAATCGGCCTGGTGAGGCCGACACTCGAGCCAGCAGCGTCGACATTTAAAAAGGCCTTTTAATTTTTTGTGTATACCTTGAACCGATGTGGTCATTTGGGGGAAACGAATGAACCATCACCTGGCATCACTTATAGACTTGGTGGTGCCTATCGGTAAATGTGTCAGCTGCAAATATTTTTGGCTTTACCGGGGATTGAACCCTGTACCCTTTGCATTTGAGTCGAGTTCACTATCGACTTCGAAATCATTTTAACTTACTTCTTGTCTATTGCAGTACAGGTTATGTATGTGAGAATAAATGACATTACTGAGATGGTTCAATAGTTTATTTTTACTGGTATATATATTATCAAGAGATAAATAGCCCCCCCCTTTACACGGAGATCAAAGGATATATAGCTAAATGTGGCAAATACAGTTCGATAATAGGAGAAAGAGAACGAAAGTAAACTGTGGCTCACTGCAGCGATAGGGAGACACAATTTGACTTTGGTGGACCAATAAAACCCAGGAACAACACAAACTACTACCAGACACGATCCAGCGAAAGTGTAATCGATAAACAAAACAACTCAGTAGAAAAATACAATGGAATTAATCACTGTACGTCTCGGGTTATCAATTAATCCTTACTTCTACTGTCCACGTGATCAGAGTACGTGTGGGACTGTCCACATTAAAACGCTCTATCAATTTCAAACTTGATGGCCGTAGACCGATCGCGCCCCCTCCCCCTCCCTCTGGATCATCTGACCATCCAATGGTCAAATCAACTCGGCCATTCCATTTGGGGTCTTGAGTGTCGTCCGTCCTCTCTCTCTCTCACCCCCACACACACTCACCGGTGGAAATGGAAGGACGATGGACGATCGTATAGAGACATTGGATGCCCCCAATAACGAGTTTTTAAAGAGTCGTTTTAAAAGTGTCAGCTAGATGGTCAGTACAGATGACCATCAATTTAGTTCGAGAAATCTCCCCCCCCCCTACTAAAACTGAGCTAAAATAAAATAAAAAATGATAGTGCAATAAAAATGACCTAAAAGCCGTGATAGTCATGAATTAAACTGAACCGACCTAAATAAAACTCAACATCTCTCTCACACACTGTCTGCCCCACCCCCTCACACACCCTCACCCACAGTCAGACGCTTTCACACAACAGCGATGGCGGATTTAAGGGCGCCCACCTCCCTGATCCCCCCTGGTTTATGACGTCTGTACACGCATAGGTCAGTCCAACGGATCCATCACTCTAAACCGATCCATCGTTTAATACCATCACACATTTATTTGTATGCCATCACACAGGTTAATACCATCACACATTTAATGCCATCGCCATCACTGAAAGAGTTATTGTTATTGTCTTAACCTATTATCTGGATGCCAACAACAACAACACAGCGTAGATAGACTTTCAAGTCACTCCATGATGAAAACTGTCTATTTACACAAATGAGTTTTGTGAAATCAAAACAGAAGCAGATATGTAATACATCGGAATATTGTCTAAACCTAATGTCTGGATGAAAAAAAAGGCAACACAGCTTAGGCTGTGGCAGTCTGAATTAATTTGTGTGACATGACGCTGTCTATTTTTGTAATAGAGGTTATTATCAGTCTACACACATATGTCTATATAAATTCTTGACGAAAGCAAAGAATTAATACAACAGCATTCCAGTTTAAAATACAAACATGAAAAAATCGGATCTGCCCGAAACCAAAAATAACATAGCCTACCGATCACCTTACATAAGGGGGATATAACTCTATGCGAAGATTTTGCAGGGTACAGCTAGTATGTATATATTTTATATACGGTGGTGGAGTTTGATATACATATAGGTCTAGGTTCAAGTTGTAATGTTTGGGTAGTCAAGAGGATACAAATGAAAATCAACCTATCCCCAACTTCATCTCCAAACGTGACGTCATATATCACCATGTCCTGTCATTCAAAACCTCGAGACTTCTTGGTATCAATAAATATGAATTGTAAAAAAAAAAATGTCCATAAAAAATTGTAATTAGTCTTGTTTAACGAGAGTGAAAGCACCAGGGCGGAAGTTTATTGTCGTGGTTGGGGGCGGGGGCGGCGCAGATTTTAAAACTCAAACCTTTACTCCCCCCACCCCCCCACCCCATTAAAACGTGTGGGGGATTTTTCACCCGTGGATGAGTCACTCGGTGAATTACACACTCGGGTGGACACAATGTGAATAGTTTCTGGACCCATTGTGTCATCTCTGTCTTTCTCTACGTCTTTCGTTCAAAGCCCAAACGAGTAGAGCATGTGTTTAGAATGTTTACTTGGGTCCCAGGGTCTCAGGGATGATGATTAAAATCAAAAGAGAAGACGCAACGTGTACTTCCTGAATCAAATTAAAATGAAAAAAAAGCACTTCCGATTGGACCGGACGTGTTCATATGATAGATTCTAGGCTTGTACTTTCGCCTGCACACGGGCATTTGGTATTGATGACACATGATGCATTTTATTTTCCACGATTACTATAATTATTGAAACTCTCAGATATGATGGCGATGTATGAGATATTCGTGTGATATTTAGATTAGTAGGTGATGGAGTCTGATTTTTTTAAAATAATATATAAAAGTAACCCTGTAGCCTTCACGGGCCATGGGGGTCAGATGAAGAATTTATCTGTTTCTGTAACAACGCCATATCAAAGGGTTATGTGGTTAGCACAACGCCTAGCTGTATTTACTTTCCCAACTACAGTCAGGTAATTTTTTTTTTTTCGGTTTTTAATTATTGTACATTTTTTTTTTCATTTTTGAGCGTCATGTTTATGTTTAGAAACGATTTCTAAAATAATAATAATATATATATATATATATGTATATAAGCGATTTGGGCTCTGCGTTAAATCGAAAGTAAAGAATGAATACAACAGTATCCCAGTTTAAAATACAGCCAAGAAAAAAATCGGATCTGCCCGAAACCAAAAATAACTTAGCCTACCGATCAAGCCTAAGGGGATATAACTCTATGCAAAGGTTTTGCAGGGTACAGCTAGTTTACCATATATTCCATATTTCTTTTTATTGATTGCTTTATCTGGCCTCGAAAAAATGTGTCTTTAACATAGAACTGAACATACGGTGGCTCACGTGGCCAAGTAACGTTTCTTCATAGCTTGTAGCTAGTCTATGTAATGGTAATCAAAATATTAACTGATGCAGAAATTAACAGATTTTAACAAATGTTTAAAAAATGGTGTAAATTAATAAAAGCAAAAGTCAGTCTATGGCACACTTATATACTTTTATAAAACTTCAGTGACGATTAGCAGAACTAAAAAAAATGTGATAAATTAGTTAGTAAATATACTTTTATTGGGTGCTACTAAGAACTATTTTTTTGGTGGCGTGTTGTCTCAAAACTAGAGAATTGGTAGCTCAATATGGCAAAACTGATGTGATGGTAGAGAGAATTTGTAGCTCAATATGGCAAAACTGATGTGATGGTAGAGAGAATTTGTAGCTCAATATGGCAAAACTGATGTGATGGTAGAGAGAATTTGTAGCTCAATATGGCAAAACTGATGTGATGGTAGAGAGAATTTGTAGCTCAATATGGCAAAACTGGTGTGATGGTAGAGAGAATTTGTAGCTCAATATGGCAAAACTGATGTGATGGTAGAGAGAATTTGTAGCTCAATATGGCAAAACTGATGTGATGGTAGAGAGAATTTGTAGCTCAATATGGCAAAACTGATGTGATGGTTGAGAGAATGCTCCGCAACAAAGACTGTCCCAGGGAGTGGTTAGGGCCTCAATATAGTATTAAATAGATAACGTCTCTTCCCCCCAAGGTATTCTAATGGGTCACTCACGTTTGACTTGCATAATTCTCACTTTCCCCTCTCACTAAACATCTTTCATCTACATATACACAATCAGAAGGGATGTGTGTGTGTGTGGGTGGGGGGGGGGTGAAAGAAACAATACAACCCACGGTCGGGCCAGCCGGCGACCTCGTCCACTTCCTTTGAGGGTGGGGGCGGTGGCCGTGGGGGGGACGTGGAGGCAGATGGCTATAATGAACGCCCTTGTCGTGAGCGTTATGATAAAAGGAAGAGCAGGGTGGTGTCCCCTTGTACATGGTGGAATTAATTAACGACCAGGTTTTTGGGGCTAGTCTGACCCGACACCTAGTTTCATTTTTTTTTAAACCTCAGACGTCATCGCGGTCAATCCAAGTACAAAAAATAAAAACAAAACCGTGACACGCGATCAAACCTGGTTTTAAATTTCATTGGTTGAGTCGGTTGTTATGCGGTGAAACCTGGACCCAAGGGAAGATAATGAGGCCGAGATTTAAATGTTTGTGTGTGTGTGTGTGGCATGTGGCTGATCTCCCCTTTCACATAACCTCACCCAATTGGGGCATGTCGAGATGAACGAGCATTTCACTATTGAGTACAGAGTGTGTCACATTGAAATTAGATGTCACTTTGACTTCACCCTCACGTCACATCCCATCACAACACACAAACACACACAACAATCCAGTGACAATATAAAGGTTTAACATCTGTCAACTAAGCTTCAATTTAACGTCAACATTTCTGGATCGCCCTAGTGCTACATATTATTTTATTATTGTAAAATTTATTTGCAGTACTCGAGAAAACAAATATCGAACATATTAACTAGGGACTGACTGATTACGACATCAAATGGACTATAACATCATTTTTATCTTCTAGCCAGACTTAAAAACAACTTTTCGATTAATTTCGCTTTAAATTTAATGTCATCTTTATTTGAGTTTGATTTTGCGAATGACTATTTTCGTAAACCAAACTTCAAAGTAAACACTAAAATACATATGCAGTTATTGTGAGCAAATTGTGTCGGACACTAAAATACATATGCAGTTATTATGAGCAAATTGTGTCTGACACTAAAATGCATATGCAGTTATTGTGAGCAAATTGTGTCTGACACTAAAATACATATGCAGTTATTGTGAGCAAATTGTGTCTGACACTAAAATACATATGCAGTTATTGTGAGCAAATTGTGTCTGACACTAAAATACATATGCAGTTATTGTGAGTAAACTGGGTCTAATATATTAACAGCATTTAACAGAGGCCCCAATCCATGATGATATAATTCAATTTTGTTGACCAATAAACCAATTTCTTTGGGCCCTGGGTCTACAGATAATGGCTGGCATCATGCAATACGGGGCCGCAATCTATGATGATGTTATTATGATTTTCTTGACTTATGAAAACAACTATGTTGGCACACAAACAATTACCATTCAATGAGTCCTCCAGCTATTGGTCAAATCGACTTAATGACCAGCCCATCCGTGTTTGTAATCGTATCCAAATATTTGTACCCTAGTGAATGTATCAGCTATTTCTGTTCATGAAAATAAAGTTCGTTGTAGTAACCGACAGTTTAAAATCTAATTCCAGCACCTAAAGATTTAGGCTATATTGTATTTTATTTTGTACCGAAATTTTGGTATTGCACTTATTATAAAGGAAAATAACACAATATTAGTCAATGGCAGAGCGAGGCGTTTTCTATATAATTTATATTTCTGTATTATGATCTAAGGAGTTATTTCTCATAGTTTAGTACATTTAAATAAAAGTGTATTTTTAAAAGTTATTTTTTATTTATTTGTTTTAAAAGTTAGACTTTTAGTGTCCAAAAGTAAATCATTTGTTTTTGTTTGTAAAGTTAATATAAACTAATTTAATAAAATGGTGCACTTAGTATGAAAACAAGATAGAGTAAAAGTAAAAGTAAGGTTCCCTTAACCCTAACGGGCCATCGGGGCAGATGAAGTGTAGAATTCATCTGTTTCTATAACCTCGGCATATGAAGAGATTGTGTGGTTAGCACAACGCCCAGCCGCCTTTACTCCCCCAACTTAGTCAGGTACCCATTTAAAGCTGGGTGGACTTGGGGACTATTACCATGACATGAAAACAAGATAAATGTCTAATAATTGTCAGACTTTGTTAAAATAATTTTAATCGGTAAAAAACTCCAATAATCTCATGCTATACTTGTAACATCATAATCTTTTTATATTAATAGTAATTAGCTTCAGACTTTATACAAATTTAAACAATTGACACTAACGTTTGGAAATAGTGTGCTGTCTACAAGAATTACACAAGTATTCGAAATTTCAAATTGATGATTGATTTCGAATTTTCCGAGACGCAGATAAAACAGTTCAGAACGTTTAGTCAGAGAAAGTTAAATGCAATATTATGGTAAAAGATATTCTTCCAAGTTTAAGCACCGCAAATCAACGTTGAATTTTATTTTTTTTTGGAAAATAATAGATTTAGACGATACGGTTATTTTAAATATTGTCGGAAACATTTCTCGAAGCAAATTCATTACATAAATCTGGGCATATTTCCAGATTTATGGCTTTTGTTTGTCGGATGTCGTCCGGTGAAATATTGGACCTGCCTGGCCAGGAGGAGTGTCAGTTTACTATGCAAAGTTGCCAAGTAACGATCTACTACCGAATGCCATGTTGCCAATTTGGATTTTTTTTTCGGCCATCACATAACACCGAGGAAGACGAAAAGACTGATGAGTCTGAGTCTGTTAAAACTACCTGGCAAGGTTCGGTTTCTAGTTGTCAGATAGAGAAGTAACGATTTAGTGTTGTTTGCCATGTTGGCTGGAGGGATTTGTTGGAACAACCACAGGAAAAAAAAATGGATTAGTTAAAAAGACACTGGACTTGGTCCGATGATGAGGATTCTGCTAATGAGGGAGAAAAAGGTTGATTGATTAGATAGGGGGGGATTTACAGAAAATAGAAAGATGGGGGCAGAGAGTGGGGAAAAGAGAGAGGATAAAAGAGAGCGAGACAGAAGTAGGAAAAGAAAGAGAGGGAGGAAGAGAAAGGGGTTGATAAAAGAGAGAGAAAAGGTTAGTACAATGGATCGATTTTTATCTCAATACAAAAGCTGCTAATTCTTCTATTATAGACGCTTTTAAAAAGAAAAAAAATTACAGGTATTTCAAAATAGTGAATTGTAACAATTCTATTTTGTTTTGAAAAAGAGGAAAAAAAAACGAAAGTGACATCATAACTACGTCACACAATATCATTTTACACGGTTATTAACGTCACACACACACACACACACAAATGGTGGTAAAAAAATTTTTAACTAACAAAAAAAAAATTAAATAATGTATTCTGTCTGTGGGCATTTGTCTCCTGTAACTCTCGTTCAGAACTAGGGTGAAAATGGTAACAAAAGTATTTAAGTGGCTTTTTTTTTGTTCAATTGTGTAGTGTACGAGAGTGCAGCTGGTAGGGGATTCTGTATAGTAAAGTGACGCAGGATGTTGACAAAAGACGATTTGATTGGATGAAAGATGGATGGATGGTCGTACGCCTGGCAAGTTATTATTTTTTTTGGGTTAGGGGGTGTGATAGGATATAAAATATATTTAGAAATTTATTGTAGTTATAAATTAAAAAAAAAGTTTTTTGTCGGGTTTAACTGAAGAAATATTTGTCGGTTCTATTTTCTATCTATCTATCTATCTATCTATCTATCTATCTATCTATCTATCTATCTATCTATCTATCTATCTATCTATCTATCTATCTATCTATCTATCTATCTATCTATCTATCTATCTATCTATCTATCTATCTATCTATCTATCTATCTATCTATCTATCTATCTATCTATCTATCTATCTATCTATCTATCTATCTATCTATCTATGCGTCTATCGTCTCTTTATCCCCTGTCTGTCTTTCTCTGTTCCTTTGTTCGGCAAATCTGTGTAATTATGTCTATTTCCGGTACAATGAAATTAGGAGGTAGTGACTAGTAGTGAGCGAGCTACTCATTTTTAAACATTTTAAAATTTGTTTAAAAAACAAAGTAAACAATAACACAGGTGCGTTGAAAACATGTTGCGGTAATTGGTTTTCCTCGTTTTTTTGATAATGGGGCAAAAAAAAAACAAACGTTGGCCAATCCCTGTCTCAGTCTGGATGTGTCAGATTACTCTCTGCTATGATAAACTAGATATGGACACATTTATCACTGTACCCACCATAAATAGGCTGTGCTGGATTACTCTCTGCTATGATAAACTAGATATGGACACATTTACCACTGTACCTACCCAAACTTGAATTATCCTATCAACATCATTCACACAGTACATCTTATCATAGGGCTCAAATTCATCGCATACTTATCAAGTTCTGTACAGAGGTGGGTACACTACAGCCCGAGATCCACGAACGTCCCGTTGAGTAGTTTGATCTGATGAACTAATTCAATCTTAACAAACTTATCTTAGTTCATATACAAACTCCACGTTGTGCGGCCCCCACCCCCCGGCTGGAAAAAATAGACCGAGGGTTAGTAGGCCCTCCGAGGGGAGGGGGAAAATGCCCAGGGGCCCGGCGAGTTTTAGGGGCCCGGACTGAGCTGGCCAATAAACTTTTGAAAATATTATTATCATCACGGGGGAGCCCGTGACAGCCTTGCCCAGGGGCCCGAAATTTCTGTCGCTGGGCATGAGGGTTAGACCTGGGGCTATCAAACACATTATGTTGAAGAACCTCAGCTACAGAAACACTAACTACAGAGGAAAGAGATATTTCAGTCCTGGGAGAAGATGGTTCTTCATCGCGAAGACCTATGAAGCTTTAGTTGTGGTGAACGCCTGAAGGAAGCCGTGGAGTCGACTGAGAGCGACCGCGTTGAAATCTTGAATCTGACATCACAAAGATAGGTTACACCTGGAATCATTTGGGGAGGATGGCAAAGGACAGAGGGCTCTGGAGATCCGTTATTGGTGCCCCATGACCTGGGGGGAGGTGAGAGGCAAGGATGATAAGTTCATATATATAGACTTTGCCCATTTTCTCCATGTTCTGGCATTTATGTGTTATTTGTGCTCTTGGTCGGGCTCTATTATTCAATCAATGATCACTCTGTGGCCCATGATTGAAAAAAAAAAGATTTTACCCATCTCTGACCAAGTCACTTTTCTTTGATCTTCTTTAGGGTTGTAACTGATAGTTTACTGAATTAGTTCAAAGTAAACGTGTGAATTACCCAATACTTTCATGAGTTATCACCAGAGTCATAGAATCCAACAAAAGGTATACGCTAAACTTTTTTTGTAAATGTATAATCGGATAGAATAGTTTAAAATATGGCCCTAAGAAATATTTAAAAAAAAAAATAAAAAGTGTTGTGGTTATGTCGAAATAGCAAGCGTCCACCCATCCCATGAAGCCTCTGTACGAATGATACGATTCTAATATAACACCTCATTACGAAGTTATGGGAGCTGTACTCCTAACGAATGTAATGGAATAAAGAGAAAAAAAAATCAAATTAACAGCGTCGAACATTAGATAAATGTGCTACATCTAAAGTATACAGTACATGGCATCAACTACACCTCCCCAACCCACCAAGACAGCCACAGTTTATCTCCCCCCCTCCCCCTAAAAATCTCGGCAAAGTAATCTAACCCACACAGTAAAAACAAATCTCATTTCACTGTGGACATTAATTCTGTGAGATGGGCAACAGCTCGTCTTCCCATTTACTAAAACGCCACACTCACACACACACACACACACACTCACACACAAAACATTCAAACACTCTTTCACACACTCAATCTCCCACTGACATTGACACACACACACACACACACACACACAAACAAACAACACCGCGGCTATTTTAACGGGTGTGTTTGTTCGACGTTCAATTCCCTGCTAAATGAACGATGTGTTTTATTGACATTGATAGCGACGCCCGCTGGTGCATGACGGGTACCATAATAGATTGGACCGAGGACGGGGGGGGGGAAGGGGGAGGGGGTAGAGGACAGTTTCATGTCATTAAAACATATCGCTGATTAACAAACATACGGCGCGGGATAAATGCAGCGGGTGATATTGTCTGGCTGACACACAACCCCCCCCCCCCGCAGTGACGTTTGTTCGTTTTTTTTTTTTTATTTTCTATTATTATTATTTTATTTCCATTTTATATTCTTCTTTCACAGTCGCCAGTTCAAATATGTTTATCCCTAACAATCTAATAGAAGAACAATGGAACAATCCAGCCTTGTCTAGTATGGTCTCTCTTAAAAAAGGACAGAGCCACCACCGAATGGTCATTGTCTGCATATTGATGCTGAAAACGATTCATATTTCTCATGTGGTAATTTCCAATTATTTTCTGCCTCTCTGCAGAGGCGGACTGTGTTCGGTTGGGATTAGGGTGCAGATATAAACATTGGGCCCTTAAAATAAAGGGAGACAACAAAATGGCATGGATTTGGGCGATGAAGATATTAAGGATCATTGGGAGGGGGGGAAGAGGCTTATACAATCTGGTTCCGGGGCACCTGATGTTAAATCGGTATCCGGACAAAACCCCCAGCGGACAAAACCCCCACGGACAAAACCCCCACGGACAAAACCCCCACGGACAAAAACCCCAGCGGACAAAACCCCCAGCGGACAAAACCCCCACTGGACCTCTCCCCTATTTTTATTATAAAACCTATTATTTGGCCCTCATTTTTATTTTAAAATGTAATATATAACACCTGGATGAAAATATATATAAAAATACGTATTTTTAAGGGATTTTTTTTTCAAAGTACCCCAATTAGCTGCATTAAACCGTCGAGCCATAGTGGTCCTAAGTCATTCTCTTGTTAACTTTACATCAACAGACAGCTTATCTTACAAGATAAAAAAAATAATTTTTAAAGGTTTTAGACCAAGGCCAATAGTGACCGTGTCTTAATTCTATCTTTTAATTCTCGCGCCAGACACACATTGTATAGCAGACGGTAAAACAAAGAATAAGAACCACAGTGGTCGAAAGCCAATCCTTTATTTAGGTAAAACAGCATAGAAACATGCCTAATGATAGACTGTGTTGACAGACATGATATCTATTATATCGAAAAACATTTCCCTTAGCCCAAGGTCAACTTCGTATATGTAAAATTATTAATAATATTGACTTATATTCAATCTTAATATGTTGGGGGTTTTGTCCGCTGGGGGTTATGTCCGCTGGGGGTTTTGTCCGTGGGGGTTTTGTCCATGGGGGTTTTGTCCGCTGGGGGTTTTGTCCTACACTCGTTAAATCTGCCCAGGCCCGTATGTGAAACTTGAGAGAATTTACTAAAACGTGTATACACTTTTTTTTTTGTTTCATCTGATGAAAATCTTTTAACTTCATATAAATCGAAGCGTAAATGCTAGCTTACTGGACAGGACGGAATCTGACAATAGTGGAATAGGCGTACCCCCCCCCCCCCTCTTCCTCTTGTCGTGTTTATTCCACGAGTAGTACAACAATGATTGGGTCCAATGTATCCATAACCAGCCACTTAAGCACACTTTCCATCAGAAGTAAAAATAGCACCAGACAAGATGTCGTATAAACCCATATTGCCGTACACACACATACATGTACAATAGTACATCGACAAGCATCATATGAAACTTACCTACTCATAACATGTCTATACATACACACTTCCATATAATGTGACATATATATATATATATATATATATATATATATATATATATATATATATATATATATACATATATAAATTGGTTCAATTATGTTCTTAAGATAAATTGGTCCAATTATGTTAATATAAATTGGGCCAACAATGTTCTTAATATAGATTGGTCCAACTATGTTCTTAATATACATTGGTCCAACTATGTTCTTAATATAAATTGGGCCAACAATGTTCTTAATATAGATTGGTCCAACTATGTTCTTAATATAATTCGGTCCAATCATGTCCCGACAAACAAATTGACAGACGTTGAACTTCATTGATATTATTCTGTCCAAATTAACTAGAACGTACATTTCGGATGTAGCTCTACATTGTGTGGAAGTGTTATTTATGTAAATAATAAAATAATAACAAATCACACGAATAGGAGGTCATAAGGTTAGGTTAATCTTTGGGTTTATGGTGAGGAAAATGGATTTTTTTTTACTCCCTCCCACCCCTCCTTCACATTGTTCCAGTAAGATCATCTGTTTTACCAACAGTGGCCGTTTTTATACTAAAGGAAGTCTTGGGAAGCCAGACAGCCTGAGGACAGGGGAGCGCAAAATCTCTGAAGGTTAAAGCTAGCTGGTCAGTGTTCTTACTGCCCCCAGGTCAGTTTGTAGCCCCTGCAGTCGATTCCGGGACATGTTCCGACACTTCAGCGCCAGCCCCGTGGACGTGACCCGACCCTACCACAGACCGGAAGAAATGCCACCGGCACCCAAGTCCACTGTCTTCATTAAAAAATCTTGGTAGTTAATTGCTTAAGTTCCGGGCGGTTTTATGTCCGGTCTGACGAATGTCCAGGCCCGCGTTGAACCGGAAGCTACAAGGCACTTAAACTTTCCGCGAGGAAGGTCAAGTACGTTAGGGAAAGATAACTCGTTAGCTCCTATTTAGAAGTATACTCCAGCTTTTTGTTCCCTTCACTATGCACCAAATCATGAAACCTATTTACTCATTTGTCCATTTAACTGTTTCTGTACTCACCATGAATTTATTATCTTGGGGTTGGAAAGAAAAGTAAATGAAAAATTTGATCTTAATTTTTTTATTTTATCTTAAATATCCAGAAGTCATGTAAATTTTTATCTTATTTACAATTACTTATTAATTATATTTTATTCAAACTGAAACCATCGATTTTTGTATGAATGAATGTATGCAAAGTTATTCAGAGAGAAATAAACAAAGTCGAGCCAAAAAACCAAACTTAGTAAAGTATTTTTTTTATTTTTGAATTTATTTTATGCACGGAGCTAATTATTTTTTAAATTAAATTATTGGGATTAAGTAATTAAATTTTTAATCTGAATAAAAAAAATTCACGATTAATTAAGGTGACACAAATAGGGTTCATCCCCAGGGATAGCGACTGAATTTTAGCTCACTCAACATTTCTCGAAAAATTATCATATCCCGGGATCCTATTTAAACTCAGAATGTACGAAAGCAAAAAATATCTTATTTCATATTAGTTTATTTGTTACACTAATGTCATTGTTCTTTAGCAGCTGAATCCCAGAGCTGTAGCTGGCTATTAGTAGCGCCCTATGCGAGTTACATTTTTTGGTACCCTCATCCCTCCCCCCATCTCAAAGTGCAAAAACTATTGAACTTCGCTCTTTAGACACCCCGTGCTGCCTCACAACCCACTGTACCCTTACTACAGTATAAAAGGTCAACACTCATGGGATTATATTTGAAGCTGTGATGCAGCTTTTGTTTGCAGCCGTTCAGAAACTATTTCTGCTTGATGAAGGAAATATCTAACAATGAAGCTACAAAATGAAAGTTTTTTTATTTGTTTGTCAGGAAATAAATTTAGCACTGCATAAAGATGGCCTAAAAATAACAGTGTAGATGATTCGCTCTGAAACTAACCATAGTGCGGTTCAATGTTCCCTCTAAGCTGAGCGCGTGAGCGATTGCTCACACGTATTCAGAGCGTCGCTCATACTACACGTACGATCGCTCACACCGACGGACGACATCGCTTAAATCGCTCACAAATTTTGGCCTCAAAGAAAAATGTTGCTCAGAGAGAAAATTTCTTGCTCACTTCATACCACACCCTAGAGGGAACATTGGTGCGGTTGTGTGTGCGTGTGTGGGTTATATTTTGTTGTCATCATTGCTCAGGTTAAAACATAAGTGGTTAGTTTAGGTTGAACTTTGATCTGAAGCCCCCCCCACCCCTCTGCTATGTGTATCTGTCAATAGTTTGGGAAAGTGTAGGCGATTGGTCGCTGTGCTAACCACACAATCCCTTCATATGCATTGGTTACAGAAACAGATGTGTTCTACATTACATTTACACCTATGGCCTATTAGGCTAATGGAACTGATTATCACATATGTTGGTATTGATCAGAATAGGAATGGGTCATCCTCGGCTATATATCTCATTGAGATTCGAACCCGGGACCCTCCGCTCTACACCGCACGACCACCCGTCCCCCAAAGTAACTTTGATTTCATAAAATTTTATTGATTTTCTAAAAAAAGAAAATTATAAAATATAAGTGCAATTTGTTTACAACCTTCACTAATACGGCATTTGTGTGTGTCTGGTGTATGTAATAAATGTACCATACAATACAAGGTATTTCCAATATCGTGTATATGTTTATAAAGAAAAAAAATAAACAAGCTAATATTACTTCATATTTTACCTAGGATATAATTTATCCCGGGATAAGCAAAATGCTCGTAAATGAAAAATCCTTGTGTAAAATAAATAATAAAAAAAAATTGTTTTCTAAAAGAAACATTTTAAACACATTTGCGTTTTTAATTTTTTGTGTTTGCAATTTTAGATCAAGTGGAGGACGCCACAATAGCTAGCTAGGGCTGTACTAGCAACATATACTTCTATATCTATCTATCTATCTATCTATCTATCTATCTATCTATCTATCTATCTATCTATCTATCTATCTATCTATCTATCTATCTATCTATCTATCTATCTATCTATCTATCTATCTATCTATCTATCTATCTATCTATCTATCCATCCATCCATCCATCCATCCATCCATCTATCCATCCATCCATCCATCCATCCATCCATCCATCCATCCATCCATCCATCCATCCATCCATCTATCCATCTATCTATCTATCTATCTATCTATCTATCTATCTATCTATCTATCTATCTATCTATCTATCTATCTATCTATCTATCTATCTATCTATCTATCTATCTATCTATCTATCTACAACAGTATCTTAAAGTAATATCAGCAGTAGAGAAATTATTTTAGTTTAAGTCACAGTAAGAAACATTCAGACATTTTAGATACATAGGCTATTTTCTGTCTACAGCTCTGATACTGGTGAAACGTGTTTGTGTGTGTGCGTGTGTGGACTTTTCACTCTGTACATACGTGGGTGAGTCATCGATTGAAATAAACAACAACAACCAAAATCACAAACAAACAACAAAATATTAGTTACAACAGTGATTCGCAAACTGTGTTCTACTGGACACTACAAGGAGGGCGGGGTTGAAAGTTATTCCAGAAAAATAAAACGAAACCTAGGCACGACTATATCTTGTAAGACACATAGTGTGAATAAAGGGGCATCACACAAGGGCCGTAAAGAGCCCCCCACCCACCCCAACTCCCATGTATGAATTAGACTAGGAACCTCTAAAGTAGAATAACCTACCACACGCAACCATCTTCCTTCCGGTCCGAGTAGAGACAGGAAGTGACGCATTTGCAGTCCGTGACTGTAATATCGCGGAATCAATTTGTAGCATCGTGAAGTTGAATAATTATTTGAAGAATTTATACGAGGTAAAAAAATAAAGAAATAGGGCTGTGTGTGAGTTATTATTTTACACGTACAAAATTTTCAGCTGCGGTCATAATGGTTGATATCGAATTTCAAGATCCTTTGTAGTTAAAGTTTAATATTGGACATTATTACATCACACAACATATTCTCTTTTGATATAGTATCTTTCATGCAGCTGACAATGTCTGGACAGATAAAAAAATAAAAAGAATTTCTTATGATTCCAGTAATTGAATATCGAATTCGAAATTTATGTCTTCGTTGCGCAAGAAAAATAATAATTTTGTAATTGAAAGCAAACTATTGTGTATTAATATTAACAGTGCTTTTTTTGTAAAAAATATGGGTGCCGGTACTCAGTGATTACGATTGCGTGCAGAAAGCAGTTTCGCATTTTATATTTTAATTCTTATTGCGCGCAATTTTAAAATTATTCAATTTTAACAAATTAATAATATAATAAATTAAAAATAAACGTTAAAATACAAGAAAAGTAATAATTTTCCCCCCACATTGAAAGAGGTGCCGGTACGCCGTTCCGGTGCGTACCGGCAAAAAAAAAAATCACTGAATATTAAATAAAAATGTGTCCATTGATATTCGTGGTTCACAAAGTATATATTGTTAAATACGATAATGAATTCACTAAAACACAGGCGTGGGTTCCAAAACACAGCCTTTAATCATTTATTTACAATCAACAACTACAATGGCCGCCAAGTCCACCAACCTACACTTCCGGCTTCATCATCACAACTCTGCTGTACACACGTAAAAAAGGATTCAAGGTACAATATCTCATACTTAATGTTAACTCAAGGGGGGTGGATAGCGCTATTAGTACCTCATGAAAATTTCAGATTTTTCGTGGAATCTTTATTTCACCAGAATCAAATCATCCACCACTAGCAGTGAGACATACATCAAACCAAACCATCAATTGGTTTTTTTGTTTTTTATTTAGCTTTCTTTGTGTGCTCAGAATGATTATATAATTCGAATGCGTTTTAGACATTATCTCAAATGCTATTTACTTCTAATTTTGATTTCTTTAGATGTAAGTCTACATCATAATTTTGTTTAGCCGGTAATTTTGTCTCCTTGGCTGTGTGGTGGTGTTTCGGGGCCCTAGACAGAAACTTCCTTGAAGCAAAAGTAATTGTCGGGGCCCCTTGTGCATCAGTATAATAGGGATTAATTTTAAATGGCCCATTTTGCAGTGGGGCCTACACGGTAATATGATTTGTCATTTCGTAGCAATATGCTCTTGGGTCGGAGATTGTTAAGTGTTCGAATGAATTTATTTTCGTTTTTTTTTGTTGCACTACAAAAAACTCACCTCAGTTTGATGACGTAATCTTTATTATTTAGTTGTTTTTCTAAAACCGCGGGATATTTCTTCAGACATCATAATTATTCAGGGAGCTATTTTTTTTAATAAAGTCAGATTTCACAATATTGTAATAATATTATCTCACGTGGTAAAAAAAAATATTTTAGTCGCAGACTGACCAAAAAAAAATGTTGACGCTAAAAATTCACCTCCAAGAATCAAATCATTGAAAGCGTTCATGTGTTTGTGTTCATGTGTTCATGTGTGTGTTCGTGTGATTTGAAAAAAAAATAAAATAAAAGTAATTTCGTGATTGAAAGCCTGAGGTCATTGTCTTGGTTTAACGGCGGCATAATATGTACAGTCTGTCCAGAAAACACGTGACTGACCGAATTTCTCTCTCTCTCTCTCTCATCCTATGTCTCATCACCGCCCCCTCTGTGTTTCTGTGTGTGTTGGTGTGTTGAAAATGACGTCTTACAGACCTTTACTACACCGATTATTAAACGGACTTACGTCAAACCACATTATCTAGACATAGGACTGGACAACTGACCACTATATGACATTTATATTATTTACAAATACCCCCCCACCTCTTCCAACACAAACTATATTTATGACCCTACACCTGTTTCTGTACTAGAAATGTCTGTCACATTTTTCTTTAAGTAGATAATAAAACAAATTACCTGTGACCACCTGCATCATGACACTCAACCGGACAACTGACCACTATATGACATTTTACTTCATCCACACAACCCCAGCCACCTCCTCAGTAACCCAGTGCGCCCCGACACCCCAGTTACTCTAACGGCACCACCCACGCCCCCCAAAAAGCTAAATGCCAGCACTGCGGTGTGAAAGCCACAAACTGGCTGTCCAGGTGTCATCACAGGGGGAGATAATTGACGTCCCAATATCGATGAGTATAATTACATTAGGCATGGGCCAGGCACGCTCAGAGTAATGTACCTTGAGTTGCCGGTACGTGATACCCCCAGACGCCAGGGGAATTGTTTATGTGTGTGTGTGTCTGTGTGAGGAGAATAAGGGAGAGAATGTGTGAGAAGGTATTGGGTTTAGATGTGGGAGTGGGGGGAGGTGCTGTAGAACCGGCAATACAGACTGACAATACCTCAACAAGATCGATACAAAAAATATATATGTATTCGATTATTTCAATCACGGGCTTCATGGAGGAAGTTGGAATTGGGACAAATTTGACGACCAAAAAAAAAAAGGGTTGCTATGGTAACAGACCGAGATAATATTGGCTTTGATAGAGGTCTGATGGAAAAAAAATTAATGTACATTTCATCTAAAATTGAATTATAAAATGACTAAAAAAAAATAACTATAATACAGAGAACGATGTCTTTGAAAAAGAAAAGTTGGCTGAGCCACAGGAAATATGTCTAGGTTTCATAAAGATGATGAAGGCGATCCTAGCTTAATACTGGTCATTAGAAATGTGACAGGACTTATCAATGTTAAATTCTCGTTGAACTTTGTTGTTTTTTTCTTCCAGCAGTTTTCACGTTATTTAAGTTATCAATTGCCATCTAGCCAGACGTAGTAAAACTGGTATCGCCATCTAGCCAGACGTAGTAAAACCGGTATCGCCATCTAGCCAGACGTAGTAAAACCGGTATCGACATCTAGCCAGACGTAGTAAAACCGGTATCCGGACAAAACCCGAGCGAACCGATAAATCAATTTTATAATAAGATCACACAGTTCAGTACGATCTCCAGTAAGATAAAGTTTGTTATTTAACCGTCTGACCGACAATGAAAACGCTAAGGCAGATATGGGCAAACTACGGTCAGTGATATTTTGTATTTTTAACTGCTGCAAACATTTGTTTTCCATATGTATATATATATGTTTAATATGTTTAATGGTTGATTTCAAACTTAGATAAACTATGCAGTAAACTGATACGTGATTTACATATGTTTGTCCTACAACACTGATTTACCTCACTGATTTACACACTTTTAGAGTTGGGGGTTTTGAGATTTATACGCGGGGTGCTACGTAAATTCATTGACACTAATTTGGATTGGGGGGGGGGGTGCAGCAAGGGCGTGTCTAGATGGGCGGCAGGCCGCAGTATCATTTTTTTTTCAAAGGAGACCAAACTTAGAACGTCTTCAGACATATCAGTTTCTACTAAATTTGTATCGAAGTTAGTTAATGGGGTGAGGGGGTGGGGTAATGAGACCCGTCCCTGGGCCACAGAGCCGCCCCCCCTACAACAACAGTCAGTGAGTGGTACTGTGGCCAATTGAAGCGTTCTAAGCCAGGCTAGATTGGCCCACTTTAGTCAGTAAGGCTAATCTGGCGGGCCGGACCAAGAGCAGACGGGTAGGAGTGTTGCCATGACCTATTGTCGATAAAAGGCTAATGCTTTACAATGAAACGAGTTTGCGGGCCGGAATAAACAGTCTGGCGGACCGTATTTTGGCCCGCGGACAGTAGTTCACCCATGGTTGCTCTAAACGCTTCAAAAGCAACACGCACCGATAACCATGTCAGCCACTCAGCACTGACATTTTGTGGAATATCACATCACTCTCTATTATGCACCGATCCATCATCAATTAACATGACAACCACATCAACACACCGACCACCGACAACACACCCCATATCGACGCCATATGCCCGTCTTGCAATTTCACAAATGGCTACAGTACTGGAGACTCGTCAATAGTATATGAGGCCACGAGTTTAGAATTGCAGCAAACAAAAAGGTCAAGGTCGGTCAGATATGTAAATTACTTATGGTTTGTTGCTACTTTAACTAGCGGTGTATCCTACACAAGCGATAGTTCAATATAGTTAAAAGGTGTAACACAATGGCATGCTGGGCCGTGCCGTGCTTTGATACACAGAGACGATCGTTTCACACGACACAGTTAAATTCCCCATTTTTTTTCCTTTTCGTGACAGGATGTGCGTTTGGAAGATTTGCACCATACTTGCACTGACATGGCTGTGGTGAGGATAGGGTTATTAAATGCATTTATTTATCTCACACGTGGTAAATGAATATAGTTGTAAGGGCTATCATGTCAGCATGTACAGACTATCATGTCAGCATGTACAGACTATCATGTCAACATGTACAGACTATCATGTCAACATGTACAGACTATCATGTCAACATGTACAGACTATCATGTCAACATGTACAGACTATCATGTCAACATGTACAGACCTTCATGTCAACATGTACCGACTATCATGTCAACATGTACAGACTATCATGTCAACATGTACAGACTATCATGTCAACATGTACCGACTATCATGTCAACATGTACAGACTATCATGTCCGTATGCAGGCCCACCGACAGAAATTTCGGGCCCCTGGGCAGGGCTGTCACGCCCCCCCCCGTGCTGATAAAAATATTTTCAAAAGTTTATTGGCCAGCTCAGTCGGGACCCCTTAAACTCGCCGGGCCCTTGGGTATTTGCCCCCCTCCCTCTCGGCGGGTCTGTCCGTATGTACTATCAAGTCAACATGTACAAACTATCTTGCCTACATGTACAGACTATCATGTCACCATGTACAAACTATCATGTCTACATGTACCCCATAGTAGAGGTATGAACATTGATAACACCAGACGTAGGTCGACGGGACTTGAGATAGACAGAGCGCGAGCAAGATAAGAGATATTAATTACGAGAGTAAAGAGCACTTATTAATGACGTCATAATGAACAGCTTCACTCAAAAGTGGTACCAATGCTTCAAATATGGACAGATGGCATCCGTGGTAAATAAAGTGTGAAATAATTTTATTTGACTGTAGTGATGCACACACACACACACACACACACACATACAAACACTTTGAAACACACAAGTAAATAAGATTGTTTGATTGATTTATTCCCTTCCGACATTTGGGGGCAGACGACAACATCGCTGTTAGAAATGAAAGGTAAATCAGGTCAAATTTATGCCGCTCTAATTGATACCAGACAACATACACACCATCGACACACAACATACACCCTATAGACACAACATACACACCATCGACACACAACATACACCCTATAGACACAACATATACCCCCATAGATACATCATACACTCCACAGACACAACAAACACACACCTCATATACACAACGCATACACACCATAGACACAGCACACATCGCATAGACACAACCCATAGACACAACATACACCCCACAGACACAACATACACCCCATAGATACATCATACACTCCATAGACACAACATACACACACACACACCTCATATACACAACGCATACACACCATAGACACAGCGCACATCGCATAGACACAACCCATAGACACAACATACACCCCACAGACACAACATACACCCCATAGACACAACCACATAGCTCTTCACATGTAAAGCAAGAGAAGTGGTCAAACATATCACTTTTAATATTACCAATCTGATCTGCATTGAGTCATTTCACTACAAGACAGATTTAGTATTTCTATTGATGCGTGTTGGAGACATATGACTTGAATAGAATAGAAGAGAGTATGTAAATCACGTACATGATCTGTTTTGAGACATTTCACGATTACATAGTAACCCTTATTTCCGATTTTTTTTCTCCTGAAAGACGGATGGTGTAACACAGGCGTAGCAAGGGGTGGGCCCGGGGGGGCATCATGCCTCGGGCGCTATTCACAAAGAGGCGCCAAATGGTATATTTCGCAAATGTGGGGGGGGGGCGCTAAAAAGGTATTAATAAGGTGTTGTGCCCCGGGCGCGAGTTAAGCTCGCTACGGCACTGTGATTTAATACAAATCTTTAAATCTTT
The DNA here is from genome assembly GCA_021962125.1 of Bulinus truncatus. Lineage (NCBI taxonomy): Eukaryota > Metazoa > Mollusca > Gastropoda > Planorbidae > Bulinus > Bulinus truncatus. The sequence continues at coordinate 914,620 of JAGDYQ010000177.1, read as the reverse complement.
TATCATCATATAGTACACAATACTGGATGGATGTTATAGTTGCTGGGGTTATCATCATCAAATAGTACACAATACTGGATGGATGTTATAGTTGCCGAGGTTATCATCATATAGTACACAAATACTGGATGGATGTTATAGTTGCTGGGGTTATCATCATATAGTACACAAATACTGGATGGATGTTATAATTGCTGGGGTTATCATCATATAGTACACAAATACTGGATGGATGTTATAGTTGCTGGGGTTATCATCATATAGTACACAAATACTGGATGGATGTTATAGTTGCTGGGGTTATCATCATATAGTACACAAATACTGGATGGATGTTATAGTTGCTGGGGTTATCATCATATAGTACACAATACTGGATGGATGTTATACTTACTGGGGTTATCATCATATAGTACACAATACTGGATGGATGTTGTAGTTGGTGGGGTTATCATCATATAGTACACAATACTGGATGGATGTTATAGTTGCTGGGGTTATCATCATATAGTCCACAATACTGGATGGATGTTGTAGTTGCTGGGGTTATCACCATATAGTACACAAATACTGGATGGATGTTGTAGTTGCTGGGGTTAGCATCATATAGTACACAAATACTGGATGGATGTTGTAGTTGCTGGGGTTAGCATCATATAGTACACAAATACTGGATGGATGTTATAGATGTTATAGTTGCTGGGGTTAGTGTGTAGACCTCAGCAGTTCGGTTCGTGGGTTCATTGTACCAGAATAATGGGAGGGGCCGGGTGGTGCGATCATTATTGTGACACAACAGTCAAGGAAGTAGGTCAAATTTGACTCTATTATGTCTATTAGTTTTTTTGTTTTTTTTTAACATCAGCCTTGACATCATCAGACACGTCATAAAAAATTAATAGGAGAAAAAAATGACGACACTTCAATTAAAGTCATGATCAATATTAGTTTGACTGGAGATAGAGAGAGAACTGGGAGCGAGGGAGAGGGAGAGAGAGACAGACAGACAGAGAGAGAAATGAATTGACTGAGTGGAAGACTAACACAATAATAACAAATAGTGCAGATAAAAAATCAAACAGGAGAGAGAGAGAGAGAGAGAGATACAGAGAGAGAGAGATACAGAGAGAGAGAGAGAGAGAGAGAGAGAGAGATACAGAGAGAGATAGAGAGAGAGAGAGAGAGAGAGAGAGAGATGGTATGGGGATGAGATTGGGAACTAAATAGAGGACAAGGTAACGTGCTAGTGATGATGGGAGATTTGTTTTAAGTTAATTTTGTATTAATGTAGATTCAAACACAACAACTCGCACTGTTTCATTATATGTAGAACTTCATTTCATTGTATAAACAAATATTCAAGTTTGTTTTGGAGAACTGCTCGAGTAATTAGTTCGATACCAAATATCGAAACTTCGTATCGCTGCCATTGAAACTTTCTACAGAAAAAAGTAGATAACGGAATGTAGGATACATCATTAATACATTATTTATACATTATTGATATTGAAATATTTATTAAGAGTGAGGTCGGGTTTTGTTTGTTGTTTTATATGACATATTACTGAGTAATAATGTTTGATCCAGTCACAATATAAAGTAAACAGTTGCGATTGTAATAATGAGTAATAATGCATGGTCTACCATCACAGCACTGAGTCATTATGTGTGGTCTACCGTCACAGCACTGAGTCATTATGTGTGGTCTACCATCACAGCACTGAGTCATTATGTGTGGTCTACCGTCACAGCACTGAGTCATTATGTGTGGTCTACCATCACAGCACTGAGTCATTATGTGTGGTCTACCGTCACAGCACTGAGTCATTATGTGTGGTCTACCATCACAGCACTGAGTCATTATGTGTGGTCTAGCTGTTGATATTATAAGACAAAAAAAAGCAACAACAACAAATAACCTATATAATATGAACTCACCTGACATCGAGATTGATGCTCTGGACAGTTGTCGACTTGGGTAACTTAAGAGAATTGGATCTGTCTACAGTCCTTTGTGAGATGACATATAACCTTATGAAGTAACCTTATGAAGTAACCTTATGAAGTAACCTTATGAAGTAACCTAAAAATAAAAGGATCCAATTATTAATGGATGCAAGGAACATTGGAATGAATAATTGAAAGTTTTTTTTTTCCAATCGCTGCCAAGTCAAAAAATAATTGAAAATGAGTTTAACGTGTTAAGGTCATAGGTCAATTCATACATTTTGGGAAAGATCTTGGTTCCAAAAGGTACCTAATCCAATTTTAAGTCATCGTTTAAAAGCTGTGTTTACTAGTAAATGCAAAACACGGTAGCACTGACAAAAACAGTTCTATTCTCTGTTATAATCCATTCTGGTCTATCAGCTACTGAGCCGATGTCCTCCTTCTTTTATAACTTATGTATTTCATATTGCTTCCACCGTCAATTTACAAATGGCATTCATTATTTCTTGTTACTGGAGCGACATGTCTAGCATTTCATAGATCTTATAACTTTATTTTGTAAAGGATGGGGCATCAAAATGGAAAACGTCCAGAGTTCCTTCAACTAGCTCTATTATTGGGAATTCCCTAAACTAGCAATATTATTGGGAATTCCCACAAAAAAATAGCCACTAGAACAGTACATTCAAAACTTTTGCAGATCGTGTAGCACCGAAACCTTTATAAAAATAACCAGAGACCCCCCCTCCCCCCCCCCACCCGGGTAGCACTACTCTATTGGTCTGATTGCGTTTTCCACCGAATGGCTCACAATCGACTTTTTTTTTTTTTTACCCGGACATTTAAGGTCTTAGAAAATGAAAGCTGACTCTTCAATTTATTGTGGTAGCAATAGCCCACTAGCCCACTCCTAGAGCTCATCTTTATTCAAACAAAGCAAATGTCTACGGCAAGAATGTAAGCACACTGAAGATAAAAGAAAAGATGAGACGTCAAACCTACCCCCCCCCTACCTCCCATTTTGCAAATTTGCTTTATTTTTTATTCTTATTATTTCATCGGTATTTAACAGATATCTGCCTTTGACACCAATCCATATATAACAGATACATGCTACTAGCACCTCCCAATATATAACAGATACATGCTACTAGCGCCTCCCAATATATAACAGATACATGCTACTAGCGCCTCCCAATATATAACAGATACATGCTACTAGCGCCTCCCAATATATAACAGATACATGCTACTAGCGCCTCCCAATATATAACAGATACATGCTACTAGCAACTATAAATATATAACATATATCTGTTATCATAACCTCTCATATATAACAGACATACGCTACTAGCAACTATAAATATATAACATATATCTGTTATCATAACCTCTCATATATAACAGACATACGCTACTAGCAACTATAAATATATAACATATATCTGTTATCATAACCTCTCAATATATAACAGACACACGCTACTATCACCAATTAATATTTAGCAGATTGCTGCTAGCACCTACCCATATATGACATATATCTGTTACTAACACATATCAATATGTAATAGTCTATTATAAATAAAAAACCCAGACTGCCCCATATGCTAATAACAAAATATGCGGACAATCTTTATATAAAGAAAAAAAAAAGTATTACAAACGAACAACAATGACGACAGTTCTGGATACATCATCCATGTCACGCGCTAGAAATTATTCATTTCGAACTATATTTAGCTAGGGACTTGGATTTAAACAAACATTAATTTTACTTCCATTGATTAAAAAAAAAAAATCATTACACTTCCATAATTCGCAATGTGGGAGGTAACTCTGAGGCACCGTGTACAAGTTTAAGAACCATTGTCCATATTTAAAAAAAAAAAAGTATTTCCCAGCGTGCCATCTCGTCCAGCACTCTACTACTACATGATAATCTCAACTGATCCTCGAAAGTCACGTTAATTTCAATCTAAAGCGAGGCCGAGTGAGAGAGAACACTGGTTGTAATTACGTCATCAATCATGTCCAACCCTTTTTCTTTTAATGTATCGATATTTTATTATTATTATTTTTTTCGGTTGTAATATTAATAACAAAATTAAAATAAATGAAAATCTAATTAAAAGAGAAGATTTACTCATTGGGTGGTATACAGTGCTGGGATTAGGGCGACTGCTGTTGAAGCTGTAGCATTGAACTCATTTGTGGGGGTAACGCCCAATACAAATTTTTTTTTTGAACTGTGTTATGTCCTTTCCATATTTCGACAAAATCCAGTCTCAGCCTGATGGTGTGATGAGACAGTTGTACGGATTACTGTTTTGTCTCCATGAGACAGTTGTACGGATTACTGTTTTGTCTCCATGAGACAGTTGTACGGACTACTGTTTTGTCTCCATGAGACAGTTGTACGGATTACTGTTTTGTCTGTTGTTATTATTGTCCGAGCCATCCTTGAGGGTCGGAAAACTTTAACTTACCTGCTACCCCCCCCCCAGAAGGATAATGATGCCTAATGAAGACTTTAATTTTTCTAGCTGTCTTATGAGCATTGGTCAGGAGCCTTAGGTTAAAATGAGTTAGCATTAGGGGCTGGCTTATCGGACGGAACCGGGGGGGGGGGGGAAGGGGGGGCTTAGTTTTTGTTTGTTTGTAGTAATTAAGACTCACACTTGGAGAACCACTGTGGCATAGTGTATTCTATGTTTTAAAGTATTATTGTAAAATACACTCATGATTTACTACTTTTCTTTAATATGCCATACATTTTATCTAGGTCAGGTTCAAGTTTGTTCGAACGTGAGTGTTTGAATTACGCCACTTACCCTAATTAATTTAATTTTTTATGTATCTGTATCTTTTTGGATCTATATGATTTTTTATATTGTATTAAAAAAGAAAGTAACAAGTAAAGTTCCATTAGCCCTAAAGAAGCACAGGGGCAGATGAAGTGTAGAATTCATCTGTTTCTATAACCTCGGCATATGAAGGGATTGTGTGGTTAGCACAACGGCCAGCCGCCTTTACTTCCCCAACTTAAGTCAGTTACCCATTTAAAGCTGGGTTGACTTGTGGGACGACCACATTTCCCCCTGTGGTTCTCACAGAGGAAATATTTTTTAACGATTTCAATATTTCTAATTTAGTGCCTTCTTGTTACGACGATGGCGGAACTAGGGTGGGTCAGGCCCTTAGCCAGGTCAAAGTAAGCAGGGGGGCACCAGTACCCAGCAAGGGGGTGGGTACCTTCTCAGTTTAGTTACTTTTTCTTTATTTTTTCCTCATTTTCTTCTTTTTAAGCACATCGCACTGTAGCATTATATCCTATCTTTTCCTAGTGTTGGTGATAATGATAATAAAATATATATATATATATATATATATATATATATATATATATATAGAGAGAGAGAGAGAGAGAGAGATAAAGAGATAAAGAGATAGAGAGAGATGAAAGTTATATATATTTAAACTTGTAGTCAATTTATTATGTTAACTATATTCAATAAATACACAGTACCATTATATAACATTTTCTATAAATATGACTATGACCGGCAACACTCACGCCTTGCCCCCTCCCCAACATTTTTTGCCCCCCCCCCCCAACATTTTGGTGAAATGACGCCACTGGTCAAAGGGTAGAGTGTAGCCTCCCCCCTCCCCACACACACACAGACAAACCCACCCTCGGACATACCTCCAGCGGACAAAGCCACTAAACTATATCTATATATATATCTATATCTTATGTGGTGTTAGTCTAATACTTTATACAAATATATAAATCTATGTTCTTTTGTGCTTTGTATATGGCATGAACACATCAATAACTTTTTCTCTAAGAGTTATGACCGGCCACACTCACACCTCGTCCCCGCGTATGTTGTAGTTTCTGTATCTACAAACACTTAAAGCTTTTATTCATAAAAATCACAATAAACGGCCAACTTTTAATCACAAACTTTTAAAGAATAAATAAAATTCCATTACCTCCTCTTGTGACGTGCTGAGGATCCGACCGCAAACAACAACAACGAAAAATCAAATGATGGATTGGATCGCTCACATTTACCTACACTTTCTCAGTCCCGGGGGAGGAGGGGGGGGGATGGAACTTCAAACTTTAGGACCACCCATCCACACCACTGACCCACCACTCCCTACTTCCTTACTTACCTTTGTTACATTGTATCTCTCCCCCCCCCTCCCACACACCTTTTTCTACCAATCCTACTTAACACTCTTATCAAAGCTCGTGTTCCCTCCTGCTGACGTCAACTAGACACGCCAGGCAACTTTTTTTTTTTTCTTCTCTCCAGCTGACTCGGACGTTACGCTGATAATCTTCATCTGTCTCAATCATCATAGGCTGCTGTACCGGACATGGTACCTCTCCCCCCCCCCTCCCCCTTTTGCAAATGACGGCATGTCCAGCTCAATCCCGTTTTATGTTTATTACAAAAATAGAAAGAACGTACTGACATATATATATATATATATGCCAGAAACCACAATCTTTCAACTTTTTGTTTTTTTTATAAAACATAACTTGTGTTGACCCTTTAATTAAATCACGAATGCCTTTGTGCAATTAGCAAAACTATTGTGTATTAATTAATAGCACTACCCTGTGTATCCATATTTCTATCATTTTGATGCATTATTTTTTTCCTCAAACGTAAAAACACCTTTTTACCTAAAAACACCTTTTTACCTAAAACACCTTTTTACCTAAAAACACCTTTTTTATACCTAAAAGAACAAAGACAGAAGTTAAATACAATTTTAAAAAAGGGGGAGGGGGGTAAATGATGTGTGATGTCCTATAAGGATGAGGTAAAATCTCTTAGATCGTATAATTTACTAATGGGGCGGTTTTTTTGCAGTGACCTTTTTTTTTCATCCCCATCTTAGCCTATAGTGCAATGGCCATGGAGACATCACGGGAGATATAGCGGTAGACTTAAAGCATTGGTCCTCCCCCGGAGAACGAACCTAGGACCTCAGGTCTAAAATAGCGCGCTTTACCTCACGACCAACCCGTGAGTGAATGGTAGGGCAGTTAAGTAGGTCAATAAAATAACTCACGGAGATATTCGTTTACAATCTGCAAGGCAAACTAGACATTCAGTGTCAATTATAAAACAATACTCACGTCCAACATCGCAAGATGCAGTCGCGTACTGAAGGGGGCAAGGGGGAGGGTGATCATATACCGGGCGCTACTCACAAAGGGGCGCCAAATGGTATATTTTACATATAATATTATATGGTTTTTGAATGGGGGGTGGGCGGCGGTAAAAAGGTATTATGCACCGGGCGCGGGTTAAGCTCGTTAGGCCACTGGCAAGATGATTTAGTTACTTTCTGTGAAGTTTAATTAAATAAAATATTATTATAATAATCAAGACATTTCAGAATTTGTAGCTCAATACAGGCCCACCGACAGAAATTTCGGGCCCCTGGGCTGGGATTTTCATGCCCCCCCCCGTGCTGATAATAATATTTTCAAAAGTTGATTGGCCAGCTCAGTCCGGGCCCCTAAAACTCTACATAAAACTCGCTTGGCCCCTGGGCATTTGCCCCCCCCCGCCCCTCTCTCGGCGGCACTGGCTCTACAGAAATGTGTGTCTCAATAGAAGTGTGTCCCAGTAGAAATGTGTGTCCCAATAGAAATGTGTGTCTCAATAATAAAACCCTATATCAGAAAACAATAATTTTATCTCGCTCTCTGGCCAGTAGTAAACGGCGAATCAACAACCAATAAATATTTTTGAAAATGTTGCGATGATGGGATTGGTCTAACGGGCCTAGATGCCAAGTTTTCTTTTTGTTTTGTTTGACCAATATATCTGCAGACTTGCAGTGTATGCCTTTACTATAATATTCGTTCTGAGTTTGATGTGGTCACATAAGATATTCTGGATACTTCTTAAAAGTACATATGATAATTAGACGATATTTAACATTGACCACACTGACCACTTCTCCGCGTTCTCCCACATTTAATATATGTAAAAAAAAGTGAGACCGATGATAATGAAGGACAATATTTCCCCCCCCCCCATACTCAATTTATGTTCATCTCCAAATACCTAATCACCCCCTTTTCCATTTACTGCAAAGACAAAAAAAAAACTTCAACGTTAAATTATAATATGATTTTTTTTCCTTATAAAATAAAAAAAAAACAAATTAAAAAAAATCAAATTTAAAGATATATGCCCAATGCTAGATTTTATTTTCCTGCTGGAAACCTTTTGTTCAAGCCAAGTCAACCAACCCAACTTTTGTAACTTTCTTTATTGTGGGAGTTTGGGTCACGAAGATGTAGCCCCCCGGAAACCGTACCAAGATGGTTGGAGGAAGCAGGTTGTTATCATTGACCCCTTGATGTCTTGACCACTCCTCTCTTCCTACCACCGGTTTTTTTCGTTTAAATAAAAAAAGCAAAAACAAAAAAAAAAAAACAAAAACAAAAAGACTCCGGTGATTGTTTACGGAGCGTTTTATTTACCACTTAGGATTATATACAACAGTCGTCTTACCAGGTGAGGATTAAGGTAGACAGGGGCCACGAGCGCCGAAGAAAAGATGGGCCCCCCCCTCCCTCTTTAAACATTCGGAGACCTAGAAAATAAAGTTTGTTCGTGTAAAACTGGGGAATTGCGGCAGACACCTTTTTTTTTTCTAGGTCCGTGTCTCGCGTTCGGAGCGGCAGCTGTAGAATCTGTTAATTGTTACTTTGAAAAGTATTGTTATTATATGTACTTTGAAAAAAGTATTATTGGTACTTTGAAAAGTCGACAGTGCAGTGGCCATGGAGGCACCACGGGAGATTTATCGGGAACTAGAGCCAGGGCATGAAAAATTTATTTGGTCCTCACCGGAGATCGAACCAGGTACCTTCAGGTTGACAGTCGAGCGACAGAATGTCACAACAAACACCTGGTCCCATTAAAAACGAGGTTCGAACTCGAGACCTTTAAGTTAGCAGTCGAGCGCTCTACTACACTGCCACTGTGTCCATAAAAAAAGGACCGGGTGACAGAATGTCACAACAAACACCTGGTCCCATTAAAAATGTATTGGATCTGAGTGATAGACATCTCGTCATTGGCTGAAGTGGAGAAATACCAAAATGACATCACTGTGCAATAAACGTTAGAATCTATATAAATAATAGCGATTTGAGTTCTGCGTTAAATCAAAAGTAAAGAATTAATACAACAGTATTCCAGTTTAAAATACAATCATGAAAACATCGGATCTGCCCGAAACCAAAAATATCCTAGCCTACCGATCAAGTCTAAGGGGATATAACTCTATGCAAAGGTTTTGCAGGGTAAATTGATAATACAATTTAAAGGGGGGAAAAAATGCAGTCGAGAAAAAAAAGGGTTTTTAGAATGTGATTTTAAGATAGAGTCAACACTGACAAATCAATTAACTTTAAACTATTTCTCTATCGTGGTAAAAAAAATAATAATCAGTCACTTATGAATGGAGCCACAAAAAAAGGAGATTTCCAGTATCAAACATGACGTGGCAGTGGTTCATCAGCAAATTAAGGGTTTTTTTTTGTTTATTCTCTTTGACAGAGGGAGATAATCCCACCTGGACACATCTTTGTATGCCAGAGACTTCAAGCTGAGTCAAATCGATTGCTTCCCTTTCCGCAGTACCAATGGTAGTAAAGAATTGATTGGTAAAAAAATTAAAAACTATAAAAAAAACTGCGTGTATCGGGGTGTTTTATTTAAAAGCAATGGCCACCTATGACCAGCAATGACCAGCGTACAATAGACTTTTATTTTAAAATAATGAAAGTGACTAAAAGATTAAACTCTTACATGAATACATTATAAATGCCGGCCGGCAGAACAAAATCCCATTGTTACTAGGGTAAACAGATCAACGGTCAGTAGGTCAACAATAAGTGTGAACTGCTTGCAAGCCTAATTGATACATTTGTTGTGTTTGTTTTTAAACGGGAGAGAAAGTGAAAAGGGGAGAGGGGTAATTATGGCACCAGGTCGTTCATAAGGAGAAGCAAATTAGACCACCGCCTGGTGCCCATATTTACACCCATATTTACACCCATATTTACACCCATATTTACACCCATATTTACACCCATATTTACACCCATATTCACACCCATATTTACACCCATATTCACACCCATATTTACACCCATATTCACACCCATATTTACACCCATATTCACACCCATATTTACACCCATATTCACACCCATATTCACACCCATATTTACACCCATATTCACACCCATATTTACACCCATATTCACACCCATATTTACACCCATATTCACACCCATATTTACACCCATATTCACACCCATATTCACACCCATATTTACACCCATATTCACACCCATATTCACACCCATATTCACACCCATATTTACACCCATATTCACACCCATATTTACACCCATATTCACACCCATATTTACACCCATATTTATTTACACCCATATTCACACCCATATTTACACCCATATTTATTTACACCCATATTCACACCCATATTTACACCCATATTCACACCCATATTTACACCCATATTTACACCCATATTCACACCCATATTTACACCCATATTTATTTACACCCATATTCACACCCATATTTACACCCATATTTACACCCATATTTACACCCATATTTACACCCCACCCCCCCCTTTTTTTTAAAGAACATATTACTCTAAAAAGTAATTCAAATGCCCTGTTTTTAAAGCTTCGATAGATATTTCTATGTAGGGCTTCTATACAGGGCCGACCCTGCTTCTATATATTCCCCATAAAGTCTCTGTTGCCCCCCCCCCACCAAAACATACAAATGGCTTTTATAAGTCGGCACATCCCCCCCCAGCCCAATATTGAGGCCCCCCCTGCTCCTCTAAGAGTAATATTCTCTCGTCTTGCCAAGGGTTTTCCCCAATCAGGTGTAGCACAAGAACAAATCTGAGGTGCCGCACCATTTAAGGCTGGCCTTTATTGGTTCTTAACCTTAGGCATCCGGACAAAAACCCTAAGCGGATAAAACCCCTACGACCTAAACCCACGTACGAAAACTCCAACGGACATTAACAAAAAATCATAAGTCAATACCCCCAGAGGGTAAAACCCTTAAACGAAATATAAAATGTAATAATGTAATAATTAACTTAGATATAGGAAAAAAATTCTAGAGTTTTTTTTACATATTTTTTGTGTGCATAGAACTACAATAAGGTGAAGTTTGTTATTCAGCACTTCGACCAACATTGCTCAAAAGCCCATCCTTTATTAGCTTTACATTGTAGAATCCTTTACGTATTTTTATTCCACGACTTTTCGTGCCAGACAGGCGACTTATCGCACGAGGTAAAACAAACAAAATATATATAAAATACTTATTGACAACATGGAGATAGGAAGTTTCAAACAGCCCAAGGTTATGATTGGCCAATTTTTTTTTAATTGGACGAATCAACGAGCGCCGTTTGACAAAAGCTAGAACAAACAACAGAAGAACACGCCTATTGAAACGGTATCCGGACAAAACCCCCAGCGGACAAAACCCCCACGGACAAAACCCCCACGGACAAAACCACCACGGACAACCCCCCCCCCAGCGGACAAAACCCCCAGCGGACAAAACCCCCACTTAAAAAATATTATTTATTAATTAATCATTACTTTTATTATAAAATGTAATATCCCCCCCCCCCCCCAATCTTTATTATAAAATGTAGAAAGTGAAAGTAGGTCAGGGCATAGGTAAAGTTAAGTGCAAGCGTTGGGACAGTTTAACGTAATTCGATATGAGACGGGTGAAAAGAGAGGGAGACAGAACCCATTAACTTTAACAGGTAGGGGAATTTTAGACAATAAAGAATAGTGTCACGGTGGAATTCTGGAAGATGCGTAGACGTGGGTAGTTCATGAGTTCAGGGTTAGGGGTGTACTACAATTGAATAAAGTTTAGAAACATAGTATCGGTTTGGAGGAATTCAAGTAACATGAGAAGTGCACTGTCACCTTTATTCTGCTATGTTCACCAAACTCTTAATTATGTATTGAATTGGGGTGGAGCCAACAAACAGGAGACTTGAGAATGATAAGATATTTTGTCCAGCTAGCCTATGTAAGAGAATGTAAGTTTAGTTCGGGAGGAATTGTTGAGCGTACTCGATTTGAAGTGTTTAATTTCCATATCTCATTAAGGGTTCTTTTTTCCTCGTAAATTTAGCTTTTAGACACAATTTGAAACAAGGCTTACAAATTTTACATCACATTCTTGTTATACATTATTAGCCGTTTGATATAATCGGCTGCTGTATTGCCCTGTAGGATGTAAAAAGTGTAGCTTGTTCATTTCTAACTTTTTTTTTACTCTAAAAATCTGACATTTAAAATAGATTAATATTTGGCAACACTAGAAGGCAGTGGTCCCCGGGCCGCGAATCGGCATCGGTCCGTGGATCGTATGGTTCTGGGGCGCCCAAGAAACATTAAATTATAACTCGAGCTTTTTTTGTGAATTTTTTTTAATTAATTAATTAAGACATAATAATAATTTAAAAAGGTGCTAAATAAAATAATAACTATGGCTATGTTTCATATTGAGCATTTATGATCAACAAAAACTGATTTTAAATTCAAATTCATTTACATGATTTATGTGATTTACAAACCACCCGCTAAGCAGGTCACAGAAAGTTAAACTAATTAAACGCTAATAATAATAAAAAATAAATTCTAGCTGCAATAAATGGCTTAAAACAATATTGTGGGTGTTTTGTCCGCTGGGTGTTTTGTCCGCTGGGTGTTTTGTCCGCTGGGGGTTATGTCCGCTGGGGGTTTTGTCCGCTGGGGGGTTTTGTCCGTGGGGGTTTTGTCCGTGGGAATTTTGTCCGCTGGGGGTTTTGTCCTACACTCTATTGAAACATCCCCATACATTAACAGATATCACAATCCCCATACATTAACAGATATCACAATCCCCTAGATTGATAGTCATCACACTCCCACATCAACATACAATTCCCCTAACTGCTCGAGGTCAAGACGGACCAAACATATAACGATATTTAACGATGCTTCAATAAAAGATAGATAAAAAAATTAATTCTTTTTTTTTTTAATATTTAGTTTAGTGGCTTTGTCCGCTGGAGGTATGTCCGAGGATGGGTTTGTCTGTGTGTGGGGGGGGGGGGCTTCACTCTACCCTTTGACCAGTGGCGTCATTTCACCAAAATGTTGGGGGGGCAAAAAATGTTGGGGAGGGGCAAATAGCGTCTGGTTTCATTTTCCCATCAATTAAGTCATCAAAATCCATTGATTTCACCAATTAATTTAATTATTTTAAGAAGAACGTTTCTATTCTTTTATTTCCATAGTGTTAATGGGTTAAAAGCTACATTCAATATTAAAGTGTGTGTATATATATATATATATATATATATATATATATATATATATATATATATATATATATAAACAAAAAACAAGCTCCATCTGGATCTGTGTGAATGTAACTCTTTCAAGAAATGGGTTGGATGTATCAGATAGTGAGAAATTCTAGACCACAAGTCTCTCCCCCCTACCCCAACTCCACCAGAAGTGACCATTACATCATTTTTGACATCTGGAGTTGAAAATCTGCCAGACACACGTAATTGGCTGTAATATGACTTCAGGTCTTCAACTCGGTTCCCACCCCTTTTATTACCTCATCATTCCCCCCCCCCCCGACCACGACTTCGACCGCTTCGTAGGACTGGCTAGTACTGCGGATTAGTTATTCCTGCCCCTCCACGCGTCCCACCCCAATTCATGGGCCCAACTCAATATTTGAATATCCGCGACAGCTGATGTCAGTAGGTAGGTTACCTTACCTAGTCATTGTCTGATGTGTAGACATGGGAGGTAATAGATCGTACTGCTAGACACAAGTCTAAATGAAAGAGTTAGATACAATAGAGTCTAACTCTGAGTGCATGAGTTTATTCCCCGCCCGGATTCAGCGTCTTAGACATAGGAGAGAGAAAAAGTGAGAGACAGAGAGAGAGAGAGAGAGAGAGAGAGAGAGAGAGAGAGAGAGAGAGAGAGAGAGAGAGAGTATGTGTCGATACGAACTTTACGTATAACGTCATCTAAAAGAAAAAAAATCTGCCTATGTATTTATACATTGAATGTGTCCGTGGGGTTGGGGGGGGGGTATGTACCACCAGGTGTCCATGAGGTCAGAAACTGATCTAATCTTAACTGGACACTTCCTGGTCGTGAACCAACTCTATTTATATCAAAGGGTAATGAATTGCTCCAGGCGATCCATGCGAATAAAGACAATCTGGTCGCCATTTTGAAGACTTCTGTTTTCGTCGGCCTGATTTAGACTTTACCACAGATAGATACTATACAGATAGATACTATACAGATTGATACTATACAGATTGATACTATACAGATAAGTTACTATACAGATAGATACTATACAGATAAGTTACAATACCGATTGATACTATACAGATTGCGCAAGCCTCGTTTTGAAACAATGTTTTCATCGCCGCCATTAATGATATTTACACTCGTCAGTCCATTCATTGAATTCATTTACATATGTAAAGCCCCTATAAACCCACGAACTCATGCATTAAATAATATATTATCGCTTTTTTAAAACATGTAAAGCAAATTGAAAACTTTTTCATTCATATTTCATGTCATGAAAAAACAACAACAACAAAGAGCTATAAATAGCTCTGTGGGGTTTTTATGAATGGAAAGCGTCATTGGAAACAAAAGCCATTAACAACGATGGTGCGAGAGTTTTTACACATAATATAATAATTTTACATATAATCTGTGGACTGTACTAGGAGTCCTATTACATACATACAGATACAGTAATAACATGTCAAAATACATAGAGGCATATATCAGAAGGTCATATTTTATAACTTTAAAAAATTACAGTAATAGACCCACTAATATTAATTAGAAAAAAATATATTGAAAATAGCAACTAGGTCCGAGGCCCGGGGGTGGGGGATGAGTGGTTTGAATCATCCACTTAAATTCTTCTGCGACCTACCATTTGGTCTATTACCCATACTTTGAGAGTTACTGCTTTATATGTAAAGGTAACTGAAAGATTTATGGTTTGATTTTTATGCGCATTTCCTCCCCTATTGTTTTAGTCGGAAATTAGATCAAATTCATTGCAGACAAAAAAAAAGTATGATCAATGCACGGGCAACTTTAAAAAAAAAAGAAATATCTTTATTGTTCAGAGTTTTTAATACACAGATCAAACATTTGAAGTAGAGATTATACGTGTTGCAGCTTGGCTAGAAAACACACCCTGGTCAACACACCCTGGTCAACACACTCCTACCTTGTATTCTTCAATTCTGCGCTTGAGTACAATAAAAATAAAATAATATAAAAAGGGAAATCACCCTCACTGATGCCAAGAATGACAATCGGATTAATTTTCTTTTTTTTTTAAATAGGATATAACTGTTATTACAATTTACGAGAACAAGAAATTGGAAATGGAAAGGATTAAAGTGTTCATTGTATTTTAATTTAGGTCTTAAAAAAAACCCCACAAAGGAACATGAGCACACAAATGGCAGCGTGGTGCTCACCCCCCCCCTCGTCCCCAACCATTTCCAACTCTATACGTTCACTATTTTTGTCTCACACATACATATAACTAACTATAGTAATTCATGAATTTATATCCAACCAAAATGTTAAGAGCCCAACTATTGCACTACTGTTAACTTTCCATTATACCCGTGAATACTAAATGACTTATCTGAAGAATAAATAATGTATATTAATGATATTAATTCGCTTCAGAATAAAGTGGTATTTGAGTGGTATTGGTAGGAATATACGACGTATTAGTACAACTCATGCACACCACCTATATCACATTAGTATGATACCTATATTGAGATTTTCATTTTTACGAGCGTGTCATGACCTACTTAGAAGAAGAAACACCTTTGTTAGCTTACGACTTGTGTATTTTATACCCAGATCTCGATATTCAAGCCATCTATAAATAAGAGCTTACTATCTATACAATGTTTTTGTCATTTTTAGACATGAAATTTTGATACTTTTGTTCAATTTTTTTTTGCATATTATATATATATTTCATATATTTTCTGGATAATCATTCGGGAAAATAGTTGGCAGATCTGCAAAACGTCGGACGTGGCCGATATCGAAAACTATCGAAAAGGTGGCATGTGGCAGCCAAATAAGTGAAAGATTAAAAAAAAAAAGTTTTGAAAACTAATTAATACAAATGCTAATCAAGAAACCTTGGAGATTTTAGCATCAAGTTTAACGTCACAACTTTAAAGAAAAAAAACTAATTATACATAATGTATACCAATGTCCCCCCCCCCCTCCCTCAAAAGCTAAATCTCAGAAAATTGTCATACGGCAATGAGATTACTTATTGATTTTTTGTATAACAAATTCTTTCATAATAATTATCAAAGCAGATAGCAAACTTGTCTTTTCCTCTGAATAATACGAAAAAAAAAAAACAAAACACACTATTTTTTTCATCATGTTTAGACAATTTTTTTAAAATTCGCATCCCACTTCTTTTCCTCAGTTTAGTTTATCATTCCACACAAGAGTAAAGGGAAAACATCGCGTTTTTATTGGTTCTGAAATGTGAGATGAGTTTTCCCTCTTTGAAAGTTTATTTTTTTTTAAAGGCAATGCGTTTTTAAAACATTAGTTCTTAAGACATAGTACACATTAAAGATGTAGTTTTATCCTTCGTAATACATTACAACAAATAAAATTTTTTTTTGATAATTCACAATAAGACTATAGTAAATAATAGTTTAAACAAAATGCATTTCAGTGCCTAATACTATTTAATATTACAGTAAGAACGTCGTTTATCCGAATCATTTGGGACCGTACACCGTACGGATACGCGATTGTTCGGATAACCGAAATCCGAATGCGATCCATTCAGTACAGTATTTGAAACAGGACATTATACGAATATTGAAAATCATCACATGTGGGAAACGTGCTTGAAGAAAAAGCAAAATAGGTTCAAAATGTCGCAATTTTGCTTTATTGTGGGAAAAAAAATAAATCACTTATTTTTTTGATGTGCCATTGTACACCTTCGTTTTTTTCGCTGGAAGGTATCTGATTCCTATACAGTACAATGAGTACAGGTAGTTGACAAAAATAAACTAGTCCGCATATTTGACGCTCCGGATAATAAACGTTCGGATAAACGACGTTCTACTGTATTAAGTCTAGTGGGACTCTAGCGTAGGCCTATTTTTCAGTCTCTTTTATTATTCTTTCTTAACTGAAGGCTCGCACATTTTTTGTGAAACTCACCAGTTATCTTAACTGACGATGCATTTTAACTAAGCACGTATTTAATGTGACGGGTCACGGAAGGCTATTTCGGCAAAATTGCGTAACTTAGAATTTAGCTGTTAAACTTTCGTTCCTAATTTTTCACCGAAATTTTTTTAATGAACATGTAGCCTCGATCTGGTATTTTTAACGTCGCGCTATCGACAATATGTTATTTTTCAACATTGCGTGAAATAACTCAGCAGCTTCATACAATTTATGGGTAAATTTTTTGTTAAATTCATGTATAAAATAGTTTTGAAAGTTTCTCAATTTAATTCAAATTTATTGTTCCGGCTTTGTTGCAAACCGATAGCGGAAGCGTGGTTTGTAAACAACCACATTGAACTTCCTGCTTCCTGTTTTATTGGTTTCTTACTTAGTTTGAAAATGCAATTGTACTCCTTTGGAGCAGAATGGGGCTACAAATAAATTTTAAAATTTTTATGTAAAGGTATATAATAAAGAGACATAAATAATTTACGTTTTATTGAGTGTTGTATTTGGAAATTAGGCTTAGCTAAATAAATTACAATGTATTACATTATTCTGAAGGCATGGTTAGCCTGTACCTGGTTAGGTAGTGCAGCAAAGATCCTCAAAATAGCAAGATGCCTTTACATTAGTTTTAATTTCTTCTACTTTGTGAGCACTCATTTAAAATTAATTATGCCATATATACATATACTCTGAAGCTTGATTTATACATTTCTTTAATTATTTTCAAGACACATTCGTTATATTAAACGCAGTGGCTACAGGACCAGCCAGACTGGTCCCCGTAGCCACTGCATATATTAAACAGTTATCGATTTGATTATTTCGGTTCAAACTCTAAATACAATTCAGAATTCTAAAAAGGCATAATAGACATAGTGACTTTTCACTGGAAATATTACTTGGAAACTAATGCAAAATATGAACAAAAAAGTTTTATAAGTATATTACTTTAAAAAAGTGGATTAAAAGTTGACTAACCTGGAATTCATTTTACATACAAAAATAAACTGCATTTGAAATTTAGCTGTATAAGTAAAGACTAAAGATCCCTTAGCCTAATAAGTCATCAGGACAGAAGAAGTGTTTTTCTAACCACTGTAAAATGTGTGGTTAGCTCAACACCCAGCTGCCTTTTCTTCCCTATCTAATGTCAGATACCCATTTTTAAAGCTAGATGGTCTTGTGGGACTACGTAAAATTTCACCTGGAAAAATTCTACACTCTACACTCTACACCTCTCAGCTATCTATCCACCCAATTTAACTTAATAATTTAATGAGATTCCCATTTACTAGCTTATCAACTCTTATCAACTGAATAACGATCATACAGACATTGCTCAGAATAATATTTTTATTTATATTAAGAATTTTTTCAAATGACCCTTTATTAAATATTCCATTGTGATCTGTTGCATTTTAGACTCTTTCAATTATTTGATTATGAACATTGTTTTATTGTGACCTCATCACCATCATAGATTGTTGTTTTTATTAATGCAGAGCAAATGATAGTGGAAGCCATTCAGAGGGTAGAAAACATCACTTCAAGGCCATTAGAAGGGTCCAGGAGAATGTCATTAGTTGATTTAGGAAAGAGACTGTTGGAGGCTGCTAAACGTGGGGAAACTGATGCAGTTCGAGCATTAATGTCAAATGGAGCTCCATTTACTACTGATTGGGTATATAAATTAAAAAGCAACCTTTTTGCATTATTATTTTGTTAAGACTAAATTTATTAATCATAGTATAATCCCATTCAAAAAATTTACTTCAAGCTAGTGAAATACACCTATCAGTTGTACCAGAAATATTTTACTAATTTAACATGTACGCTATATGTTAATTAAAAAAAAAATTGACATGAACAATGTATGTTTTATAATGCAAACATTTGTTATTTTTTTTATAGCTGGGCACATCACCGTTACATTTTGCAGCGCAGTATGGTCACCAGGACACGGCAGAAGTTCTTTTACGTGCTGGAATCAGCAGGGATGCAAGGACAAAAGTAGACAGAACACCACTGCATGTCGCTTCTCAGGAAGGTCATTTAGCGATTGTCCAGCTGTTGCTTCAGAGCAATGCCGACATTGATGCAAAAGACATGGTACTCAATATAAAATATATATATATATATATTTTTTGGTGACCTAGGGGAAAAAACTAGAATAACCTGCCTATAACTTTTAAAGTAATAGAGATACTTCTTTAAAAGTATACATTTTATTACAAAGAATTTGTATTTTATTTTTCTATCTTTGAAAGAATTTAAGTTAGTAATCAGAAAAGTATGATATTTTTTTTTCAATTTTATTTTTAAAAACTTATTTTACTGATATTTTATCAGGACATTCAATTTAAAACAGTGTAAAATATATATAAATTGATAAAGTTGTTATGATTTGAAAATAGTTATTTTTTTTTTAATAGAGTACCTGAGTATGGGCTGTTTATATAGCCTTTATTTTTTGTACACCTATTGAATATAAACATTAATGGTATAATCTATATACCAACATGCTGGAAATTAGATGATCTTTCTGATGATTTATGTTTCATGCATGTTGACTTTATAAAGCACTGGATATAATTTATAACTTACCATTGGTTATGCAACTTTCAAATCTTACACATTACAAATTTAAAAACAACTCAATAATAATAATAAATGTGTCACATATTTAAGCATTATAATAATATATGTTCTTTTCTCTCTCTCTTTGGGTGATACTATCTTCCATTTTTTTTTACAATAGTACTATAATATTGAAATGATTAGAACTTTAATTATTCAATCTCATTAAAATCGTAGTCATTTAGAAAAATTAAGCGGTCCAAGTTTTTGTAATGAAACCACACATAATAGGTACAAAAAAAATGTTCAAAAATTAAAAGTGTAGCTACTTTCATCATATTATAATGTCATTATAATTAATGTAATCCATAATGAATTATTAAGTTGCACCAAAACACACATCTTTTACTATCAGGAATTTATCACTTTCAGAAAAGAAAAACAAACAATTTGCAATTGAAAGCGAGAATTTTAGATTTCATATCTTCTCTGTTATGCAATTTAAATTTAGTTCTAGTTAATAGAAAGAAATTGTAACAATAATTACAAGATGTAAAATACGCCAATGGCCTCATGTTGAATGGGGGGGGGGTTAGTGATCTAAAAAAAATCTGCCTATGCTTATAAAAATCATTACTTCGCCATAAATCTAGTAGAAATCATGAATTAAAATAATTTTTTATATTGTTAATTGTAAAATTATTATTTTTAAATGTAAATGGGAAATAATTTGTAAACCATGTTTGGTTTTTGAAACTGTGTTTAAGGCTAACAATGGCACTAAAACCTGTTAATACCTGAGAAAACGTGTCATTTGTACCCCCTTTCCACTAAATACGTAATCAATAAAGAATTTTCCAGAAATGTATGAAAAAACAATACAAGATTGCACATAGAAATTATTTCTCTACAAGGGTACATTGGTTTGTTAGTGGTACATTTAGAAATCTATCACTGAAGTATCTATTCCGTATTTCGGGGCCACTTAGCGATTGTAAAAAAATCTGCCCCAATAATGAGAAGGTTAATAAGGTATAGTGAGAATATCTTTGTATTATCTTTTTTTGTTTTCAGTAAAGTAATTTTTAGTGTTTTTTAATCATTAACTTGCCATAATCCTTGAGTATCCCAACAGCCTTTTCTCCTAATAGTCTTCTACTATTCAAAATGCATTAATGTTGGACTGAAATATTGTTAAAAATGTAAAAAAAATTATATATAAATTGTCCACTTTTTCTTTTTGCATGAGCAAACTTATAAGTTTTACAGAAAAATTGAGTTGTAATGATGTATATACAAACATATGCATGTCTTAAATAAAAAATCAGTTCATAGTTCCATTAATAAATTTTGTTTTCATAAAGTCATTTTCTTATAACTATTAAATTTGCATGTCTTCAGTTAAAAATGACACCACTCCACTGGTCAACAGAGAAAGGTCATGTCAATATTATCGCCACATTGATAAGAAATGGAGCTGATGTCACATTAGAAGACAAGGTGAGAATGTCTTGTTCATCCTTTAACAACATTTTGGATGTTATGATAGGAAATAGTGCTGTACAATGTGGATATACCTAATTTTCAATATTTACTTGTAGTCAATCATGTATTAATTTTATTTTTTTTGTTACTCATTTTAAAATTAAAGCTTGTTAGCTCGTATTTGTTTAAAATCATGTCCATTATTTCGTAATTTCAATTGTTTTGAAATTTTTTTTGCTAATTTAATATGTGTTCTTAAAACAGTTGAATATCAAAAAGGGAGAAAAGTAATTTTTTATGCATAATTCGCTTTACATCAAGATATTATAATTGTCTGACTGAGACTCTATGAAGTTTTTTAAGCCAGTTCAGCCATTACCCAATTTTTGGGTTATGCTGCTAGTATGGCTTAAAACACTTCTCGCATAAATATATACAAATATATGAAGCATTTGGGTGTGGTGCCAGCATTATCACACCACTCCTTATTATGCAGTGGCTAAAGATACATCATCCCAGATGACCCCCAATGGCTAAGGGAACGTAACTATATGAAGCCTTTAGAGCCATAGTTGCATAACCCACAAAGTCTGTAATTTACAATTAACCCATTAACATTTTTGCTAGGAAGTTCATGCGAACGAAAAAATTCACTAAACTAGGCAAAGAGGTCAATTAAAGTTCAAGAGGAAAAAAATAAAATTTATTGGGATTATACTACAAAAACACAATCTACATTATCATTTAACAAATTTGCATATAAACTCCATAGAAATATCATTAGATTGTTGACTTAACGGCTAATACCCGTCAGAATACATTAAGAAAACATCATTCTTGATGGATGTTGATTTTCTTTTTCTGTGTAACGGTTGTCAACATCTCCATCTTGCTGAACTCTCCTTTTTAATAGACTAATCTTAAAATAATATGGTAGGTTTCCATTCAGTGAAAGTAACTGATATTTGTACTTATGTTGCAAGTTTCATTTCAAAATTCCACCTGTTATGGTTTTAAGGCTCAACAAAATCAGCCATGTTTAACTATCTTATTTACATTTACATAATTTGGTTTTCGGCTTCCTTGCGCTAAAGGAAACCAATTTAGGTACAAATTTTGGTGGGGAGGTATGACTCCGCTGTTGGCTGCCATATTAAAATTATTGATTAATATTAGTAGTCCCCAACAGATACGCATACATATTTTTCTAGTTTGATGTAACTTGTATGCGCCATATTATGTTTTTTCTTTATTTACGGTACAGTTATTTATTTTCTACCTTGTTGTGGTAATTATGTGTTTGCTGTGAAAAAAAATTAAACAGTAAAAACAAAAATTAGTTTTGAAGAAAAAAGATATTTTTATTCACAGGAAATGAGAATTTAATAGTCACAAATACATGTACAACATTCTGATACTTTTGGATATGCTTAAAAATGACACAATTCTAAAAATTGTGCTTTTATTTGCTTTTTTGATGAAATATGCACTTTTGTAAAAACATAATGTAGAAATATGATTTCTATGTCAAAAAAAAATTGCTATATAGCTTAAAATGCACAAGAAAAAAATATAACACAATATTAAAAAATGATTTTTTCGTAAAAAATCCTACCCCTTCTTATGATGCCACTTCAGCCCAAAAATTAATTTTCAGGCATTTTGTTAAGACATTAACGTTATTCCCTGCTTACTCCCTGAAATGAATCTTTTTATTGATGAGAAATCATCTCAGATTTAGATTTAGTAATAATTATTCAAAATATGATTTCAGCATGACCAGTAATTTTAGAAAACTTTTCCTATCTAATTTCTAATTTGAAAAACCCTCTGAATGTTTAGTTTAATCTTGCTTTTACTGTGCAACAGTTCAACCGCACACCTTTAGACATTGCCATAGCCAATGGCAGGACAGACATTGCACAGTTGTTGCAGCTGAGCCAAGACTCTGCTGGTGTTATTGAAGACTCGGATGCCATCAACATTGAGACTTCAGAAACACTGGTCACAGAGACAGTGTCTACTAGTGATGGAGTTGATGGGCTGGTCATAGATACAGATAAATGTTAGTATATTGTTATTGCTTTTTTGTTTGTATATCAATATAGTAGCAATTTATTGTCTTTACTTTTTTTTTTTTTTAACTTTCAAAATTGATATCATTATAAAAAAAAACAACACAATTTTAAAAAAATCATTTCTGATCCCTGATCCCTTATTGGAATTGAAAATTGTAATTGGTAAACCAGATAATGGTGAAAATTTGTTTGGTTGGCTTTATAATTTCTGTTTTTTTTTCCTCTCACAGGATTTGGTTAGGAATCACTTGATTCATATTAATAAAAAAGCTTGAATCGGTTCTTCAAAAGTAGCAGTTTTAATAATTTAAAATATGAATCAAAAAATGTAAAAAATTTTGACATGTATGGGAGATAACTGATATCAAGTTTGTTAATGCGCTTTTCATGGGTATATTTGTTCCTGATAAGGTTAAAGTTTGATATTTTACTTTTTTGTCTCAGTAATCAAATCAGAACCAGATGATTCAACTGACCAAAGCAGCACATCTGTCCTGGCCACCCTTGCTGCCTTGGCTGAGGCCACAGCTCCTAATTCCGGTAGTAAGTGGATGTTGTAACTCTGTTGTCTTTTTCGCCCCATGTTTCAAAACACAGAAACATTTTGGGATCATTTCATTGTGTACACTGTTAACTTCTGCATATTTCTGGCAGATCACACCTCTACATCTGAAGCCATGAGTTGGTTGGAAAGTCATGGTATTACCATGATCACGACAGATGGCAGTCTCATAGCATCTGCTGTAGAAAGTGGTCAAACCATCACATTGACAGGTAAAAGATTTTAGCTCCCTCTTTGGGGGGAGATTTTGATGTTCATTGTACAATCAGAACTATAGCTTATATATATATATATATATATATACCTCTAACATTTGATTAAAACGTTTTTTTTTTGTTTTTACAAACTGTATTTTCTCAACAAAGAATCAAAAGTATGGAAAAATTAATTTACAATTCTGGGATTAAAAGACTCATTATAAACCCCTCAAAAGTGTTGGAGAAAAATTAGAGTGAGTCTTATAGTTAGAATGTTGTTAGCAAGGCGACATAATATTTTTCTTGTTTTCCTGCTTTAAAAACTGTGTGCATCTAATGGTTAGAAGGCTCTTAGTATCCGCAAAATACTCTAATTTTATGATTGACGTAATTCTAGAACGGATTCAGGTATGGACATGTATAGATAGCACATGTTAAATTGATTTAAAATAAAATCTTTGAAAACAGATGAGATACATTTATTTTCAACTTTCAGAGGCTGGAAAGATTGCTTTAAACCAGTTCATCCAGCAAGAAGCTGGGATTCATGGAGGAGCTGAAGATGAGGAGATAGAAGAAGGCAATGAAGGTGGCATGGGAGAGGAGATAACAGAAGAGTCCATTGTTGAGCATGGTTCAGGCCATGTGGAAGGAGATGATGATGATGGAGTAAGTACGTCCGTTGTGAGGCTGGACTTTATAAACTCAGTAATGCAGTGTGGACCAAAGGGGGGGGGGGTGCGCCGAATGGTTATTTTATACTAGCTGTACCTGTTCCATGCTTTGCTGTGGCCCAGTGAGTGAAAATATGCCAACAATAATTATTTACACCTAAATGATATATTTGTTTGCACCTAAACAATATCATGAAGCTAGGACTATAAAAATGAATTCCAAATTTTAAAATGGAAGCCGACAGTGGCATCATATCCACAGTTAAGAAACTACATTGGTTTCTGTTGGTGCACAGAAGCCGCCTGCCAAATTTTTTGTGAAGATGTGAGCCATGATTAAGAAGTTTGATCACAGTGGACATTGTAGAGTAGAGTTTCTAAATGAAAAGTATTGTTTTCTGTTACCACATGGAAGCTCTCCAGCGAATTTCAATAAAGATTTGGTCATAAATAAAATAGATCAATGTGATGGACGTTGTTGACTGTTAGACAAAAAAAGAAAGAAATCATACACGGTTCAAGAATGATGTTTTTGTGATGTTTTCAATGTGTTGCCCGATGGAGGGCATACCCAAATTTGTTTAATTACACAAACAGATTTTTCATTGTTGTCTAACCAATTACAGGGAACTGGTGTTTTAATAAAATTGATGTGAAATTTATTCCTAATACTGAGATTTTGTTTGGGGGAGGGGGGATCCCTCATCTTTTATATTCCAACAAACTTTTTGTTAACTGTAACTGTATTTAGCGAAACGCTTTAAAATGCTTTCATGAAATTTTCTACAGTACTGAATGAGTAAAAAGAAAGCTAAGGGAATTAACAATATTTAAACGGTTTTGTTTTTGTATACTTTAATTACTCCCCTTGTATAAAAATTTTGAATGTGTATAGAAATACGTCATGTAAATAAAAAATTTTGTAACAATTTTACTTACATGATGCTTTTTTTATTTACTTAAAGAAAAAAAAGGTTTTAATAGAAAACTTTTCAATTACATGTAACTGCTTAGATAAAAAAAAAAAAAGTAAAGTTCCCTTAGCCCTAACGGGCCATCGGGGCAGATGAAGTGTAGAATTCATCTGTTTATATAACCTTGGCATATGAAGGGATTGTGTGGTTAGTACAATGCCCAGCCGCCTTTACTTCCCCAACTTAAAGTCAGGTACCCATTTAAAGCTGGGTGGACTTGTGGGACGACTTTGTACCAAATTCCACCTGGTAAAAATTCCATGGGCCTCACCGAGGATCGAACCCAGGACTCTCAGGTCGACAGTCGAGTATCTACACCACTCTGCCATCCGTCCCACCTAGATAAAAAAAAAGTACATTTAAAAAAAAAAAAATAGAAACAGAGATTTAAAATACAGATTAGATAGACTTTTTAGATAAAAAAAGTACATTTAAAAAGTCTATCTAATCTGTATTTTAAATCACTGTTACTATTATTTTTTTAGTATTTGATATTTAACACCATCTTCTCAAATTACAATAAATAGTTTCCCGAACCCAAATAAAAAGATCTTCTTCTTCTTCTTCCTTTGGCTCTACAGCCCATTTAGGGCCCTGGCCTGCCATACTACACTTCTCCACTTTTCCCGATCCAGGGTCTTCTTCCTCCACTCTCTCACTCCTATGGCTTTAAGGTCTTTCTCCACTTCCTCCAACCATCTGCTTCTTGGCCTGCCTTTAGGCCTTTTCTCATTAGGTGTTGTCTTATAAATCGTTTTTGGACCTCTGTTGTTTTCCATTCTTTCTATGTGCCCTACCCACCTTAATCTATTCATTTTAATTTCAGCTGTTATATTTGGTTCTTCGTACAGTTCGTACAGCTCTGAATTGGTTCTACTTCTCCACTCGTTATTGTCCTTTACTGGCCCATATATTTTCCTAAATATTTTCCTTTCCCAAGTGTTTAGCATATTTTCTGCTTGTTTGCTGATGGTCCATGTTTCGCTACCATATGTTACTGCTGGCCGGATCATTGTCTTGTATATTGTTTTTTTTTATTTTTCTGGAGATCTGTCTGTTTTTCAGTATTTTATGCAGTGTATAATATATTCTGTTCCCTACTTCTATTCTGTTTTTTATCTCTATCATTATATCGTTTTTCACACTTATGGTTGATCCCAGGTATTTAAAGTTTTCTACTCTTTCAAATGCTCTATCACTGATTTTGAAAAATTTTTCTCTTCCTTCTTTTTCATTTCTTTGTAACAGCATATATTGAGTCTTTGTTTCGTTTACTGTTAAACCTGCTTTCTGAGCTGCTGTTTCTAATTCTATGTATGCTTTTGCTATATCCTTGCTTTGCTTTCCTATCAATGTTATGTCATCAGCATATGCAAGGTATTGGATGGGTTCTGTAAATATTGTTCCTGTTTTCATAGACTTTGTTTTTTCACTTCTGAGGTAGTGTGTTATAGTTCCCCGCTTATCCAACTGTACGTTTCTTATGACTTTTTCTAGGGTCAAGTTGAAAAGTATGCACGAAAGGGAGTCTCCTTGTCTAAGTCCTTGGTTTACTTTAAATTCTCTTGAGCTTTCCCCTTGGATTTTCACTTTGCTTCTTGAGTTGTTTAATGTCATACGTACTAGTCTAATGAGCTTGTTGGGGATACACAACTCCTGCAATGTTTTGTAAAGATAATTTCTATTGATGCTGTCATATGCCATCTTGAAATCTATGTACAGCTGATGTAGGTTTATATTATGCTCATAACATTTTTCTAGAGTGTTTCGAAGTGAAAAGATGTGGTCTGTGGTTGCTCTGCTAGGCCTGAAACCACATTGATAGTCACCTAATACTGTTTCACTGAGATTCCCTATTCTGCAGGCTATTATTTTTGTTAGTATTTTATAAACAGTGTTGAGAAGTGAGATTCCTCTGTAGTTGTTGCAGTTAAGTTTCGAACCTTTCTTGTGTAGTGGAACTATTAAGGCTGTTTCCCATTCTGTTGGCATTATCTCTTCTTTCCATATTTTATTGACCATCCTGTGTATTTCTAAGTGTAGTGTGCGTCCTCCATATTTGAGTAACTCAGCATTTATGTTATCTTCTCCTGGTGCTTTATTGTTTTTGGTCTTTTTAATAATATTATTTATTTCTTCTATGGTTGGTTCTTCTATTTCTGCCCCATTGTCCTCTGCAATGTTTGGTACATCATTTTCGCTGTCAGTTTTAATGTTCAGCATTTCTTCAAAATATTCCGCCCACCTTTCTAGAACCATTTCATTTTCTATAAGCAGGTCGCCTGATTTGTTAAGACACATGTGAGATCTTGCTTGGAAGCCGTTACTTTCCTCTTTGATGGCCATGTACATTTTTCTTGTTTCTTTTTCTTTTGAGTATTCCTCTAGTTTTACTAGTTTTCCCTTTTCCCATTCACGTTTTTTCTTTCTGCATATTTTAGTGGCCTTCCTTCTAGCCTCAGTGTATGCGTGAGTTGACTTTCTTGTTGCTTTTTGTAGCATTATTATCCTCAATTTGTTTCGTTCTTCCACTTCTTTTTTGCATTCATCGTCATACCATTCAGCTCTTTTCTTCTTTTGCTTGTACCCTATGACGCTTTCCGCTGTGTTTTTTATGGTTTGTTTAATCTTTTCCCAGTGGCTATTTAGATTTTCAGTATTATCTATATCTAGTGTTTCTAGTTTGCTTTTAATTTCTTGTGCATATTTTTCTTTTGTTTGTGGCTCTTTTATTAGTTTTTCACAGTCAAATTGGTTTGTTATCTTTGCTTTTGTGTTGTGAAAGATACTTATTTTTTGTCTATACTTTATTTTAACTAACATGTGGTCTGTGTCGGCATCTGCTCCTCTGAAACTTCTGACATCTTGAATATCTGAACCATGTCGCCTGTCTATTAGCACATGATCTATTTGATTTCTTGTCACCCCATCTGGTGACCTCCATGTTTCTTTGTGTATTCTTTTGTGTGGAAACTTAGTGCTACTAATGGTCATGCCTTTGCCAGATGCAAAATCAATCAGACGCGTTCCATTATCGTTGCTTTCTTCATGTAGACTGTAGCTTCCAATTGTCGGTCTGTATACTGTTTCTTTGCCAATCTTAGCGTTGAAGTCTCCTAACACTAATTTGATATCATGTCTAGGTGCTTCTTCATATAACCGTTCTAGGGCATCATAAAATTCCTCTTTGGTATTCCCTTCTGAATCTTCAGTGGGTGCATGGGCACATATTAGGGTCATATTGAACATTTTGCCACGGATCCTGAGGCTGCACAATCTTTCATTTATTTGATTGAGGATGTTTTTCCTGACGGCAAAACCTGTTCCTAATGTATTTGTGGTGTTTCCACTATAAAAGATGGTATATTCTGTTGTTTTTAGTATGTCTGAATTTTTCCATCTGATTTCTTGGAGTGCTGCTATTTTTATTTTGTATTTTCTAAGCTGTTCAGTGAGGCGGGTTAGGGCTCCTGCTCTGTATAGGCTTAACACGTTCCAAGTCGCTAGCCAGTAATCATGTCCGTGATCATGCGAAGGTCGGTTTCCATTTGAATCAGTCCGGTTTTTGAATTGTTGATTGGCTTTCGTAACTAGTGTTTTTTTTACATGACTGGGTAGTTAGCCCTGTGCACAACCACTAGGGTGTTGCCCTTCACAGCCTTGTGGGTAGCTGCCTTTGTTTAAGGTTAGGTCCCTTAGCCTTTGCGGATCCTTCCACTAACTACAAGGCAGTAGTTGCCTGCTTTGGTCCGTCCCGAGAATTGTATTTCATCGGCACTCACCATATCTGGCGAGCTTTCCCCTATCCGCCACCTGGGGAGGCGCCCGATGGGAGTTCGGCCTCTCCACACGAGAAATAAAAAGATCACCATTTATTAACATGTAATGTTAATTATGTTCTTTGCAAAATGTGATCATCAGTTTCCATCAAGTCCCTTCCTCCAGCAACACAAGTACATTTACTATTACATTTTACTGAAGCTATACCATAGCCATCAATCACAAAATAAAATCTACTAGTGGCACATTACTTGGATAGTAATGCTGTCTATAATTTTAAAGATCAGTTAAACAAAGTAATGTAAGGGCTCGTTGACTTATTATGTTATGTTTTTTCCTTCTTCATTCACTTACTATCATTGGTGTTAGTTGCCTACTGTCACCTCATCTTTATCACATGGGCCTGAAAGCTGCATGTATATCTTAAGGTTTATCATTACATTTTTTTCTATTATCAAAACAAATTAAACCTTCAAAGATTCGATCCTGTAATGTGGCTTCCATCATCTGGCCTTTCTTGTATCCTGGTATATAATTGTCTGGTTTCTTTTTTTTTTGTTTTAAACTTTAAAAGCTGAACACACCTTTCTTTTTTCTCTCTTTAACTGCAATGTTTGTAGCTTACAGGCAAAAAATGGATTTCTTTCACCATTTTATTTTATCTTTGCTTGAGTACTATTTCTAAAATATGAGACTTTAAAACTTTTCTTATATCATTTAGCACATTTCCCCTTCCACTTTTGCAGAATGTAATTACCATAGTCACCAGAGCGGATGATGATTCTGAAGATGATGGTGAAAATGAAGGCCAAATTATAATGGAAGAGTCCATTATTCATGAAGGACAAGAAGGTGGTAAGTCACTTATGACATTCTACTATTCATCAGACAGTAGACAATTTTCTATTCGTTCTTAATTTGTTTCAATATCATGCCAATATTTTCTAAACAGACACTATTCTCTTTTTTTCCAGTTATAACACATGTGACTGATGCCAATATTTTCTAAACAGACACTATTCTTTTTTTTTCTAGTTATGACACGTGACTGATGCCAATATTTTCTAAACAGACACTATTCTTTTTTTCTAGTTATGACACACGTGACTGACGAAGATGGGAACGCCCTGGTTATTGAGGAAGCCAATGCTGGATTGGTTGGGTCTGATGAAATCGGAGAGGAAGAAGCATCAGCTAATGAGGTCAAATAGAATGAAACATGGTAGTTTTTTGTTCATTAGTTGAGTAAAAATATGGTCCACTTCAGGTTCGTCTGTGTACAGGCCTGAGCAAAGGTTTTGTGAAATAACTTGTGGAGGCCACACAAACATCTGTATCGTTTAAAGCAATAGAGATACTGACGAGTATACTTTGTTTTTTAGAAAAAGAAATTATCTTTCTATTTGTGAAATAGCTATAAATCTGATTTTTAAAAAAAATGGATCAGAAAAATTTGATAATTTTATTTTCAGTTTTTCAACTGAAAATTTTATCAGGATATAAAAATAGCAGGAGTAAACAACATTTTAGGCATTTTAACATTTTGGAATACAGAATTACAGCATAGAAAGAATGACTTTGGATTTAGTCGCTAAGCTCAATATACCTGGAGTGGGCAAGCAAGGTCCTCATAATTACTATTCATTGGTAGGAAGAAATATATGTGACGCCAATTAGAGGCCTTTTTACTTGCATTTCAAGATTTTTGCAACTAATGCATCAACTTTCTGCTTAAAATCCCATCAAAATTTTTGATTTAGTTGATAAAAGAATCTAGTCAAGAGTTCTACATTTTTTATACAAATACATTAATGCCCAGTTTTTTTTTTTATTAATTGTATTAAATATTCAAAAACCCACTTAAAGTTCATGCTCCAACTCATTACAGAGATAAATGTTGCTAAAATATGTAAATAATGATGTAACATACCAAAATATATTATTGGCAGAAGTCCAAAATTTATGGCCCATCTTTTTCTTTCAGCTTTTGATCCTTCCAGTTATAATGGATAAAGCTTATATTTTTTAGTGGGATGGATGGCCTGTTGACCTGAGAGTCCTGGGTTCGAACCTATGTGAGAACCATAGGAATTTTTCCAGGTGGAATTTGTTTCAAAGTCGTCCCACAAGTCAGCCCAGCTTTAAAATGTTAGCTGACTTTAAGTTGGGGAAGTTAAGACGGCTGGGCGTTTCGCTAACCACACAATCCCTTCATTTGCAGAGGTTTTAGAAACAGATGAATTCTACACTTCATCTGCCCCGATGGCCCGCTAGGGCTAAGGGAACATTACTTTTTTTTTTATATTGTGAGGTATCTCTATTACTTTATTGTAAACAATGTCTTCTTTTTTTTTCAGTTTTGATGCTTACACATCTAACTTGTGTATAAATACTTGTCTCTGCTGAGCGTAGTGCCATCCAGCCAGAAAAAGGAATTATTACATCATAGAAGATCAACTTCATCTACAGCAAGTGGAGGTGGAGCAAGCATAACATTCAGTGACCGACTGATGTAACAGAATCAACATTTTCCTCTCAGTTTAGCATTCGTTGTTGAATTTTATTTTTTTGGGTATGTATTTTTTTTTTTTTCTTTTCATATTGTTGAAACCTTGTTTTGTACATTTCCGACATAATTGATTTGTACTGTGTACAAATATTTGCATTGGATGATGTTTTGGAAATATTTGATTTTTATTTTGTTTTAAATTTTTTGTTTTAAAGGAATTTAAAAAATATCAATGTCAAATATTTGTTGGGGAATGTTTTGAAATATCAG
The DNA here is from genome assembly GCA_021962125.1 of Bulinus truncatus. NCBI lineage: Eukaryota > Metazoa > Mollusca > Gastropoda > Planorbidae > Bulinus > Bulinus truncatus. The sequence goes on along the minus strand of JAGDYQ010000177.1, from coordinate 882,107 downwards.
AAATCACATTGGAATATTTTCTACTAAAACATAAAACCGAAATAATCCACAGTCACTTAGGATATAGTAACAAGTAACAGAGATACTTAGAACGTGTACTTGACAGACATTCATATTGTGGCTTTACTAAGCTCGGTACATAAGAACACTGTTTTTTTTTTATTTCTTACTGTTACCCAAACTGTGGCATGCATTTGTTTATAAGCATTATGTTTAACTAGGAATTCTTGGAATTTCTAGCAACATTTTCATCAAAATAGTTGACTTAAAAAAAAACATTTTACACCCTAAATCGATATAACAATTAGATGGATAAGCTCATTTTTGCTTTAGCTCATTAAAAGATAAAACAAATTGAATTGAAATATTTTTTTATCATGAATGTGATAGACATATTTCAAATAATTTTTTTACATTGTGTTACAATCTGATGACTAAACTATTTCATCCTTTTCCTCTTTCATTATAAATTTTTGTAAAAAGATGTCATCTAAATTTGATGATTTTTTTTTTCTGAGGTCATTTTGAAAAAATATATTTGTTTGTCACAATAACTATAATTTTTCCTATGCTTCTTTTAAATTGTAGATTATCAGTATTGTTTTAATGTTGCCCACCCAAGTTGGGTTGAATTTGGATTCTTCATTAAAACAAAGTATGATGACCAGATTAGATAACTTGACCTTTTTAGATTTTTCTATATGTCTGTTGAATGATTCAGAATAATAACTTGTTTACTGTTCATGTCCTCATATTTATTTTGTACATTTTAAATGGATTATGTTAATAAAATTTTATTGAACTGAAACATGTAAATTCTCTCTTAAAAAATAGTTTTATATCCATTCATAGCTAGTTTTTTTTTTTTATTGTGGTATTTGAATTTGTAGACATGGTTTAGGAAAACAAATACAGTAGCACTGGTTAAAAAAATTATTGAAGGCTGAATTTTGAACCAAATTGTATTTATTGGGGGAAAGATTAACATACCTACAACAAAATAAAAACAATATAGAATTATTCATTAGAAAAAGAAGAAAAAAAAAAAAAGAGACACATATAAATGACACATTAAAAATTCTGGTATCTGAATAAAAAAAATGACATTGGACAGATATTTAAAAAAAAAAAAATCAAAATATGAAAATATCAATGATAGCAAAGAAAATATTTATATTTGTTGAGATTTAAATGATTGGAAACACACATGCCAAAAATGTTTGTTTCGTTTCCTAAAAAGTTTCCCTTGTTTAAAAACTAACAAAACCATTTTTTTTTTTCATTTACCTGACAGCTGAGCTTTTATAAAGCCATAGGACAATACAAAGTAACCATGTTATTAGTTCTGCTTAGGAATATTTCTCTGAGAGAATAAAACAAATTGATGCTAAAAAAAAACAAAACTAAATGTAAAGAAAAAGAAACTTAATAAAAATAACCAGTTGTAACATGACGTACCAAGAGATGAATGTACAAAAATTATCTATCTTACATTAGAAAGGATCGCAATATCATCAGAGCACAAGTCAATACATTTAATATGGAACTACATACATACGCTATTTGAATTATTATTATTGTTAACTTGAGATAGGAAAAGAAATTGACAAGTGACAATGGCTAAGAAGAAAGTCACAAAATGAAGTCAGTTATTTCAAAATCACATAAGAAAGCACTTTGTGAATGAGATGTGTGTTTACTTCTAAATAAATTACTTCAATGTATGTTTACTCAAGAGATTGTTTTTCATTTAAAAAATTTCAGAGAACTTTTTAATGACCTACAAGTGTATGCAAATAAAGTCATATTTATAAAAAAAATTAATAAATGAAATAAAGGTTAGATAAATTGCTTAAAAAGTTCATTTAGCAATTTTCAACGCACTATTTATCATCACAGTAAAAACTATTTTGGTGACATTTCTGTCAGCTGTCTAAAGTAAGCTGGCCAGTAGATAATAGCCTGGTACAACTAGTGCTGTAATGAGCAACAAACTCTTGCCCTCAAGTTACAGCGTTACATATTTATACGTACACATAGCATTATTTACTTGAATTTTGATGTAGTGTCACATGAATATAAGGCAAGAAATCTAGACAATTTTATATGAAAACAAAACTGTAAGAATCACACAACACAAAAAAAATCTGATGAAGAGAACTCCAACAGATTTTTTTTCACCAAAAAAAATTTCTTTTTTTGCTGTCAGTCCTTAATCAAAAACAATAGAATAAAACATTGACATGTTCAAACTTGGAATGTTCAAATCACAATAGTTTTAGGAGGGGATTAAAGAGAGAGAGAGAGAGAGAGAGAAAAGATCTATACATCTTACATTTGATAGAAAAGGGAACTGGAACATTCAGGAATAATAATACGCAAAAAAAGTATATATATTTATATTTATAAGTATGTATATATAAGTATCAATAATTATTTGTCTAAAATAAGACAGTTTTTTTTTTTAAAAACATTTCTGAAGCCAGAGAAAAAGCACTGAGAGAAAATAAAAGCAATAACGTTCCCCCATAAATAAATTTCCCACTACAAAAAAAAAATGCCAAGAAAGTTTCAAAGAGGAAAAGATTATGCTTCCGTAGTATATATATACATACAGTTTCAAATTACACGGTATAAAACATGGATTTTTTTATGCTGTATAGCATCTCAACACATATAAATAATTATGCATAAAAGATTTAACATAACTATGATAACATCAAAGTTACACAGAATAAAATGCATAACATTTTTTTTTTTAATATCGCTGATAACTAATTATCATACACATGTAAAAAAAAATTTCAAAGAAAATTTGTTTTTTTTTTTAATACTTCTTCACATCTAGAAGAAAGCATTTCCATAAAGCAAAGTAAACCAATGATAATAATAGTATATGTATAAAATGTATATGTTACACATCACATAAAAAATGCGCAAACAGACTGACTACCATATCTGCCCTTGATGATGAATAAAAAAACAAATGCCGTTTATTAGTAAGAGCCTTCAATGACGGCTATGAAGAGAGAACAATGCAGAGGAAAAAAAAAATCATATAAATATAAAAAAAACTAATAAGAAATTCATTGGACTAATGAAACCTCAATATCTACTGTATAGTATAGTAATAGTAGTCGTTGCTCAGGGAAACCATTTGAAACATTGAGACACAACACGTGACAACAGACAAAAAAAAATAAATTTATATGGCTGCTGATTGCAAATATTGCCCTCACCTTCAGTAAAATCTACTATCCAAAATGAAATAAGACTTCTTAATTAACAGCGTTCATTAATGAACTCCTTTTAAAATTCATTTTAAACCATATTTTTTTATATATATCTAAATAGCTTTATAGTACAGAACATTATTATAAGACACTTAAATTTAGTCTAATCTATTCAATAGCTGAGCAAAAATAGACAAGAAGATTAGTAAAAAAAAAAGAAAAAATGTTCAATTCTAATTATTCACACGGCAACAGAAGCAAATTAAAAGTAAGCTGAGAAATAAACAGCTTCAATAAAACTTTTGAAACATTTATTTCTCCTATCGAGTCAATTTAATCATGTCATTTCCTGTGTCTGAAGTCTCTTGTAAAACTGTTCAAATGATGACAGAAAAAAAAAATCATTTATAGTTGACTTTTGCCGAAAAATTTGTCAAATCAAGAGACAAGAATCAGCTCCAAATAGCAAGACCACGCCTTAAAATTTAATTTTCAACTACTGAAAAAAAAAATAACAACTAACTATAATGAGACAGAGCTCAGTTAATTGCATATTAAGCTGATGGGTGGTTTGGGGAAAGGGGTTGATTTTGTTAACTAAAGAATGGCACTTTTTTCAAAAACTCATACCTTAGACCTGAATTAATGTTCTCGATAACAAGGTGGAAGGCTTGACAATTTAAATATAAAAAGATGTTTTTATAGAAACATATATATAAAAAAAAAAACTCGATAAAGTACAAAAACATTAGCGGTAGGCATTTGTCTCATATAAAAAATAAAAACAAAAAAACAAACACATAAAAAGCATCAAAGTTTGTATCAAGAGGTGGGTTCAAGGGCCTCACTTTGTGGATCATTTCATGAAAGAAAAAATAAAAGAGAAACAAAACATAGAAATACAATATGAATTCTAGAAATATTAAATAAAAAAATATATGTCTGACCTTAGTAAGAACCTTGGAATTTTTTTCAGGTCCTGGTGAAAGCCCCCAAAGCTTTAAATGGGTACCTGAGTTTAAGTTGGTGGAATAAAGGCGCTGGCAGGAGTAAAGGCGACTGGGCATTGTGCTAGCCTCACAAATGCGGCTGGGCCATACAATTCCTAAATATGCTGAGGCTACTAAAACAGATATATTTTACACTTCATCTTCTCCGGTGAGCCCTTATGGGTTTAGGGAACTACTTTTAATAAGCTGGAGGAAGTCTAGGTACATTTCCATTTTATTTACACCGTATAAAACATTCACCCTTACATTACATAGCTTGTTTTAATGATTGAATCAGGAAAGTAATACTTAATATATTATGTATGAGAACAAATTCATTATCTATAAAGAATCAACATCTAAAAAAAAAATATACAAAATTTTTACTACAATCTTTTTTAAAATGTGAATAAAGTGGTCAGAAATGTGGCTTTTTCAAAATAAAACAATTTTCAGCTTTTAACTGTAATTTTAAATTTTAACCCATAGAAACGATGTTATTACTAGCAGGCAGCTGTTGCTGAAGATAATTTTTAAGTCAAACGTTAAACATGATAAAGAAAGTTCAAGTTTATGATAAAAAAATAAGCTATTTTCTAGAAAGTCAAATTAAAATCCAGTAGAGATCATAAGGACTAGACTGAAAAATAGAATTCTGACAGCTTTCAATTTTTTTTCTTCTAACGTTTTTAATTAAGACAAAGAATTTATGTACACCGCTAACTCAATATACACTCAAAACAAACTAAAGTTGTTCTTTTTAAATTTTTGTCTTAACAGGCAAAATAAACACAATGTATGCAAAACATGAGCAAAAAAAAAAACCCAAACAAAACAGGAAAATTTATATTATTTTTTTAGAATTATATTGATACAAATATCAAAAGAAAAAAAAAAAGTAATGTTTATATACATTTTGCATATCTAATGAATGCTAAGATAAAAAATTAAAATATATATTTTTTTTTATTCCATAAGAAAATGTTCCGACAAGCCCTAAAATAAAAACTTGCAGAGAAAAGTTTGTGCAGATAAACAAATGATACCAATATATCACTTATTACTCCATCATCACATTTTGACAGTTATATTGCTATATTTTTTTTTGTTCCTTTAAAATTCTCAGCAAAATACTTATTGCACAGATTAGCATCAATAAATAAAAAATGTAGTTTTTTTAAAATGAAGTACGCAAGTGGAAACTCAGCAATTTGCAAAAGAAAGTTAAATATTGTATGATGGCTTTTTATTTTAAAAAAAGATGTAAATTAAACCAATAAATTGCTTTACAGGGGTAGTAAAAAAAAAAATCTAAAATAATATAAAACAATCAGAGCAAGACAAAAATAAATAACATTCTGATTTCAATCGAACAGATCGCAATGTGGAAACAAGATACCAAAAATAAACCCCAAAAGAACAACATATGTACAAGTGATCAACTATAATAATGTAACTCAGTTTATCATTATTGCAATGTTTTAAATAGTCTTTTATAAATATTATTTAATTATGTCTCTTGTTTCTGAAATTTATTAAGGATACAGTTCATCTTTGTGGATGATAAAAAGACACATTAGTCTGTGAAGTTTAAGTTGGTCAGTAAAATTAAGACAATCCATCAAAGAATATTACATTGAGTACACTAAATATGTAAACAGGATCCCACATTTCATTATATATTTACTTCTTTATTTTATTCCTATAAATATTTCAAAAATTTTTTTTTTTCTGTGGCAATGCTGTGGTGCTGTGTCAATTACAATAAAACCTAAGTAAAAATTAGAAAGTTACCACTTAGTAACATCAATTAACACTATATAAAAATTAATAAAAAAAAATACAATTCAAAAAGACTGATGTGAACAGGAGGAACAAATCTTTGAATACTATTCTAATAATTTTTTCAATAGAAAACAAAGCCATACAAACACACATACTATTGTACAAATATAAGCTTACACCAAAGTAAAAAAAAAAAGACATAAAGGCAATTATCACAAAAAGGGACAAAATGTTTCTATCTTTCATCATGAAATAAGCCTGAGCTTAATTGTATTTTTAGGATTAATGACCAAAATATATAAAAAACAAACAAAAAAACAAACATTATGCTTATGACTAACATCAGAAATGTTATGTATCAAGAGCAAATAGAGCAGAGAACAATGTTTTATATCTAACAGTACTCGTTTATCTGTCCTAACTAAGCTGTTAAAACTGAAATATGTCAAAATAAAAAAAAAAATGCAGCAATCAGCCATAACAAAATTTGTAGCTAATACGTGTACAAGTGAACAATTCTGTTAAAAAAAATAAAAATGAGCTAATTTCTATTTTTTTTCCCCTTCAATCTTTTGCAAATCAATCACCATGTAAAATCATTTTAAAACCATTTTTGTGCTTTCTTTGTAATTCATTTTCTGATTTTCAAATATAATGTCACATGTGACATGTATTACTAATTGCTGTTTAACTGTTACTAGATATATATTTCAAAATGGGAAGCATTCATCATAATATATTGCTGTTGTTGTAACATAATTGTGAATATATCTTTCAAATATTGTAGCTATCATTAGGTAATCATAACAAAATATAATAAAAAATGCATAAAGCTAAAAAAAAAAGAGAGAGAGAAATGAAAAGTATGATATTAAAAAATAAATATATCATATAGTACATATATATATAGCTCAACTGTAATACAAAACAGTTAAATTTACTTTACATATCAAAATATAAAATAAATAAAAGAAACCTTATAAGATAACATGCAATACATTAATTAAATATTATGCCATACAAAATTAAAAATATATAATGATAAAAATTTGCATTTCGAGTTTCGCTTTTAAAAATAAATGTCTACAAACTGCAATACATATTTGATTTTTTTAGTTATTTTTTAAGGATTCAACAAAAAAGAACTAAAGTTACTTTAAAAAAAATAGAAAGCTTTCATTTAAATTTTACAAATAAATTATTTTCTTTTAAAAAGATTAAAAAAAAAAAAATTAGAGATAAAAAGGATTGAATTCAATACCAGCCCAGCCGGTTAGAGTGATCTTTAAGAACAGAACATAGGACATGTATATATATCTACAAACAATCAATACATTGAAGTCGTTGATATCAAACAATAGGATAAAGAGTCTGAAATATTCTGCTTGTACTATAGCTGATGATAGTGCCTTCACAATTTTTTTTTGCTAGAAGACTGCTGCCATAGAAACAGGGGACTGTACTATTGGAATTTCTTTTCCACCAGGAAACTGGGGTGGCAGAAAGTACTGCAAATTTGTAAAAAAAAAATATAATGATGAAAATAAAATGGCTAACATTAATAAACATTTAGTTGATGTTAAAAAACAAAATGAAAAATGAAATATTACTTCCTGAATAAAAGAATATCATTCTTCTGCCTTACAATTTTAAGCCAGCCTAGGGCTAGACTAACCTATATACATGTATATGGTTAGGCTACTAAGTTAAAAAGACAGTAAAAATTAGGGAAGGTTACTGCAGTCCCCTGTTTTACATCCTCAACATAGTCCAGGTTACAAAGTAGGACATGGGTGATTGGACTCTCAGAGACTTGAATCCATCAACTGCACTATGGTAATGAAGTTCACAACCAAAGCCTAAAAGAGCCACCACCAGTGATGGGCTTAGAATCTATAACCATTTATGTAAACTTGTCCTCCACAAAAAAAACTCACCACTTCGCCCATCTTGTTCTTAGCATATTCAATCCTTATGCCGCCACGATCAGATGACAGTAACACAAAGCCCTGTAGCCTTGTCATTGCTTCCTGGGCCTGCCTGACATCCTAAAACAAAATGTTAACATTTTTTAACAAATATTCTGATCATATTTATAAAAAAATGTATCAAAACTTTATAGTATTAAAATAAAAGAGCTGGAGAGAAAAATATTACCACTAATTAAATGCATTAATTATCCAGGCTTTAAATGGTCATTATTTTTATTTTCTAATAAAATTTACGATTACGAGTTATTATGTTTATAATTGTAAATGGGACAGTCAACCATGAAAAAAAAATTATATGTAGCATAAAAATTAATACAAAAACATTAATAAATATTTTGCAATTTTATAGAGAATCTTTATATGACTTTAGTCTTCATGTGCAGATACTTTAATTCATGGTGTTTATTAAGAAGTAAGATTTACATATTTTTATGATTACAAATACATCCAATTACTCCACATTTATGTTTCACAGCTTATTGATGTACCGTACAAACCTGAAACTCTACAAAAGCTACTGGAGATCCTCCCTTATTGTGCATTCTGAGTCTAACAAACCCCTGAAAGCTGAAATAGAGAAGACGTAATTTTTATATGCTGGCTGAGTCAAGCTCCCATTAATATTAATGCATTGATATTTTTTTTTACATCTACTTTTTAAATTGGCCCTTCTTCCTTTTCTTTTCAAAGGACACAATAGCGTTGGTTTAAGTTATTTGTGATATTTAAAAAAATATATATGAACTAATTCATTTTAGACAGTCTACAAATCCTATAGCAGATGAGTGTGTCCGGGAAGGTCCAGTGTTGTGTCATGAGGGGTGGTGGTAGCTGATATTTTCAAAGTAAAAAGTAAAGTTCCCTTAACTTAACGGGCCATATGAAGTGTAGGATTCATCTGTTTCTATAACCTCAGCATATGAAGGGGTTGTGTGGTTAGCACAATGCCAAGCCACCTTTACTCCCCCAACTTAAAGTCAGGTACCCATTTAAAGCTGGGTGGACTTGGGGACTTTCACCAGGACCTGAAAAAATCCCAAGGTTCTCACTGAGGTTCAAACCCGGGACCCTCCGGTCAACAGTCAAGCGCTCGACCACCCGTCCCCTTGATATTTACAAAGACTAAATGATTAAAACTAACCTGCTAAACAAATCTTTGAGTTCCTGTTCCGAACTGAACTGACCCAAATTGGCAACAAATAACGTGGAACATGGAGAGGAAAGAGAAAGACTTGTGGTCGAAGAGGTGGGTATACAGGTTGGAATCTGAAAAATTTATGTAAATAAAAAATGGTTACAAAAATTTTGAAAAATTAAGAAAAGTTCTTTATTAAAAATTATTGATTCCTCTAGAAATGTATGAACTGGTGGAACTATGCCCAAATCATATTGATGCAAAAGCGGTGAATTATATAACCACAGTTAGCTAATTAAAAAGTTTTATTTAGCTGATTGAAAAAGGATGAATTAGTCTTGGCAGTATCATAATTATGGTTAGTACATCACGAATGGCTTTCTTGGCACAGCTACATAAAGAAATGGGATGTTCAGCAATGATGAGATTATGTATATGAGAAAATCTCTTTTATGAAATAGTAAATATATACTAAAACTTCAAAGTGTGCAAATTAAATAAAAAAATATGGTTTAAGAAATAAAATGATTTGTGGTTTAAAAATCTGTACAATAAATTTTAAAATATTATTTTTTTTTAAAGAAGGGAAAATAATGCAAAGGGAGCCTCATTCTATTTCTTAAACATTTTTAAGAAATGATATGCTAGTAACATAATTTTTAAGCAAATATAATTAAACGAACTCTCCAAAACTGTGTATATTAAATTAAAAAAAAACTCAATATTTTCAGTATTATGAACAACAAAATGCTGCTTTAAGATTTGCGAGATTATAAAATGGCACGGAACTTCAGATATTGTGAAAAAATAAATTGGTATCTTAATTATTAAGTTAATATAAAAACATTTTTTGCATTTTTTAAGTTTATTTTCTTGTATAAAAAATATCCAAAAAAAAAAAAAAAGAATTTTATTTTTTAATGGCTTTAAAGTACATGTAGTTCTATATACATAATTCTCTTAAATATTGCAACAGTTAACAGTATTGTCTTGAATGATTTATTTAATATCAGAGACGTGCAAGCCCATGATATTGCTCTTAGGCCTTTTTGGGTCGAAAAAAAAAATGACATTGATTGATGATTGAATGTCATAAAAGAAGAAGATCTAATTATATGCTTTATACATGAAACTGTAATGATTGCAGATCATATAAATACAATCATTCAATCAGGTTTAGAAAAATAAGTATTTTGAGCCACTGTGGCACTGGTTCGAGCAGCATAGCATCAATAATACTTTTTTTTTTGCTTATGTTTTTCAGAGGCTTTTATTTTCAGCCCATCCCTGATAACTATTCTATTCTTAACATACTCTATCAAGCAAATATTATGAAAAAAGATAAATAAAACAAACACTAACAGTTAATGCAGCATTTTCAGGTGAAGATGTAGGGGAGCAGTACATTACCTGTCGAAGAAATAAATCAATGAATGTATAGAGCAATCATATAAGCTTGATACTGTTATATATATATATATATATATATATATATATATATATATATATATATATATATTTTTGTAAGATTTGCTTTAATGGCTTGAGGTCAATGCAGGATTTTAAATTAATATTTTCTTGGAGACTACATCAGCTTTAAATCCTTTAATTATACAGATCGATATCTTTCATTACAATAACAAGAACTAAACAATATACAGTAGTTCCATGCTTAACAAAGACTCTCAAAACAAACAAACCGCTTTTAATGAACGCTGCATAAACCGAGTGTATCTCTCATTTGATTAACCCAACGTCCCACATAAACATTACAGGAGAAAACAAATCATCCCAAAGTGTTTTTTTCCTCCCTAAATTTTCAATTTTTTTTGGTGTGATTTTAGTAACAAATAATTTACTTGTAGTTAAAAGGTCTTATTGTATAAAGGGTAAGTAAAAATGCATGTTTGTAAGCTGTTGAGTATAAACCAGACATCTATGTATCAATTCCAAATGGGTCACTAGAGAGGAGGTATCAGAAAATGTATGTAGTTCATTTCAGCTTCTTTGCTCCCACTATAGCAAATATAAATGTTTAATTCCGATACTCACAAGTGACTACTTGAGCTGGATTGAAAAATAACTGTATAAGTGTGAAAATAGTGCGTTCACCCTCATTATCAAACCTCCATTTCATCAGAGCAACATCCAACAACATTCCCTTCTCTGGGGGATTGTTTTACTAGTGTATTTCTTCATAAACAGAACTGCCCCTGAATTTTTTTAGTAGTTTTCTGAATTTTTAGCGTCTACTGGAACGGATTTTGGGAAATTGGGTTTAACGTGAACCCTCCCCCCACTGAATTTAATGAAAGCGCTGCATGAACGGGTTATGTTTGTTAAGCAGAGGACCACCAAATTATAGAATATAGCAATGAATAAATGTCAGACTATCATACTCTGCATAAATGTGTCTATTAAGATTGAGATGCTACCTAATATGATGAACGACAAGAAATGCTACAGAATGATAAAATTAAAATTTTCTTTGAATTTTTTTTTTAGAATTTTTAATTATCATTCATTTGTCTGGTAATCTCATAAAAAAATAAATATCAACAGTTATATTTGAAATATAACATTCGTCATTCACTGTAGCTTTTTAAAAACAGTTAACAATCTAAGAAATAAGTGAAACAGACCCTAAGGCAGGGGTTTCTAAAATTTGAGAAAAGAACTGGAAAAGAGCAGATAAAGATGGATCTTTTATATGAAAAAATATAAATTAAATGTCAAAATCACTGATAAGAATGACCGAAGGGGAGAAAAGGCTGGATCAAACAGCCTGAAGCGCCAGATTTGGCACCCAGGCTATAGATTGTCCAAGTCTGCCCTTAGGCTTAAAGGCTAATAAAGGATTTAATTTTTTTTTAAAGAATATAATTGTGTGCTACAGTAACTTACATGAGTGAATATAATATAAAAAAAAGCATGAGTTATTTACTAAAGAAGTGTATATATATATATATATATATATATATATATATATATATATATATATATATATATATATATATATATATCACTAAGACATATTATTACAATGAACGAATATACATATACATACTCATAGTAACATACAATACAATTATTTAATCAAAATTAAGATTAAGCGATTACCAACGGAATAAGCCTATATTACTTACGGGACTAGATGTCATACAAGGATGATGCCAGGAATATGTTAGGGTGGGCTAAAATAAAAACAAAAATAATACTTAGTGACAATTTAATTTTTTATAAATTCATTAATATCAAACTAAATTAATCAAAATGAAAAAAAATATATATTAGGCAGTTATATTTTTGAAGTTAACAAAATCTTAAAAGATGAAAAAGTATTTGGCTGTTAAACATTGCAGAGCCAATTAAGAGAAACTATTTTAAGTATATATATATTTACGCCAATCAGAGAAACACTTACACTAAGGCATAGCTAGAAATGGATTACAGTAAAATTGGTAAACAAAAACACTAACCAAAAAATAAAGACATTAATTAGCGAAACTGATTCAAATACAAAAATGAAATAAATAAATAAATAAAATTAAACCGATTATTATACACTCTATTCATCAACTGAAAATGTATGCGATTTGAATAGCATACAATATATAAATCATATACTCTATACATGATAATACTAACACCTTTGTAATGAAAAGGTCCATTAAGCAAATATCCTCGATTTAAGAAAAAATACTGTTCAGCTAACTTTAGGGATTTTTTCCTTCTGTTATTCTTTTATATCTTTGAAAGTGCAATTACTATTTCAAGAAGTATTTGTGATAAGTGAAAAAGCGGTGGGTTGGAGGTAATACAATAATTTAAACAAATAATATTGCATATTAAATGGCAAAATACAAAAAAAGGCACGATTTATGTTGTGCAGTTTTAAAGGGGAATTTATCTATGTCAATCTAGGTTAAAACAAATATAACAACATGCACATCACGTCAAAAAATGAACATTTAGACGAACACTGTGTGAAGGGAATTTGGCATATTATTTGGGAAGGCTACAATCGATAATGCCACTAAGATCTTTATAATAAAATATCTAGTCGAAGTTTAAAGACTGAATAATAACAAAGGAATAAACCATACATCTGCCTATATCAAGGAAGAAGTTCATTACTATTTAAACATGTTAAATTCAGCCGTAAACCTTATAGTAAATGTTAGTAATATGCAAGTGAGTTTATAAAATTGTTTTGCGTTGCTACAGTGTTACTGTTAGTTATGATATTTTAATAAAAAGTCCCATGCACAATATGCGCTATGTTAATGTAGCCCGTCATACAAATGACATGCCATTTATATTATGTGTTTCGTTTTTTAAGTGCACTATAAATTATTTACTGTATATGTATATGCCTACAATAAGGGGCCATTCACTTATTACGTGACGCTTTTTCCTCTTGATTTTCATCACAAAAATCCGGCGTCCAACAACACAGGGAAAGGTTTTTTTTAATCGTTCTTTATCATTGCGTATCACACTTCTCCCCCCCCTTCCAAACAACAACGATAACAACAAACAAAAGCGTTATGTAACAAGTGAACGGTTCCTAAATAATTCTATGTTAAATAATATATAACATGTTTACTATAGATCATACGATACAGCATGAAAACTAAAGGTTAAAAAATATTGCATCAAAATACATCAAAACAGTGCTAAACATATTAAAAAAATAAAATAAAAAGTAAGTGAAGAAGTATTTAAAAAAAAAGGAAAGAACATAAGTGTAGAAGTAACAGACTGAACAAACATACCGGGCTAGCTAACATTGGAGCTGATACTAGTGTCGGCTGTCCAACTGTTGGAACACTCGCGGCTACAGGATTAGGGGGTGGACCTATTATCGTTGTGGGCTGAACCTGATTAGACGAAGAAACAACAGAAAGGGGCTGTCTTAGCATAAATTACGTCTGCCAGCCCCACCCCCTTAAAAAAAACCGCTCAGAAGAAAAAAAATTTTAAGGAAACTACTGGAAAGGTTAAAGTTCACAAAAATGTATAGCACCAAAAGATAAAATATTCATAACGTGGAGAAAATGTATTTTCAAAGTAAGAGTATTGAATACCCAAAATTAACTTATGTTCTAAAGCCCTTTTTCCGCTTCAATGCTTTGAACATTATAGGTCGTCTGTAGAATCAATATATGTCGTCTGTAGAATCAATACATTTAAAAGACATCATATTCGTTCGATCTTTTAATTAAGCATCAGAAAACATTTTAATTTCTTACAACTATTTAACTTGATAAAACATATTAATAGTAAACTATGAACAGTTCAGAATTGTTTAAGTATATTTCTGGAATATCCTCGATATAAACATTTCTAGCAGCATAACAGATTTTTTATCGTGTTTATATAAAAAACAAACAAATAAACCCATAACTTTTAATAAATAATTACGTTTTGCTAAGAAGTTCTAAGAATTATACAATGCCTCATTATTGTACACATATGTACACATTAAGAATGCCCAATAACGTATTCATTTCTTTCAAAAGAATAGTACGTTACATAACCTATATTCATTCAGCACGAACGGATATTATTTTGTTCGTTTTTCAACTAATCATTCATTCGTAAAAATAGTGCAGTAAAAAAATTAATAATAATAACAAAAAAATCAATGAGTTAGTAGGCCTACATGTTGATTTAAATTTAATCTTCAATAATTAATAAACTAATTACATAAATATTTTTTTTTCTACTTCACTAATATTAATAAAATGAGCTCTCCTTTTTTTTTTTTTAGTTCGATTTAGTCAGATCGTCACTATGGTTACATTATTTAAAGGCAATGGCTTCGAATACGACCGGGTGTGTTTCGTATTTTTTTTTCTGAGACACGACCAGCAAACTTTGATGACGTCAGTAAACAGAATGAATGAGATCTCGTATTTACTGCAGACTTTGATGACGTCATTTGCTGTTAATAATCGGAGATATTTTTATAATATTTTTTTTTAAATAAATACGGCTTTGAATTGTATATTTTAGTTGTCAGGATATATGTCTAAGACTAAGAGTTTTCGGGTCTGCCCAAGCCTAATAAAGTCGGACGAATAAAACAAAAAATTATGCGCTAAATTAGTATCTATCGTACCCCCCCCCCCCCCCCCCCAGAAAGCTAACACTCGTTAATTCGTCTCCGTCAGTATTTGGTTCGATTCTCTGATATAAATGCTTCTCCATCCCCTCTATTTTCGTTTCTTAATCTTATTATTATTTAGTAAATTTGAAATATGTAGGCGTCTCTGAATTTTTTAAAGTGTGACGCAAAAATGATGGTAAGGAAAAGTTATGTAATATTTAGCTTTAGGACTAGCTATACACTGCAAAGCCTTTGCAGGAAGATAAACTGTTGTAAAGCCATTGCCGAACTTAGGATTTGGGAGCCTTGCATTCTGAAATTCGATAACATGACATGAGATTATGTACTTAATATTTAATGTAAAAAATAATTTTGGGGTCTCCCTCAAGCTGGAGCCCGGCGGGACTTTCGATTTTGGACCCCCCTCCCTTAAAATTGTTACGCCTCTGTGTTCAGCTTTGATACATATTTTCAAAATATTTTTTTTAAGTTATGAAATAGTTAAAAAAACCTAATTAGTTGTTGTTTCTTTTTTTTTTTACAACATCCTAAAATATAAATTATTTTAATTAAAAAAAATTTCAAAGATATCTAGTTAGTTAATTTTCATTAAAACAATTAAAAGGATACATTCTGAAAAAAAAAACCACAATAAAAAAGTTATGTTTCTGAGAGGAATCGAACCTGGATATAGTCAGCATAAAAATGAGTCACAGACCAAACGGTTTCACCACTGTGCCAGGAGGACACACAAGCAAAGTTGCAATTTTAATGTTTAAGTAGACAAAATTACTCGTTCCCGCGAAAAGAAAATAACTTTAAATCATAAGAGTTATAGCTGTTTACTGACGTCATCAAAGTTTGCTGGTCGTGTCTCGGAAAAAAAAATACGAAACACACCCGGTCGTATTCGAAGCCACTGCGTTATTTAAAAATAGGCGACCAAATATAAATAAATATTGTGCAGTTAACTAGAAGTTGGTGGAAGGAGCCGACCATGTATTTTTTGAAGAAAATGTAAAAGTGGGAAAATAAAGATTTCGATAAATTATAAAATTCAATTAATAATAATCAATAAATAGTGCTGGGCAATGGCGCTCTAATTGGATAGGCAAGAAACAAACAGACAAAAATAAAACATAAAAACACGAAGTGCAACGTGCACCTATTCAAAATAGAAGCTATTAGTACACTCCGGTGAACGTGACAATAAAGTTAGTGATCTACAAAGTTAGAGTGCACTGTGATGATAAAACACTTGTGATAAATTAAGCAAGAGCTGTAATAAATAAAAACACAAATAAATGATTATATATAATTTGAAAATAATATTGCTTTGTATGTGTCTTAAAAAAGAAAAAAGCGTTTTTTTTTAAAAAAAAAGACGATTGTGAATTATGGTATCCCGCGATGGTCAATATTTTATAATCTATTTTTATTTTAATTTTGCAATGTTGAGAATGTCATGATTAGTAATCCGTTAATTAAATTATATATATAGCTCTGACGAATATTTCATTTTCTCTGCATTTAGATGATAGCCCCAAATGTTAATGCTGTAAATGTCATGAAATTGATAAAATCGCACAAAGACAGGAGAGCGAGAGAATGCGAGAATATTAAGCTGCCATTATGTAACTAACATTTCCCAGCATTCTTTTGACCATTGCGAATAACCATACTGAAATTCAAGGAGGCATTGCCACATTCATTACATAAGTAAAAAAAAAAAATAATAAAATGAAACAAGTAAAAACAATAAAAGTAATTTCGTACATTACGCATTGGAGGCGGGACAAACATAGGGCTGACCCGCATCGGAATCTATCCCAAGTGAGAAGAATAATATGGAAACACATTCGGGTTAGTGATTCAAACAAAATGAATAATGGAGAGAAAAAAACTGAGATTTTGCATGAAATACTTTTTCTTTTAAAATTGGTGAAAAGTGCAATAAAAACGAAATAATTTATATATTTATATTTGAAACTAAAAAACATAGAGGATATTGAAAACAAAATAATAGAACAGTGCGGGTTAATGGTAAACAAAAAAAAAGTAAATACATGTAATAACTAAAATAAAAAGTAAAGCTTTAAATACAATTCTTTTAAAAACAGGTTGCCTGCTTGGATTGTGTCATGATGAACGCATATAACTGAGTGATAAGCTGACTGAGAATGCTATTTATATAGATTATATAATACGATTTCTTTTTCAGAAATTTATGAAAAATAAATAAATAAAAAAATACAAAATTCTTATATAAAACCCTTTTTAACTGTTTTTTTTTTAATTTTACAAATTTAATTTCATAATTTGTACTCTTAGTTATTGAATAATTTTCGAACTTATGTAGAATTGTGGCGGGAAAAAAGGTAACAGAAAAGGGTTTGCAGAACCAACATTAGCGAGATTACATTGTGCTTAATAGTATGAAAGCAAAGGATATACTGTATTTGAAATATTTTAGTGAATAATTTATTATTATTATTATTGTTCATTAAATGATATGCTCACTGTCACATTGATAGAGTACATTAAGTCGCTACATATAAAAACCTAATTTCTGAGTTTTGGTTATTTTGGGACGCCATACATTTTTTTTAGGGTTAAAACTATAATTTAACGTATAAACAAAACAAACTTGTATTTAAAAAACAAAACAAACTAAAACAAGTATGTGTGAAATTAAAAGAAAAAAAAACAACTCAACAGATGAATGCTTCTATTAGCAAATTCTATTAATAGATGATGGAAAACATTTCTAGTGTCTACGCAAACAAATATTTCAATGAATATGTTACTCATGTTAGTATTCATGCTGAGTTAATGACCATTTTAAAAATATATTATAACTTTAATAAACTGTATCTCATTTCGTTAGTACATGTTGGTATACAGTCGCGTGCTTGGTTAGTGATGTGGCCTCACTTGTTATTTTATGTTACCACAAAATGCTTATGTATATAAGAAAACAGAAAAAAAAAACGGTATAAGTTCTCTCATCAGGATTTACTATTCAAGGGTATCTACCCGAAGGATGTTTTTTTTTTGCCTGTATAAGTACCTTCCCCTGATTTAATTAAAAGGGTAATCAAACTTTAAATAAGACTTCACACAGTCTACATTCTTTCCCAAAGAAATAATATAATTTTATAAAAAAAAAAATAATTGCATTTATGTTTTGGCTTGAAATATTACCAACTTAGTCTATAATTTTTATTTTTAAGCCATAAAACTATATAAAACTTAATATTATTTAATAGAATTTAAAATAATTGTGAACACAATTATGTTTTCAGTGTATGTTTTACGGTATTGTACACCCTCTAATAATTGTACATTATAAAATGTTCACAGAAGTGAACAAAAAATCTTTTAAGACTTGTTTGGGTCAAACTGCCCAATTGTCAGTGTTACTTCATGAAATTTTTTTTTATTATTATAAACTGAAACATAATATATCTCAAACTAACGAGACATACAAGGCAAACAATATAAATGCTCAGAAAAAAAAATCATCACATTACAAAAAAAAAAACAACCACAGTTGGCATCTTCATGCCAAATAAAAATAATATAAAAAAAAAGCTAAATTAACATCAAGGGTTAAAAAAAATTTCTATACTGACCCGTAATGGCATTTGCGCAAGTGCGGCTGGGTGGTGATGGGATATTAGGGCAGGGTGCGGTATCCCGGCCCCTGGGGGTGGTGCTGGTGCAAGTTCTGGAAATGGTGCTAGTGTAGGCGCGGTGGCCCATGCCTCTGGGCCCCCAGGAAAAAAGGCAGCCCCTAATTCCTCTGTGAAAGTGATTAGTTAAGGTGTTTGGTTTTTTTTATTTATAAACTCAGGTGAATACATAAGTTCAAGAAAACTAAATATGATGATTATATTATTAATAAAGATGTGAACTGAGTAGAGCAAGGTGCGAGAGTGAGGAGGTTTGGCAGATAACGATCGATTGGTAGATCACGTAAGGGTTAGTGGCATAAGAAGCAGTTGATAGCTTAAAATAGTGTTGACTGCTTTTAAGACTGTCAGTAGCCTAGTAGACTGTTGATAGTTTAAGAAATAGTTGATGGATTGATAAATAGTTGATAGCTTAAGAAATAGTTGATAGCTTAAGAAATAGTTGATAGCTTAAGAAATAGTTGGTAGTTTATGAAATAGTTGATAGTTTAAGAAATAGTTGGAAGTTTAAGAAATAGTTTAAAATTTGACTATGGGAACTGTAAATGAATGTAAGAAACCATTGATGGCATTAAAAAAATAATGAATTCAATTTATTCAATTGATAGCTTAAGAAACAGTTGATAATGATTCTTCATTCAAAGGGGCCAAACAGAAAAAAGGTCGAAATAGTCACCTGAGATTAGAAAGGGAGGTAAGAACAAGAAAGAACAGAGTTATGGAACATGATATTTTTATTTATAATTATATGAGTGTGTGTGGATAGGATGAAGCAATCGCCTACGAGGCGAAGGTGAATGAACACAAACCCAGTGTTAACATAATATTATCAAATAATGATGATATCACTGATGACAATATTGAAAAGTTAAATGATTTAGAAAAAAAAACAACAACAGATGACGAAATGATGTGATGACACGAGATGTGAGAAGACCTGACCTTTGACACAATTAGAAAAAAAAACCTGCAGGTTACAAAAGTTCATTTAAATTTAGCAGCATACGGCGTGACCAGAAGTGCTTTTTTTTTGTTTTAAGTTTATGTATTTAAAAAAAAGCTCAAAGTTGACCAAAAGCAAATGTTGACCATCAGTGAACTTTGAATAAAAGCGAAAGTTTGACGGTTTAAAAATAAATGACAAAATAAAAATGGTGAACATTTTGTGATAGTTATATATCACCCTATTTACTTTTTCTCTTCACATTTCTTCTGGATTCCCGCGTTCTGCAGGGGGGAACAGGAAGAGAGAAATTATAAAAGATGAAATTTTCCCCGCTAATAAAAAATATGAACGGGAATAATAATGTGGGAAACATTATTGAGTGTTAAATAGGGTTGATGATGTTAAAAATGAAGTAAAATGACAAGACATCATAATGAATTGATGATAAGATGTTCATGAATAAGAAAATGATATGATCGAATAAAATATTTATAACATAATATAAGCAGCATTTTCCATAATGATAATAATAACAATAAAGTGTTAAAGCAAAAGTTTGTTTTTTAAAAAATAAATAAATAATCTATGATTAATGAATTGTATTGTGCAAATTTACGAAAATATATAGGTTAGTAAACGAAATTGGTGAAGTTTAGATATGTGTGTTGTGGGTAGCGCACAAAGGTGTGTATGTGTGTAGTGCAGCAAGTTGTCTGCAGTCTTGGTACTAGAGGGTAAAAATGGTACTATAAAGTGCTAAGAATGGAAATCTTTCTTTACCAAATTCACACAAAGAATTTACAGAAGGAATGGTAATAATTTATTACTAACATAATCATTAAGTGATTTTTTTTCATCCAGGCCAATAAAAAAAACATTTGGCGAACAAAATAAATATATTAAAAGATAAATAAATACCAATGAAACACACAGAATCCATGTGCGTCACTTGAAGTTCTTTAAATGTTGTGTCTTTATAATGTTGTGTCTCTATAATGGTGCGATTTTATAATGTTGTGTTTTATAATGTTGTGTCTCTATAATGGTGCGATTTTATAATGTTGATTTTTAAATTATTATATGTTTCTATAATGTTGGAATTCGATAATGTTGTGTTTCTACAATGTTGTTTCTCTATAATGTTGTGTTTCTATAAGTTGTATTTCTATTATGTTGTATTTCTATAAGGTTGCGTTTTTATAATATCGTGTTTCTATAATGTTCTGTTTCTATAATGCTGTATTTCGATTATGTTGTGTTTCTATAATGTTGTGTCTTTCTAATGTTGTGTTTCTATAAAGTTGTATTTCTACAATGGTGTGTTTCTACAATGTTGTATTTCTATAATGTTCTGTTTCTATGATGTTGTATTTCTATAATGTTATGTTTCTATAATGTTTTTTTCTGTAATTTTGTATTTAATAATGCACTTCTATGATAATGTATTTCTACAATGTTGTAATTCACAACTATTGTATTTCTATAATGTTGTAATTCACTACTATTGTATTTCTATAATGTTGTAATTCACTACTATTGTATTTCTATAATGTTGTAATTCAGTACTATTGTATTTCTACAATGTTGTAATTCAGTACTATTGTATTTCTATAATGTTGTAATTCACTACTATTGTATTTCTATAATGTTGTAATTCACTACTTTTGTATTTCTACAATGTTGTAATTCACTACTATTGTATTTCTACAATGTTGTAATTCACTACTATTGTATTTCTACAATGTTGTAATTCACTACTATTGTATTTCTATAATGTTGTAATTCACAACTATTGTATTTCTATAATGTTGTAATTCACTACTATTGTATTTCTACAATGTTGTAATTCACTACTTTTGTATTTCTATAATGTTGTAATTCACTACTATTGTATTTCTACAATGTTGTAATTCACTACTATTGTATTTCTATAATGTTGTAATTCACTGCTATTGTATTTCTATAATGTTGCAGCATGTATTGAAGGCTACTTACGTCCTGTGATGGGATGGATGATTGTGGTGGGGTGGGTGGCTGCAGGCTGGGGCGAGGCCTGTTTGGGCTTGGTCACTTTCGTGTTGGACTTGGCGAACTCTAACCTCAATGTCTGGGGGAGGTCAGGGTCAAAGCGGACGCCCTGAAAATTGAAAAAAAAATGGCAGGATGAAAACTTTCATGCAGGGCGGAATGAGGAAAATTAAAAAAGAAAAACTCCTGGCTCAGATACACGAACCAAATATTGTAAATATCCTAAATGAAAATGTGAGTGAGTGTGATGCACAGCGATTGTGAAAGACCGATATAGATGGACACATCAATAGTGAGAACGAGAGAGATAATTCACGTTAGTAAAAACGTAATATACAGCACCAGCAGGGACGAGGCGTGAGTGTCGCCGGTCACAACTGCTAGAGAAAAATCTATTGATGTTTTTGATGCTACATTCAGAACACAAACGAACATAGATTTATACATGTGTATAAATAATTAGACTAACAACATATACGATTTATATATACATGAAAGTTATATATATATTTAAGCTTTTAGTCATTTTATTATGAATGATTATGCTAACTATATTCAATAAATACAGTACCATTATATAGCATTTTCTATAAATATGACCGGTAACACTCACGCCTCGTCACTGAGCAACAGTTTTTAATGCTGACTATCTGCAGACCGAAGTAAGCCCTTACCTGCAAATCTTGCTTTGCTGTTTCCGCTGCCATTCTTGAGCTGAAGGTCACAAACCCGACAGGCTGTTTTTAAAAAAAAAAAATAATAATCAATTTAACATTGTTAGACCAGACGGATCATCAAGTGACCCATGGACTCATACATCAGAACTACTTTGACCTATTCATTCTTTTATTTATACGGTGTTTTCTTTATGTTCTAAATTGATTTAGCTTTAGAACTAGCTGAATGTCAACAACACACAAGATCCATCCATCCATCCATCCATCCATCCATCTATCTGTCTGTCCGTCTGTCTATCTATTTGTCTGTCTGTATGTATTTATTCTGAAATCTAATGAGAAGAATTACATTAACCTCCACGCAACTTTCTAATGAGTACACCACAAAGCTATTTAAAATGTTTACATTACACATTATTAACAAATAAACAAAATATATAATGACCTAAAAAATAATGGTGATAGGTAAAGCATCAACTGATGTAGAAGTAGATAGACGAGACGGTATGACAGATAAATAAAACAATGGTAAGCATGTGATGAGGAAAGCACTGTGAAAAAATTCAACCAAGACGTCAAACTAGTGATGTTATACATGTTTATAAACATATTATTGAAATGTAAATTGTGTGACATTAAGCGTCTGGACATGCATGCTGCTTGATCTGGGCACCAACTCAACCATTCCTTGAGGTTCCCGTTACCAATTCCGACAGTAGTTAAAGCAGGTTCCTAAACTAGAAGTGTTTATTTTTTATAATGATGCAATAAATTTAATTTTATTGACGTTCAGTCCGAATTTTATATTTCCCCTAAAAGTTCTAGTACAGTACAGTGGATTACTTATATTAAACAAAATTTCATATAAAAATCTCATCAATAAATCTCCAGGATTCAGAAAGTGACTGTAAAACCGAATCTGATTTTGTTCTCAGTGTTATTGAATCTATTAATAGCCTTCGTTTGATTCCATTGTTTTTTTTTTCTTTTTTTCTGGTGCAAATAAGAAAGTGTTAAATATATATTGACTTTAAAATATTTGGAACTGACATAAAATATCTGGACTGATAAAGGGCCCCGTGACTCAAACAGCTTAGGGCCTTATCAAATCTAAATCCGGCCTTGACAGTCAAGGCACGTCTGTTGAACATGGCTTTTGTACAACGCATGTATACAAGCTAGTCATTTGTACACCTATGATGAAATGATTGGACAAGCGTGTCTCGAGTACAGAGCCCTGGAATACTTACAGATGTGTTCTTGCCATTTTTATTAGTGATTTTGAGTAGTGATCCTTCGTAGCCCTGCAATATAAACAAGGTGAGAACCGTCGGTGCATTGTGAACATTGTAACACACACATTCACACACACAAAGAAATAGACACAACAATGTCCCATCGGCAGATACACTCGTGTATGGTCTACGTATAATGTACACCCGAGGCTAATGTTACATATATATATATATATATATATATATATATATATATATATAGTCAGAGGCTTTTGTTACATATATATCTATACTAGCTGTACCCTGCAAAACCTTTGCATAGAGTTATATTTCCTTAGGTTTGATCAGTAGGCTAGGTTATTTTTCGTTTCGGACAGATCCGATATTTTCATGACTTTTTATTACTATTGTTTACATTTGACGATTTTAAACTGGAATACTGTTGTATTAATTCTTCACTTTCGATTTAACGCAGAACCCAAATCGCTATTATTTATATAGATAGTTAGCGCTGAATAAAAGCGGTTCTCAAACCGAATGCGGTACTTCTGAGTAACTCGTGCGGCTCCAAATGAGCCAGTCTTTGTCTATTTATTTGTTCACTAAATTTTGAACAATTGACTACGATGCTGCCCATTAAATTATTTCCTACCATATAATAAAAAAAAAAAACCGGATTTCGGCTCACATTGACCTCATGCGTGGCCGCTCCGATCTCTGTCCCAACTCTATTTTGTTTTTTTTTTCAACTCGCGGATACGTTTTTTAAATGAACAATTTGTAAAACGGAACCCTATATTAACACAACTTTGGCTTAGAATGAAATACTATAATTACATTTATTCATTAGTAACGGCCAAAGACCTCACTAGTCCAGCGGTGTCGAACGTTTTTTTGGGGGCCGCGTGCCCAAAATTCAACCAAGCAACTGTGGCACGCGTGCCATAGGTTTGCCACCACTGTCCTGGATAGTGGGATGCTCATCCCTAAGTTTTAGAGCCAATGAAAAAGAAAAGTAAGCTTGCCGAAATAAAAATGTTACGAGTAGAATCCTTGGTTCTCCATTGTTACCAATCGGTGAAATGAATAAATTAATGCTAATAGCCAATGGTAATTAAGTGGCACATGCCATGAGCAGTGTTTCCAATAAATTCTCCGAGCGCGCGCGCACAAACATAATAATAAAGTCTTGTTTCACATAGTCTATATACATTATGTATTTATAGTCTTATTTCATATAGTTTATGTACATTATGTATCTATGTACACATTTTTTTCTGCACACAGTCTTCAGAAAGTTATTCAGCGAACAATTGTAAAAAAACTTACACTACTTCAAGTCTATAGTACGATTTTTAAAAACTAAGCTGCAATCTTCTGTAAGAAATAAACTCTTACAAAAAAGTATTTACTACCACTACTATCACCACTACCACCACTACTACCACCATTACTATCACTACCACCACTACTACCAGTACTATCACTAGGATACTGCAGTGACCAACAGAGGTGTGTATACGCTATTAATACTTTTCAGTAACACAAGAGCAATATTTCCGATAACGTCTACTGTAGAAAATACAGTCTTCATAAACCAGCCAATGAGACATTGATATGTGTACACATTAAAAAAATTAAAAAAGTCACACACAATTATTTTAAGCAATTAAAATTAAAATCATGACATCATAAACTTTTTTTTTCTCTTTTTGGTGTGGGCGAGAGAAGAAATCGGAAGTGATATGTTTCAGACAATGTTAACATAACAAACGGTTTCAGTAGTCTAATAGTTATAAGCAGGGCTCGATTTACCGCCGGGGATATCCCCGGCACTGAGACCTGTCATCCTCAGCTCTGCTTTAGCTAATATATCCCAGCCAGGGATGAAATCATAGACATTTATCCCCGGCTCTGCATAAATTTTTGTTCATCCCCCGGCACTGGTTTTTTTTCTTAAATCGAGCACTGTTTATAATAGGTAAAGCCTTCTAGAAAATTGTATATACTACATCATTAGCAACTGGTCGGTAGTAAATGGGGGATAACTCCCTCCACCACTCCCACCCCCCAGCGGTGTTAGAAAGCCCTGATGACATAGGAAATTATTGTTTTAAGATGCCCCCAAATACAGCTTTAGCTGATGAACGGCCATGAAGTTGTCAGCGACGCCACTAGAGAGGGAGGGGAGGAGGGGGTGGTTTACAACAGGGACATTTCAACTGTCTTTATTGTGGACAAGACTATCACCCACACCTTGAAAAAAAAAAAAAGTTCATTCTTGTGAATTGCGAAAAAAACCAAAACAAAAATAAGATAAATAAAAATAAACCAAGAAGTGAAACGAAATAAAACTGGTGTTTATGATTGGCGTGTCTCCTCCTCCCAATATCGTTGGCTGTAAAAGAGAGGATTGATACATGATTGACATACATGAGGGTGGAGCCTGAAAGACATGACCTATACACACAACAATAGTGTGCTAATCAAACAATATGAGCCCAAGTATATATATATATATATATATGTAATACATAAGTGAATAAAAATAAATGGGAGCAGCGTTTAATAACGAAACAAAAAATGAAATAAAATAAAAACATTTCTATAAAACAAAAAGGGGTATAAATGACACGAAACCAAGGATAAACTGAAATATTTGAATTCCACAACAATGGTGGTGAATGGTGAAGGGTGGGGGGTGTGATGGGTGGGGGGGGGGAACCAAACTAAGACACAAGATGGTAATTGAAATAATTTAGAATGGTGATGAGCTAAACGGAAAGAAGAAACAAACCAAATATTAAACCGAAAAGAAAAAAAAAACCCAGGTCATTTTGGCTTTACATCTCAATCTCATTTGTTTTTGTTTTAAATTTATTTTTAAACCAATGACAAGAAATGGATTATAAATAAATAAAATTAGATTTCATTGACAGTACCGTAATGAGAGATATTGGTGAAGGTGAAAGGTCGCAGTATTCTATTCTATTCCTTTTGTTATCATATCGCCTAGCCGCCTTTACTTTCAGCGAAAAATGTCAAATATCGATTTTTAAAATAGCTGGGCTCTAAGACGTCAACAGGACTTACTTAAGATGTATGGTCTTCAATTTAGGCGGTCAAATACAACGGCGGTACCAACGGTGGGGGAACCTGAGCTCAGACTTGTGAAGCCTCACAGAAACCCCCCAAAAAATTATACATTTTTGGATTTCAGTCTTTTTTTAGAGGCCCAACATTTTCTTGATCGCCCGGGTCCTCGACTGACCTTAGTCGTTGACTTAGTCCGCCCCTGGTCAAGTGACATCTGAGTAAATCTGTGTCACTAGTCAAAATTACAGCACCCCCCCCCAGCGGCGTAGCGTGGGTATCGGCCGCCCAGGGCGGATGACGATTTTGCCGCCCTCTCATTTAGATATTTCAATTTAATCTATACATTTTGCCGCCCCCCCCCCTAAAAAGTAATAAAAAGTGCCGCCCGGTGCGGACCGCACCCACCGCCGCCCCTCCCCCCCACACTTCCTGGATGGAGACCCGCGTGTGCTATCACCTATTCCCGATAATAAGAAAGATGAGACGTCACAGATTTTCCTTTTATTAACTTATAAAATTAGGTCAATGAAATAACAAAATAAAACAGTTGATGCATTATTGTAGTTTGTGTGTGTGTGTGTGTGTGTGTGAAGGTGGTGACCAAATCCATATGAAATCGGACCACAAATTATGGATACAAAGCTGGGGATGAATAATTCCGAAGTTAATGGAAACATAACTGACAAGTGTGGCAATTAGAATAGTTGATAGTTAATGTTTGAGTCTGTTGTAGTGTGAATACGTGTGTACATATTGTAAGGGTACTTAGGGGTCAAGGAAGATTCCATACCCCCCCCACCCCTTTCCCCATCTTTTCTCCTTCATCCGGATATTATCAGAGCAGAACAGCTATAGCCCGGGGGTGGGGGAGATAGATTATTTAAAATACAATTACATCCCCTTCACCCAACGGCTAATTTTTATTGTATTTAAAAAAAAAATTCTTATCAAAGCCAAAATGAACTGATTCAAAACGAAGCAAAAATGAAAACAAACAAAATATAGAGGAGATAATGACATGTTGATATGTTGATAACTGGTTGCTATAACTGCGTGTTGTGTGATTCAGGCTATAGGTAGACGAAAAAAAAAATCTGTTTACCGGTAATGTAGCATATTGCTGTAACAAGAAGGTAATGCATTAGAACAAAGTTTAAAAAAAAGCAAATAAATAATACATACAAATGGAGTTAAATAATGTGGCGCAATAAAAGGTCGAGGTATTCGGGGTACCATTTTCATAGCAATCATTAGTTTGGACAAAAACTAAAACCTTTTATTGATGTGAAATGGTTTGAGAATGGTAACTGATAGTAATTAAATGTAAGGCACTAAAACTGATGGCAATATTATAAAAAATGACGAATGCATTAATGCTATTCATAACAAAAACTGTTAAATAGTTATTATACATTTCACACAAAAATAAATATAGAAATAAATACATATCATAAGATAATGACGTTCTATAAAATGAATAGTGAAATAACATATTAGCTTTCATAATGGTGTAGAAATAAGTAGACCTCTGCATGTAATGACATCATCAATGTATGTGCACTGCTGTAGCTAAGTGAATTCATAAAAAGTCATGCAAATAATATCGTGAATACATATTTATATTTTTCTGTATTTTTTTTCTTCTTCTTTAAATGATTATATCACACAATAGAAATAAGAACATATTCCTATTAAGGTTTCAAAACCATCATTTTGGATGACTTAAATCCTACTATGTATCTAATAACCAGTTTACACAAAATGCTGAACGTTTTCATCAGGTTGTGGAAAAATCACAAAGATTGAATATGTATGAAACTAGATCAAAGGCCCGGTACCCGGACCGGCGAGTGACTCCTTATAATTGAGTTGTATCCCTTTGACCATCTTTACAAATTCCCTAGTCTATTTTTTTAGCCGCGGAAGTCATACACACGAACGTACGCCAGGCTAGCCGATTATGTGTTAGATGTTTAGGATTGCTACCTTACAGTTTACCTCAAGTAGACTATTGTTGTTTGTTTAACCTAATATATTAATTTGTATATATAAATACATGTACGTCTTATTTCTATATTGTGGGCCATATTTAATTAAATAAATGATATGCTTTACAAAAAACACAGCGTGATTAATTTATTAAAGTTTAACAGTAAAATTTGTCCCCACTGTCGTAACATCACAGCAGATACAAGTAAATAGAAGCAAGTGGACTATAATTTTGCCTGCAGTATTTAGTTTATGTGCCCTGCATATTAACGCGAGATAGATTCAGAATTAAAAAAAATTAAAATACAAATATATACAGTGCTTTTTTTTCTTGCGGAATGCACTGGAACGGCGTACCGGCACCTTTTTTGTTCCGTACTGCACTACTTTCAATGATATTTCTTTATGACACGACGTAGTTCCAGAACCTTTTATTTGTTTTTATAAAAATAGCACTGCCTATGTCTATATATATACACTAAATACATACACCACTATTTAGGAGGAAGTTTTAAAATTGTATTACATTTTATTAAATGTATGTATCTAAATTAATTGCGCTCATTAGGCAGAAACGTGCATTGGTCCCCGGGAATCCAGTCGGCAGTCACCGTTTATCAGACGATATTCTGAAGACGCCATTTCGGCCGACTGGCACCGCAACATTTTACAGAATAGCACAAACTGAATTTGTCGAAAATAAAATGAATATTAAATAGAAAATTTCTTTTTTTAATCAGAAAAAACCATACTTGCCTGTAGGGATATTGACATTATTAATGAAATAACTGAAATTTTCTCAAACAATGTGGTGTGTATATATATATATATATAAAGAACATATATATTTGAATTTATCTCACTCTAGTATACAAGGATATACTTAGTTTTTGATGTAAAACTTCACTCTGATCTCTAAGTTGAGTACTGATGGTCCATAGCAATCGCAATTTCGGAATAGCATGCGTGAGCCAATACTCTGGCTTGTCATATTGTACAGTGGCTTGTGTGAGCTAATAGTCTGGCTTGTTATATTGTACAATGACATGTGTGAGCCAATAGTCTGGCTTATCATATTGTACTGTGGCATGTGTGAGCCAATAGTCTGGCTTATAATATTGTACAGTGGCTTGTGTGAGCCGATAGTCTGGCTTGTCATATTGTACAGTGGCTTGTGTGAGCCAATAGTCTGGCTTGTCTTATTGTACAATGACATGTGTGAGTCGATAGTCTGGCTTATCATATTGTACTGTGGCATGTGTGAGCCAATAGTCTGGCTTATCATATTGTACAGTGGCTTGTGAGCCAATAGTCTGGCTTATAATATTGTACAGTGGCTTGTGAGCCAATAGTCTGGCTTATAATATTGTACAGTGGCTTGTGTGAGCCAATAGTCTGGCTTGTCATATTGTACAATGACATGTGTGAGCCAATAGTCTGTCTTGTCATATTGTACAGTGGCTTGTATGAGCCAATAGTCTGGCTTGTCATATTGTACAATGACATGTGTGAGCCAATAGTCTGGCTTATCATATTGTAGAGTGGTATGTGTGAGACCTTAGACCAGGTTATCACGCTGACCAGTGTGTTCGAACTTTAAGATGGCACCGCATGTTGTACTTATTCCATTGAATGAAATCAATTATTACTCAAGCATTCAATCAGTACAGGAATCACGTGACTTTAGACATCTGCAATTATGTATTAAACTCCGCCATCAACCACAAATTCGTTGATTTACCAAACTGTAATTCATTTTTTTCAAACCTTCATCCATAACAAGCAGATACATGTGTGACTCAAATATTCCAATAAAACTTTGCGCTGACATTAAAAATAAAAAATGTTGAGACCAGGTCTTGTCTCAAGTTTCCGATATATATCTCCCGTGGTGCCGCCATGGCCATTGCACTATGGGCTATGGTGGGGATGAAAAAAGGGCACCATAAAAACCGTCCCATTAGTGGTTTATAGGATCTAAGAGATTTCATCTCATCCTTACAGGGACTTCACACACACACACACACACACACACACACACATACACACACACATACACACACACACACACTTCATCTGCCCCGATGGCCCTTTAGGCTAAGGAACAATCCTTTTTTTTTGTTTGTTACATAAATACTGGAAACAAAAATAAGCCACAGAACAGCTGACTGAAATAAATCTACCTGTATATTGAATTAAACAGAATGGCCAAATAAAATAAACAGATACACACCACACAAACAAACACAACAAGTGATTGCCGAGATTGAAAGAGACAAAGGAGTCAATCTCGCTCCGTCTTAATTTGAATAATTCAATCCAGCGGAATAATAATTTTCAAAATAAAAAAAAAATTACAATTTGAAATAAAAAATAAATAAATACAGAATATATTTCTCTGTCATTGGAATTGTGGAGACTAGCGCTGGGTGTGTGAGAGAGAGAGAAAAAACAAAGCGGATGTGACGTCACACACACACATTGTGAACAGCAAGTAGGGGACATAACTTACACAATTGTTCTTGTCAGTGACTATATTCTTACCCATAATTTTCAAGAGGCCATTTTCAAATCCCTGTAAACGAATTGTTTTGTTTTAATTAATTCAAAGTAGCTCTTGAAATTGCATTTAATGTAAACCTAAAGAAAATCAAGCAATTCAAATTGACGATTGAATAAGATCTCTTCAGACAAACACAAAAGTCATAATGATTTATTTTTCTAGCTTATTGATTACAGTAAATTTTCATCAAAATATTGCAGAAGAGATACATGTAATATGTGTTTTATCCATATCTTAAAGGCTTATAAATTCTAATTTACGATTCTTGCTAAATTTGCTTTCATTCAAATACCAAATTTGACATTTCACATTTTTTTATTGCATTAGGGGACGTAATTCACCAGATATATTTTTAGAGGCTAATTAATGGAGTAGTCTACCTTTAACAATGATTCAGAAGCAAGTAAAAAGTGCTTCAAACAACTTTGCTTTTACTAAATCATTTGTCTCCCTGAATCTGTTTTATAATTTGGCTCACAAAGTCTGAGTTGACTTGCACAGCTTAAACACTCTTTCATTTCTTCATTGTTTTAAATATGATATTTTCATTAAAGCAAATATTTGTATATACATATATTTTGCTTAAACAAAAGATGAATGGATAAAATGTTAGAAAAAAACAACCTTTGTTCAATTAAAGAAGTGTCAACATTTGTTTTTAAAATATACAACAAAGAAATATAGATGCAATGGATGTAGACATTTAGTCGTTGTGGGAATATTCTGTAAAGAAAAGAAACATATTTTTATTTTTCAAATTAAATACAACTTTAGCTTTTGGACACTTTTTTTTATTACCTGTAGATATATGATAAAACTTATAACTGAACTCAGGAAACAGTTTTGGAAGAGATGCATCCAGTGTGAACACCATGACGATGGATAGAGATAATGGAATTAAAACATTAAGCATGATAATGTTTAATTTAAAAAGAAAAAAAATTAGAACTTGAATTTTCCCTGAAATAAATAATGTTGGCATAAATTTATATCAATTATAAACATTAACAACAATAACAATAAGTCAATAACACATACTGGAGTTAATACAAATAAAAGGTGCAAGCAATTTTCCTGTTTACCTTGTAAGCTCTGAACAACAAATACAATTCCCGTGGCTTGGCGTCCATGGGTAATCCACTGACGAACAGAGTTCGAACCTACAAGAGAGAAACCAAATTAAATAAAATAAAACAATGTTGATAACTAGGACATTTGAAAAAACAAACAAATCAGCCAATTATTTGAACCAATCAGCTAATTATTTGAACAAATCAGCCAATTATTTGAACTAATCAGTCAATTATTTGAACAAATCAGCCAATTGTTTGAACAAATCAGCCAATTATTTGAACAAATCAGCCAATTATTTGAACAAATCAGCCAATTATTTGAACAAATCAGCCAATTGTTTGAACAAATCAGCCAATTGTTTGAACAAATCAGCTAATTATTTGAACAAATCAGCCAATTATTTGAACAAATCAGCCAATCATTTGAACAAATCAGACAATTATTTGAACAAATCAGCCAATCATTTGAACAAATCAGACAATTATTTGAACAAATCAGCCAATTGTTTGAACAAATCAGCCAATTGTTTGAACAAATCAGCTAATTATTTGAACATATCAGTCAATTATTTAAACACATGTTCAAAGCCTTTTTTTTAAGGAAAGGCTGCCTAGGGCCCTATCTGGCCCGGGGGTGGGGCCAGCACTGTCGAGACATTCATTTGTACGTAACACAATATCAAGCATACTCAAAGTTGAATCAGTTGTTTTCTAAGAAAAGAACAAACAGTGTCCGACACATCTCTGTACTCATGATGTGTTCACTAGATCAAAAAAGAAATGAAAGGGCCCTAGGGACCCGGGATTAAATGAGAGCAGATGGGCCCTAGGGACCCGGGATTTAATGAGAGCAGATGGGCCCTATTTTGTTAAACGCAGTGGCTACGGGACCAAGGAACGGGACTGCGTATTATTTTTTTCGGGGACCAACTATAGATGCGCATGCGCTCTAGTGCTCTAGACGGAATATTCCGCATTTAAATAGATACAATAGGGCCATGAGGACCCATAAAAACTTAAGGACAACTCAATGCAAAATATTTGACTGCTATCTGGACTTGTGTGTCAAGTAGAGCGACCTTTGTTATATGAGTAACTTTTATTGTTGGCTTGTAACAGTATTGATAGAAGTTAAGACAAAAGTAATCTTGCAACTTTAGTCGTATGTTAAGTATCGGAGACCATAGACTGGATGGGTGACCAAATACACAAACAACTCGTTCAAATAAACACACACTACTGTCGGCAAAATAAAAGTAAAAAGTACATTTATCATCTGTGTAGTAATGTAAAATTATTGATTAGCTTATAACTGTTATCTGTTTGTCTGACTAATCTATCTATCTATCTATCTATCTATCTATCTATCTATCTATCTATCTATCTATCTATCTATCTATCTATCTATCTATCTATCTATCTATCTATCTATCTATCTATCTACCTACCTACCTACCTACCTACCTACCTACCTACCTACCTACCTACCTACCTACCTACCTACCTACCTACCTACCTACCTACCTACCTACCTACCTACCTACCTACCTACCTACCTACCTACCTACCTACCTACCTATCTATCTATCTATCTATCTATCTATCTATCTATCTATCTATCTATCTATCTATCTATCTATCTATCTATCTATCTATCTATCTATCTATCTATCTATCTATCTATCTATCTATCTATCTATCTATCTATCTATCTATCTATCTATCTATCTTTCAATATAGCTGATGAAAGAAACGTTAATTTGCACAGAAATCAAAACATCGTTTGTTGTATGTTCATTATATTGTACCTCTGTACCAGCATGTAATCTGTTTATCAGGTAGGTATGGTGTGGTCGTGAGAGAATGTTGAGAGACAATGATGACAGTTTTACAAAAAAAAAAAATCTCTGCCCGCTGTAGAGGAGCCGCTGGGGGGGGGGGGGGGGGAAGAGAGGACGGAGATAGTTGGGCGGTCAAGTCTTGTGTGCACATATACGGGTTGTTGAAGGCAAATACCCAAGACAATTTGACACCTGTTGAAATGAAGAGGTGAGAAAAAGCAACAATAACGAGTGCAGACATTCCCAGGGTGCACATCATACTTCAGAACCAGGGGCGGTTATAACCGCGGGGCGCACAGGGTTCTGGACTGTGCCCACACTTTCAACTTTACAGGGTTTTTTTTTCTTAATTGCACCACATTTTGGTTGAATATGTGCAATTTTTTTAACAGCCATAACATTGTAGATATGTGGGATCTCAAAGTATAGCTTGCGGCCCTCCGTTGGGTACCCATTTACAGGGCGTCGGGCCTCGACCAACATAAGTTTGCATCTGCATATAATTATTGGTTAAGCCTCTTCATTTAATAATGGAAACAGATAGGTGTTTGGATGGGGGAGGGGAGAGGGTGTAGCAGACTGACAGAAGTTATAAGAACGATATATTGGAAATAAAATCGATACTTTACATTGCCAATTCAATATATTTGCCAATCACATTTAATAACTTTGAATTTTTTTTTCTAAATATAAGAGAAACAACAAAGAGATTCATTAACATAATGATAATAGTTCTAGTCCATGGTACAAGTGTAAATATATCAGTGGGTGGGTGGGAAGGGTAGGGAGGCACGACGGTGCACTTGAGGGCACCAGTCAGTAGACAATCCTATAAAGTCAACAGTTGTACAAATTGTCCGTTCTCTCTGATTACGTGACTTATTTATTTTAACCTCAAACAAACAGAGAATTTTTTTTTTTACTGCAACGACAGTTCTGAGTTGTTAAAATTATTTCGTTTGTGTGTGTGTGTGTGTGTGTGTGTGTGTGTGTGTGCATCACTACAAACCAGCAGACCAGGGGGGAGGAGGGCTTACAGGTCTGACCTTAGGTCCGGGTCTATGACTGTTTGGACGGTTGAGGTTAGTGAAAATGAGACGAAATTAAAATTGGCGTCATCTGGGGTAGGGGGGGCGAATTAGTGCGTGGGAGCAATGTTGGTTTTTTTTGTTTGTGGATGACTACATTTGTACATGGCCTGTTTAATAGAGTGATTAGTGCCACCAATGGCAAATCCTGAAGTCCGTGGTTCGATCCTAAACAGGGAGAGAGAGTGAGTGAGTGAGTGAATGAGTGAGTGAGAGAGAGAGAGAGAGAGAGAGAGAGAGAGAGAGAGACAGAGAGAAGGGAGGGGGGAGGAGAGAAGAGAACCAAGACAAAAGGGGTGTGCCCACCGAATCGTTTTGTCCATGTTGTTTTAAGAGTCCACCTGTACATATATTTTTTAAAAAGACACAGATGTGTGGGATGACTATCTTTAGACTGAACAAATCATATTTTTCTTATCGAGATATAACATTTAATCTAATCCTGGGCCACTAACAGTAAATCTAATCCTGGGCCACTAACAGTAAATCTTATCCCATTCCACTGACAATCTCTACGAACTGGGTTGGGGGGAGGGGGAGCTATGATATCTGTATCTTAATCACTTTCAGTATACCGATAAGTTTTCCCCATCATATCAAATGTCCACATATAATGACCACAAACGGTGTGAGTGGTATGACGAGGACATCGGGTACACTGGAGCAGGTCACGTCGGTACAGATTCAAACCCCATTGATTGCGTCACTGTTGACGTGGTCCACCCACACACTTTTAAATATTTTATAACCTCCCCCTCCCCCCAAACACCGGAACGCCTTCCACCACTGAAGAAGTGGACAGTCTAGTTTTTATCACGCAACAGACAACTAGACAGTTGACCCAGTTATCGTCAAAGCGTGTCACACACACACACACACAAAAAGAAAATCTGTACTTTGGGATAGTTTGAGGTCTTGAAGTGAAGCATGGGAGAGACGGACCCGGGGGTGGGTGGGGGGTAATAGGAAGGTACAAAGCTAACAGAGAATGTAAGTATTGAATATACAAACGCTTTGAACCTCGAGTGTTTGTTAGTATTAGAATAAAAACGGTCGGGGGGGGGGTCCATTTTTTCTTCTTTTCGGCTATTATCTTGGAATGAAAACTAAACCTTTATGTCTGGATTCTCAATCTGTCTCTACTCGTTTGTTGTTTTAAACTTCTGAGTTGGCAGGTAATGAGATTTGGTGGGTGGTTATCTATCTATCTATCTATCTATCTATCTATCTATCTATCTATCTATCTATCTATCTATCTATCTATCTATCTATCTATCTATCTATCTATCTATCTATCTATCTATCTATCTATCTATCTATCTATCTATCTATCTATCTATCTATCTATCTATCTATCTATCTATCTATCTATCTATCTATCTATCTATCTATCTATCTATCTATCTATCTATCTATCTATCTATCTATCTATCTATCTATCTATCTATCTATCTATCTATCTATCTATCTATCTATCTATCTATCTATCTATCTATCTATCTATCTATCTATCTATCTATCTATCTATCTATCTATCTATCTATCTATCTATCTATCTATCTATCTATCTATCTATCTATCTATCTATCTATCTATCTATCTATCTATCTATCTATCTATCTATCTATCTATCTATCTATCTATCTATCTATCTATCTATCTATCTATCTATCTATCTATCTATCTATCTATCTATCTATCTATCTATCTATCTATCTATCTATCTATCTATCTATCTATCTATCTATCTATCTATCTATCTATCTATCTATCTATCTATCTATAAATCCCACCACACAATCCACTATAAAACCCCGCCATTAGCTTCTCCCTCATCTCTCATTTCCCTAATTTCCATTCACCGTAACCCAAGTCTGGGCAAACATGGGTGAAACCTATTGTATAAACATTCGCACACTATCTGTGTCAATAGACTCCAGCTTATTACTGCCTAAAGCCAACAGAAAATGGGGTAACTATATGATGTACAAATACAGTACTAACAAGCTGAATGACAAAGTACTTTTTTTTTGGGTGTAAAACTCTATTTTTAGCTAGACGTACATAAATATTTAAAAAAAAAAATATTGGACGTTATTTTGTAATTTTTTAAAATTTTAATCCTGGAAAAAATTGTCAAAATGTTTTTTTTGCTTGTTTCAGAAGGTGAAATAATATCCAGTTATTATCACTTGTTAGGTTTCATAACAGTATACATAGACATATAATTTTATATATGCTTATGAAAATTAGGCTAACGTGCTAAAGGCAGTAATGGGACATATACGACCAGTTTTGGCTATTTCATTCAATCCACGCTTTCGTACTCTCAGACAAATAAATTTCTTCATCGACGTCATTTCATAAAGTTTCTTATAAACTGCCCATCTGCTTGTGGAGCGGCCCTTGTGTCAAAGAACTCAATGTGGCCTGCGATGTATATAAAAATAACGTTTGCCCACCGCTTTTTGTTCGCCTTAGTAACATATATAGTAGGTCTCATGTACACATTATTGACCCTAAATGACCCGGAATGTACCTAAATGACCCTCAATGACCCTAAATGACCATAAATGACCCTAAATGAGGTAATGATACATGACCACATACGCATCACTAATTTTTCAAATAATTTTAGTTCCCACCAAGACTCTGGCCGAAGATCCCCCTTCCCCCCAAACATCCTTGACCTCCAATACATAAGACGTAAAAAAAATCAATCAGTTCAATTTTGTAGTGATCATTAATATTTTTATATCTGCCATTATTTGAATTATCTTGTTTGTTTATTCACCGCCCGTGTTACATCGAGCAAACGTTTCGCTCTTTTGATTTATTATTTCACAATCTAATTATTAATTGAAAAAAAAATTACAGAGATAGAGACTGAATAGTTCTTTCTTGAATTTCACATTGTGTTTTGTTTTCAATGTTCGATCGCGTGTTTTTGTTGATCATCAACAAATAAACAAATTGATTTTTATAGCTCCTTCCACTCCCAATCCATTTTCAAAGTAAAGTAAAATAAAAATGTGAAAGTTTATTTTTAAATAGGAAGGTAAATTAAAATTATAATAAACGTCAAGCCAGTGTTGATTACGACAGAGTTTCATGTCCACTATAGCAAACCTTATCATTGGTATTGTCTGTATAAGACATTTAATCCAAACATTATGGCATGGACATTGTACATTCCTTGTGTGAACTCACACACACACACACACATTCATACACACACACACATAAATATACACAAATATACACACACACACATATATACATACATACACACACACATTCACAAATATATTGACATGTAACCTCTCATACCCCCCGCCAGTGGCGCAACTGGGGGTGGGGGGCATTTGCCCCCTCCGAAATAAAAAAAATATAAAAAAATTAGACCAAAATTAAAAAAAAATACAAAATATATAAATAATGTGATTTTTTTAATATAAGTGATTTTTT
Source organism: Bulinus truncatus (assembly GCA_021962125.1). Lineage (NCBI taxonomy): Eukaryota > Metazoa > Mollusca > Gastropoda > Planorbidae > Bulinus > Bulinus truncatus. The sequence goes on along the minus strand of JAGDYQ010000177.1, from coordinate 843,160 downwards.
TTGCCCCACCCCCCCCCAAGTTTGGTCTAGTTGCGCTTCTGCCCCCCCAAGTTTGGTCTAGTTGCGTTTCTGTCCCCCCCCCGAAGTTTGGTCTAGTTGCGCTTCTGCCCCCCCAAGTTTGGTCTAGTTGCGCTTCTGCCCCCCCGAAGTTTGGTCTAGTTGCGCTTCTGCCCCCCCCCAAGTTTGGTCTAGTTGCGCTTCTGCCCCCCCCAAGTTTGGTCTAGTTGCGCTTCTGCCCCCCCCAAGTTTGGTCTAGTTGCGCTTCTGCCCCCCCCCCAAGTTTGGTCTAGTTGCGCTTCTGCCCCCCCCCCCGAAGTTTGGTCTAGTTGCGCTTCTGCCCCCGCCCCCCCTTAACTCCTTATTTCCTCCTCACCTGCTCGTGCTGGGCTATCATGGCCAAGAAATTTTCATGCATGACGGGGTCCATTTCAAGGGGAGCCTCCCCCGAGGAAGAGGAGTGCTCCTCCATGGCTCTCCTGTGAGAGTAGTCACTCATAGGTGTCTCTCAACGTGGGGGCCACGTGACTGCAGATGTTGACATGAATGAAATCGAGAGATTAGAGCTCACGATGTTTTGTCGACCGTGACCTACTTTTTAAACCACTATCACCTTTTTTTTATATAAATTTATAAAAAATGGTGGGGAAAAGAAATCAACTTATAAATAATCCGTTGAAATAAGTTTCATCAGTGTCCAGTTTATTTCGTTTATTCACACGGTGCTTTTCGCACTAGGGAAAGAAAATAACCACAAACAATAAAAAAATAGCACATTCTATACATCAGTTAACGAAAAAAACAATACATAAATATTGAAACCTCAACACAGAACATCTATCACAAGTACACAGATTCCTCGTTTAAATGGAACACTTCACACGTTCCGATGACGTCATTATAAAATCCTGTAAGAATCGCGTATTATATCCACTGCACATGTGAAACAATGTGTTTGTGTGTGTGTGTGTGTGTGTGTGTATGCTTTGTTCTGCTTAGTGCAACACTCTCAATTTTTCCCAGCTACACCCTGTGTATTTTAATCAACCCAAAGATTATAGTATAAACAGTGAACTGTCGAAGTGGCTTATAGGAACGGTTCCAACGGCAGATTAACCCCCCCCCCCCCACATTTCAACACGACCTCTACCCCCGTCACTTTCTTTTATATACACAGAGTTTGTGTTTGAAGAAGGGTGGGATGGGGTGGGGAGTGGAGGTATGTTGGGGGGGGGGAGGGGAAGCGGAGGAGGGCGGTCTGACACGGACTGAGTTACATCTTATCTTCATAGGCAAATAGAAATGGGTTGAAGTTTTGATAAGTGTCTGAATATAATCAGTTCATGGCAGGTTAAATGGGCCCTTTGATTTCAATATGGCCGTAGGGTTGGGGAGGGGAGGGGGTGGGGTCTGAGGCGCGTGTAAAAATTAAAAGACAGGATGGGTCGTCTGGCAATTTAGTTTACTTTTTTAAAAAATCTTTCTAATGCCCGCCATAATCTTAGAGTAATTATAATAGAATCCACAGCTGACACTTGCAATACCGAGATGTTTTAAAACGAAAGTGAGTGTGTGTGTGTGTGTGTGTGTGTGTGTGAGAGAGAGAGAGAGAGAGAGAGAGAGAGAGAGAGAGGGAGAGAGAGAGAGAGAGAGAGAGATCGAACGCACCACGAGTTCTCACTATGAATGAGTCAACCATATCATGAGTTTGAGCCACATTACACTACCGCTCACCTTTGGGACATATTGTGTGCTGCGTTGAATCAATGGCTCCCAAACATGACCAGTAGATACATTACCCCCCCTCCGTCCCACCTTTGTCTACACCCACATTCTGACAGTCTAATGACACCACGGTGTAGCGCTGGCCAATGACTGACATAGGTAAAAATAACAATCACGTCACAGTGCAGAAGCAATATGGTTAATCAAAATCCAAAAGCCTGCCATCAAAATCTAAAAGTCTGCGTTCAAAATCTAAAAGTCTGCGTTTAAAAGTTAAAAGTCTGTGATGAAAATCTAAAAGTCTGTCATCAAAATCTAAAAGTCTGTCATCAAAATCTAAAAGTCTGCCATCAAAATATAAAAGTCTGTCATCAAAATCTAAAAGTCTGCCATCAAAATCTAAAAGTCTGCCATCAAAATCTAAAAGTCTGTCATCAAAATCTAAAAGTCTTATTAATTGGATGCTCAACCTATCAATGTTTTTTTTATCCTTTCTTTATCTTAAATAGACTAGCAAGTATTACACATGTTTATGCTAATAACAAAAGAAACATTTGTAGGACAAAGTGATTGATTGTAACGTCAAGAGTTGTTTGAACGCATGAGTGTAAGTATATTATCAATATGGCGTTTCATTCAGTGATTCTAAACTCTTTGTAGTAATTGTACAGATACTAACTGTCATGATATTTTTAAAGTAAATTTATTTGTTTACAAAACAACAGCAAAGAAAAAAAAGCAACAAGAAAAAATAAAAAAAATAAACAAATACCCCCATCCCCCCATCAAATGTTTGTATTAGCTTCAACTGTGACATCTGTTACTAAGGTAACGTGTAAACAAAAGAGCCATAAGTCGCTATGTCCCGCTTATAGGGAGTTCCGAAGGGGCGAGTACTCCCGATTAGAATAGTCTGGCTGGTTAAAGACGGTGGACTTTTCATTGCCAGAAGATTCTGAGGGATTTGAGGGATGGGATAGATGTCTATATCTCATTTAGCAAAGCGTGAACGTTTTAGCAAGGCATTGCACCAGTTGAACACTACTAATACCACCCTGCTCGTGAACTGCTAGTTAAATAATGAAACAAAATAATAATATTCTTCGTGTCTTCATCAATACACGAGAACTGCGGTGATTGAATGGCCAGTAATGTCCATGATACATGGCGAGTTAAATTGTTCCGTTTTGTGTTGGGAGGAGATCATTCGGTGCAGACATCTCCCCAATAGGTGTATGTACATGTTCACGTGCCCCTCCCCCTCACCACCGCCTAAGTTCCACTATCCACATGTCCATGGTACCTCCCACCCCCTTCCTCCGCGCACAATTCGACCATATGTAATAAAAAAAAATTCAATTCGGTCATTGGTTCGATTTCTCTCTCTCTCCCTCCCCCCCCCACCCCCATTTAAGTCGGTCGAAGAGATCGTGCAAATACATTGCATCGGCACGGCCGAGTGAAGGCGAAAGTGATCCATTGTTGTAGGGGGATTGTTGAACAGATAGGCGTGTTGAGGACAATGACGAGGAATACAGTTGTAATTATAAATGCACTGAAGACATGAGTTGGTCCAGAGACAGAACAAATCTGCGCTGTGCTTTTACGGAAAAAATAAATTCTATTGTTTGTTTAACATTCCGACTAAAAACAAACAAATAAAATGATGTTGATTGCTAGTAATTGAAAGATGAGAATAGGTTGAACGATATTTCAAAGAAGAAAGAAATGTTGACACTAGTGTAATGGTGATAGTATTGTACTGTACCTCAATGGTGATAGTATTGTACTGTATCTCAATGGTGATAGTATTGTACTGTATCTCAATGGTGATAGTATTGTACTGTATCTCAATGGTGATAGTATTGTACTGTATCTCAATGGTGATAGTATTGTACTGTATCTCAATGGTGATAGTATTGTACTGTATCTCAATGGTGATAGTATTGTACTGCATCTCAATGGTGATAGTATTGTACTGCATCTCAATGGTGATAGTATTGTACTGTATCTCAATGGTGATAGTATTGTACTGTATCTCAAGAATGGCACAGCAGCAAAGAAGTATACTTTCAGATCAAAAGTTGTGTCGCCCGAAACGGTGTCGGTAATTCATAGTTTAGTGGTAAAAATGTCAATCTGTGGTCCAATATGCTGCTACAGACAAACTTTCACCAGGAACTTGACCACCGAGGATCGAACCCAAGACTCTCAGGTATATAGATGCCAAGGGCATCTTCTGAATTCTCGGTAAAAAAAAAAAATTTAAAAGGGATTCGAACTTCATCTCTCAGTATAAGGAGTAGAACTCTCGACTACTCACCAGTAATACCGCACTAATAATATTCGTAAATAAAAAAAGAAAAATGTCTGATGCACAGGACAGTGTGTTTCACTGAAATTTATGTTCAAAAGTCAAACAGAGAAACAAAAAGTCCCCCCTTCCCCACCCTCTTGCACCCCACCTCTACATTTCTTAAGTACGCGCGTGACGGTGGTAATGTTTGTTTTCATTAGTGAAACTCAAATTGTCTGTGAAGAGAATCCGCCCTCGGGTCGTTCAGTCAATTCAATCATTTCTTTCGTGAGCCAATCAACTCTTTCTCCCCCCCCCTCTCTCCCCTGCTCCACGTTCTCATTAGCACTTTATTTCTTTTGTGTATGTATGTATGTATGTATGTATGTATGTATGTATGTATGTGTGTGTATGTATGTATGTATGTGTGTGTATGTATGCATGTGTGTGTTTGTCTACATTTTACAGTTTACTTAACTTCTCACCTTCATCTCTCTCTCACCCCCCCACACACACACTTCCTATGGACATTTCACGTTTAGCCTAAATCGTCAAAGATTAACAAACGTGCCCATCTCATACTTTAGACAGTTGGTGTTATCCCTCCTTTAAACTCCTCCCCAAACTTCTTAAATCCCCTACTTGTCTTTTTTTATGTTTAAATTCTTTTGTAAAATACAGAATTTCCCCCTTTTTTTCAAAAAAAAAGTTTCACTTTAAAATTACCACTGTTAGTCGATTGCAATATGTTATTGTCTGTAAGGGGAAATAATTCTGTGTGTGTTTGTGTGTGTAAAGTTCATCGTTGGGCGGCTGAGTTGCTTAACATGAGTTGGGCGTGTATTAGAGATGGGTAGATTATTTAAAGAGGGCGCCCCGTTGCACCAATGACGCTAGTTTCACCCTTGTGAGTGACAGAGAGACATTCTGTGTGCGTCTGAATGAATGAACTTCATATGTCCAGGTCATTGGGTATAAACTGACCCTACCATTTTTATCTAGCCGTTATAATTAAATGACAAAATATTCATGTCTTGATCCCCATGATGGGCGGTCGGTTTTTGTGGGCCGAAATCCCAATAGGACTAACCCCTCCCCACCCACCCAGCGGACTAATAGCCAGCCGGCTACCTCCACCCCCCAAAAAAAACTTTGAATACATAATGCCATATTGTATAATTCCTCTAAGTAAAGTAATATATAAACATTTGAGTGGAATAAATAAAAACAAAACAACACAAAACAACATAGAACCCTAATAAGATAAAGTTTGTTATTTTTATAAAAATATAGGCCTCCATGGGAGATAACTACAGGCCTCCATGGGAGATAACTACAGGCCTCCATGGGAGATAACTACAGGCCTCCATGGGAGATAACTACAGGCCTCCATGGGAGATAACTACAGGCCTTTATGGGAGATATTTTACAATTTACAAAAATAAAAATACATGAAATGGTTTCATGTCTCGTATTATGTCAGTAAAAGTTCTAAATTTCTCATTAATACATATAACGGATTTGAATATTTTTTTATTTGTGGTTTTCTCCGCAGGGGATTTGTCCATTGGGGGTTCGTCCTACACTATGATCCAGCTTGCGAACATCCACTCTCTGTCCCAGACATTTACTCAGATCTAGATCTACAGAAGTTACACGGGTGGTTGGAAGGAAGTTTACATCCGCACTCTAAATGGATATAGAATGTTACCAGCTGTGACTAATAAATGCCCATCGCAGAACATTTTGACCACGTGAGAGAGAGAGAGAGAGAGAGAGAGAGAGAGAGAGAGAGAGAGAGAGGGAAAGAGATAAATACAAAGAGAGAGAAAGCGAGAGAGAGAGAAAGCGAGAGAGAGAAAGAGAGAACTACAGAGAGAGAGAGAGATGAAGAGAGAGAGAGAGAAAGCGAGAGAGAGAGAGAAAGCGAGAGAGAGAGAGAGAGAGAGAGAAAGAGAGAGAGAAAGCGAGAGAGAGAGAGAGAGAGAGAAAGCGAGAGAGAGAGAAAGCGAGAGAGAGAGAGAGAAAGAGAGAAATACAGAGAGAGAGAGAAAGCGAGAGAGAGAGAGAGAGAGGGAGAGAGAGAGAGAGAGAGAGAGAGATAGGCAGAAAATCAGAACTCATCAGAATTACAATCTCAGCTACTACCACAACACACAGACATACACACAGATACACACATATACACACAGACATACACACAGATACACACTGACACAGATACACACAGACATACACACAGATACACACAGTGTATTACTTGAGATAAAAACAAACGACTTATCCTACTGGGACATTTTGACGTTAATGAAATTTTTTTTTCTATAAAATAAAAAAAAAATCAATGTCCAGCCAAAGAAAAGGTAACTCTCGAAATCTGCGAGAAGACATCATCGTCTGCTTCAGTCGTGGACTTATTGATTGAATCAGCCGGCGGTTTTCCTTTTAATTCATTCACAGACTGATGAGGGTAAACTCGAGTCGTCTGCTCGACGATCAGTCGACATATGAATTGAATCCCTGATTCGTATACATTACATATTTTATGTTCTTGTGGTTAAAAAAACAAAATGGATGCCTTCAATAAAACTAAAAAAAATAGATTTCAATTTTCACATATGCTCATGTTATTGGTGGATTGTAAGGACCGATTTATTGTGGTTGGACATAAATATCTAGTCATCCATCACTCTTTGGTCTGTCCTTTTATATGTCTGTCTATCTATAATTCTGACACTTGGTCATCAACCCCGGTTGGTTTGCCTATTCTCTTGTGTTATATGCTCAACATTTCATAAATATTCTATCATAATAACTACATTTTGATATTGCATTTATTGTCTGTCTGAAAAAATTGCACGGTTAAAATACAAGTATAGACTGCTTTGTACTAAAAATAGCCACAATCAGTAGAAATATTGTTAAAACAGATTTATTTCGTGGTTAAAAATGAGCTAAGTCGGCAGCATTTAAAAAAAAAATAAATTGTTAAATTAAAAAAAATAATTATGTAACAAAAAATTCTACTGTATCTATCTTTATTTAATTTCTTATTGCCATTTTAATGAAATCATTGGAGGGTGTACTTATGTTGAGGCATCAACCCCATCACGACGGCCATGTTCAATGTACTCCGGTCCCGGGGATGTCCTTGTACTAATACATTCAAAATAAATAATAATAATAATAATAATAATAAGTCGGGCGGGTCAAGAAATGTAACAAAGTTGTACACGCACAATGAAAAAAAAAACCCAAATAACGACAACCATCATATTGAGAGAATATCGGCAGATTAAATCACAGCTTAAACTCTGGTTATCCAGATAAACTAAACTAAAGCACTGAGTACATAGCACTGTGTTCATAGCACTGTGTTCATAGCACTATTACTGTGCTCATAGCACTGGTCCACCACTTAGACAACTGGAGAAAAAATATTAATCCGTCTGCACTCGAATGTATCACACACATTGGAAAATGTCGATCCGGAATCCGTGTTTTTATTATTTTTTGTTTAGTTCAATTTCCCGCGAATATTGAAATGAACTCATCAGCAAATTTTCTTATAACGTCTTAGACACAAATAAAAACCTCAGACATCACAAATAGAAATCAGCACATATATCTACTTACATTTAGGTTGCTATTGGCACACCTAACACATAACACCGATTTCTAAAAAAAGTTTAAAATAAGCGCATTAAACTAGAAGTTAATAACATTATACAAAATAACCGCAACAGCGGAAAAAAATGGAAACCTTTTTTGTCAACTCAACCCAACTGAACGGAATTAGAATTTTTCTTTTTCGAAAATTTTTTTTTTTCACTTGGTGAATTTGTACAAAGTAAGGAACATCAACTCAGTCCTGTCAAGGGGAAATCACCGAGTTGTCTGTGCTACGTTACTAACATATTTACCATTTCCTTTTTTGCTACCTAGACAATTGTCATTCAGCTAGAGATGTTCTCAAAGAATTTGATAGTAATGGTAACACATGATGGGGTTGAGTTTGTGGGCCTTTAGTCTCTATGGAAATAACTAGTATCAACTTGGGGGGAAAAATAAAAATTTAAGACATAATGAGGATTCAAAGAAGCGAAATATTACAAGAAAATCAAGATAATGAAACCAAAACAGAAAAGTAAAATTACACCATTTCGGAAGTTAAGGTATAAAAAAATATGTACAAAAATGTAATATTCCGATGAGACAGAGTTTCTCAAACTTTTAGGATTCGCGGCCCAATAAAAAAAACATTAAGGTTTCCGCAACTTCCAAAAAAAAAAAAATGTATTGTAATTATTCTCATTTCAGCAACATTTGAGCGATCCGCATTAAATTAGCTCGCGACACACACTTTGATAACCAGTGTACTTCAACAATGAACGGCTGGGCGGGAGAGGAAATGAAACAATTTGTGGCATGTACACAGACAGACAAACACAGGCACACTGTCACACAGACAGTCTATAAACATACATCCACACACACACACACAAACACAATCATGCTGTAATAATGTGAGAACCGTTGCTCTATCTAGTTTGTCTCCGCGTTTAAATAAAAATGTAGGCCTTATTTCTACTAAAATGTTCCCTTAAGCCCCTAAGGGCTCACCGCTGCAGACGAAGTGTAGAATTCATGTTTTAGTAGCTTCGGCATATAAATGGATTGTGTGGTTAGCACAACGCCCAGCCGCATTTACTCCCCCAACTTAAGTCAGGTGCCCATTTAAAGATGGGTAGATTTGGGGATTTTAAAAAGGAACTGAAAAAGTCACAGAGTTCTGAGGTTCGAACCAGGGACCCTTCCGGTCGACCGTCGATCGCTCTGTGCCACCAGACCACCCGCCTCTATATTTCTACTAAATAGAAGACGAAACATTATCAGTAGGGAGGAGTGTTCTATGTGAGTTTTTCTACGTGAGTTGTTCTATGTCAGTTTTTCTACGTGAGTTGTTCTATGTGAGTTGTTCTGCGTGAGTTGTTCAGTGTGATTTGTTCTGTGTAAGTTGTTCTGAGTTTTGATCTTTGTATTGTTCTATGTAAATTGTTCTGCGCGTGTTGTTCTATATTAGTTGGATGTGTAAGAGAGATGGCGAGAGAGGTGAGGACCAGGCCAGACAGGAACAACTTAAAAAATTCTTTTAGATATTTCAAAGTGATAAACATAAAATAAGTTGAAATATTTATTCTCATAAACAAATTGAGTTTTTTTGTTCGACAATGTATCCACCATATTTACTTTCCCCAATAAAGTTCTTACAGCCATTAATCTTATACAGTGTTATATATGGTAGGAGACGTGGGGTAGGGAGATGGTTGTAGGGAGAGAGGGATTCTCATGTGAGCTGCTGTAGTTGACGTTCGAGCAACAATGTAGATGTGAGTGCTTAATGGTGGCTGGAGAATTATAGTATGTCTGACTGTCTGTTGGCTTATCTCTCTGTCTATCCATGTAATGCCAATCTTGCAAATTCTAAGACTGTATGTAACGCTAGTATGTTTAGAAAAAAACAACAAAGTTTCTATCGGTATGCTTGGAACATGTAACACAAATAACTCATCAAATTTCTATGATATTATATCAAGTTACTTTGAACAAGGAAATTACAACCACCAACTCCTTCCTTTTAATATTTGTTGTTATTCCTTTTGTCTATTTAACTTCAAAAAAAAATCAGCAAAAAGTATTTTTTTTGTGTTGAAAAAAATAAAATCCAAGCTGAAAAAAAATAAAAGATAAAAAAAAAACGAAAAAAAAAAATGGAGGACATCTTTTCCCTATTACACCGGCTGACTAAAACAACACCGGGCACAATCACTGCAAATATTGCCTTTATTCAGGGGAGGGAATACGATCATGCGTTTAGCTTTTAATTTTATATTTACCTCCCTTGTAAAGTATGTACAAAAAAGAAAAGGTGCGGAAGGGGGGGGGTGTTGGAAAGACACTTTTTTTTTAACTACAAATTTAAGGTGGGATGGACTCTGTGTGAAGTTTGATCTGGGTTGGTGTGGGGGTGTAATAAATGTGGGTGTGTAATGGGGGCAGGTAGTTTGTTCGTCCAACAGAACACCCCACACCACACCATAACACCCCCCCCCCCCCCTTAACACCCCCCGCCCCCTTTATACCACTACCCAACCAACTGACCACACCACCCCACACACCAACACCCCACCCCACACCCCCACCCCACACCCCACATGAACCCACAACACACCACACACAACCCATACCCCCCAAAAAACATGACACAACATATGAACACACGGCACTACATATGAACACATGACACAACATATGAACACATGACACAACATATGAAGACATGATATGTCATACACGATAATGGACTAGAGTAGCCATTTGGTCCTTAACCACAGGGGAAGATCCTATCCATCCACCCATTCATTCGTCCGTCTGTCTGTCTGTCTTTCTGTTTGTCTATCTGTCTATATTCCTGTCTATCATATATCCTATTTAAATGCCCATATAGCGGGTAAAAAGTTACACACACACAAAAACAATGCTAGAAAAATTCCTATACGGGGTCGGCGGGGGTGGGACGAAGGGCGGTACACTGTGTGTGTGTGTGTGTGCATGTGTGTGTGTGGTGAGATGAAGGGAATGAAGATGTACGCGGGGTTGAACCGAACTCCCTGTTCACAGACACCAAACACGTTAAGTGCCGGACCCTTTGATAAGGTATAAAAAGTTGTGTGTGTGCCTATGACATATTTGTTATGTATTGAGCCGGCATGAGTGTTGGTAATAATTGAGAGAAGTGCGGGGGGGGGGGGGAGGGAGAAGGGGAGCGCAGTCATTGCTATGTGGGGTATTGGTTGATGCCGCTTGTTACCATAGAGACACACGCATGCAGGCTTTGAATGTATTCCGGTGTTTACTGAAAAGGTGAGTCCAGGTGATAATTCGTCGCTCTGCATCTGGTCTCCATCACTGAGCTGACCAAAGGTTAGGATGACCTGTTATAATTACATTCCTTCTGGTTTATGCGGGGAAGTAATACAAAAATATTAATCAGCGGCCTGCAGCACATCAATAATGTATTTCATTAATCTGGCCATGAACTAATGTTTACGGCACTTGTTGAGTAAACATAGACCTGAGCATATAAACAATGTGGTAAACAATTTAGTTTGTTGTCCATAAACCAGGTGAAAAAAAATTTCCTGAGGATCATTGACGATTGATATTCTTTCAATATAACGAAATTCTGAAGAGTTGAACGCAATGGATTCCAATTATCTACTCTCTACACTGAAACGAGAGCTCATTTGTCTGTTAATGATATCCCTATATCAATTCGATATTCCGATGCAACTATCCTAAAGGCATCAGATTTTCAGAGATACACATTCCCGAAGGGGAGTTGGGGAATGGGAGGGACTTAGATGATCACCTAATTTCGCCTACCCATAAGGAAAAAGTAAAGTGTACTCGCATAAAGTATAAAGCCCGTATAAAGTAAGCGATGTGGCGGTGTCAGTCCCTGGTGATATATATATATATATATATATAGGTTATGATATGTAGGATGTAGGTATAACACTGAACAGCAGGTATAAATTTGACATGGTCTGTGTCGAAATGTCTCTCACTAACGACCCGGTCAGCGAGATACAGGTGTTACGAGTTCAGTGCATTGGTGACGTGACTTACTTCTGTAATTATGCACACTCTCTCTCTCTCTCTCTCTCTCTCTCTCCTCCTCCTCCCAATTACTTTATGATTTCTCTAGTCAGGTGATGAAACATAAAATGGACAAATCTCTTCCCGACATGCAATCACAATATCTGGGTTCCCCCCACCCCCCTGAATGCTTTTAACACTATGTCTATTGAGTTTTCCCATCACGTATGAGATTTGTGTGTATGTGTGTGTGTGTGCATAGTTTCTGTTATTCACACAACCTGTTTGGTCTATTGTAAACAGCCTATCCACACACAAAACGTTTTCATGCCCACCATTTTTTTTTTACGTTAATGTAAGAGACAGCGTTCACTTGCGGTGCTTCTGTCAGTGGAGTAATGTGTGCATGCTAGACGCATACAGAACACATATTTATACAGTGGGGTGGAGTTATAGTTCTTTATTTTCCATAAATGGGCAAACATATATTTGTTTAATGTTTTTTTTTTTATATATAAATAATGTATCGTGCACTAGAAAAATTATAGGTCGTAAAACTAAGGAAGAAGTTAAACACACCAAAAAATACATTTTAGAATAATTTCACAGGGTCAAAGGGTCAGGTTCTGTGTGGAATACCGTCTTACATCAAATCGTGAATACAAGTTAACGGAAACAGTTTCGCTGACGTAAAGGAGTGAGGCTTTGCTTAATAACGTATATTTCTAACAATAGAACAAGACAACGTCATGGGAACAAATCTACTGTTACACACACGTGTTTCATAGTACAATACATACTATAATCTGTGAGGGCTGTCTACATTTTGCTTTATACTTGTTCGAAAATCCCAGAAACGTAAGATAACACGTCCTTTTTTTTTATCAGGACCATAAGACAGTTAATCTGGGGGAAGGGGACGGATGAAAAAATTTGACTAGAGAGACCATTCTAGACCAGACCATTCTAGACCATTCTAGTCCATTCTAGACCATCCAAACCCATTTTATGACATTCTAGCCCATTCTTTCAAATTCTAGCCCATTCTATCACATTCTAGACCATTCTATCGCATTCCAGCCCATTCTAGACCATTCTAGCCCATTCTAGACCATTCAAACCCATTTTATCACATTATAGACCATTCAAACCCATTTTATCACATTCTAGACCATTCTAGCAAATTCTAGACCATTCTAGCCCATTCTCACCTAAGTGTGGCCCATGTCACTATGACAACATACATAAAGAGTGGGGGGGGGGGTCTCCAAGGCTTGGGGACCATGACGACTGTCCAGGCAGCCTTTACCCTGTGGCGACTCTGTTTGTGTTCCCTCCCCCCTCCTCTACCTTTAAGCAATGTGTGTGTAGACGTAGAAAAAGAAATAAACTTGTTCAAGTAATAAACTAATGTAAAGTCTTGTAGATTCCGCAGGTGTGTCAAATTTGATCTAGATCACAATGTGACAATATGTCTGAAATTAATGTACAAATGTACAAAAAACACATTAGCAAGATCTACAGTCACAAAGTACATTTTCTCAATAGCTTATAAACATATTTATCTAATTTCCTGGTTGAAAATAATTTCTGAGCCTAAAGACCGGTAATAATTTTATCAATGAGTGTTTACAAATTTAGGTATCGAACATAATTAAATTATATTAAAATACCGATCAAACAGTAAAAAATGACATTGCATTACTACTTCAAATCACATCTAGACGGTCATCTATTTTTCCCCCCTAGTCCCTCCTCCTTCCCCGGCCCCCTCGACAGCCAAGGCAGTATCAGGGAATGATAATACTTATATGAGTGTCTGCAGACCGTGTCAATATTGACCGTGTGTAAATAACCAGTACAAAGCAAACACAGGAATCATTAAAAAAAAGTTCCCTTTTGTGTACATATTCCACACGTAGCGTACTGTGTACTCGCATAATACGAGGCACACAAAGCCAGCGATGTGGTGGTCTCACTCCCTGGTCATTTATATAGGTTATGGTTTTGTTAGATATTAAGTTATGCTTCAGGGTGGGTGTGGATGGTAAGGGGGCCCCCGGGGGGTGGGGGAAGGGCGGTGTCAGTTTTTTTTTCTCTTTTAGACAGATTAGAAATGAGTAACTAGATCGGTAGATTAAAGTGGTGATCAATATTAACAGGAGAAATATTTCAATAAATGTAACGTTCAAATGAAGCTACGCTCCAATGAATAGAAGCGCACCCCTCCACCCCCCTCCCCCCCCTCCCACCAAAATCAGTTATCTATTATGTGCTGGATTAACGTTGATTGTTAAGTAGATGAAAGAGGTTGGCTAGTGGCTGGAAATATAATACTATAGGGAATAAATACGTGTTGGCTGATCCAGATATTGACGCAGCATCAAAGTACCCTTGCCTTAAATAAATTCTGTTTGCAGCTTAACGACGCCAGTATTGTGTATGTGTGTGTAGAGTGCCAGATGCTGAGCAGTGCTACAGTATCCATGTGACATATCAGGTAAAATAATACAAGCATCATGCCCAACAAGCATACAGATAATATTTGAAGGAACTTAATACTGAAATTTGAATCCAACTTAGAATAGAAATTTAGCCAGGTTATAGAGCCAAACAGATTTATGAATCGCTTTGTCAAAAAGGGTTACAAACTAGGGCTCAGAGAAATTCTTTCAGATACAAAACTAGACGACTGTCTAGGCGCATCCTCCCCCCACACACACACACACACTGGTTAGAACAATCCTTCCATTAGAGAAATTGACATCAAATCTAATTCTATCAAGGCCTTGACAATTATATTTCCTTAAGGCTTACAAGTATATGAGAACATCTGCCTAGGACCACAAAAAAAAAAAATCCGCAGGGCTGATACCAGGTCGATACCCATGAACTGAGGACCACTGTTTTTTTAAAACAGGTAAAAATTACCAATATACAGATGACCAATACACAGATGACCAATATACAGATGACCAATACACAGATGACCAATACACAGATGACCAATATACAGATACAAAAATAATTAGCCAACAACTCCATAATTAAATATCACACTAGATGCTAAACGATTAAGAAACTGATTATATCATTGGTTGTGCTTTAGTAGAAGTATCCAACTCTGAGTGTTTTGTGAAGGTGAACAGACGGTAGTGGACAGACGGTAGTGGACAGAAGGTAGTGGACAGAAGGTAGTGGACAGACGGTAGTGGACAGACGGTAGTGGACAGACGCGGTAGTGGACAGACGGTAGTGGACAGAAGGTAGTGGACAGACGGTAGTGGACAGACGGTAGTGGACAGACGGTAGTGGACAGAAGTAGTGGACAGACGGTAGTGGACAGAAGGTAGTGGACAGACGGTAGTGGACAGACGGTAGTGGACAGACGGTAGTGGTCCATAAGAGCTGCTATTAAAAAAAAACAACCGCTCATTCAATTCCCAACCATAAAGAGGTGGGTGCCAGGTAGACCGTAAGACCGATGGGCTTGTGTAGGTTCCAGGGTCGTTGCTGATTTAATAATTACAGGGACATTAAAGGACCTACATAAAAAAGGTCAGATCTCAGGTAGATGTATTCAAATCGACCACCAACAGTTATGTTAAGGACATTACTACAACAACGATTGGCCTATACAATTATTATTTTTAATTATCTGAAAGTTCCTTTTTTTTTAAAAAAAAATTAGCACCCTGCACCGATGCGGTCGTTTGGGGGAGGGGGAGGAACGGATGGAGACACCTAAGATTTATATCTCTATTGTGCCTTCAAGTCACCCGAGAATATATTTGCCTTTATCAGGGGATTGAACTCTGTACCCTTTGCATGTGAGTTCATAATCGACTTCGCTAACCTTTAACGACTTTAAAAAAAATACAACTTATTTAACGTTATATAATAAAGTACATTGAAAAACGTTTAGCATGTAATAAAACAACAATAACAACGTGTTATAAAATCCACGGATTATATAGATTAAGTTCATTAATACGGATTCAGTTTTTCATTCAGTAATTCCTTTTTTAATAATTTTCCCTTTAGATGCATTGTTATTATTATTTTTTTACATAGACACAACAACTAACGACAACATCAACATATAATCTAACAAGACATTTAAATTATATTGTACTGATAGCCTAGTACTGATAGCCTAATAGACTAAAGTTAGTGTTCAAACAAATTAAAGACATTACACTCAGTCAAAATACTTACGTGCCAGCTGTAGGGATAAACTGTCGACATTATACTCCAGTTGCTCATGTGTTTGGCCTCTTTTATTTTTGTTGTTAAGTTAATTTTTATTATTGTCTCAGTTTGGAATAATCACGAATTATTTTAATTTAGCATTTAAACGTAAATAATTCCACAGAAACATGAAAGGGAGGAAACCTCCTTTATGACTCTTATAAAGTCGTTATAAATCCAACGTTGTCTCCCCTTGTAAATTTCAATACAATACCCAGAAGAAATGAAAAGTCTTGTGAAGGTAAAGAAGAGAACAGACTTAAACCAGACCAAGGGGCGGAATTCAACAGAAAAAGTCAGTGTAACATTATTTCCCTTGAAAATACACTTATCTTCGGTTTAAGTTCATAACATTTAATAGTTCTTCATTATATCTCTAGCCAAACTCTAGACCATGGGTCCCCAAACCTTTTTTTTCGGACCTGTTGACGTTTGAAAATTTCACCACGGCCCCTGGGGGGAGGGGGAGGGGGGAAGACACGTTGATTACTTATATTTTTAGTTTGTTTTGATTTACAATTTCAATGCCGCTCACAGCCACTCAGCTCCATGGTAACCTCTCGTCCTTGGAAAGTCGCACTATCCTGAGAGAAATACGCCACAGTAAATAGCAAAAGGAAATAATTAAATGTTTTGTGGGCGGCCCGGTACCATTTGATCCATGGACAGGCACCGGTCCGCGGCCCGGGGGTTGGTGGACAACTGCTGTAGACTACTGATGTAAAAATCACTTTAATAATGACCAAGGAATTATGCTATCAAGCCATAAATAATCATTAAATTTGTTGTCCTCTTGACCAGTGCTCGATTTGAGCAAAAACCAGGGAGGAAAAATAATTTCTGCAGAGCCGGGGATAAATGTCTATGGTTTCATCCCCGGCGGGGATATATTAGCTAATATATCGGCGGTAAATCGAGCCCTGGTCTTGACTCATCACGTATTCTGAAATCTGTCAATCATTTCCCTCTGAGTGATAAATGTAATCGAATGGTGAGCGTTATTCTAAGTTTAGTAGGGAAAAAAACCTTTTTTTTTTAGAATTCTCAAAGGGTTTGATTGTTCTAGACATAATTGTGCCACACGACTGGTTAGGGAGGGATGTACATCGCTAACTGTGCCACACGCCTCGTTGAAGGGAGGGATGTACATCGCTCAAGTTTGGAGCTGAGGGTCCCGGGTTCGATCTCCTGTGAGAATCAAATGGAATTTTCAGGTAATGATGACAATGCCCTACATGTCTCCCGTGGTCCCTCCATGGCCAATGCGCTATCAGCCATAGTGGGTATGAAAGAAGGGCACTGTCATAAAAAACAGCCCTCCCCCCCCCATAACGGATTAATTGATCTAAGAGATAAATATTTCATTCTTACATGGACTTAGTACACTCGCCTGTTTAGTGACATGGTTCAAACGTTTTAAACAACGACATAACAAACACATTTCACAGATTTTGTCAAATTCTAATTAACAAAGGAACGGAAAGCATTACCATAAATGCAGTCTATTATTTTTTTTTATACTGTTTTAGAAAAATTGCCCCATCGCTACCCAGCAATGTTAAACAGCTTCTCCTAAAACAACAGCCTAAATGACAACAGGGTTAATATCCACAGTTGTATAAACAACAGCTTCAATAGCAACAACATCCACAGCAACAACTTCTATCAAGAAAATTTGGTCATTCGGATAATTTTTGTACGGAATGTCTGGCTGTCCTCCCCCCCCTCCTGTCCGTTCCCCGATGTCCATCTAGCTGTCTGTAGAAATAATTATATAACAGAGTCCAGCAAAGTAACAAAAAAAAAAGAAAAAAAAAGTAAAATGTGACTAATGTAGTTTGACCACAAGTGACCAATGTAGCCTGACCACTAGTCGGTATCGGTCACAGCAGCGCCATTGTGTCTCACAATGAAATTATGGCGGATCGTTGGTGAGGTGGGGAAAGATGGGAGAGGGGGAAGGGAAGACGCAGGGGGGGGGGTGAAGGGGGAGGGGATCGACACAATTGGCTGTGGTCGGTGTCATCGAGGTTTACTGACATGGCATGTCAAATGTCAGCATTTATCTATCTATCTATCTATCTATCTATCTATCTATCTATCTATCTATCTATCTATCTATCTATCTATCTATCTATCTATCTATCTATCTATCTATCTATCTATCTATCTATCTATCTATCTATCTATCATCTATCTATCTATCATCTATCTATCTATCATCTATCTATCTATCTATCTATCTATCCATCTATCTATCTATCTATCTATCTATCTATCTATCTATCTATCTATCTATCTATCTATCTATCTATCTATCTATCTATCTATCTATCTATCTATCTATCTATCTATCTATCTATCTATCTATCTATCTATCTATCTATCTATCTATCTATCTATCTATCTATCTATCTATCTATCTATCTATCTATCTATCTATCTAAACATCTATCTAAACATCTATCTATCTATTTAAACGCCTGTCGAATCGGATTCATGTATATCTATCTGAATGTCTGGTTATTTAATTGCATGACTATCTGTTTGAATGTCTGTCTGTTTATTGGAATGTCTGTCGGTCTATTAGAATTTCTGTCGGTCTCTTTGCATGTCTATCGGTCTATTTTTTATGTCTTTCTGTCTATTGGGAATTTGAGAGGAAGGGGGAGGTGAAGCGGTCAAGGGGAGAACTAAAAAAAAGGCCCACGGGTGGTGGGGGGAAGCCATTATAAAATTATAACAAAGATTATGGTACAACAAAACATGATCGATTTAAAAAAAGCAATATTGGCTTTTAAATAAAGTGGACAAAATGTCTGTCCTTAAATCAAAACTTGACAACTCGTAGATTTCAGTTTTTCTTTCAGATTTTTTCTAACGTTTAAAATAAAAAAGTTACAGAAAACACCAGAGACCAAGTTCCACCCAAAAAAGTTGAGGTCATCCTCGGACTGTCAGCCTCACAGCGTCAATTAGTTCGGCCATTCAGGTGTATTTAACTCGCAGGGGACATAACTCATTTGGACCACTTAAAGCAATTATCACCCCCTTATTTGTGTGTGTTTGTGTGTGTTTGTGTGTGTGTCTGTCGCGAGCGCAGAACGTCCGTCTGGCGGGAAACATTGCTGGTCGCTGATGGTGTAAGACCTTTTTTTTTGCAGCGGTAATAGAGTTAGGAGTGATGGTTTGGAAAATTGTCTCTAGATCACTTTGGCTTTCACGCCCGACAACCTCCCCCCTCCTCCGCGTACCAGCCCAAAAAAAAACCCGCACACTCCACTGGTCCAGGAGACTGGTACGTTTCTTAAATTCCATTCTGAAAAAAAGTTTTGCTTTTTTTTTTTTGAAGCAAAAAACTTTAGAACAAATAAAGAAATAAATTGCTGTGTTCATCCGTGCATTAAATGTTAATAAAATATATTTTCTTATACAGATTTGAGGATTACAAAAAAATATACTGCAGTTTGTGAAACTGGGAGGGGGGGGGGGAGGAGGCGCAACATATTGATGTAATTATATATATATATAATGTGAGTATATACAACTATCCACGGTGTGTATGAGACGGTGTGTGTTTGAGTCCTTTGTGTACGTATTAAGCGTTCAAATCCACATCCAGAATCCTCTCCCCCCCTCCCTCTCCCCACTCCCACCCGTCGTCCCCCCACCTCTTTTCCGACCCTCTGCTGTCTCCTCCCATAATGGCTGGGTGGTATCGATTGCCCTGACATTTCGACCAAATCGAATCCGCCCCGTCCTTCAAAGTAACATAATATAAGAGCGAAGGAAGTGACAAAGTCGATTATTGGATTCGCACTCTGCAACCCTTGAGGTTTTAGTAATTAGACCGAAAAAAAAATATTCGTCCATACGATACTTTAAAAAAAAAAATACATGGGGGTTTGGGAAGAGAGGAGCGTGATTGGGGGTGGGGTGGGGTGTGTAGTGTGATGGTGCTGGAAGTGAGGGGTCTTAGGTCGATGGTAGGGCGGGCTGTGGTGTCGATACAGCGGACAAATGGAGGAGGAGGAGGAGGCTGTAAGCGAGGGATTGCTGCGTGAAAGAGTGAGCTGGGGGGGGGGGCAAGGAAGTGCTCACAGTTTATTCATGTATTGTTCAGTGTAATGGGGCGATGGGAATATGATGATCTTGTTGATGATGTCATCATACTGCTTCCATTTTGTAGGTCAGCCTCGCTCGAAGTTAAATCGACCCCCACCCCCCCCCATCCGCCCCCACCCTCCATCATGAATATATTATTGTCTGTTTAGCACACTTTGTTGTCAATTGAGTCATTAATTTTATTATTTCGTTGCTATTTTATACATACGGAGCCTATCTATCTATCCATCCAACAATACCATCTCTCTCTCTCTCTCTCTCTCAATATATATATATAGTTTGAATGTTTTTTCTTTTGGAGAAGGTCCATTGAGTTTGTAGGTGTTCCCCTTTCCCCCATACCCCACCCATCTTCCCCACCCCCACCAGGAGGAAGTCCTGAAACGAAAATTCGCTAATGCACAATTATATCTGGCATAAGTTTAAAATTACGATTGCAGATTATTTCTGTCGAATGGCTTATTTAATAACTACACTTAATATGGTGACATATATATATATATATATATATATATATATATATATATATATATATATATATATATATATATATGTGAATACCCCTTAACAATGTAAACAATCAAAGCATCATTCATATACAAACAACATTTCCCCAACCTGTGGCATCACATTTGAATTTAAAAGTTCACACACTAACATACATCTAGTACTATTGGTGTCACTGATCAAATGTCTGCACATTACATTCCAGTTCTTTAAGATTCGGAGTAATTTAATACTTGAAAAAAACAAAGAATCGATACCAACACAGATCTTTCACGGATAATATTTTCACTAAAACTTTATATTTTTTTTTGACAGTCTTTCATAATATGTTTAAATCACCAGCCCTCCCTTCACCGAAAGCAGGGGTCGGCAATCTGAGGCTCGCGAGCCGCATGCGGCTCTTTCGTTGTCAAGTTGCGGCTCTTTCGATGCCAAATTGCGGCCTAATCAAATATCATAATATTGAAACAATAATTTTAGTGGCTCTTTAGAAATTGAAAAAAAATTACAAATTATAACTTTTTGGCTCTTCCGTCTTAAAAGGTTGCCGACCCATGACAGAAAGCGAACTGCTATTTAAAAAATCCACTATCATTTAATTAAAAAAAAATGCCTCCATTTGAAATAGTGAAGCTTTTAACTATTGATGTACAACAGAATATACACAAATCATTGAACACGATGGACTTGTGACCACGTTATTGTCCTAAATGTGGCGTGAAGCGAGTCATTTATCTACAACAACTCTGTAATCATTACGAGCTTTCTATACACGTATATATGTAACGGCCAAAGTCAGACACTGGTCAGCTAAGCCGGCCAATGTGAAGTCATAACGGGCAAAGTATCGCGTGAAAGAGCTAGGATCGATCACGGACTTTTTTTTAAAACATTAAAGCAAGCTTTTCAGAAAAAAACAAACAACAATTTAACAGGACGAAGTGCATACAGTATAATTTATATTCTTTGGCTCCCTGCAACCAAGCAACATTACAACAGAACGCACGCAATTCATTTTTTTTTATTAGTGTGAACTTATATACCGTTATATTGCGCACGAAGAATATTGTTAGGCGCACACATCCGTTGGGAAATTGGAGGGAATACGTGACATTTGTTGGTGTTATCCTCATCGAACTTATAACCGAGAACTAACTAGGCACAATTAACACAGACACGGGGAACTAAACAATAAACTAACGGCCGTCTAGGCAAACAGTTGAATTGACACACTTATACAGAATGTATAAAACTGAAGAGATGTTTTTATACTTCTGAGTCTACATTAATTGTCTCCCCTATTTTATCGACTATGCAAATTGGGTGGATTCTCTCCCCTTAATATCTGGGTTAAAAAGAAAATGTTCTTCATCTATTTGTCCCGATTACCTCCTGAATCCTTCCGCATTTACCCCCCCCCCCCACTTCCACCTTTAGAGCAGGGGGGGGGCGTGTTTCTCGCGTCTTTTCTTCTCCGCTCCCTCCGTTTAAGTTCTGATTTATGCCATTCCACATTCAACACAGGCAAGCCTCGTGTGAGACTCACGTGTGTTAAATGGGGGTCAGTTAATAACACGGGGGGGGGGACGGGTAGGTAATGAGGGGGTTGGGGGAATTGTGTAAGATTTTTCCTGCAGAATTTTACGATTGTGTTCAATCAATTCTTGAGGCTTAATGCAACGAGGGGGGTGGGAGCTTCTGATGATTAAATGCGAAGCCACAATCCTCACCTCCATCACAAAACTAATGAATTAAATGCGACGGAATGGTTTTAAAGGGGGGCGAACATTTGTTTGCATTTAAACAAAAGATTACACTTAAGATCCTAGCGTACGGTTCTGTTGGAGCTTGATTAATAAACAATGTTACATGAAATAATTTTCACCCGTGATGCAACTGTTGCATTAGTCATTGGATGGTTGTACTAGATCGATGAAACATTACATGAAATTATCATCAGTTGTGGTTCAATAATCATGTTTGTAAAATGATTATTTCATACTAATGACTTCATTTGACAAAGCAGTTCACGGAAGATCACTAAATGATAATTAAATAATGATGTCTGTCTGTCTGTCTGTCTGTCTGTCTGTCTGTCTGTCTATCTATCTATCTATCTATCTATCTATCTATCTATCTATCTATCTATCTATCTATCTATCTATCTATCTATCTATCTATCTATCTATCTATCTATCTATCTATCTATCTATCAATCTATCTGTCTGTCTGTCTGTCTGTCTGTCTGTCTGTCTGTCTGTCTGTCTGTCTGTCTGTCTGTCTGTCTGTCTGTCTATCTATCTATCTATCTATCTATCTATCTATCTATCTATCCATACATCCATCCACCCACACAACCAGCCAGAACGTATGTAATGAGATTTAACGTTTCTTTCCAAGTAGAATAATTGAGCATGACTATAATGGATTTGTACAAATTAATATATTATGTTCATTTCAAAAGAGAAATAAATATTAATGTAAGGAAATGCTGAAATTGGTTAATGGTAAACAATACACAACAGCAAAAACGACATAAATACAAAATTAAAAAGATGAAAAAAGTGGAACATTTTATTACTGAGTTAAATTTTCGTTGCTGGTAGCACAAAAAAAAATAATTTAGAAATAATGAAGAACGGAAAACAAAAACAGTTTCACGCAACACGTCGTCTGGCAAGGCGCTGTGAAAGACACGTGACTAGTGCTAATTGGCTGGAAATTAAAGTTGGCCAAGATAATTGGTCTACACCAAAGGGTGTGAAAGTATTTCCGCAGGTACCCCTCACATGAAAGTTCTTCAAATGTTTGGTTGATCTAAACGTAAATTACATGTCGCTGCTTACCCCTGCAATAACTTTCTCGTATCACCGGTTCAGAGCCGCGGGTGTAGACAGGGGAACATGTTATGTGCATCCCAGACAAAAACCTGTTGGAATGTTGTAACAGTGAGAGATGTGTCGTCTGTAATGTGGCTTTCAATTATGTGTGTGTTTTTAATTTTTATTTTAATCATTGAAAATGATGGACTTTGTGAGCCCCGTTATTGTCTTAAGTGGGTCGGAGTGGTGTAGATACTCGACTGTCAACCTGAGAGACCTGGGTTCTATCCTCGGTGAGACCCATGGGGAATTTTTCCAGGGGAAATGTGTTTCAAAGTCGTCCCACAAGTCCACCCAGCTTTAAATGGGTACCTGACTTTAAGTTGGGGAAGTAAAGGCGGCTGGGCGTTGTGCTAACCACACAATCCCTTCATATGCCGAGGTTATAGAAACGGATAAATTCTACACTTTATCTGCCCCGTGTCCCTTTAGGGCTAAGGGAACTTTACTCTTTTTTATTTTTACGGTCGTAAATGTGGCATGAAGCGAGTCATTTATTCTATTTTCACTCTGTGATCATTAAGAGTTTTATATATATACACACACACTCATATAAATGTAACGGCCAATGTGTGCTAGGCGGCAGATTTGCAGACATTGGCCAGCAAAAATCGGCCAATGGGAACAATGGGTTGGGTGCGACCAGCCAATGTGGAAGTGACAGTGACGAAAGTATGGTAAGAAAGAGGTAACATCAATTACGAACTTTTTGAACATTAAAACAAAGATAGATATACTGCAAAACTAATTAGCCACTGAAAGTCTCTGACATCCTGTATTAAATCTGAAGAGATTCAGTTGAGATTTGTATTTCTTTTGATGCTAATTGACACAACTGGAACTGTTGAACTGTTTTTCTTTGTTATCTCTATGATGTTGAGCATTTTTTTGTTTAATTTTTGCCGGACATTGGCTGTAACATATATATACATATAAAGAGTGCAATATAAATTTGACTGGTTGTTAAATTCTAGGATTCTCACCTATAAAGGCAACAGCAACCACCCCCCCCCCTCTAACCACCACCACCACAACGACAGGCAATAGATTGGGTCCGTTAGGGCACCTATAGAATTTAGCTCCGTTAACTGTCGTCACTTTATTGACAGTAAAATGATAAGTGTAAACAATGATGTTTTATTGGGAGTGGGGGGGGGGAGGCGTCAGATGCCAACGTCCTGAACATTTAAGATCCGCCTCTGCAGCAAAGCGAAAATGAACGAATCTTTTCTTTACAGTTGTTCAGATTGGTATTCATCACAGTATCAACCATGCCGCCTCAAATATGAATGTGATTATACAGGGTGCATCGTGTGTTTGGAGACATCATCAAGTTATGAAAACAAGCAATTTAAGTCTTTTCCGTTTCGAACAAAGGACATTTTAGAGCATTTTCGTGTAAGCAGTGGCTACGGTTACGATAAATAGAGAGGGAAGTAATCATGTTGAATAACTGTTACAAAAATAAATAATGATTACGCCCCTGTGATTAGCTTTTATTATTTATATTTAAAATATAAGCAAAAACGGTACTTAAAACGCCCCCTTTTTCGGCCCTCAGAGGTCAGATCGCGAAATGGACCAAAGAAATTTTTTTAGGCAGGCCAAGACCTACAAAATGATATATACATCATGGGTCTAGGACTTATGGTTGTTGAGATCTAGGGTGATGACGGACAGACAGACAGACAGACAGACAGACAAAACGAGGACAAAAATTATAATATAGGTTTAAAAAAGTGCTTCAAAGTTCAGCCGTCCAATGTTGCTTACTTTATAGTTGGCAACACAGCACTGATACGAACCATTGGGCAGGGATGAAAGAGCTGCCAACTATTTTCTTGAAGAATTACCCAGGAAATTTACGAAGAATATCTAGAGTATAATACATGCATAGATAAATAATTGAAATTGTACATCACTGACACAAAAAAGTGTTAACCCGGATATATTATAAGTGGACATTCTATTATATATAGATGTTTTCGAAAAGCAAATTAAAGGAAAAAAAATCTGAGATGTGGGAATCACAGATGCATTAGTGTGGTGCACACCGCTAGGCACCTTACAGGGTTTGATGGTACACATGAAACTCAACGATTTCTTTTGATATCTCTGAGCATTATCTGGTAGCCCCGTGTGTGAGCGTTTGTTCGTGTTTGTAAGTTTGAATAGGAATGAAATACCACGTTTCAGAATGGGCTGATAAAGGGTATCGCGCGCGTGCGTCTGTGTGTGTGTGTGTGTGTTTGTGCGGATGTTTGTGTATTTGCTTTTATATGGACGCAGACTGTTTTATTATGTGCGATAAGATACTAAGACTGAAACTGTGTATCATCCACATTAAAAAACGAAATTATGCTAGCATCCAGCGGCACGAGTCTGTTGCCCCGCATTAGGGCGACATGATAGGAGGAGGGTGCACCGAGAAAATAAAAGACGCCATTAAATAATTTTTGATATCTAAAAATGAACCTTGTAGCTGAGTATGATGCAGAAGGTGATAACTCACAGAGGAAATGTGTTTGTAGATGATGTGGATAGATAGATAAAGATAGAGAAAGCGAGAGGAAGAGAGAGATGGATCTATCTATCTATCTATCTATCTATCTATCTATCTATCTATCTATCTATCTATCTATCTATCTATCTATCTATCTATCTATCTATCTATCTATCTATCTATCTATCTATCTATCTATCTATCTATCTATCTATCTATCTATCTATCTATCTATCTATCTATCTATCTATCTATCTATCTACATATTTACATATACCGAGAATGCATACCCAGAGAGATCATCAGAGAGTGGTAAAAAAAAAAAGGTAAATATATCAGATCACATGAAATCATCCAGAAGAGTGGAGAGGGGAAAAACAGACAAACAAACAAACAACAACAACGAATGATAGATAGAATGTTTTAAAGAATGACGGAAGGATGGTATATTCAGATGAAACAAAATGGACGCACAGGTCACCTCTAATAAACACATTCGGTCACGTGGTCAGCCCTCCACAGATCACTAACGTACCTGAATATTTCATGGTGACCTATCACTCCATTGTAATTAGCTCTCAGCGGGGTACTTGCCGGGAGATGGGGGGGAGGGAGAAGGAGGTGGACCCCCTAGAGGGGAGGCTCATTCTATAACTTTGTTTTTTTTTGCCACATTCGTGTTCTCTATCCCGACCCAATCAGCATCACCCAACCATCTTTAATATATTCATCAGGCAGAAAGTGGTCATTCTAACGCTAACGCAATATTCATGTGTCTGTCCACCGTCCCGCGTCCTGTCCACTTTACTGAC
The DNA here is from genome assembly GCA_021962125.1 of Bulinus truncatus. Lineage (NCBI taxonomy): Eukaryota > Metazoa > Mollusca > Gastropoda > Planorbidae > Bulinus > Bulinus truncatus. The sequence continues at coordinate 816,400 of JAGDYQ010000177.1, read as the reverse complement.
CATATCGCGGGACATGACCACACATATGTACTGTGCAAATATCCTTGGTCCTCTTACAACCCTTCGGTCAGTAAAAACCATGTTCATTAATTATTTTGTTTATATTTTTCAAGCGAAATAGTTGACCGCTGTTAAACGTTTAGAAGACGCAGATCGGAGATCGTAGAGGGAAGGGGGATGTGTCCATGTGGGGTAGGGAGAGGGTGAGAGGCCCAACCAGTAAAAGAAAATATAGGTCATGGTCATATATCCAGACCCAGGATAATACTTAACAGTGACTGACGCTGCGTCACTTAAAAAAATGACATTGTTTTTCTTGTCTCTGTGCTTTATCCTGCACTAGCTGTACCCTGCACAACCTTTGCATAGAGTTACATCCCCTTAGGTTTGATCGGTTGGCTAAGTTATTTTTGGTTTCGGGCAAATCCGATTTTTTCATGATTGTATTTATTCTTTACTTTCGATTTAACGCAGAGCCCAAATCGCTTTTATATATATATTATGGTTTTCACCCAGGCCTATTAATAGATTGATCACGTGACTGGAAATAAAACGCATCTATGTAAGTAAACGCTAAAGAAGGTGCAAGGCTAGATTTACATATCCACAAACAAACCAAACAACGAAAGCACAAAAAGCCACTTTTAGTAGGTTAATACCATGGTCACTGTTATACTGACCATCGTCTTTCTTGGACAACGGATGTTTAAACTCATTAATACTCCAAATTCTTCTTTATTACCTCCCTTGGGTGATGTTGCTCTATAAAAGGGGAAAATGTTGGGGAAAGAGAAAGAGATAAAGAGGGCGCGAGAAAGCAAGAGAGAGAGGGAGAAAGAGAGGGGAGGGGGCAGGAGAAAGGGAAGAGAGAGAGAGAGAGAGAGAGAGAGAGAGAGAGAGAAAGAGAGAGAAGTAAATGATCGTACAAACAAAACTACTTAGAAGACAAAACAGTTAACGGAAGATCACACAATGATAATTAACTAATGACGTCATCTTTATGCATATTGTAATCTATGTATCTATCTATGTATCTATCTATGTATCTATGTATGTATGTATGTATGTATGTATGTATGTATCTATGTATGTATGTATGTATCTATGTATGTATGTATCTATCTAACTATGTATCTATGTATCTATGTATCTATCTATCTATCTATCTATCTATCTATCTATCTATCTATCTATCTATCTATCTATCTATCTATCTATCTATCTATCTATCTATCTATCTATCTATCTGTCTGTCTGTCTGTCTGTCTGTCTGTCTGTCTGTCTGTCTGTCTATCTATCTATCTATCTATCTATCTATCTATCTATCTATCTATCTATCTATCTATCTATCTATCTATCTATCTATCTATCTATCTATCTATCTATCTATCTATCTATCTATCTATCTATCTATATCTGTCTATCTTTCTATATCAGTCTATCTATCTATATCTGTCTATATCTATCTGTCTGTCTGTCCATCGGTGCGTCTGTCTCTCAGTCAGTCAGACGAGTCTATCTGTCAATCTATCCATTGGTCTGTCATAGCTCCTACCCTAGATACACCTGCAAACATCGTCATCATACCATGTCAGAAATTAACAAACCTTATCAATGACTTCCTGTATATTTAATAAATTAGCCCACAAACACATCAGCACAAGTTGACACTGATTGGTTCAAACTGACATAATATTCATGGATCTACTAACCTAAAGATCTCCTCTACAAGCGACAGTATATTTACAAACTAACCAACTAACAAACTCTGACTTAAAAAAAATTAATTCCCAATCACCAATTATCGAATGAATTGAAGCATTAATGTCCAAGTACTGTCAGTATATGACCACCAGTCGTATAAATGTCCAAGTACTGTCAGTATAGGACCATCAATCGTTTAAATGTCCAAGTACTGCTAGTATATGAACACCAGTCGTACAAATTTCCAAAAAAAAAACCTGTTAGCATCTTCAATAAGAATTTTAAAAATGTCCTCATCATGATAGTACTTTTAAAAGCACCATAGGCTCGCTGAACACGGCAATGTAATATCGTACACTCGTCAAGTGAATATAATTAATGTACTCACCTGTGTCATGACTAACGTCAAATTACTCACGCTATTCAATTAGTGTTGCTTCTCTAATCATGAAGCAAAATTATCTTGAAAACATCACAATTTACAGCGATTAGCTATTGAACACGTTTTCAATCACTTCATCTCTTACTACCTCCCTTTCTCTTCCCCTCCCATACACACCTACACCAACATATGTTACATTTTTTGAAGTATTCGTCTGTTATTCATTTGGCATTAAGGCACAACTTGTCCCCCCCCCCCCCCCCCCAATTTCACCTTAAAATTATCGTTAAAATATTAACATCGTTTTAATAAGACATCTTTAGTTAATTAATACAAAGGTTTCAGAAATAATTAATTGAATTTTAAAAAAAAAAACAAAAAGTTAAAACTTGGGTTCCCCCCTTCATTAAACTGGCTGCACAGTTTGAACAGAATTTAATTTGATTAGGAAATGTCAGAATCAGCATCGTAATTATAACAAATGAATCGCTAAAAATTAAAATACAAGAATGTGTGTGTGTGTGTGTGTGTGAGAGAGAGAGAGAGAGAGAGAGAGAGAGAGAGAGAGAGAGAGAGAGAGAGAGAGAGAGACAGAGAGAGAGAGAGAGAGAGAGAGAGAGATGAACAAGGGACACAAATTTAACCGATTAAAGCAATTTTTGTTGGTCAGGGTGACAATGTTGCATCGAGTGCGTCTACCAGTTTGGGGTCAAACCTCGGTCAGTTTCATGGAAAGTCGCACAAACCCAAAATAAATAAATAGGAAATAATTAAATATTCCTTGGGTGGCCCGAGGATTGGAGACCAGTGATTTAGTCCACCCTCTTAAAAAAATAACAGTTACCCGACATTCTCTTGAGAAAGTACAGTCATATGGGTATAGTACTAACCACACAATACCATAGAATATCATACAATACAACAGAATATCGTATAATACCATAGAATATCGTACAATACCATAGAATATCGTACAATACAACAGAATATCGTATAATACCATAGAATATCATACAATACCATAGAATATCGTACAATACCATAGAATATCATACAATACAACAGAATATCGTATAATACCATAGAATACCATACAATACCATAGAATATCATGCACTACAGTACAATACTATAGAGTATCCATATATAAAGAAGTATGTAGGCTCTACTTCATGTGACCCCCGACATTCAGTCTGCTCTTTACATTTTTTATTCACTACAACATTTTATTACAATGACTTTCCTCTTTTTTTTTTAAACATCGTACAGAAACCGGTTAATCGAGACCCCGGTATTTGAGATTTTACAGTAAAATATAGATAGATGGATGGATGGATTGATGGATGGATAAATAGTAGGATAAAATAACAATAAATTCAGATAGAGAGAAAGAAAGCTAGATAGATATACGGTAGCGTAGATTAATGGATAGAATAACAGGTTTTTTTTTTGTTTCGTTAAATACTTATTTATTGCATTGATGCGATCCCAATTTAAAAAAAAAAAATGTTTGGCTTTGTTTCCGAGAATAGCGCGCATGCGTCAACAGAATAGACAGACACAACACACAAGTACAGATATAACGACTTCCCCCTCTAGCGTTTTGAGATGTTTATGAAATACTTGAACCCAACCACGGAGTGACGCCGCCTCGTCCTAAATGTGAAGGAAGCGAGTCGGTGGGGGAAAAAAAAACAATCTGTATGTGTGTGTGAAAGGGGGGGGGAGAGGGGTAAACAAGATAGTGTATTTGCGTAAAATGGAAACAAAAACAAAGGGAAACAATCCATGAAAGAACAGGAAGGAGAAGGTGAGAAATGTTAACATGAACTATCTTTTAAAAAATAAAAAAAGGAAAAGGGAGGTAAGTAAAGAAAAAAAAAACAAGGGGGAGAGAATAACGTGAGCGTCAATTGTTTATTGAGAGATTATCTCCCGTGCTTTCTGTTATTTCCCCACACTGTTCGGTCTGTGTAGTAATGTGTTCTATTTATAGAAAGATGACGAGATTAGTTGGCTCCGATGCTACCGTGATAATTTTGTAAGAATTATTATTTTTTATTTTCTCTTGCGTGTGTACACGCTGTGATGTTGAATTTATGTCACTGATCATGTGACCCCATCATGTGACTGGATTCCCTGCTGTGGGGAGGGGAGGGAGGGGGCGGGGGAGAAGGCTGCTATCAAATACATTCTGGGCAATCTATATGTTAGGGGCGCATGCTGTGTTTTGTGTGTGTGTGTGTGTGTCTATATCTTTGTGTAGGTTTCGGAACAAAGTTTGGTCTTCGTTACACTTGTTATGACTTGTATATGTTTTGTGTGGTAAGGAGGAAAAGGGTGGGTGGGTGTGGGGGGGGGGAGGGGGTGCGCAGTGTGGATCTAAATTTAAATCTTCCATTAAGTAAACAGGATCTGTAACTGCAATATGTGGCACCTAATTATAGAGTTTTCTTCTCTTGGATTCTCCAGGGATGTACAGGTAAAATGTGACACCTAGATGCGTATATTTTATAATACGAAGGCATGTAAGGCATGGATGTAAGGCATGGATGTAAGGCACGTATGTAAGGCATGGATGTAACGCACGTATGTAAGGCATGCATGTAAGGCATGGATGTAAGGCATGTATGTAAGGCACGTATGTAAGGCATGTAGGTAAGGCATGTATTTAAGGCACGCATGTAAGGCACGTATGTAAGGCATGAATGTAAGGCATGAATGTAACGCATGTATGTAAGGCACCTATATGTATTTTATGATACTAGACATGTATGTCAGGCCCCCATATATCCTATTACTTTACTGTGTATGTATGGGTCTGATGCGGCGCATATTTCTTCATAGTATTATTACTAGAGATGTGTTAGGAAAATAACATGTAGGTAAAATACTTTGGCAAATAAATATGAATTTTATGAATTAAATACCCTGACAAAAATAAATGATATTCCATTAATTAAAAATCCAGACAATCATATGAGTATTCCATGAATTAAGTTCCATGACAACTATGTATGAATTCCATGAATTAAGTTCCATGACAACTATGTATGAATTCCATGAATTAAGTTCCTTGACAAATATGTTCGAGTTCCATGAATTAAGTTCCATGACAACTTTGTATGAATTCCATGAATTAAGCGCCCTGAATGAATCGCATGAAATGTACATACCTAAACTGAAGCCAAACTTAAAAGCCATGTTTTTTAGGGCCTTTAAGAACACAAATAATTATAGTAGACGGTCTCAGAAAAAAAAGGTGTCCTATGACCCACACTCTGTTACAATCGAGATTTTGATTTAGTGCACTAAACGTAGTTGGAGACTCACAAGCAATAGACACATGTAATACCCAAGAGAACAAAACAATATATATATATATATATATATATATATATATATATTAGGTATATGACTTCAGAACAACACTTATATGGCAAACCATCAATAGATGACGTTTTATTGTAGAAACACAAAACCATATCAAATTTATTAAAAAAGTTGAAAAATGTCACCCACCAAACATTTTGAAGTTTTAGAAAATTTGACATTGCTGCGTGGAGTGAGTAATGGAGATGGACTTTGAGACCAATGAGTTCGAAGACAGCGCAACCCATTTGAATAATCATTACCAGCATGCAAAAGAAGTTCATATTGTTCAGCTTTGTAATGATGATCACTAAACCAGGCATCACTGCATTGTCCACAGATAAATTCACACAATTTCTGAAGGTTCTTTCGTTCATCAGGCAATAGTATGCAAGCCAACAATGCAAAAATTGCTCGAGAGTTCCATCGGGCATTGCTGAAGCCAGGCAGTGCGCTAAAATTAACTTTTGGCATTTGTTGAGAATTCTTAAAATGCTTAAAAACGCAAATTAGATGGTGCAAAAATGTCATATCATCTCTCCAACCTATTTCCTGTTTTTCTAAAATTGGAGCACATTTCTTTGTTTTACTTTCAAAATCTTTTTTTAACATTTCATAATCTTTAGGTATCTTATTTACAAATGGATAATTTATGTTAGGGGACTCAGTTGAATCACCAAGCAATGCATCACACACGTGTCTAAGAACACGATCGAGTATATGGTGCTGACAACCTATAAAGACTGGTGCAGACTCACTATGTTGAACAAACAGTTTCTGAAGTTTCACCACAACACCAGACTTCGACCCTATATTAACATTTGTAGTGTCTGACACTATCACCTTTATAGCTGACCATAAGTTATATTCATCTAAAACTTTTTGAATGGCAGATCCAATCGTAGCAGCTTTGCCATTAGGTAAAACTAAGACGGCTGGCCTCACTTCTTTTGCTTCATTTGTTAATACAACTACTTGGTGTTCTTTTTTCTTCATAATTTTACCATCAAAATGTAAACTCCATAAGCTATTACGCAAAGTATTTATTAATGTTTCTTTTAGTTTACTTGCTTCTCTGAATACAGCTCGATAGACACCTGAGAAGGAGTTGCTATTTTTATGCCGGACTTATGAAATATTTTGCTTACTAATGCTGCTCTTCGAACTGGTAGTTTCCCAGATTGAACTAATGAAACTGCACTAGAAGTAGATTGCTGTGATTGTTTCTTATGTGTGCTTTGATCCAAGTTTTCTGTGGATGACTGCATTGCATCAGCACCATCAGAGCTACTTTGAGAATTCTCGTTATCACTTGAATCACTGGAACTTTCAAAACTGCTTTGTTTTTGTTGTGCCTCATTAATTTTACAAACAATTTTCCGTTTTGATGGATGAATTGTACTTTGACTAGCAATTATAGTTGTAGCATATCCCGTCTTACCTTCACTTTGAATTTGTATTTCGTAAAGTTTTTTGTCCTCAGCACATAACAATTGACCAGTTTTGTTTGTGACATCAAATAACTTATCAAAATGCTCCCGTATGTCACCCACAGGTTTTTTCAAATGAATATCATACCTTTTGATTAAAGTTCAATTTTTCTGCTCACTGATCGCAAAGACAGTATCGGGAAATTCAAAAAGCTCCATAATAGCTCTACTTCTTTCCTGAGTGCTGCAACTCTTTTCAATCTGGATTTTTCCATAGAGGCCAAGCCCATGTAGCGACCAATTATCATCCACTCTTTTGGCATTCTAGAATGTGAATGCAATGGCTCGATCTCGATTCCAATTTTGTTTCTTTTCTTAAGAGTGTTTTGAAATTTTTTCAAATTACTCGCCCATTTGTCCTTATTTTTGGCAATGGAAAGTGATGATTTTTGTAAGACTTTTTTAAGAATAAAATTAAGCAAAATTAAAATAATTATTCAAAGTCAAGTAAAATTGAAAAATCTAACATGGAGAACAGGAAATAGAATATTATTGGTAAACAACAGGAGTAAAAGTGAACTTCAGTAAAAAGAGCCAAATGGATTATTTGTAAACTAAAAAATGTTTTGGTGGGTGAACTTTTTCAACAAAATTGATGATTTTTTGTTGTATTTATTATTTTTATAGAAAAGTTCATCAAAATCTGGCACGCCAGATAAAATTACAAAATTTGTATTTCAAGTCATATACCTAATATATATATATATATATATATATATATATATATATATATATATTTATATATCATCTGGTTATAAAAACATGTAGTAGAGTGCTATCAAATGTTTCACTATAAGATATATCGACGGTGCTGTTGAATAGGGGTCCAAGTTGGATCTCAAACAACTTCGAAAGTATGGTTTAGTCCTCAAAAGTATAAATAAAGCACCCACATTTCTGACATAGTCTTAGTTCACTAGAACCCGTGATCGCTATATTATGGGATCTATTAATGATTAATTCACATGAATAAGATTAATTCACATGAATAAGATTAATTTATATAAAGATAATTAATTCATATAAAGATAATTTATTCTTATAAAGATAATTAATTAATATAAAGATGATTAATTCATATGAAGATTAATTATGAGAACAAACAAACAAACGGGAACACTAACAAACACAATAAATTTCATTTAGGTTGTATACAAAAAATAAAAGTAAAAAAAATATCGTCTTCCCCTCTTGCCTCTCATGGACGGTCACAAAAAATGTTCCCCCATAATAACTCATCTGAGACTTCGCCATCTCATTTACAAAAGTTTAAAAACAAATAATGTGGACTTGACCATTAAAGTGTATTATTTATTTATTGCTGTCCCCACCCCAACCCACCCACCCCTTTGTTTAATTATTTTTTGTTGTTGTTTGTAGTCTTGTTTTCCTTCCGGATAAAATTTCAGGGGCAGACAATTTATATATTTTTTATTCAACCCCAGGATAATCTCGAGTGGTGTCCCATTTCTAGTGATGACATTGATGAAAAACGAGTAATAAAAATAATAATAATAAAAAAAAAACTGGTGTTAGATTTTTCGATATTGAAGAATTTGAATGAATTTGTTGTTGTGTAAGCAGGGAAACATGTTGTACAGGCCAATGAAATGCTCTGTTGGGTATGGGAAGATTTATGAATACATTTGTTGTATGAGAAATAAAGCTTCTTTTAATCTATTTAAATAAAACACAGGTGTGTCCGTCCTTGGACTTTAGGAGGAAGTTAATTCCTCTTCCAGTGTGACAGCTATTATAAAGTATATGCATGTAAACTGAAGTATATGCATGTAAACTGAAGTATATGCATGTAAACTGAAGTATATGCATGTAAACTGAAGTATATGCATGTAAACTGAAGTATATGCATGTAAACTGAAGTATATGCATGTAAACTGAAGTATATGCATGTAACCTGAAGTATATGCATGTAACCTGAAGTATATGCATGTAAACTGAAGTATATGCATGTAAACTGAAGTATATGCATATAAAGTGAAGTATATGCATGTAACCTGAAGTATATGCATGTAAATTGAAGTATATGCATGTAAACTGTAAGAGATTACTGGATGTGGTAGATTTGGCCTTGACAATCATTAAGTTTGTCGAATGTTTGTTGAGGTGTGTGTTTGGTGGCTGCAGGAGCAGTGTGTGTGTGTTTGTGTGTGTGTATGAGTGTGTGTATGTGTTTCACTAAGCTTGATGTTTGGTATTTTCTTAATGCAACGTTAAGAAGTGATATAAGCAGGTGGTGAGGTCTTTGGAGGGAGGGAAGTCCCAAACTAATGTGTTGGGGGGGGAGATTTTCAAAGTAAGGTTATTAGGGGAGAAACGTCTGAAAGAAAGGGTGGGGGGGGAGGGGAGGGCAGTCGAAAGTTAAAGTGACTGACACCCCACTCCTCACACAATTCTGATGCTACAGAGATATTATAAAACAACAACAATCTGTGAGTGTAGCTTTGCAAATACAGCTGAAGTATCTATATAAATAATAGTGGTGTGGGTTCTGTGTTAAATCAAAAGTAAAGAATTAATACAACAGTATTCCAGTTTAAAAATACAAAAAATGAAAAAAATCGGATCTGCCCGAAACCAAAAAATAACCTAGCCTACCGATCAAGCCTAAGGGGATATAACTCTATGCAAAGGTTTTGCAAGGGTACAGCTAGTATATAAAAAAAAATGGATGTATGGAGACTGGTGGTGTAAAGACTGAGAGGGCTGGGGGAAGGGATGTGTAAATTATGGAATGGAAGAGAATGGGTAATACAGAGAGATAAACAAGAAAAAAAAATCAACTTCATGAAGTATTGACCATTAGATAGCCCACACTCAACCAAGATAGTTTCAGAATATGTTAGGACTACTTCTGTGAAATTCGTACGCCTGGTATGGCCTTTACTTTGTTGTTATTTAGTTTTGATAAGAGAAAGACACTTCGTACATATTCGATATGAACATGACTACTCCTAAATGGCGCGGTACTACGGGTGACAGTGGGGTTATTTGTAACGGAGGATGGAACAAAGGAGACCCGGGGGTCGGGGTGGGGGGAGTTAAGTCAGGTAAAAGCTTCGAAACAACACAATTCCGGCCTCTCTATATATTCTGACTCTACGTACTAGCAGATCACCATTACAGATAGATTACACATCTATACCTCATACTCTCACATGGTCCTCCTCTGGGTGATGTGTTGTTCAGACTGCTGTATAGTAGTCACGTGACTGAAGCCACGTATTATGGACGCGGGGGGGGGGGAGGGGCGGACATTGAAAATGATGAACCGGATATTTAAATATAAAGCTGCTATCTCCATTTATATGGGTCAGTGGTGGTCAGTAGTGGTGGTCTGTAGTGGTGGTCAGTGATGGTCAGTGGTGATCTGTAGTGGTGGTCTGTAGTGGTGGTTAGTGATGGTCAGTGGTGGTCTGTAGTGGTGGTCTGTAGTGGTGGTCAGTGATGGTCAGTGGTGGTGGATTGTAGTGGTGGTCTGTAGTGGTGGTCAGTGGTGGTCTGTAGTGGTGGTCAGTGGTGGGCTAATCAGGGTAAATTACTTATAAAATGGTAGAGATGATAAAGATGCTTTAATAAGACCTCAATAGGCTTTAAAAAAACAACGTAATACATAGACAGCAAACAGTAAATATGTAAAATAGTCGTACATTCTACTTCTAATGAATAGGTAAACCTTGAATCCGCCCACACCGCAGCTGCTGCCCCCCCCAACCCCATACAAACATTATTCTCATGAAATGTAACACTAAAATCCCTATCTAAGGTACTTTTGCTGAGAGGTCTTCAAAATATCTGCGAAAGATTTGCATTGGGCCCTAAGTGTCGGAAATAGTGTACCGCGGGCCCAAACATCTGCGAAAATATGAATAAAGCCAACGCCTACCCCCCCACCCAATAACAACTGTTCTGCCTATAACTAACTTATACGACCCCCTCCCCTTCCACCCAACCACTTATAACCCATTTCTTTCGAACAAACAGAATCCCATTTCAATAGCAGTAACATTGATCAATTTTTCCTAATTCTTTTTTTTTTTTATATTTTAAAATTTGGTTACTGTGTTCAGTAACAACAGCAGTAACAACTTCCCCTCCATTAACCCCACTAACTCTCGTATTACTTTGGCTCCTACTAATATCTGTTACTAGACTATTACACACAGTTGTTACATCCCCCCCCATAACCTCTCTAATATGATACACTCCTATCCGATGACCTCACCCCCCTTACTACTTCCCGTCCAGCAAAGTTACACTGATGATCTCTACCCCACGTTACAACAACAGACGGACATGTTGAGCCATGTGGAGTCACACCCCGTTGTACTTTAATATCATCACATCAACTGTTAGGACCCCCCCCCACCCACACACACAGACAGCCGTCGGCCATGGGCACTATTACAGATTAGTCAGTCAAAAAAAAAAAGGGGGGGTGGTGGTGTAGGGGGGCTTGCTGTGGATGGAGGGGGGAAAGGGGTTGGGGTTAAAAAAAAAAAGAAAATGGAGGTATCGGCGTGTGCCGATGTTTCACGATATCGGCGATAGATGAATTATTGATGAAAACAAAATCGATACTGAAAGTGTTTAATCACGGTCGATACCATTTCTGAATCTCCCGACACACCCTTGAGTATGATAGATACATAACGGAGTATTTTAGCCAATATATGAAGGAAGTATACATTGGGTCTACATTGGATTTACAAGGGGTTTACATGGAGTTTATATTGGGTTTACATGGGGTTTACTAGAGATTTACAGGGGGTTTACTAGGGGGTTGTTTTTATTGAATCTTAATATTTTCGTTAATTAAATTTATATAAATTTATATAAGTGATATCTAGCGTCTAGCTTGTTATCAAAACTGGTAGTTTCACAAGATATTTTGTTTTATATCGAGAGAGCAGACAGTGGAGCTCCTCTACACCAGTGTGCCTCGAGGGTGAACAAAGTTTGGCAGGTACTGCTGGAACTGAACGGATGTGACATATTAGGGACAAACAAATGTATAAGATTACTTCAAAGTTCAGTCATCAAAGGGATGATCACTGCTATAGAAGGGAGATAAAAACAAAAAAAAAATATTTCCAACACGATGGCTAATCGACAACAGAGCAATAAGTATCAACACAGAATAGAGCCAGGATGATGACGTACAGAATAGAGCCGATTTTTGATGTTTCTGGAAACCTGGAATTAATAAAAAAAATGTGATGTCACATTCGTGACAGGTCAGTGCTGGACACTGCTGCAAGATGAGGGGTGTCGAGGACCCGTGAGTGTGAGGCAGAAGTTGTGAGACCACACGTCTATCTCCAGGTGCTACGTCCACTCAGCTGACCATTACAAGCATGGCTTAATGGTCTTACCACATTGGCCCACATGAACGGATGTCAGTGTTGTGTCTGTCGTCATTCACTCAAGTCTACTACCCGAACATTTAGGAACAGGACAGTTATGGCTGACTTCAGTGGTCTCTCTCTCTCTATATATATATATATATATATATATATATATATATATATATATATATATATATTAGGGCTGCTGATTAAACTGCGTTAATTTGCGATTAACGCGTCAAAAAAATTTGCGATTAAAATTTTTAACGCAACACATAAATTTGACCAAAGTATTGCAAGTTCAAGAAATCGATAAATAACAGTATTTCACTCAACAAATTTGAAGTTAAGGTTTGTTCACCCTGTCGCAATCCGCATACACCCTCTACCTCAGAAATGTCGACAAAATCCCCACTTGTAATATAAATGAAGATGTTTTTGTTATATAGCCCTTCGACAAGTAAACCTCCTGCTCCATTCCCGGTCGATGTAAAAAGAGAAAAGTTTCATTCACTAGTTTACATTATATACTGTAGTGTATTATTGAAGTCAACTTAAAGGTAAAAAAAAAAATTAAGTGTATAATGAGCCAGGTTAAAACTAGATCAAAATAACGAGATGCTGGACATTTTGTATCATCAATTTTTGCGCAAATTTTTTATAGCATTTTGATAATACAGCATTAGGCCGGTCACGTTTGCAACAGCTGCACTAATAGTTTCATATACATGACACCTGTCAATCAAGGTCTAGACTGTACACGAGACAGTGGTTGTATTTTTCAGAATTATTGTGACACTGAGCTAAATTTAATATTTTATATCGGGCTGTTTTTTAACTGCAATTAAAGCGTAATTAATGCGTTAAACATATGCGATTACATTTTTAACGCAAATACATAAATGCGTTAAATTTTAGCCAAATGTTGTCATTTCAGTAATCAGTAAATAATCCAATTCTATAACCATAACTAGATCAGACAAGATTTAAAAAAAAAAAAAAATCCACCGAATACAGAAACTGTCACGCTTACATAAAATCACAGCAGCTACATGACCTTGAAACAATAGGATTGTCTTTTCTTAATAATAATTATGACACTCAATGATACCATTAGTGAACATCTGGTTGATTGACAGGTGCCATGATTTGGAAAAATGGGACAGAGGGGGGTACGGTACGGTTGGTAGTAACGTCATCTTTGTGGGGAGAGAAGCTGCTAAGAGTGTCAAAAATCTAACAGGGTGGGAAAGGGGGAAGGAATAAAAAAAACGCATTAATAATAAGTGAGCAAGTAAGTACTTTCTGGCTATACTATTATTTTATGAAGGAAAATGCACATATGAGATATACATGACGTGTGTATTTTGTTTTGGAATGGGAAGTGAAGGGGGTAAATACGGTAGTGGAGGGTTGGGTAAACAAGACATACGTGGGGGCAAAGTGTAGCAAAATATGACAGGGATAGAGGGGAGAGGGGTTGAAATACGTCATTAGCTCGGAAGCTATGGTACGAGAAAAACACTTGTTTGGCAATGTTGTTGATTAAAAAAAAAATAACTCGCATCACTTGACGCGATTGATACATGTCAATAAACTGGCCTCAATAACTAATTCAACAGACATTAGTGCTGATGCTTAATAAATCTGTTACAATTAATTATACCTCTTTCGTAAATTAATCTGAATTGCTTATTATACCAATTTTATGCTATGATATTCTGACTTACATTTTTGAATAGAAACAAAATGTATTATATTGTGTCGATTAAAAAGTGAGTTAATTTGCGATTAAAAATTTTAATCATGCGTTAATTGCGATCAATTTTTTTAATCGAACAGCAGCTCTAATATATATATATATAGGGTTAGGTTAGTCAGGCTTAAAACACATTACATTGCGTACACTGTTTAAGTCTCACTATGAAGATTATTACTTCACAAAGGGACACAACTTTGACGGTGAAGAAGATTCCAATATAAAACGTCGTAAAACGCAATGTTTTTGATGTCATAAAAAATTCATCTTATTTAAACGTTGTCATGAATAATTAATACTGATCCTTTCTCTTTCTTCTCTCTTTTCTCGTCTCTTTCACTTGTTTCTCGTCTCTTTCTTTTCATTTTATCTGTCCCCTATCACACATATATACTTATTATATTTGAGAAGTTTGACTTACGAAGCAGATAATAATAATAATAGTAATAATAACAACAATATATAGTGGCGTAACTAGGGGGAGGGTGAAGGGGGTCCAAATTTGAAAATCCACCGGGCCACAGCTTGAGGGGCCCGTGATATGAGTGTCCGAAATTTTCTTTGGTCAATTAAATATTAAGTCTATTATCTCATGTCATGATGCTGAATGTCAAAATGCAAGGGCCCCCAAAGAGGTCAAGCCCCCCCCTCCGGTTCCCGAAAACCCTAGGTACGCCACTAACAATATAGTTCCACGCTTTTCAGACTGTTGAAATTATTCTGAACTGTACAGAGGAAAACTGGTCTCATGGACGTATGAGAAATATGCTTGTGAACAAGAGCGAAGTCAAATGATGAATGTGTGAGTGCGTGGGTGTGTAAGTGTGTGGGTGTGCGAGAGGCTTTGAGTGGGGGGTTTCATCTTGATAAAATGAACAAAAGCTTTAAACACATGAATAAATGACTTGGTGCATATTGAAACTTCGCAATAAAAGGGAGTTAAAAAGACAAAAAAAAAACAAGGGAAGATAACCCAAAATACAGAGCACAGAACAAATAAATAATTGGAAACTTGAGACAATTCTCTCCCTTCTCTTTATTTTTTTTTTTTAGTGTTTATCTCTGCTGTTAACTCTGTAGGGCTTTTGTTATTTTTTTTGTCCATTTGCTTTCTATTTAGAAGAAGCGACATTATGGGATGTTTAGAAACTCAACCATACATGGGTAGATTAAAAATGTTTTAACCCAAATGTTCAACCGTATTCCTCTACATTTAAACAATATATTTCAAAGGTTCTTAACTTTTTTTTTTCGCGACTGTACCCTTTCAGAGTGCGAAAGTATGGTCAGCGGGTACCCCTTTCCAAGTCAGTCCGCGGATAGATACACTCATTTTCATAAAGGATTCTGTTTACCTTTCCACTGCGACACTTAGGCACAGTTGCTTGGTGATGTGGCGATCATCTTCAAAAAACTAAATGTCGTTGCGTATCCCAGTATAACCTTTCCCCGTCAAGTCCAAAATTACGTTAACTATCCCAAGGTTCCATTCAAGCCGCTGCTATCTTCAACAGTACATTTTTAAAGAACTGCAAGCACTCGCCTCTCCGCCGATGATCAATGGCATCAAAGTATGTACTCATTAATTGATATAACATGTAGGATTACTATTCATATTTCACAATAATTATATGCAGAGTATCAGAGACAATATTCCGATGAAGATTAATGTAAGTAAATTCTAGATCAAACGACTGATAACAATATAGACAATACTACACGTACATGTTGATGGACAAACAGAAGCACTGTCGGACATTAGTTGTAAGGGTTTGAAGATAGAATTAACAAACTGGACAGAGATTGAATAGGTACAAAATAAAGAAAGACAAGACGATTGAAAGACTAATTAAGTTAGAATTCGACTTGTGGTTTAGACAGATACATATAGTGTGCAGTAAATAGTTATTAGATCAACACACAGATAACACACAGATAGCACAAAGATGACACACAGATAACAAAAAGATGACACAAAGATAACAAATAGATAAGACACAGATAACACACAGCACAATATAACACAGATAACAAAAAGATTACACAAAGATGACACAAAGATAACACACAGATAGCACACAGATAACAAACAGATAACACACAGATGGCTGGTAAATAAAGAGATCAGTGACCAGATATTTTAATGATGTGTAATTATGAAAGGTCACGACGTAGTTATATATATATATGTAAATGTGAAAGGTCATCTCACCTCCAATACAGACCCGCCTCCTGACTGCAGTAACTGTAAATAGACAGAAATAAAAAAAAAAATTAAAATCTAAAAAAAAAAACATCGACAATGATAAACATTTTAGCAGCAGTATATCTAAAGAAAAAACAAAAAGTTATCAGTTAAATTAGTTAATACCAGAGTAGCCGAATTTGTCTGTCTGTATTGTTTTGTCTGTCTTTTTAAGATTTCTTTCTTGGTCTCATTAAAAAACAAACGAAAAACAATACAAGAACAACAATCAGACGGCGAATTAACCCAATACAGATTTAAATGAAACCAAAAATAAAAAAACAACTTGTGAACGGTAAAACAACAACATAAACAAAAATACTATATCACCATTTGATAGACTAGAAAACTGAAAACAGCAAAAAAAAAAAAAAAAAAAGGCCTTGTTATAAAAAAATAATATATATAAAAGCGATTTGAGTTAAATCGAAAGTAAAGAACCAATACAACAGTATTCCAGTTTAAAATACAATCGTGAAAAAAATCGGATCTGCCCGAAACCAAAAATAACATAGCCTACTGATCAAGCATAAGGAGATATAACTCTATGCAAATGTTTTGCAGGGTGAAACTAGTATTAGTAAAACTCTGTAAGCCTACATTTCCCCAAACAATTGTCACAGTTGGCAACATTGCGATAACCATGTGAACAGTAATATTCCTACAAAAAATCGCCAAAGTTGGCAACACTGTTTTTTTTTATAATAATTAAGATATGTGCTTACAAAAATCGCCAGTGTTGGCTACATAGGATTTCAAAATAACAAAGTTCCGTTGTCTTGTAAATAACTAGATCTGTCAACTTTGAAAAGTATGTAATAGCCAAGTTCAGAGTCCACCAGTTTTGGCGGCATTTCAGACGACATCTCCTACGTGCTAAAACGTTTGACACATTTTGGAGTTTGACGACTGAACATTTTCTTTTTGGTCCGTCTTGCCTAATGGATGAAGAGCGAAATTGCAACATATTGTTGTTTTTTTAAATTCATTTTAGCCTTCTCTCTCTCTCTCTCCCTCTCCCCCCCCCACACCCTTCCACGTCGTCTCTATCTATTAAAGAGCAATGTCTGTCCAATGATGAAGAAAATTATTCCCTAGTGCTAGACATTTAGTTTTTTTTAGTAAACAAAGGCCCGGTACCCAGACCGGCTTGCAGGCACGCAGTAGAGTTGAAAATGGTGATATATATATATAGCCTATATCCTACTAATTAAGTGCTATTCTTGGCGTGCGTCCAACACATTTCAGCATTTCGTAATTGAACCGCTGCAAATGTATTGTGCGCAAATTGAGTCTTACTTTCTTCTTGATAGGAACTTAAACACGGTTTGAACAGGGTTAAAATCCTGCTATATAAAATAGCACCGCCATTTTGTTCTGTCACGTCACATGCGCAGCCGACTTCCGTATCATGGATTCACCCCGAAATGACGTCATAGAGGATATCCCAAGTGCATAATTATTTATAGCGACGGCGTTCCCATTGTGCACGAACGCACACCAAGAATAGCAGTTTATTAGTAGGACAAGCATGTATCCTCATAGTGGCGGGAAAAAAGGGAAAACACAAAAAAGGTCGGGCTTTTATGGGAAAATAAAATGATCGAGGCCATTGTGAAAATGAAATAAATGCACAGGACTAAATAAATTGATTTCTATTGACATAAAACCTAAGCCATACTTATATATAATCAGTGGCCCTGCTTAAGGATGGGCCAACTAGACCGTTGCCATGGCCCCACTTCCCCACCGTTCTTATATAAATCTCTCTGAGGGTCCCCCAAATACAAACAAATAACCCCAAATACAATTATCCACATTGTAACAATTTTTTTTTGAAAATTTACTTTAAACAAAACATAAGTTAAAATAAATAAATAAATAACGTGGGACCGAGATTAATTCTGCACAGGGCATCAGACCGCCACTGAGTACACCCAGTCTACCTCCTTTAATAAACAATAATATACAAAGACCGCCTCGAGAACACCACCCAAAGTCAAACCCACCGGGGTAATGTGTGGTATCTGCAGCAAGCTAAACCCTAAACACCATCACTTCCTGTTCAGCTACACGGATATTTCCGATATGAAATGTCGCCATCTTGCCGACTTTCAAGGAAAGGTAGAGTTTTTTTTTTCTCTTCTTTATTCTGTAAAAGTTGAGAACGTGGCATCCATTGTGGTCTCTGTTTTGTTTACATTTAGTGCCGGGCGTAAAGGAATGTGGATTCATTGATTCCACCTTTTGAGCAAGAAGAAAAAGAAAAAAACCCAGGCCTGGAGTACTGCGTGAGTCGATGTATCGGATGACCCCCATTCTGTATTTACTTCACTAACACAAACCATTCTAGGGGCTCGTGACGTAGGAGGGCCTAGAGAAAACAAGGCCGGCTCGTTGTTGTGTAAAGAGGGCTGATTTTTTTTTAGTCTTTACACGGATACGAAATTATCTGACATTGCCAAGAAGGCTGCTATTTTCATCTTTTTTTTTTTTCTCTATGCACTCCTTTCTCTCGGTCTTGATGTCTGAGTCTGTCTGTGAATGAGTCTGTTCGACTATCTCCGTCTCTGAGTCTGGTATGCCTTTATGTGACTGTATCTATTTGTAAGTACAGTCGATTCCACTTAATTGGGACACATCGGGACCGAGGCTTTTTGTCCCAATTAAGCGGCTGTTCCAATTAAACATACAAAATTACTATTGGGGTTGGTTGGGTTTGTTTTTTATTGGTTTTTATAAGAAGCTGTCCCTCTCAAAAAGGGGCGCTCTCAATAAAAGCAACCGTATTTCAACAAGAGACAGTAAGACTTAAATCGATTCATTCGCTTACACACATTTTATCCTAAATTTACACTAACTCTCTCCCAGACAATCTCTCTATCCCTCCACTCTTCGTTAACTTCATTTCCTTTGGGAGACTGTGCACTTTTCAGTCAACCTATGACCACCAGCAATAATAAGATCATCAGCCAAAACAACAAATAAACGAAACAAATAAACGACTGCTACCTGTTTTATTTTCACGAGCTATCACGTAAACGGGAAAATATGGCGGGAAAATATGGCGGTACAACATTAGGGAAGTAGCCACTACTGGGGCTGTGTCATAGTATCCTGTATAGATCATCAAGATAGCCGAGGCTAAAAAAAAAGTTCAATGTAGGCACTACAGGGGTATCTTGCTCAAATTTGAACACACCTAAAAGTCAGTCCGATTCAACATTTTACCCATTTTGACCGTTGAGAACTTTGAATAGTACATAGTAAAGATAACTGGTCAAGATCAGGAGGTGATATATCAGGCTTACAGGAGATGAACCGGTGGTAAGGAGGTAATTTACTGCATAGAAGTAAGAAAATGTCTTGTGTAAATAATTGATAGATTTGTTAAAATGTATCTCTGTTTAGCTGATTGTCTGTCTGAATATCTATCTATCCATCCATCCATCCATCCATCCATTCATCCATCCATCCACCTAAATAGATATTTCATTGATATTATATATTATTGAAGTACGAAACGTTTAGTCATCAAATTATTGATACTGGATTTATTCATGATCACGACGAGATTAAAATAAGAACAAACATTGAAGGGAGGTAGTCCACTATGCCAATAAATATCACTTAAGCCAAGTAGAGTTATCTTCGCTGCAACATAGCCAAAGTGTTTGAGATTGAGGGGAAAAAAAGGAAAGGGGGAGAGGGGAGGGGCGGTGGAGGAGAGTCATCGTTGCTATTAGCAATCCACATCAGGAATCTACTCCCACAAGAAAACGGCTACAGTGCCAGAAGATATGTGTGCATATGCATGAGTGTGTGTGTGTGTGTGTGTGTGTGGACGGGGACAGGGCGATGGTCTATGGGAGATCGACAATGTCCCGATGTTGTCATGATTTCCGAGTTCTCGGCATCGATATTTAATTGATGAGTAACTATGATAATCGAATAAATTGAAAGTTCGAATACAACAGTTTTTTTTTTTATTAGTTGATTATGAAGTAGGGGAAATGTGGGGAAAAATGAGTTGATTAAAGTGAAAATACCCCCTCCCCCCCACACCTCCCCACCCCCTAAGACAATAGGGAAAAACAACAGCCGCTAGACATGTATGGAAAAAAAAAACGTTTGACATATGTAAATTAAAACTCCGATATGTGAACAAAAAATATGCAAAAGTAAACATTTTGAAAAGATACTTTCAACAGTCAGACAAAAAGTGGACATTCAGGGGACTTGCTCCAAAACTTCTATCCAAAGTCGTTGGGACTTGAATAGGAGAGCATTGGGATAGCTAACGCAATAAGTTTAAAAAAGATTTGTGTACCGCACATTAAGGAATGTTACCTCTGATTTGCCGAAGGCTGTCATTGGTTGCACACCGTTGGTACAAAAAAGGTACCTTGACCTATTTAGATGGGTGGTGTTCAGTGCTCTTTGCGAGTTGTATGCTTGCTCACGTGTGTACAGCATAGAGGTGTGTCCCCCCCTACCCCCCGGGTTAACCCTCAAGGTTAGGGGCAGATGAAATGTATAACACATCTGTTTCCGGAACCACGGCATATGAAGGGATTGTGTGGCTAGCACAACGCTAAACGACCTTTACTCCAGTCAGGTATACATTTAATGATGGGTGGACCCCACTCTCAGGTCGGCAGTCGAGCGTCTTCATCGTCGGTACAAAAAGCGCCACCCATCCTCCCACAGCCTAGAGGTGTGACGCCCTTGTAAGGATAAGATTATAAACCACTACTGTGACGGTTTTCATGGTGCCGTCCTTTCATCCCCACCATAGCCGATAGTGCAATAACTATGGAGGCACCACGGGAGATATAGCGGGACCTTTAGCCATCAAGTGAATCATCCATCGGTCCTCACCGTAGATCGAACCAGGGACACTTAAGTCGGTACAGACGAGAAGTAGCACTACGCATTTCCCGCCCATTTCTGTTCCGTATTTTTAGAGCATTTTCGAAAAAAAAAATGCTCTATTGTCCCCGTTTTGTCTGTCTGTCTGTCTGTCTGTCCGTCATCACCCTAGATCTCAACAACAATAAGTCCTAGACCCATGGTGTATTTGTAATTTTGTAGGTCTTGGCCTGCCATGTGTGCAGCAAAAGTTCATTTTGCGATCTGACCTCTGAGGGCCGTAAAAGGGGGCTTATAAAGTACCGTTTTTTACTATATAAGCTATATTAACAATAGAGCGCCCTATATCTCAGCAACCATAAGTCCTAGACTCATGATGTATATATCATTTTGTAGGTCTTGGCCTGCCAAGTGTACATCAAAAGTCCATTTTGCAATCTGACCTCTCAGAGTCAAAATATAAGAGTTTCTTATATACCGTTTTTGCTTATATTTTAAATATAAATAATAAAAGCTAATCAAAGGGGCGTAATCAT
This sequence comes from Bulinus truncatus, assembly GCA_021962125.1. Taxonomy (NCBI): domain Eukaryota; kingdom Metazoa; phylum Mollusca; class Gastropoda; family Planorbidae; genus Bulinus; species Bulinus truncatus. The sequence continues at coordinate 794,674 of JAGDYQ010000177.1, read as the reverse complement.
TATTTATTTTTGTAATAGTTATTCAACATGATTACTTCCATCTCTAAATTTATCAAAATTCATGCGCGTGGAGCAATATTTATGGCTGTAACCCGGAAAAAAAATACGGATTTCGTCCGGCGAAAATGCTCTAAAATGTCCTTTGTCCGAAACGGAAAAGACTTAAATTGCTTGTTTTTTCTAATTCTCTCTCACTCTATTCCTGCTTTCTATGATTATACCTCCACGTTACCGTGGTCTGCTTCTCAATCTTTTCTTCTCTTTCCCTACCACTGAATTAATTCACCTTTTTTTTTTTTAATAAAACCCTCTGTCCATAAAGTAATCCGAAATTCAATCATTATTCAGGATGGGAAAAAATAATTAAATTCAAACAAGAACGTCATGAAAATGTCAAATAGTTTCGTATATTTACTATAATAACAAAATCTCCGTATTAATGTTTATAATAAAACCTTAGCAAAATGCTTATGTTTACCACCCCCCCCCCCATTTTTTCGTTTTCACTTTATCTTATTCAATTTATTTAAGTAAAAAAAAAAATAATTTAGCAAAACGAAAAAAAAAATGACAGAAATATTTCATTTTGTTAATTGACGCATTGCAAGAGCAGCCCAAGGGGGAATAATTCTAAAAGATTTTTTTTGTATGCCTGTTTAAAGGGGAGATGGTGTTGTCCTCTCTTATTGTTTACTTCTTCCCCCCCCCCCCCCTTTGAAAAAAAGTTTGGCAGATCACAAACAACCAATCAAAATAAGGCGTCTGCTGCTGTCCTGGCCATTAGCTGGAGAATGGACAACAGAATGCCTCCTTCCTACACGTAAACACACGGTCCTGCTCTAAATGAAGGGATAAACCCTTTTTAACCCGTCTTGTGATGTGCACATGTATCCCTTCATTGAAAGCGTTGTTCTATTTATAGTTCTTTTACTGCTATTGCAGTACATTGTAATATAAAAAGTTGCATGGTATAATAACGCAGAGGGCTGTCCTTATGGAGAAGTAAATAAGTCAACAGCCCCCTCCCCCCCACCCCCGCATTACCAAAATGGACCCCCCCCCCAGCTAGTACGAATTCATATCAAATTTGATTATATCAAAACCCCGATAAGTACTTTAGCTTACCTCCCCCCCCCCTCCCCCGATAAATATCTTTGAAAGTCTCCGAATCTATCCTTTAGTAATCTAAAGTTTACCCAAAGTTTCTTACATTCATAAAGACGTAGTTGGTTAGATTTATTTATACATTGTTACATTCAAACTAATTCCCTAATATATAATATGTATATTATGCTCTTTATGTATATATAGTGGTAGCCTACATACTTTCTTACATTTAACACATCCTTTCTTCATACTTACATTTAATACATCCTTTCCTCATACTTACATTTAATACATCTTTTCTTCATACTTACATTTAATACATCCTTTCCTCATACTTACATTTAATACATCCTTTCTTCATACTTACATTTAATACATCCTTTCTTCATACTTACATTTAATACATCCTTTCCTCATACTTACATTTAATACATCCTTTCTTCATACTTACATTTATGCATGTATTCTTACATGTATAGCGTATTTCTTACATTGAAACATGTATTACAGCATAAATAACGAAAAGAAATATGTTTTTTTTTTATTTCAGAAAGAAATGCATAATATTTATAGACTAGAAAACGGTTCGACTGATATGTTATCCTTTTTGATAATAGAAAAGACAAAAAAGAAATTGAAGAAAGAAATTCATATTGGAATAAAAAAAAACGATAGTTTTTGCTCTCGTGTGAGACCTATTGTTCCGCCATATTTCATGGCATTATTAGAATCGGTGTTTCCCAATTGCCAGTTTTTGTTTTTTTTCGGACTGCGTCACCGCCCAATAAATGCTCTCGACCGGAAGTCCAAGGGAGGTTATTTATTGTTTCAATATCCTGTACTAAAACCTCGATTTGATGAAGCCTCGCGCCGAGATGAGGGAAACGGTTAGTGGCTCTGATGGATAGTAAATACAAGATCGAGAAATAGAAGTGACTGAGAAAGAGAATCACACACACACACTCACACACAAACACGCTGACAAACACGCTGACAGTTTTTGTTTAAATCATGTGCTCACATCTTCTGATATAAGTTATCGCCTCCCCCCCCCCCTCTTTCCCAGGATATTTGAAACATGAATAGAAATTCGAGGCTGAATTTTGTTCCACAATATATGAAATGTGATTGATAAATAAAACGCAAAAGAAAGACAATCCACAGGGCGGGATAGTTCCTGCGAGTTGCGGTACTTAGACAGGCTAATGAGGTTAAGGTTCTTGAAAACAGACCGATAGTCGGGAAGTTGTGGATAAGAACATGCAATTTTTCAAAAAAAAAAAACGTTTAACTAGATATTGCATGGTTCAAAGATCCTAATTTATTGGGTTTATTTTAATAAAGCTATATGACAACCGTTGTTTTATGGACGATCATTTTTATCATCATAAAAATTTAAATTACGAGTAAAGTAGGTCATCGTAAATTGAGTATGAGGAGTTTTGCAATAGAAGTGTAACAAACAGTTTTAGATTTGGAAGTCACGAGACTCATGGGGCTCGTCTAAGGGGTTCAAGACTCATGGGGTTCAAGTCTTGGGATTCAAGACACATGGGGTTCAACTCATGGGGTTCAAATCGGGTTTCAAGACTCATGGGGTTCAACTCATGGGGTTCAAGTCTTGGGGTTAAAGACTCATGGGGTTCAAGTCTTGGGATTCAAGACACATGGGGTTGCGTCCAGGAAACAGAAAATACTATAGACGACGTTCTCTTTTTAAACAGAGGGGTGGGTGAAGCAGGTGTTAGATGGGGAGCTAGAGTTCAGAAGTGTGTCAGGAATCTCACTTGTCAGGGGCGTTGACACTGGAGTATGTAATGGAGGTACATTTTCTCTCCGAGGTGTTGGACGAAATAGAGGCCTTGTCGCAGTTTTTTTTTTTTTCAACGGTCTTAGAATTTTCACAGGAAAGAGATTACAAGTCAGACTGAGACTTTTGTAAACATGTCTTTTAAATGGTACTGAAAATCCATCCGTCCATCCATCCATCCGTCCGCCAATTCGCTCTTCCGCTGAGAACAATTTTGTTTTACTGTCATATATTATTATTGGCAATCCAACACACAAGGCTTACATGTTAGGCCACAGACACACACACAGACACATACACACACACAGACACACACACACAGACACACACACAGACACACACACACAGACACTTACACTGACACATACACAGACAGAATAGACATTCTATGAAAAATAATTCCACACACACACGACTTTAAATCAGACATTTTTCAAGTGCACATTTCCTTATTCCCCCGCGCTATTTCTCCAGCAGAAGTTGGACCCATTATGTGGAGACGTTCCGTCTATTTTCCTTGCTTATTGAAAAGTGTAATTCTGTTTGCTCTGTCTCCTGAGCATAGCATCGCGCAGCGTCATTTTCAACCAGATTTTACTTATTTGTGTGAAGAGCTCTTCTCTATACAAAATGTACCTCCTTCTTTCACACACACACACACACACACACAAATAAATTCTTTTAAATCTTCGTGGGGACTTTTTTTTAAAAAAAATCTTAACTTTTAAAAATTTTCTTTCAATTAAATGTCCGGTCCATCAATACAACAAATACATCCACCTTCTCCCCATCACTCAGTTTATTTGTTTTATTATTTGTTCTATGTCTCTATGAAGTTTATATATATATATATAATGTAATGGCTGAACTTCTACTGAGTGGTCGGCATGTTCTATTTATACCTACTTTTAATATATAATTATATGTTTGTGCATACGCATTGTATTTTGAACATGAATATTTCGGAATGCATGTGTGATGTGTTAGTATTTTTTAGTTTCCGATGTGTATTATGTCATTGTTATTCATGTATTTTCTTTACATGTATTCGAGTGTTGTATTAGTCAACAAGCCAAAGCGTTCTTTTGGATAACCAGACCACACAACCGCTTAGCACCCCCCCCTCCTCTTTCCACTGTCGAAGTGGACACTTGACTTGTATTAATGTCTGTTAAATCTGTTGCACATTTGCTTAGAGTCCATATGAGTAGCCTAGAAATCTCCGCCTCTGAACACAAGAGACTAAATGTCGGTTCTATTGCTACGTATGTCTTATTAATCTAGTTAAAATTAACAATGATTTTAATTCACTGTCCTGAATTCTCTCTCTCTCTCTCTCTCTCTCTCTCTCTGCATCTCTCTCTCTACCTCTTTCTCTCTCTCTCTGCCTCTCTCTATCTCTATTTCCGAGAGTTATTTTTATTCTGTCCCAGTTAACAGATCAGTCACGTGTTCTGAATGAAGCTCAATAGAACATTGATGTATCCTCAGCCAATCACTGATGGATGCTCCATAGAAATTCCATGGATCTTCCCCAAGAAATATGGATGTATCTTCAACACAAAACAGACACACGATGGAACTGAAGTAATTTTTACGCCATATTAAATATGGCGCCCGTCTATTCGGAGCACTCGTTGTACAAGTCAGCCAATCAAAAAAAAAGCCGAGCTGCCCTTAACATCCGGTGAAAAGGAGGACACTTCCGGTCTCAGACGGAAACCATTAGTTCTCTGCCTTCTTTATTCTCTCCATGTCACCTTACCAGTGGTTGAATACCTTTTGTACCCTTCAAAATGTCGGAACTGGTCTCTTCTTAAACTTCTCTCCAGTATTACAACTTCGATTTTTTTTTATTTTGGGCTATTTTTCGGCAGTGCTTTTTTTTGGCTGTTTTTTTTTGGCATTGATTTTTTGGGCTACTTTGAAGAAAAGTTTATTTTTTCCTCGTCAATTTTTTTTATTTATTCTTTTTTTCTTTCAAATATAAAGTTTCTTGTATTATAAACTCCAAGCATCCTTCCCCCATCCCTCATTCTACCCGATATATTTTTTTTCATCCACTTGCGAAGTTTCATCTTTCAAGAGAACTCTCTTCCCCCCCCCCCGGTCCTCCCCCACCCCCTTAACGGTTAAAAAAAATGATTTCAGCACCCAACACTCCATCAAGCCAAATAATGAAGAGGCTTAAGCGAACTTTGACACAAGATTTAATCTTCATTAAGAATCGAGGGGGTTGGGGGGGGGTTTGTGGTGGGGGGGGGTGTGAGGATGTACCGTATCATGCGTTTACCGGGGCACGCACAAGTGTTGAGAGATAGAGAGATGGAGAGAGAGGGAGATTAAGAAAGAGGCGAAATAGATGAAGAGATGAAAGCAACAAAAAGGGGGGGGGGGGCTGATGCTACCTTGCCTTGCTACCTTACGGCTGATTGTCTGTAGCCATTTAATAAACATTGTGCAATCATAACACATAGGTGCTAGTACAACAGAGTGATAACAAATGGAATAGAAATACAGGCGTTATCTTTTTTTTTGTTGATACTCTTGTTCTTATCGGCCTAATGTTTATATTTCATCTATAATGGTTTTTTGATGACGTCATTTGATAAAATTAATTGGTAAATGCAAGTTGTTTGATGCGAGGGGATTCATTTTCTTCAAAAAAAAAACAACATTTAGTTACATTTTTTATCATTTATCACAATAATGAATAAAAAAAATGAATGTGTGACCCATTGTGATATATTCACAGATCAAACTAGGCAGCCGGCTGGACTCAGCCCCCGCCCCAATTATCAAAGGCCCCTTTATGTTAACAATGTCGATGAACTCTGGTTATACAGGGGACCCTGGTTTCTAATTCAGGCACAATCTTTAGGCCGTTCAGATCATAAGCATCTCTCTCCATTGCTCGGCACTAACTCGGCAGAACTGCCTGGTTCGATCTCCGGTGAGGACCAAATGGTTATTTCAAGTCGTGGCTTATGGCCCCCCCCTCCCCCGCTCTAGCTACAGTGGTGCATCCGTGGACATTTCACTAACGACTATGGTGGGGATGAAAGAAGGGCGTCGTGTAACAACAGTCCCATATGTGGTGGTTTATAGGGTCAAAGAGATTTAGTGTTATCCTTACTGGGGCTGATACTACATCTCTTTGAGCCGGGTTGGGCGGGGGGCCCGGGGGGGGCCGGGGCCGCCCGGGGGGGGGGGGTGGGGAGGGGAAAAAAGTGGATTAGGTCGGACCTATAAGGCGGGCGGGGGCCGGGGGGGGGAACCACCGTATGGGATATAAAGTATGGTCACCCCGTCAGCCATATCAACGTTATCAGTTCTCTCTCTCTCTCTCTGATCTCTCTCTTATTTATTTCTCTCTCTTTCTCTCTTATTTCTTTCTTTCTCTCTCTTTCTTATTTCTGTCTCTCTCTTTTTCTTATTTCTCTCTCTCTTATTTCACTCTCTCTCTCTCTTTCTTTCTCTCTCTCTCTCTCTCTCTCTCTCTCTCTCTCTCTTCTTTCTCTTTCTCTATTATTTCTTTCTTTATCTCTCTCTCTTTCTCCCCCCTCTCCATCTCTCTCTCTCTATCTCTATTTCTTTCTCTCCCTCTCTTATATTTCTCTCTCTCTCTCTTTCTCTCGCTCTCTCTCTTTTCTCCCTCTTATTATTTCTCTCTCTTTCTCTCGCTCTCTCTCTTTTCTTCCTCTCTATTATTTCTCTCCCTCTATTTTTTTTCTCTCTCTTGCTTTTTTCTTGTCAATGTTTGACACGCTAGATTATTAAAACAAGATGGAAGGAGGCAGGGTCTCAAGCTGTACAAAAAGTAGGCCAATTAAATTTTAAAATCCTACAAAAAGGAGAAGATTGCAGCCAATAATTCATGCGCATCTACTCCATTATCACCCACGATCGTGTTCATCAATTATTTGCTGAAAACATTTGACAATCAGTTTAAACTGCCTCATTATCGCCATTGGAATTTCTAATGATTCCAAGAGCTGCAGAAGTTGATTTGAAAAAAAAATATAATAATGACCCTCAGAGAGGTTGAGCGTGTTGTCTTGTTGCATCTCGTCCGTATTCTGGGTGTGAACATAGGCACAGACATACACACATACTTGCGTTTGATATTTGTCTTGGTTATGTAACGGTTTGCTGGCTCAAATGGAGGGGGGGGCAGACTAAAGGAAGACATTTTCAATTGGATACATCGGCGTATCGTGGGACGGATGGCCGAGTGCTGTAGATACTCGCCTGTCGACCTGAGAGTTCTGGGTTCGATCCTCTGTGAGAGCCGTGGGAATTTTCGCAGGCCGACCGGTGAGGTGAAATTTGTGTCCGATTTGTCCCACAATCACCCCAACTTTAAAAAAAAAAAGATATCTGCTTCTTGGTCTGCCTTGATGACTTATTAGGTTAAGGGAACTTCACTTTATTCTTCTTCTGTTGTATGAATAACTTCTTTTAAACCACCCACCAGTGTTTTGGGGGGGGTGGAACAACAACATAACCTCTCTTCTTTTTCTCTCCCCACCCCTTTTGGGGCCCGGTTTCCCTCCATTACTCTTCCCCCCTTTTCCCCATCCATTGTCCTCCTCCCCCACTCTCCCCCCCCTATTGCTTTAAAGTCTTTCCCCCCCCCCCACCCCCGCCTTTTCTCATTGGGTTATGCCTTATATATATATATATTGCTTTTGGACCTCTGTTGTTTTCCATTCTTTCTGTCTATATGCCCTACCCACCTCAATCTGTTCATTTTGATTTCAACCATGGTAACATATTCAGGGATTTATGATCCTCATCGATATCATGCCAGGTTTTAAATAAAGGCCCCAATCAGATAGACTTCGAGTTTCAGTACCTATTTCCAGGTGGAGAATGGAGCAATGTATTATGGTTGACATTTTCTTGGATTAAATGGGACACTGTGTTTCAGATCGGTTTCTACCTGTAACAGTGCATCTTTTTGACGTCACTTAGGAAATGAAGTCGTCAGTTGCTACACTAACTGTTGTATAAGGGGGGCAGAAAGGGAGGTTACCTGAGGGAGAGTTGGGGGTAGGTGGAGGGTGGTGGTACCCATCACTACCGAAATCATACACCATATTCAATTCAGGATACATCGGTCGCCCTTTACTGGTTGGGCGTCTGTCTCTATCCGCCGCTCCCCAAATCCCCCCCCCCCCAACCCCACCTTCTCCTTCCGCCCATTACATGTTGGTGATGACCGCCGATTCTTTGATTGAATCAACTGATTTTTTTTGTTAAACCCTCAGCTGGTTAAACCGGTGAACAAGCATCAGTCCGCGCGGTTAATTAAATCTTTAATTCAAGACAGTGAATTCAATAGTCTGTTAATTAGTCGACCGTAACCATGCAGTACGTTGACTTGATTTAATGAGAAAATAAAAAATGGATTTATGACGTCATAAGAAGAATCCCGGTTTATGTAGAACTGAATTATGGGATAGAATTGTTTGTTTGTTTTTATTTTGTCTTTGTTCGTGGTGAAGGTTATAAATACTAATGGAAAAGCCTGCTGAAGCTGGCTGAACGAAATCCGACAGAAGGGATAACAAAGAAATATACGAAATACTGCAATAGAAAAGAACATGTGGCCTTTATTGAACAGAATACGATATGAACAGAAATAACAAAGAAATGTATGAACTACAACGCATACACCGCACGATATGAAAACTACCTGCGAGGGAGACCGAGTATTACAACGCATACACCGCACGATATGAAAACTACCTGAGGGAGACACACGGGTTAGACGATTATGTATTTAATGATTAGTTTAAAATAACGATCTTAACGGCAGTCGTGACCGGATGCGGTAAATCGTTGAGTGTGGTGCTGATCCCCAATAAGCCATATTTTTGTATCGTTTTTTAAAAGTCAATTTGAACTACTTTTTGAACCCTGATACTAGTAGGCTGCACGTCTAATAAGTATTTATTTTTTTTTACTGTATAAGAAAACAAAATGCGCCTTTCACCTGGCCCATGCGTGACGACCCTTTCTCTATGAGATAATGGTCTAAACGGTGCCGGTTAATTGCTGGCTATTAGGGGCTCTAAATACGACTAGTGGGCACATTTGAAGTAATTTTTTCCATATATATATATATATTAGAGCTGCTGTTCGATTAAAAATTTTAATCGAAATTAATGCATAAGTAAAAAAAAATTATCGCAAATTTACGCATATTTAATCGAAAAAAACACTTTATTTATTAATTGTAACATTTTTTAATTCTATCAACATGTCATTTTAAAATAATAACAACGTGTCGTTATTTTTTCGCACTTACTTGGCCTAAGCAATAGACTTCAATAGAGTATTAAACCTTTGTGTGTGTGTGTGTGTGTGTGTGTGTGACGTCTTTGACAAGCCAGACCTTGAAATGTTCGACTTGTACATTTGTTCTCAGTCTCACATGTGGGTCGCGACTTGTTATAAAGTGTGTCGTCAACAGGAAATAAAGAACAGAAGATGAAAAATGAAAGCCGACCGATAACATCAAAGAGTGTCATTTTACACAATATTTTTTATTAATATAACTGACAGACGGATAAAAAAAATTCTTTTTTGTTGTTCACTAAAACATTGAACAAATAGTTGATAGTAAGAAAGTAAATGAATGAAAGAATATAAGAATAACATTTATAGACAGCGACGCGCAAAACAAAACGTCAAAAGAAGATTTAAAGTAAATTTGTCCTTCAACTCGCCGACTGTGGTTGTATTGGTGGGGAGGTGGGTAATGTTAATATTGGTAGATGACGTCACTTACCAACCACAAGTTACATTGTTTCAAAGCCATGACACTTGTCAACCAAACTATAACACGTGCAGATGTTCATTAGTTGCATCATTCAGGGTCATAAGTTGGAAATAAATGGCAATCCTATTGTTTCAAGGTCATATAGATGATATGATTTATGTAAACGTGACACTCTGTGTTCGGGTTTTTTTTCTTCCTTTTTTTTACAATCGTGTCTGATCTGGTTATAGAATTGGGTTATTTACTGATTTTTTAAATTTTATCTGCAACTCTGAAATAACACCATTTGGGTATAATTTAACGCATTTAGATGTTTGTGTTAAAAATGTGATCGCATATTTTTAACCCATTAATTACGCTTTAATTGCAGTAAATCAACAGCCATATATAAAATTTAACTCAGTATCACAATAATTATGAAAGATACAACCACTGGTACAGATGTATTAGCAAGATGTTATACTATCAAAATACGATACAAAATTATGCGCAAAAAAAAAATGATGATACAAAATTTCTAGCATCTCGTTATTTTGATCTAATTATAAACGGGCTCATTATACCTCTACCAATACACTACAGTATATAATGTAAACTAGTGAATGAAAGTTTTCTCTTTTTACATCGACCGGGAAGGGAGCAGGAGTTTACTTGTCGAAGGGCTAAATAACCAAAACATCTTCATCATATATTACAAGTGGGGCTTTAGTCGACATACCTGGGGGTGAGGGTATGTCGAATTGCGGCAGGGTGGGTGTGGTAGATCTACTTAATAAGTGGACGGAACTTAAACTTCAAATGGTGAAATTCTGTTTTTTATCGTTTTGGTGAACTTTCCGCATTTAGTCAAATTAACGCATTTAAGTGTCGCGTTAAAAATTTTAATCGCAAATTTTTTTGACGCGTTAATCGCAAATTAACGCAGTTTAATCAGCAGCCCTAATATATATGTTTATTAATGAATGAATGAATGAATTTATTTATATAAAATACATAGCCTGAAGGTTTTTTTGTTCTGTATTAGTAGTCTCCCCTGACTCATTTTAAAAGGCTATGGACATTTAATTAAAACTAAAATAATTTATTGCTACACAGAAATAATGTAACTTTATTTAATAAAAGAAATGTGCAGTAATAATGCTGCTTGAGATATTACTTGCTTAATTTATTTTAAAACCATGAATTATAGTTAAAAAAATCAATATTATTCAATAATATTTCAACTATTTACAACCATTTTTAGGTACAAAACAAAAACTTAAATATTTATTTTAAGACCATTGCCTTTAGTGTGGCGATAGTAGGTACATTAGTAAAATAGCAATTTGTTCGGCATGATATTTTGTGAACTCTCCTTCCTGGTCTGAGAGACATACCATGATCCATGGGGGATGGATCATAGGGGTTCTCTAGTCAGGAAAAAAAAACCATTACTTGCGATGGTGGTGGTACTGTGGTCAATGAGGACTATCCGAGACGGCAGTATTCACAGCTGGCGGTGGTGACGGATGTGGTCGGCACACAACACCCTTCCACTCCGTCCCACTCAAGCACACCTGCGCAGCCTGCCATTTCGGGCTGAGGGTACAGGCACACTACACCCTCCCCTCTGTCCGAATGGCAGGAAAAACCCCTTTCCGTGCCATTCTGGCTGATCGGCAGTACACACACCCTGCTGGTCTGGCCAGTTTGGGCCGGGATTAAAACCCATCTTTCTGCCGTCCCTGCAGATGATAGCGGGCACACTCACCCCGCCGCTCTGTAGGCATGGCAGACGTGCATCAGCGCCACCAACAATGCTGGTGTGGTAGGCACACTACACCCTACCATGCTGGCAATGGCGGCGTTCAAAAAAAAAATAAATAAATAAAAAAATAGCATATAACACTATATCTTAATACTGGAGTTAGCTCTGGGACTGATTATTAGCGAATGGCCGTTAGCTGACTTGTAAAGTATAGCACGTTAGTGTAATTTGGGTCAGACGCTTACAATTTAATCAACATTTTACGCTTTAATAACATAAACATCTTTATTAAATCAATGCGACTTATTTTCAAAGAGATTCCAGCCGAGCCACATTTATATAATCTCTCTGCGTGTATCTGAGCTCCTGAACTACACTACCATCGGTTGGCCTGACCAAGTCAGCGTGAAACAGTGACCAGTTACTGGACCTAACAAAATACCTTCATTTATCATGTAAACATAAAACTACCACCTTGCTATACATGTCTTCCAGTCTTCCATTATCTTCAATTTTTTCATTCAAAACAAACAGATGGCCATATTTATAAAAAGAAAAACAAAAAAAAAAACCGAGAAGTTTAAGTTCTTTAATTAGTTTCCACCCAGTGTTTCAGTTAAAGAAAAGAATAACATAAAAAAAAATTATAACCGAGGGATGAAACAAAATGACGAACTTTATTGACTAGTATTGTCATCGTTGCCATGGTAACCAGATGGAACGTCGCTGGCACGAATTCCTCTTATAAATACGTAAATCCCATGCACATCGACGGGGTTGGGATAGGGGGAGGGGTGTGTGTGTGGATGGAGGGTGGGGGAAAAAAAAGACACGCCGAGCAGATGACATGTTGGCATTAGGTTGTCATTTGTGCTGAGATGCCGAGCGAGACATGCAGAAAACGAAGAACGTACAGAAAATGAACAGTTGAACTATTACCAGGAGAATGAGCCGTGATGAAAGATGGTTGGGGGGGGGGGGTGTGAGGGTGTGTGAGGTGGGGGGCATTTGTCGTCAGTGTGGGGAAGGTGGAGGTGTGTTTGGCGGAAATTATACATATATATATAAACACTGTAAGTGAAAGATATAAAATACAAACAAAAGCAATAAAAAAACCAATGACAACAACAATGGGATGTGAATCCAAGAGACTTGCACCTTTGCTGGGCCCCTACCTAAGATTGGCGATGAGTACCGCCTATGACCTGTTCAGATTTCAAATGTTGATAACCTGCTAAAAAGTCATAGATATGATGAGACTATTCTTCATGAAATCATTATCATCATTGCCCATAGACTAGGTTATCATAAATCATTGCCCATACCTAGACTAAGTTAAATCTAAACCTAACCGCTAAAAAAGCAATTAATTAATATATTTTCAGATTCAAAGTTTGAACTATGGGCTTGTTTCTCACCGTTTACTAACACAATACGTGGGTGTCCTTGTACCCAGTTGGCTGTCATATTATGGTACATTTTAAACTTATTCCGATACTGTTCCAATATTTTTTGAAAACTTCTCATTCAAATACCATTACTATTTTATTTTATAGAACAAACAGGCATTATTGAAAGTTCGAGTACTTGGTGAGAAAACGAAAGATTCATTTGCCAAGAATCAACTTAGAATTACATAAACAAACATTACCGAATTCAATGAACAGTTTTTTAGTTTCGTATTCCAATACAATCACCCCTCCCCCATTTGATTACTGTTAATAACTATATATTTCAGCTATGCTAATGTGTGTATTCCAAATAATTCTATGATAAGATACTCTCTGTTGATGTTTCATAAAATGTGTACCCGCTTTTCTGTAAGAGAATCGAAACTGCCGAGCAGAGACGGCCTTACAGTGGACGGGGCACAGGGTGAGTGTATTTTACGGTGCACAGGGTGTGAATATTCTGTGCGGGGCCTAGGGTGAGTGTATTTTACGGTGCACAGGGTGTGAATATTCTGTACGGGGCCTTGGGTGAGTGTATTTTACGGTGCACAGGGTGTGAATATTCTGTACGGGGCCTAGGGTGAGTGTATTTTACGGTGCACAGGTTGAGTGTATTTTACGGTGCACAGGTTGAGTGTATTTTACGGTGCACAGGGTGAGTGTATTTTACGGTGCACAGGGTGTGAATATTCTGTACGGTCCCAGGGGAGAAGTCTTTTAGGTAGAGTGTAATACTAGCCCTCGCTAAACCTCAAGACCCCCTTCTGTTTCAGTCCATGAGAAGTGGTGCACTATTGTGTAGAGTATATAAATAGACACATAACTCTATATTCACATTCTGAACGTACCGGGGCGTAGTAGTAGGAGCACGTGTCACTGTAGGCCAGGCTCAGGTAGGAGGCAGCCATTGCCGACGAATCCAAAGATTCCTCCATCATTTGCCCACTCCACCACTCGTCTGTATTCAGTTAGTCCAACTTGGAATGAAATCAATAGCCACTGGCACACACACACACACACGCGCGCACATACACACTAATACTAAATAAAAGGTGAACAAATCTCGAGATTTCTCCGAAAAGTTTCTCATGAAAAAAGAAGAAAAAAAGTCTCTTTTAAAGATTAACTAAAAAAATATTTTAATTAACCGAAAGTGGCTTTTACCACATTTATGTTTATGATTACCGGATGAAAATAAATATTTTCGTACATTCACTTGAAAAACGTATTACAAATATTTATGTCTTACGATTTATGTCTGTTTATTTATTTTTTTTCAATTCTTTTTTTTTATCATACAAAAAATAAAAAAAAAACAACAAAAGTAATTGTATGTCACAAGAAATTTAGAAGTAGATACAACAGAGTTATGTCCACTTGACGTCATCTACAGATCCGAAATAAACCCACGTGACACGACACATACACACACACACACACACCTATATCAGAATGTATAAATGTGTACACACATTGAGTACGAACTGAGCTGTACATAATTAATTGGTCATGGATATGGCGTCGCATATTTAGGGACTTAATTCATAGGGGGCTGGGGCGAATGCCAAGTGTTTTGGTGGCAAATACTGAACAGGGCTGGATTGAGTTGGGTGATGAGGGCGTGGAGGGTGGGGTGGGAGAAGGGGCTTACGTTGAAGGCAGAGTCTGAGAATAGTAGGATGTAGGTCAAATGAATCTATCTATCTATCTATCTATCTATCTATCTATCTATCTATCTATCTATCTATCTATCTATCTATCTATCTATCTATCTTTCTATCCATCTATCTCTCTGTAATTCTGTCTTTGTGTCTGTCTATCCATCACCTAACCAAACTAAAAACCATCCACTATTCTTTCTATCTGTGTAATGTGTCAATGATATGTCTTTTCTGCCAACATTCTGTCTGTCGTCTATGCCAAGCCACCCATACAAATAACAAAAACGTAATCTATTATATATTTTCTTGTACCACTATCTGTCTGCATGTCTGTGAGTAGCTCGACCCATCTGTTTCACCACATGTCGAGAAATCACAAACTGACCACAATAAGGCAGACATATTGACGGACAATCGATTCCTCCAGCACCTGTTGACCGAAGACTATTTGCCCCACATTGTGACGCTAACCGCCAAAGAAAAACACAGACAGACAGGGAGACATTACTTAGGCAAGTAAACACACATAGAACATAACAAAAAATAACAACACATTAATCGCTAAATGTAGAGAGATGACGTATACATATTGTAAATGTAGAAATGACGTGTACATATTGTAAATGCAACAGATTCTCTTGAGAAATCGAAAGAGTTTTTTAACGTTAAAAAAAAATTCACGTGATGAATTATATGAAATTTGTTGTTTTGTTTCAATCAATTGTTATCACATCCTTCTCTTCCCTAGAATATCGCTTTACATATATCCCCCCTTCAGCCTCCACCTCATTTTCCATTCCCCAATTCATTCCCAAGTACCCCACCCTAGATTCCACACCACACTTCTTCATAGTGAAGCTCTTCATGGTTTTTGCACCCCTCCCCCCCTATGTCTATAAATTACACGAGCGAATTTCCGATGACGTGAACACTCGAGGATGGACATGGGAAAGTTTGTCTATGTCAGCCGTTTGACAGAGACCAGTGTGAGTCTTGATGGGGGTCTGGACAAGACACACAGGGGAACACGATGGGGAGGGTTGGGGCGATGTGGAAGTTGAATATGGTGTGTGTGTGTGGGGGGGGGGAATTACAGGGTGTATATTTTAGATTTACGGAAGAAATCTATCTATATATCCATCCATCCATCCATCCATCCATCCATCCATCCATCCATCCATCCATCCATCAATCCATCCATCCATCCATCCATCTAGCTATCTATCTATCTATCTATCTATCTATCTATCTATCTATCTATCTATCTATCTATCTATCTATCTATCTATCTATCTATCTATCTATCTATCTATCTATCTATCTATCTATCTATCTATCTATCTATCTATCTATCTATCTATCTATCTATCTGTCTGTCTGTCTGTCTGTCTGTCTATCTATCTATATATACATATAATCTAATGATATATCTGAATACACATACTTCTATTTATTCTATTCATGAATGTACTTATCTATTTATTTGACACTTAATATTTTCATCTTGCTGTCTAAAGAGTTAAACTGTTATTGATATTTCTATTATGTAATCTCTCCAGGCAATGAAGTATTAATATCTATTGTCACTGGGTGACTGTTTGTGTAAAATGACTATCAAAAGACTTATCCCTTTTTCTATCCGTTTAAATTCTCCTGTAAGGGGTTGTAATGGAGTTGTTGATTCAAAGATGCAAAAGGAAATAATTATTTGTTATTCTCAATTTTTTCGAATGCAGTTCATTTAAGTTCTCCACATGTCTTAATCAAATGTTTCTATCGACTTGTAAGTCTTTATCGAGTGTTATGTTTTTATCGAGTTTAACGTCTTTATGGAGTATTATGTCTTTATCGAGTTTTACGTCTTTATCGAGTGTTAAGTCTTTATCGAGTATTATGTGCTATCGAGTTTCACGTCTTTATCGAGTGTTAATTCTTTATCGAGTTTTACGTTTTTATCCAGTTTTACGTCTTTATCGAGTGTTTTGTCTTTATCGAGTGTTATGTGCTATCGAGGTCTGCGCGCGCCATCAATCGAGCATCGGTCACGTGCGGGGAACTCTTATAGCGAATCTGCATCAAGAAATCAATCAGCCACAGACACATGAACATCTTGATAGATGTGTCTGCAGGCTAAGCATCAAACTTTGTGGAAGCTGTTGTCAATTTGATTTTTTTTTGTTTAAATTTTTTGTTCATAAAATGACGAATGGGCATGAAGATAATATTATAACAATCGTCGTAATAAAACCATCTTAAGAGAAAATAACAAATTCAATTAAAACGAAGAATATACAATTTAAATTGTCAGCAAATTTAGAAGAAGGGAGTGAACTGAATAGAATCAAGAGTTGGAGTGGGGGGAGGTGGGGGGGGGGGTTCAGGGACAGGGGCAATAACTGATGTGTGGTGGTGGGGGGAAATGGATGCGGGTCTGTAGTTTATGCAATTACCTTCCCTTTGATTTGGTCGCATTTTTAATTTTTTACTTCTTCTCTTTTTGTGTTATTTCCCATTTACTGCCTGTGGGTCTAGAAACGTGAGGTCGCATGAAGGGAGGGATTAGACCGTGGAGGGGGGAAGGGGGACGGGGATGGATGCTAGGGGTGGGGATATAAATATCAGTGATGTCAGAGATGATGCCAGTTAGTGAAGGAGTAATGGCGGGGGGAGGGGGAGGGTGCGAGGGAGGGAGTGATGTTTGAAAGTGAGAAGTCTGTAGTGTTGCTTTCGTTGACGAAAACTAAAACTAAAACCTTCGTTGACGAAAATGTTGACTTTTCGTCAACGAGAACTAACACTAAAACTAAAATTAGAAGCAAGACTAAAACTAGACGAAAACTGAAATTATTACAGAAAAAACGAAATAAAAACTGAAACTAAAATATAGTGTTGCTTTCGTTGACGAAAACTAAAACTAAAACCTTCGTTGACGAAAATGTTGACTTTTCGTCAACGAGAACTAACACTAAAACTAAAATTAGAAGCAAGACTAAAACTAGACGAAAACTGAAATTATTACAGAAAAAACGAAATAAAAACTGAAACTAAAATATAGTGTTGCTTTCGTTGACGAAAACTAAAACTAAAACCTTCGTTGACGAAAATGTTGACTTTTCGTCAACGAGAACTAACACTAAAACTAAAATTAGAAGCAAGACTAAAACTAGACGAAAACTAAAATTATTACAGAAAAAACGAAATAAAAACTGAAACTAAAATATGACCTGGGACTAAAACAACACTAATTGTCTGAAATGAAATGCTGTGAGTTTAGATAGAAGAAATCACTATGTGAAGACGGTGAGAGAAATAGAGAGAAAGAATGGAGGATATAGAGAAGGAAGAAGAAAGATTGTAACCGTTAGAGGAGAATCCCGGGGAGAGAATGTGTTAAAACCAACATAAAACTGAAATAAAGGGACAAAAATCTTGGAATACTTACAAAAAGTCAATTTATAAAGTGACAGCGGAATAAATTGTAGAAATACAGTTACAGATAGTTGGAGAGGAATAAAGGAAATATCTTCATAGATCTAAACCATATGTAATGAAGTTATACATATACTAGTATGGACAATATTTATATGAATCCACATCAATGCAATGAGGCAACCCATACAAGAGAATGGTCAGTATTTATATGGGTCTGCTCTACATGCTACACACACGCATTGAATAAATACACCCAAGAGCATGGTAAATATGTATATGGATATGCAATATAGTCCAGTGCAATGAAGTAGAACATACAATAGTGTTGAGAATATTATTTTACACTAGCTGTACCCTGCAAAACATTTGCATAGAGTTATATCCCCTTAAGCTTGATCGGCAGGCTAGGTTTTTTTTTTGGTTTCGGGTAGATCCGATTTTTTCATGATTGTATTTTAAACTGGAATACTGTTGTATTAATTCTTTACTTTCGATTTAACGCAGCGCCCAAATCGCTATTATTATATTATATGGATCTTCAACAATACATTTCTTAAGACTAGATTTGGTTACCCTGGCCGTAGACTTGTGACACCAAATTCAACAACTAACGGCAGTGTTGATGACATTTCAATCCGTCATCTCTCGATGGCTAGACCAGGGGTCGGCAACCTACGGCTCGCGAGCCGCGGTGTCAAGTTGCGGCTCTTTTGATGTCTAATTGTGGCCTTCCAGTTCCATGCGTAAAAAATGATAATTATATCATTTTATATACCTAATCAAATCCTAATCCAATACCATAATATTGAAACAACAATATTAGTGGCTCTTTAAAAAGTGAGAAAATTATAAATTATAGCTTTTGGCTCTTCCGTGTCAAAAGGTTGCAGACCCTTGGGCTAGATCAATAAATTGACGGTGTAGATAAAGGAAGGATGTACGTAGGAATTTAAAGAAAAATATATGCACCACTTTTTTTTCAAGCCTATAGAAGTGATCGATGTTGGGTGTGTTCAAAGTTGCCTGATCGATGTTTGGTGTGTTCAGAGTTGCCTATCTACAAGATCTCCGCATCAATTGTAGGGCGACAGTTCGATTTTTGGTGAGATCTAAGGTATATCTTAATGTACAGTTGACAGTACCCTATAAGTCCCCCGTGGTGACTCCTGTGCCACTGTACTCCCTGTTAAGGTTGGGGTGCAACGAGGGCGTTACAAAAACCTTCCCAATGGTAGTTTACAGAATTTAGGAGGTGAGCATCTCAACCTACAGTATCGAGATCAGAGGTCGGCAAAACTTTTGAGTCGTGGGCCACAATGGTCTTGTATATTCGTGCGGGGGGGGGGTGTCGTACACAAGAGCGGTTGAATGACCTGGCAGTCATGTGCAGGACTAAACAGTCCGGCGGCCGGATTAGTCCTGCTGGCTGTCGTTTGATCAAGATGATCACTGCTCCTACATTTTGAAACTTGATCATTACTCTCAGCTAAGATCAATTTTTAACAACTAATAGGTCTTAACATTAATTACGTCTCCAGAAGATTAAGGCGGAACACATTTATGAGATTAAGCGATCATGGCAATGCTCCAGACCTTATCCTTTGAAGTGAAACTTAAAAAAATACAAAACAAAGAGACAAACTAAGAGTCTTTCTCTCACGAATGAGGCAATAAGGAGACAGAAGAGACTTAAACGTTGGTGGTATCAGGGCAATGCCACATTGGAATGTCCGAGTGATTGAACTGTCTCATTGGGATGTCCGGGGAATTGAATGGTCTCATTGGAATATCCAGGGAATTGAATGGTCTCATTGGAATATCCAGGGAATTGAATGGTCTCATTGGAATGTCCGGAGATTGAATGGTCTCATTGGAATGTCCGGAGATTGAATGGTCTCATTGGAATATCCAGGGGATCGAATGATCTCATTGGAATGTCCAGGGGATTGATGGTCTCATTGGAATGTCCAGGGAATTGAATGGTCTCATTAGAATATCCAGGGAATTGAATGGTCTCATTGGAATGTCCGGAGAATGAATGGCATCATTGGAATATCTGGGGATTGAATGGTCTCAGTGGAATGTCCGGGGGATCGAATTGGTTTCAGTGGGATGTCCGGAGAACAGCTGATTTCAATGAAAAAAAGTTCCGAAATTGCCAAACTGATATCCACTAAGGAAGTGGACAAACCAGGTCTCGGATTACAAGTAATCGATATCGCCCATGCATAAACCAGCAATAGATGAAAAAGGAAATTCTGGTCCATTTCGATCCTAGATATTCGTTGAAAATAAAGTGGTATGTCTTGAAGTTTTAAAAGAAAAGAAAACGGCTGATCTCTTATGTGTGTGTGTGTGCGCGTGGCAGTCAATGCCACATCTATGGTTGGCTGAGTATTTATGTGGTAAACTGTTGGGATGGCTGGTCGCGATTCTTGCTGGCGTCCACGGTTGAGTGGTTGCGTCAATGCGTATTGAGCGCTCAGCTGGCTGTCCCCATGATTAATTAATGTAATGCCGAGATCTTGTGTGGGGGAGAGATAGAAACTTGAACTCTGACAGTTCGCTGGCCAGTAGGCGGGAGGACATGGTTGAACAAAAATGTCGGTTATCGTTATATAACGGTTTGCTAACCATTGTTCTTTGTGTGTGTGCGTGTGTGTGTGGGGGGAGGGGGTAATGAGAGTCATCGATTGACTCACTGAGACATACAACTTTAACAAGGTGTAAATTTACTTAAAGATCGCTGTTCTCAACTGGTGCCACAAGTACTCCAAGGCGCACGGGAAAAGTTATGCCAGGGTTCGCAAGTACTCCAAGGCGCACGGGAAAAGTTATGCCAGGGTTCGCAAGTACTCCAAGGCGCACGGGAAAAGTTATGTCAGCGTTCGCAAGTACTCCAAGGCGCACGGGAAAAGTTATGCCAGGGTTCGCAAGTACTCCAAGGCGCACGGGAAAAAGTTATGCAAGGGTTCGCAGCGACTTATAATTTTTTTGTTTAAAACAAACAAAGAATTTGAAGAACTTTACGAGTGACGGTTACCGGGGTACAGTCGCGGAAACGGCTGAGAACCGCTGCTGTAAGACACGTGACTCATTTCATACCGCCTTAAAATGTCCTGCCGTTAAACCGAGTTGAATTCGAGGAACTGAAATATTAAGACAGTTAAAGGGAGCGAACTTCTTCTCCGGCTGCAACCAATCAAATACTGACGGCCTCATCACGTGATCAAACAGACATCATCTGGAGTTACATTCATATACACGGTGGCGTTTCCCCAAGCAAGGGGGCCCATGTCTGGTGTTGTTCTGAAAGGATAGTTTCGAATCATCACCAACTGTCAAACATGGAACATCCAATCTTCCGAATGGTGATATTATAAAAATATGGCAGCCATTGTTATGCATGATATTCCAATAAACAATATGTTACCTGTGGTGGGGGTGTGTGGGGGTATAGGGCGCCCCCAGTATCTGATTACGATTCTTTGTTGAATGGAGGAGGAGGGAGGGGGTCAGGCCTTTAGGTCAAATTTGCCACTTTTCGTAAATAAACAGGACAAACCGTGGGCGTAGGTTATCGCCATGAAGGTGGGTACAACACAGACCCCCCTCCCCCCTCCCATCAGTTACTTGCCTAAATGAACTCAGCGTGTTTAAATCGCCATCCATCGTGTGTGACATTAAGCTCTTGTGCCGTTCACACTACAGTCTCTTGTTAACAGAGGGAGAATGTTAGGAGAGGGAGAATGTTAGCAGAGGGAGAATGTTAGCAGAGGGAGAATGTTAACAGGGGGAGAATGTTAACGGGGGGAGAGAATGTTAGCAGAGGGAGAATGTTAGCAGAGGGAGAATGTTAACAGTTAAAAGTTTTGTCACAGATGTAAAGGTTCACCTGGTTGCCCTATTGTGGTGTCCTGAATATGCGATTGAATCTTGGCCACATCAGGCCCGCACAGGCTAGACAACCGAAAGTTCTTTTATCGTAAATCTTTGTACTGCATCAAGCTTTTCAAACACCATTAACTCCGAGGTCCTCAACCGGCGGAACACGTACCCCGGGGGGTGGGGGGGGGTACGCGAAAGATTATATAGGGGGTACGCTACGACATACAGGTTTCGTTTTTAAAACAACCAACAGTTTAAGGAAGGTCGCCGTTTGCTGAACTTTTGAGTTGTAACCCGCGGACATATTTGCGCAACATTTGGGGTACAGTCACGAAAAAATGTAGGTAACCGCTGCATCATTTTATGTGGTCGTTGTGTTCCACGTTACCATGGCCATGCTATCTGTGATACATTTGTAAGGAGATAAACAAAAAAAAAAATGTGACCGTAACGTCCGATACTGTAGACTATACGATCTGGACGGCTTCCAGAGTGAGGTTGAAGTACCTTGTTTCCAGAGTAAGTTGAAGATTACCCTATTAAAAAAAAACAACAAAAAAAAACTAGTCATCCAGCGGCGTAAAATACGCCGCTTTTTATTTTTAAATAAGCAATCAAACAAAATAACAGGCTGACAACTTCGGAGAAAATACATGGAATGCAAAGTTGAACTTTGACCTATCCCGAGCGAAACAACGCGAGGTGTCGCCTGTGACGTATTCGGGAATACCACAATGTATAAATAGTAGAGCGTCTTGAAGTTGTGTTTTATATATATAGATAATGGGATGTAAGCTTAAACTATAGCCTGGAAGCCTGTTTATGCCCACTGATAGATTTCAATTCTCGATATTCTGACTGATTGGACATAGACAGTATGAGTTTGCTGGTACTAGTATTAGAAATAGGTGTAACGTAACGGAAAAAAAAAAGTAGCATAGCTTTAGGGTCAGTGCCAACAAAACGATGACGCAAGAAGTGGGAGGGGCACTATTTGTTTACACCACCCCACTCTCTCTCTCTCCGTCCCTCTCACATAAAAAGGCATACATACAATTGATTAATTATAATTTCGCTTTTGATGAGTTAGTGAATCACGCCTTTCTCCCCGTTCCCCATCCAAATGCATGGCTGATAGTTATCCACATAGGAAATCAAGTGGAAAAATCACGAAGTATTACTTCAATCCAGTTATAGTTAACTATTCAACGTGTCAGTTTGGTTTTAAGTTGTTTAATGTGTCGTTGGTTTAGTTTCAGTCCGTTGTAAACACCAGCTGAATTTTGTGAAACGGTATGAAAACCAACAAACAAGAACCGTAACTCATAAAAAACAACTTTCAAATAACAATCATCTTTTTAAAAGAAACATAAATAATTTGTCGCGCATCAAAATGCTGACTAGGGGTTTGGCTGGGGGTAGTTGGGGGGGGGGGGATGCGAATCGAGAGGTAGGGAGGGAGGGAAAAAAAGCGCGGGAAGAATTATACATTTAAAAAAAACCGTCCGATTGCATGAGAGATTTTTTTCAGTTGTTTTACGGATAACTATGACGGATGCGCAGTACGGTACAAGACCCAAAGTGAGTTAACTGTATATACTTTTGCGTGTAAAGATAGATCATTTGAACAAAACAACGACGACCTTGCGCTCTTGAGTTGTTTTTTTTTGTGTGCGTGTGTTTGTTTGAAGTGGTGCATCATTTGGTCGCCTCGAGTTACTAGTGTGCTCACACAGTGTGTCCGTTGTTCTGTGTCTGGCCAGTCGAAACATTTGACTTGTAGTGACAACAGTTATGACTTTCTCGTTACACTTACACATGACACCATGTCTCCAGACACAAGATATCTCATGCTGAAATAAATGAAGGGTCGAAGTATTTAATTATGTGTTTTGTTCTATCGTAGCGCAACAATCAGGCCCACCGACAGAAATTTCGGGCCCCCTGGGGAGGGCTGTCACGGGCCCCCCGAGCTGATAATATTTTCAAAAGTTGATTGGCCAGCTCAGTCCGGGCCCCTAAAACTGGACATTTGACCCCCTCCCCAGCCCGACATCTCGGCTGCACTGGCAACAATAGATATCTTTAATTACTAGTTCACCACTCTGCACTGTCTACATTTCATAGTGTAAAAATTGGGTTACGTTGAGGGCCCCTACTGCCAAAGAAAGGGCCCCCTAACATTAGAAATTCCTACAAGTCCTTTGCCTAGGGACCTACCCAACCCCAAGCAAAACATCTCTTATTCTCTTCGCAAAGCTCCCCTAGATATGTTTCCTTCTCCGATTAGGGCCCCAAATACCTCACATTCTCCGATTACGGCCCCAAAATACCTCATATTCTCCGACTAGGGCCCCCAAATACCTCATATTCTCCGACTAGGGCCCCAAATACCTCACATTCTTCGATTAGGGCCCAAAACCTCATATTCTCCGACTAGGGCACCCAAATACCTCATATTTTCCGACTAGGGCCCCCAAATACATCATATTCTCCAACTAGGGCCCAATATACCTCATATTCTCCGACTAGGGCCCCCAAATATCTCATATTCTCCGACTAGGGCCCCCAAATATCTCATATTCTCCGACTAGGGCCCCAAATACCTCATATTCTCCGACTAGGGCCCCAGATACCTCATATTCTCCGACTAGGGCCCAATCATCCCTAAAAAAAACGGCTCAGATTCTGTGTATCTTCTTCGCACATGGACTTATCTTTTTACTTCTCTTGTCTACTCTGTTCAATGTGACTGAAGTCGTAACATAATGAAAATTCAAAAACTAAAAATTTTCTTCGCTTTATTTATGTGAAAAAAAATATTAAAAGAGAAAAAAAAAGCGAACAAATTTTGTTACACAACTTCCGTTCAGATATAAATTGTCATTTCCGGTGTTGAGGCCCAGAACGGATCTCACTGCCCCCCCACCACCCCACGGTAAGTGTTTTTGTGATGTATTTAACATACAATAAACTATATCCTACATGTTTCATTTCCATGCCAAATGTTAGTACACGGTGCAGTATAAGTCTGTGTTTCTGTACAAAATGTCTATTCAAACTTAAATAATAATTACTAATGTAAGCCAACCTCTGTTTACAGTATAAATGCAATAATTGAACTATTAAACAAGCTCATAAATAAATATGTATTCCTTTTCTATGTAAGTCCCATTAACGGTGAAATGTTTATCTGTTAAAATGATATTAATCACTTATTGAAAGTGCAATGGACATGTAGGCACTACGGGAGACATAAATAGGTAATTTGGGGGGAAAAAAAAACAAGTTTTCCCAAACTACTTTCTTCTCAGACAGGATCGAACCCAGGACCTACAGGTCAACAGTCGAACGCCTGCACCATCATTTTAATTAACTACGTTGTGGAATTATATTATCTTTAAGTATAATAATCTATAATGTGTGTGTGTGTGTGCGTGTGTGTGCTTGAATACATGTAAACATTGGAGCTTACACCACACCACTTTGGATCAACACACTCACATATCTGGAACACATATAGGAAAGAACACAGGATATTTGTGATGATGATAGATGTTAGTTCTGTGTCCATCGCCTGGCATGCAAACATTCATTCGACACAACGAATCACTCACTGATAGCATTATTTATGTCAGGTTCGTGTTAGAGTTATATGTCAGCTGTTCGATATATGTCATATCAATAATAGATCTATGAACAGTCTTATGGTGCCCATTTTTTTTACCCCCCCCCCCCATTTTTATTTTTGCCTAGACTGTCATGGCCTATGAGACACAATTAGGAAGGGGCGCTGAAAGAGAGCTGTTGAGTACTTCAGACTGGGAGTAGGGCGCCACACAAAAGCTAGCTACTGTTCTGACTTTGTTTATAGAAACTCACAGTGAAACAACTTTTTTTCCCGCACGACCTCTACTGCAGTGGTTCTCAGACTTCGGGCCGTGACCCGCTGTAGGATCGGAAGCTAATTTGAAGTGGGATGTCAAACATTATGATAAATAAATCAGTAAAAAATATTTGATCATTTCTTTATTTATGTTTTTTTTTTGAAAACTTCTTTATAGGTCGGCTGCAGACGGTTTATTCGTAGCTCGCGAATCGCAAAAAATCTGAGAACCGCTACTCTCCTTCATTCAGAAATCTTCTCTGTGTACAACGTAGTCTACAGATGCACTTATAGGCTGCAGTTTAATTTTTTTTCTTTTGGCTGAAAATCTTAATTTTTGTTTACTTTTGCCCAACAGTATACAAATAAACTTTTGTTGCAAATTTTGTAATTTTTTTTTTTTTTTAATTTTGCAAATAACTCAAACATACAGAGAAGTTGTTCATTTTTAAAGTTTTTTTTTTCTGTGTTGATCTGTGCTCTTCCCAGGACATATAGACGTATTGTATGCCATGTCTGGGCCGAACGAACAACAAGATTCTGGTTTGATAGAAGGGCGTGGCAACATGGAAACTGGACTTTGTTTACATTATGCTAGTTGAAAGGTTAGAGGAAAAGAAAAACAAAAATGGACGAAAAGAGAGAGAGAGAGAGAGAGAGAGAGAGAGAGAGAGAGAGAGAGAGAGAGAGAGAGAATCTGGATTGTCTGCGTGTATGCGCGTGCGTAAGTATTTGCATGTGTATATGTGTGTGTGCATGTAAAAGACAGACAGGCTTAGATAGACGAGTAATTGCGATGAAAAGATGTTATTTCCGAGAATTTCAAAGAAAACACGCGTCCTGACATGACTATTTGGCTGCGTGCGCGTGTTTCGGTTTATAAAACCAATCCCTGGCGCCTCGGTTTATAAAGCCTCTCCGTTGTTATGGGCTGATACTTGTTGAATGATTGGGAAGGGGGCGGGGTAATGGGCAAGTCCCAATGAAAAATAACAAAGAGTTTCTCACGAATGTGTTATGAGAAATGCTGTGTGTTACACTTTTTCACAGATAAACTTACAAACAGAAAACATTTTTGTAACATATGCTGAGAAAGTAAATAATGGTATTTATAATATTGTTATTCTTTGTGTTGAAATGCTGTTGTTGGGCTACAGGTCAGTATCTGTCACTCCCTCTGTCTCTTCATCTGTCACTCCGTCTGTCTCTTCATCTGTCACTGCGTCTGTCTCTTCATCCATAAAAAAAAAGTTTGTAATAAAGACACGAGTGAAAGAGGATTAAAAAAAATATTAACCAGGGGTGACTTGTTTTTTTTATGCATCTAAAATGAGAAAATACAATACCAAGACCAATAATACCACCACCATAATACCACCACCATCATATGACCTTCATACCACCACTATCATACCACCACTTCCATATCATCACCTTCATACCACCACTTCCATATCATCACCTTCATACCATCACTTTAACCTTATTACCGTCATACACTATCACCCATCTGACCATGACGAATACCATTACCCCTACCACCATATTCTATCACCCGTCTGCCCCGCCCATTCAATGACCACACGACATATCAAACAGACTTCTATTTGCCCACACGTCGCACAACCTTGCGCACATACCCAAAATAAGGGTCATCCTTCACCTGTAGCCCCCCCTCCACACACACACACACACATCTTACATACAAACAACCAAACTACAACAACATAGTAACCCCTTCCCCCCACACCCCCTAAAAAAAAAACAAGTTAACTTTTTTTCCATTTCCGTGACATAATTTCTCCTAACCTCCCCCCCCCCTTTTCGCTGGAACTCCCATTCATTCATTATCGTCTGGTAAACCACACGGCAGACACACTTCTTCCGTCTATTTTTTTTATCAACTCCTCCGGTGTCGCGGTTTTATTTTTCCCCCTGCTGTAACTTATCCGGGACCTAATTTTCGTCTTGTCCAGCGGGACACGGTGTTAAAGCAAAACAATTACTTCGACTGTGAGGGGAAGAAAAAGGTCGGTGTCGCGCTAAATATTTCCTTACCCCCGTGCAACTTACCCCACCCCCCCCCTTTTCCTCCAATAATTTATGATTCCTCCCCCCTCGCTGCTTTTCACTCACCAACATGTCGGTAGATGAAAAGAAGCGAATTTCTTCACACCGGTTTCTCTCACCTCTTAGGATTCTGGACTGTTAGGATCACGCTGAGAGCCACAGCAGTAGGTCGATTGGTGCAATTACTTAACTTCAGTATTAGAGGCCTGGTTTGATATATTGTCTCGTAAATTATGAACCTAATGACGCGGTGTTTTGACTCCTCGCTCAGCGAGAGAGTACATACCAGTGCCGTAGTGTCGAATTACGCAACCTTTTCGTATATTCGCTACTTCTTGATGTCATGCGCTACAAAAAAAAAGTTCCTAATTTTCGCAAAATTTTATAGTTTTCATAGAGGCCAAAAAAAATATAAGTGTGCTAAATCATGCTATGTTTTGTTTAGGTTATACGCGAATTAGTTTGGAAACTTTCTGGCAACGCTGTTAACATGAAGATGTTAAATGGATTGCAGTGAGCCCAGCATGAGGTAATGAGCTAAGTGAGCGTGTAAGGACTCGACATTTCTGTCAATAACTAAATCAAAGGCCCGGTACCCGGACCGTCGAATGACTCCTTATAATTGAGTTGTATCCCTTTGACCATCTTTACAAATTCCCCAGTCTATTTTTAGCCGCGGAAGTTATACACACGTACGTACGCCAGGCTAGCCGATTATGTATTCGATGAAGGAAGATGAACTTAGTAGATTAGTAAAAGGGTTTACCGGATGGTCAGTGGGGAGTGGTGTGTGTGTGGGGGGGGGTCGTAAACACAGATACATGAGGAAAATGGTACGGGTTCACAGCCAAGAGACGACAGTTAACTTTTTTTATCCCTCTCCGGTGCAGCTGTAGCCACTACTATCTAGGTTTGTGGTTACATTTTGACACGTGATATAGAGATACCCTACATCAGAGTTGGCCTTAAAAGTATACGGGGGTGGGGGAGGGGGGTGGTTACTTAAAAATAGCCACACCGTTTCATAGGATTTAGTTTTTAAAATAAACGAAACAAAGAAAACAATAACATCCAATTAAATCGTTACTACACTTTCTTCTCTCGCATTGGAACATAAGTGCCGTACAGGCCTACCAGACATTGGTTAACAACGGCCTGTGAAGCAAGAGAGGCCGATTAGTTTGGTTGATTCGCCTGTGAGTTTAGCTTTAAGTACATTAAATTACATTAAATAGCATTAAGAAACAATTCTGCCTTATAATCTGGGTCCAGCTCTTCCTTCAAATGTAAGTACCTGTTGCGGCCCGCGATTAAAAAAAAAGTTGCCCAAGCCTGCTTTAACGCTCATCGTATATCCAACGGCCCTGGATGAGGGCTGGGCCATGGGCCAAGTTCAAAGGCCGCCACTCACACATAGAATTCACTGGTGAGTTAATTTAAACAACTCCAAACAAGAGAAGGCAAGAAAGACATTAAAAAAAATATTAAAACAAATAAATAGGGTCTACTTTCATGTGCAGTTTTAGAATCCTTGCTAATGAATATTCCAGTTTCTGTGTAATCGTTTTGTTTTATGTAATAGAATCAAAAAGGAAACGAAGTTTACATAGGTTTTGAGAGTGATATATGTAAATTTGAAAGGTTATCACTGCACACAATAAATAATACAACTGGTTAGTTCATTTAAATAGATCGAAAGAAGAGAAGAAATCAAAAGACGGTTGTTTTTTCTAAAATTTAAAAATAAATAAATAAAAATGTAAACAGTCAGACTTGATGTGCTGGATTTCCTGTTCACGCTGCCCACATCTCGAGATGGAAGCAGTTATCAATACGCATGCGCATCATGGACAGACGATCTTTTGTTTGGCTCTTCCGTGGGAAAAGATAAAAAAAGAAGTTCGAACTGTTACCCACAGATTAAATTATCGTGTTATTATCATGGAAGATATCTGCCGGTTTAAAAAAAAAAAACGAAAAAAAATGTATTCAGTTTATTATTATGATTATTTCACGTTAGTTTTCTTGTGGGTTCTGTTACATATCGATCGTGAGTGTGATTGATTAGGGCAGATATTCATGCGAGCAGCTCAATTAATTGTAATCATTAACGAACAAAGCTTTATTAAATTCAAACATTTAATTCTCTCTAATTAAATCATGTTTTAAAACATTGAATCAGCTGTAATTAACAGCTAACATGTAACTAAATTAGCACAAATAGGAAAAAAATGAAATAACTGCGATAAATTTTCCGGATTGGTTGTGATATTTTTTTACAATAAACGCCAAAGGTTAAAAAAAAATAGTCAGCTGACGAGATTACTGCGTAGATATATCTACCTACTGAACCAATATCTACCTACTGAACCAATATCTACCTACTGAACCAATATCTACATACTGAACCAATATCTACCTACTGAACCAATATCTACCTACTGAACCAATATCTACCTTCTGAACCAATATCTACCTACTGAACCAAAATCTACCTTCTGAACCAATATCTACCTACTGAACCAATATCTACCTACTGAACCAATATCTACCTTCTGAACCAATATCTACCTACTGAACCAATATCTACCTACTGAACCAATATCTACCTACTGAACCAATATCTACTTACTGAACCAATATCTACCTACTGAACCAATATCTACTTACTGAACCAATATCTACCTACTGAACCAATATCTACCTACTGAACCATCCTAATAGTCGTAACTGCATGTACCCATGATTGCTAGGAGACTCCACCGCCCCACCCATCCCCGAGTATAAGCCCCCCCCACACACACCCTTTCCCACGCTGATTGACTATATTGATGTACTGAACTGCCTATAAGACTCTTTTAAAAAAACAAACAAACATAGACTGCTATTTTTAGAAATACTGATGTGTTTAAAGTCCACATGCTAGAGGTCGCCATTTGATTTGGGTTTGTTTTCATTGTTAAGACATTGTTGGTAGCGGACTGTTTGATAGCAATTTATATTCTGTATTATATATACACTCCTTGCCCTCCGACCTACTCTCCCCATCCCCCACAGGCCAAAACTAGGTCGATCAAAGGAAGTGAGTATGATAGTGGAATAAGTTTATTGGTAAATTTAGTTTGATGGGGGGAGGGGGGGTGGACGAATGACCGAGCGGTGGAGAGCGTTTGATTGTCTACATGGGAGTCCCGCGTTTGATTTCGGGAATTTTTTCCAGGTGTTGTCCCAGTCTCCCCAGCTTTAAATGTGTACCTGACATTAGTTAGGGGTGTTAACACCTCTGGGGGGCTAGCCAAATACTCCCGTCAAATGCAGTGGTTACAGAAAAAGATGAATTTGACACGTCACCTTCACCAACGGTCTATTAGGTCAAAAGGTACTTTATTTTTAGCTTAATAATTGCCGATCGACTAGAAAAACCTCTGAGTCCTCGGTGGACCACAGTTTGAGAGTCAGAGCTTCAGACAGTATTCTGTTTCATAAT
Organism: Bulinus truncatus; assembly: GCA_021962125.1. Taxonomy (NCBI): domain Eukaryota; kingdom Metazoa; phylum Mollusca; class Gastropoda; family Planorbidae; genus Bulinus; species Bulinus truncatus. The sequence continues at coordinate 763,345 of JAGDYQ010000177.1, read as the reverse complement.
TAACACAATATTATGGAATGAACAGAAAAAAAGTTCTTTTACGAGTAATTATATTCCAAAAATATCTCTAATTATACTGAGATTGAATGACAAAAAAAAAAAAAAAACATTTTAAATTTAATTGGATTTATTCTTGACTTGTTTGTCTGGGAGCCAAGTGTCAGAGACACGTTGATCTGGTTTGATACGGAAGACGATCGTAAGAAAATAACAAGACTGTGTTCATCATACCTGACAGTTCTCTTTCATAACGTGATTTGGTTTCAACGTGAACCCATCACCTTCTGGGGGTTAATAAGTCCGAAATGGAGGGGGGGTGGGTTTAACCTATATCTGGAGATAGCACATCCTAAGGTGAGTTCAAAATGAACGGAGAAAAAATTTTATTTTCGTGAACTTTTTTTTTTGGCAAAGTTAAACAAAAAGTTGAACCGCCACCTTTCTTCTTCTAAAAATAGAAATTTTTTTGTAGTTTAACTAATTAATCCATGGATTTATCAGTGGATGAGGCTTTTTGAGCCTTTATAGCACATGGCCAATCTGCCTTCAGTAAAGACAAGATATGGATAGCCGTATAGTGGATTGGTAATTTTGAGATTATTTTGGTAGTGAACTAAATTGGTTTAATGAATGTCGTGATTTAAGATAGTACTAAGTGTTAACATTTCAGTTATTTGTTTGGTGATGAAGTGCGTCATGGAATAGTGAAGACTGTGGGTTCGAGGCCCGCTCGGCCCAGTTTACCATGTCCTTATTGGTGCCTCTATAGTCACAGGGGGGGGGCAGGCTGTCGGAGCTCGTCAAGGGCCCTAGATATTCCGGTAGCCTAAATACAAATATTAAAATATGCATTAAGTGCGCTATATAAATCTTGTCACAGTTCGGTGTCCTATTCAACACTGGGTAATTCAATGTATATCTCTTTCTTACAATGCCATCATGTGAGGTTTAAATCCTTGATGAGCCCCCCCCTCACAACGCAGAAAGGGCCACCCATTAAGCTGGCCAAGGGTCAGGTCAAAACAGTAGACCACGTAGAAGAAGAGTACAGACTGTGCCAAAAACTAAAACAGCAGCATACAAAAATAAAATTACAAACAATAAACATCAGACAAATTAAATGAGTTACACAATGAAATCAATCATTCGTTTTCTCTTGTTCTATTCCTGTCCATCCACATTTTGTAATCTCTCCACTGGTCTGTCAGACTTTCTTTATCCTTTACATTTCTTTCTTTCTCTCTCTCTCCCCCCCCCTCTTTCTTTCTCTCTTACTTGTGTTTAGCTCTAGTTATTTTAAAGGCCAGCAAACGTTGAAAGGGAGGGGGGGGGGTGGGAGACGAGCTAGGGTCAACGCTAACCACATGTACAGCTGGAACCTGGAGGCCACCAGACAAATAGGCTGCCCAGAGAGCAGCATCAAAACACCTCTCAGGTGCAATTACAGGTAAAGGGGGTGGAGGAAGGAGGGTGGGTAGGTGGGGGGGGGGAGGTTTATATCAATCGTCCGAGCAGCGGTTCTTATTTTATTAAATTCTGTAAACCCCCCCCCCCCAAAAAAAAAAAGAGAGAGCCGCATCCGGGTTCTTCATATAATAAAAGTATACCCTAAAGTGGTACACCATAGTATTTTAACAGGATCTTATTTGAAAATAATTGAAAATAATACACATAAAAAAAAAACAACTGATATAGTGGGAGCCGTAAGGAGACTCATCTACGAGCAGAAGTCACTGTTACTAAATATAGTTCAAAGCTTCCACGTGAATGCGTAGAAGAGGAAGAACACATTAGATAGGACACAATAAAGAAATATAACGAAATGTTTTAGATTTAGTATTCTCTTTCAGTGTAATGAGGTTTTGCTATTGTCTGGGTAATGAGGTTTTGCTATTGTCTGGGTAATGAGGTTTTGCTATTGTCTGGGTAATGAGGTTTTGCTATTGTCTGGGTAATGAGGTTTTGCTATTGTCTGGGTAATGAGGTTTTGCTATTGTCTGGGTAATGAGGTTTTGCTATTGTCTGGGTAATGAGGTTTTGCTATTGTCTGGGTAATGAGGTTTTGCTATTGTCTGGGTAATGAGGTTTTGCTATTGTCTGGGTAATGAGGTTTTGCTATTGTCTGGGTAGCGGTGAATGTGTTTAGTTGTTGGTTTAGGTTGGGGGAGTATTTCTCAAACTTTCGACGTCTTTGTACCCTCTTTTTTTTTCTGTATATCGAGTAAAACTAGTACAAAAACAAAAAAAAATCAAAAACAACTTTCCACTCATTTCTTTGTTTCCGTTTTATCAGTTCATGTTTATCCGAGGTTCTCAGCCGATGCAGCGTGTGACCCCAGCCAAAATTCTTCGCAAACCCTCTGGGGGGTTCTTCCCCCACTTTTGGGAAAAATTTAATTTCCCCCTTCCCTTTTAAAAAAAAAAAATTGGAAAATTTTTTTTTTTATAATTTACGTTTTTAAAACTATTGCACCCTACTAATGAAAGGTGTGAGAGCCATCGACATGTTGGGTGGCTTAGAGTTTTAACCGAGATACATTTACTTAGGGTTTAATTGGAGCGACAGAGTGGGCACAGGTGTGATCATTCAGTCCGTTAGTCTCCTCACGCCGTTTGATTCATGTTTATATTGCAAGTATAAGTCAGCTGAGAAAACTTGGATTTCAAAACATCAGGGACGAGGCGTGCGTGTTGCCGGTCAGTGTCATATTTATAGAAAATGCTATACAATGATACTGTGTGTTGTTGAGTATAGTTAGCATAATCATTCATAATAAAATAACTACACGTTTAAATATATCATATTCATTCATATACAAATCGTATATGTTGTTTGTCTAATAATTTATAGAAATATATCAATCTATTTTCGTTTGTGCTTTGTATACAGCATGAAAACATCAATACATTTTTCTGTATGCAGAGGCGTAGTGAAGGGGGGCTAGGGGGGTCATCATGTCCCGGGCGCTACTCACAAAGGGGCGCCTAATGGTATATTTCACATATAATAGTATATGGTTTTTGTATGGGGGCGCTAAAAAGGTAGTGCGCCCCGGGCGCGAGTTAAGCTCACTACGCCACTGTCTGTACGAGTTATGAGTCACGCCTAGTCCCTGCAAAACTATACTAGCGACTGCAACGGGTAGAGTGTAAATATTTTATTTTTCATGTTTTAAGCCATTATGTAAAAACCTTAAATTGACTAATTTGTAACCAGAATGTCCATCTTATAAACGGCAGATAGTATCCCACATGTAGTATAAGTTTGTAAGTTTGCCAGCCAGTTTGTACCCAGTAGGTGTTTCATCTAGAGACAGCCATTTTTTTTAAACCGAATCAGTTTCTATTCGCCCATATTAGCCTAAACCTCCGAATACTTCGCTATTCCGAGACTTCGCTATTCCGATACTTCGCTATTCCGATGCTTCGCTAGTCCGATACTTCGCTCTTCCGATACTTCGCTAGTCCCATACTTCGCTATTTCGATACTTCGCTATTCCGATACTTCGCTATTCCGATACTTCACTATTCCGATACTTCGCTATTCCGATACTTCGATACAACGACCTTAGAAAAAAAAAGTTCAAACATTAAATATTCGATTCCAAAGTATAGGAAATTTCGTGCCAGAATTCTTCAATTCTGATAGCAATTGACAGAAACGTTTAGGGTTTTTTGCGATTCAGACGCCATGTCAGTTAAAAACGAATTCATCATGTGCACTTCAGTTTATCAATTCAGCAAACAATCCCCTTAAAGTTATTTAACATTTGAACCAAGTCACACTTGTAAAACAATTCTATCAACCATCTTAACCGCAAAGAGCACTGACCCCACCACCTTACGACCCTTTCCTCCACCCCCCCACCACTTCCTGACTTGCGTAATTAAATTTTGATGAAATGTTGTCTGGAAGCTAACATTGCTGCATCTTGAGCCAAACAGAATATTTTTGTTCTGTCTCACTTTACCTGGGCACATCTTGAGATTGTATTGTTCAATAACAAATTATAAATAGACAAGTTACGATTTCAACATTTTAATTTTAATATTAAAGGTAATTAGGGACAGTAAACAACAGAAGATAAACGAGCTGCTAATTAAAGAAAGTCTGATGTGATTGGTAGATCCATAATTTTATTAAACCGAAAAATCACAGAATTAAAAAAAAAAAAAATTCAATTCAAAACCATTAACCTATTCCTCGTCATTAATCTCTACCATGAAAGTTTTAACTTATTTTTTTTTTTTTTTTTAAAAGTAATGAACTCAAGAATATAATTTTTTAATGAGTGCAATCTGGTGTTAGAATAAAGAGAACTGGTCTTTGATTGGCTATCAGCAAGAAACCCAACATCCTCCCACAAATAAAACATATTTATGGCCGCCGTTAAGGAGACTAGAAACTATCAATTTTTGTTTCGGTTTTTTAAATTGCCCGGTAAAGAAGTTAAAAAAACTAAAACCCGGAAAGAAACGAATTAAATGTCTGGAACAGCTTGAAGTATTAAATATCCGCCCAGACCAAAAAACACAATCAAGTTCACGTGCGTTCGTTTTACGTTGTTTTGTTTTTGTTAAAGTAATGTATTGTTTTAAAAGTGAAATAAACCTGCTTTTGGTAGTCAGCCATTATCCGAATAAATGTTAATTTCTTTTCTATTTTGGATTTTTTTTTTTTGAATTGACTGTGGTCTTGATGTTTGTGTTTTCAGCTAATAACATTGACGTTAATTTGATATTTTCTTGCTTTTTATTTGCGAAATTTGATTTCTTTCTGAAGTAATTTCTGTTGATCGGGTATTGTAGAGGTTGTTGTATTTTGTATTGTAGAGGTTGTTGGGATAGATGTGATCTTGTCCGTGAGACAATGAATATGTGAATGTTTTAGGTGTGAATTTATATGAGTTAGAATGTAGTTGATGTGACCTAGAATGTAGTTGATATGACTTTATATGAGTTAGAATGTAGTTGATGTGACCTAGAATGTAGTTGATATGACTTTATATGAGTTAGAATGTAGTTGATATGACTTTATATGAGTTAGAATGTAGTTGATGTGACCTAGAATGTAGTTGATATGACTTTATATGAGTTAGAATGTAGTTGATGTGACCTAGAATGTAGTTGATATGACTTTATATGAGTTAGAATGTAGTTGATGTGACCTAGAATGTAGTTGATATGACTTTATATGAGTTAGAATGTAGTTGATATGACCTAGAATGTAGTTGATATGACTTTATATGAGTTAGAATGTAGTTGATGTGACCTAGAATGTAGTTGATGTGACCTAGAATGTAGTTGATATGACTTTATATGAGTTAGAATGTAGTTGATATGACCTAGAATGTAGTTGATATGACTTTATATGAGTTAGAATGTAGTTGATATGACCTAGAATGTAGTTGATGTGACCTAGAATGTAGTTGATATGACTTTATATGAGTTAGAATGTAGTTGATGTGACCTAGAATGTAGTTGATATGACTTTATATGAGTTAGAATGTAGTTGATATGACCTAGAATGTAGTTGATATGACTTTATATGAGTTAGAATGTAGCTTATAGGACTGCATATGAGTGGATTGTGGGGAGTCAGTTAAAGTTACTTGTCAAATATTTGATCTGCCGGTACTCTATGTAAAATAATCTTTTAAATGAGTTCTCGGTGTAGTGATATCTGTTATAGTGGTATTAGGTCTGGTGGTATTTGGCCTACATATTTTTCTTGTGGCAGTATTTGGTGGACAGGTATTTGATTTGTAAATGTCAATAATCTCTTAGCCGTTCCCTAGTTTTTTTGGGTCCCAGGACAGACATTACCAGATACATTTGGGGCCCCAAGGCAGACACTACCAGATACATTTGGGGCCCCCAAGACAGACACTACCAGATACATTTGGGGCCCCAAGGTAGACACTACCAGATACATTTTGGCCCCTAAGACAGACACTGTCAGATACATTTTGACCCCCAAGGCAGACACTACCATATTTATATGAGGCCCTTAAAGTTAAGCAACATACTAGGAATCCGCATAAGTTAAATTTGATGTTTAAATTTGATGTTAGACAAAAACAATTATTGATTTTCTCCAAAAGTAAATTATCAAAAAAACTTTTTTTTTTCTTCTGCCTTTTCCCAAAGCGACCAGTTTTTATTTTGTGTATAAACAAAAGACAAATGAAAGGAAATGAAATCAATTGAATAAATAACAACGTAAATTCCACTTCATATAATTTCTCTATGGACGTAAAAAAAATAAAATGTTTTCTGTTCAGACTTGAAGTTTATTTATTTATAAGAGACGGCATGAATGGTTCGTCTAAACATAACAAATATACAACTTTTCAAATCATCGATAAATCTAACAGCCTTTCTCTCTGTGTGTAAGTGTGTGTGTGTGTGTGCTTACCTGAGTTATGCTATAGTTTAACGGTATGTTCATTCATCTGAACATTATAACTGTACAAAGATATATACACACAAACATTTGTTACATTTTGGAAACATACATGCATAAAGGTATATAAAACCGTAGTACATCCCATATGTGGGACGGATGGCCGAGTGGTGTAGATACTCGACTGTCAACCTGAGAGTCCTGGGTTCGTCCCACAAGTCCACCCAGCTTTAAATGGGTACCTGACTTTAGTTGGGGAAGTAAAGGCGGCTGGGCGTTGTGCTAACCACACAACCCCTTCATATGCCGAGGTTATAGAAACAGTTGAATGGCCCGTTATAAACATAGACAACAGTTACGGTTCTAGGCACATCATTTAACACTCCCGTAAGGTCCACGCGAACTCAACAGTAATGCTAAGACTGCCCCTGACAGAGAAGACATACAGACACATTCTCTTCCCATGTTCTTGTCTCCTGTTTCTCTTACATTTATTTCTCTTATCTATTCTCCTATGTGAATAGATGTTAACGATGTTGATTCCTCCCCCCTTTATCTTCTTCATTTCTCTTCATATCTCCCTTGTAACTTGTCTATCACTCCACATCTCATCCTCTCTGCATCTTTCTGTCCATCGTTCAGATCGAAAAGGAAAGGGGAAAAAAAAAATAAGTTATCGTTAATCCGCCGTAGTAATCGATACTAGCCGGGCCGTTAATTTCTTCGAATTCTCCCCACGACGAGCAAAATAATCCAAGGGAATCGAATCCATCCGACGCAGTATGTTACAACAAGACTCGGCTGGCATCGATATGGCCATGCCCATAAAAGAGAAAACAAGAAGCAAACCGGAGCAGGACGCATCAAAACCCAGACTGACTCGCTCTATGTGGTGACGTCCAAAGACTGTGTGTCTTCGATAAATTGGAGCAGACCGATTATAAGATGCTGCGTCTTCATTGTGCTTATTAGTATAATTTTCCGACTATGCGTGGTATCGACCCCCGTCGCGAGCAGTAATCGATTTTTTTCCTCCTTCAAGATTGGATACAGCTTCAACAACCTAACAATGCGCTTGCAAACGATTTTAATTATGTTTAATAAGCAATGCGTTATACAGGGTACAGGGCTGTGCTCAGAGCTGTACACAGGGCTGTACAGACGTAGGCCAATGTCAGTGCACACGCGCGCACGCACAGATCTTTATAATTTATAATAAACATCAAGTTGCTGGTACTGAGTAGTCAACATAGAGATATTGCACCGGTTAGTATAATATAGGTTTTATATACAGGGAGATGGCATCACATACACTTGTAAACAGAGGCCGGTCTTAGCATTACGGTTAGCCGCGTTTCCTTCTAGCTGTGCGCTTGTGCGCTGCTCGCACGCGATACAGCAAAGCGCACAGATGTTTTCATTTAGTACGCTATGTCGCACAAAGAAACACACACAAATCGAATTTCCAATAACTTTTTACCCCACGCGGACCTCAGAAAATTAGAGGCGAGCATTGACTCTCTCCCCCCCCCCCCACCATTAGGCACGGGGCGAAGAATGCTGCAGTAACCACACCCTTAAGGCCGCTATTGCATTCATGTCGAAATTACCTAACTCGTGTTGATACAGCTCGCATAGGTCATTAAAAGATAGTAGAAGTGTTGGTAACCAAACTTGACTCGTTTGTCGATCTAATGAAGATCCTGTTGCATGGCCAACCCCCCCAAATGATTTCACTAAACTTAGACTGCAAGTGAAATCTGTTGATTTCGTTGAGGAGCATTATCTATACGTCAATAGGAAAGAGAGAGAGAGGGAGAGAGAGATAGAGAGAGAGAGAAAGAGAGGGAGTGAGAGAGGGAGGGGAGGGGAAGGAGGAAGGGAAAGAGAGATTTTAAAGATGAACCAGATGTATGTTGAGATCGTCTGCTCACAATTCATCATTTCTTTTGTTCTTTTTCACCTGACGCGCTCACTTTGAAACCTTAGCCTCGCATGCGCCACTGGTTCCCTGCTCCCCTTCTCCTTCCTTACCATCTCCCACCCCCTTTCTTCTCCCCCCACCCACCCCCCAACCCAGGTGAGCTGACATACGGGACTTCTCTCCCCTTTTCTTTCCTCGTATTGATTAGCCACAGATGAGTAGACACCCATTTTCGAGAGAGAGAGAGAGAGGTGGGGGAGCGAGAGAGAGAATTCCGTGGGACAACAAAGGTCAATTTACATCGGAAGATGTTAACAGCACCCACCATCATATTTCTCTTTTACTTCCGGAATAAAACCCTACTCCTTTCTACACGCCCCATTTGTCTCCCCCCTCCCCTTCAACCCCCAACCCACATTACCTAAAAAACAAGAAATGAGACCAAGCGTCCCAGCAGAAGACAGTAAAGAGGGGGAGGGGGGGAGTTGCTGGGCAGGGGGAGTGGAGGGAAGGAGGAGGAAGTTGATGGTGTTTTAACACCAGTGGTTCCCAGCATTCTTACCTCACAAGGCCCTCTTTTTTAAATTACAGAATTACTTTCAATAACTTCAGTACCCTAAGGTACCTAAATTATGGTTTCATATATTAGTCGGATTTAGAGATGGTGCTACTGGTTTAAAATACTAGTGGTGTTTAGAGATGACGACACTGGTTTAACGTAGTAGTGGTATTTAGAGATGGTGCTACTGATATAACATAGTAGTGGTGTTTAGAGATGGTGCTACTGGTTTAAAATACTAGTGGTGTTTAGAGATGACGACATTGGTTTAACGTAGTAGTGGTATTTAGAGATGGTGCTACTGATATAACATAGTAGTGGTGTTTAGAGATGGTGCTATTGGTTTAACATACTAGTGGTGTTTAGAGATGGTGCTATTGGTTTAACATACTAGTGGTGTTTAGAGGTGGTGCTATTGGTTTATTTTTTTCAACGTTGTTACAAATGGACCCCCTGAGCCTCAGCTAGCTCCACCCAAAATACGACTCCAGTGAGTTCCTGCGGAGCATAAGTCTGGAACCACTGCTGTAGAAAGTGATGATTATTGCAGAATGGAAAATGAGGTGAAGCGTCGGAAAAGAATGACAAGGGGTGGGGATGGGGTGTATACGAACACAAAAAAAAAAAAGATGGAAATATAACTCTGTGTCGATCTGATAATGGGCATCAGTCTTGTGACAAACACACACACACGCACAGACACAGACACACACACATACAGACACACAGTTACAGACGTGTTCATAGGTGCACAGGTGTGCCTTCGATCTGGAGAATCGATCGCTTGAAGACATCACATAATGACATAATTACAGCTGTACTTTTCAATCCATGAATATATATATATATATATATATATATATATATATATATATACATAAATATAAACATGCACGTAATTTGGTGTTACATTATTGAAATCCCTTTTATTGTCTGTAATAGAACTGCAGACATATGTGGTATTCGTCTTAATATCTACAAATCTTGATCTTTTTTCCTCTACGAGAGATAGAAATACTTTTTTTTATTTTCCATCAGTTGGTACGAATTAGTTTATGTCATTTTGGCAGGTCGCACACCGAGCTACTGTTCCATACAAATTATTCAAAATGCATGTCATAAACAACAACAAAAACAAACAAACAACATTACTGGAAGATTTTAATTTTACAAAGAGATCATATCTAGAATCTTTCTTACACGTTTTTAGGGCTAAAGATACAAATAAGGGTCATACACGGGGCATATGGCTCTAAACGCTGTCAATGCCGTCGCTAGCGAATCTTAGAAAACTGGGCCCCCCACCTCTGATATTAAAACCTTTAAACCATTTCCGCCATCTGATTCCGTATGGGGTGAACCTATATACAGGCCTAGCAGAATGTGACATACCCCCCTCACTTTTTAATTTTTTTCTCACAGTTAACTCCCCTTGAGCTGCAGGATATTTAAAGACAATGTTTTCTTTTTTATCTAAACGACAACAAGTTAAATTCATTATTATTTGGGGGGTATGGGGTGGGGGGTAACCGTGACGGCACAATAAATCCCTGACAGGATATCCACTTAGCAGTGCGGGACACCAAACAGTCGCGTATACATAAGAACGTCTCTGATCGAACCTCATATTCGAATATCCCGCAGTCGATAAATGATCAATGCGCAGAGATACTCATGAACTTATTGAAGGCGTCGCTATGTATCGATACTTCACCTCTGGACTCTATCATCCGATGGTTTACTTTTCCCCCTATTTTCGTGTCATCTTTTATTTATGATCAATAAAAATAATGTTTTTGAAAAAAAAAATGTCCGTGAGAAATGAAGCAAGCACGTTGCCTAATGCACACATTAAACGACAACAGCTGGTGTGTGTGTGTGTGTGTGTGTGTTGTGTTGTGTTGTGTGTGTGTGTTAACGAGTTTACATCAACGGATCTATTTATTATTTAACACAGCCGGTACACACGGCAGCGTGGCATTTACAGTATGTCGCCATGGAGACAGGCCGCCATGAAAGGGAAAGGAATAGTGATGGGATCGACCGAATAGACATTTGTGTACCGATTACGATACAATTTACGATATTTCGATTCCAATTCTCGATTCCTATCCATACAACACGCGGTCAGTTTAGAACGATTGTGAGGTCTATGAACATTTAAAGAATTAACTTCGTTGAATCGATTTAGAAATAGTAAATTTGACTGGATGTGTCCGATTTATAATATTGCACTAAAAAGTAACTGAAATAACTCAGTGTAGCGTAGAAATATTTATATAAATGATCATAACTAAAATAATAAACTTCGATGATAAAGATATACTGATGTAAATATTTCTTTACATTAGCTGATATTATCTTTATATCTAGACGGGCGCCCACGCTTTTATTTCTGTACTGATAATTTTTCTGAAGATGTCCATGATATTTTTTGTTTACTTTTTAGTGCGTCTTAGCAAAATGTTTGGTTTTTTTTAAATTTTACCTTTTTTTCTTATTGATTTTAATAAATTGAAATTAAGTTATACAGAAAAAAAATCACAACTCAAAAAGCAGAAGATTCACTACTAAAACCAACACCTCCACAGATACAGTCAGATTGACTACTAAAACAAACAACAACACAGATACAGCCAGATTGACAACTAAAACAAACAACAACATAGATACAGTCAGATTGACTACTAAAACAAACAACAACAACACAGATACAGCCAGATTGACTACTAAAACCAACAACACAGATACAGTCAGATTGACAACTAAAACAAACAACACAGATACAGTCAGATTGACAACTAAAACAAACAACAACACAGATACAGTCAGATTGACTACTAAAACCAACAACAACACAGATACAGCCAGATTGACTACTAAAACCAACAACACAGATACAGCCAGATTGATTACTAAAACAAACAACAACATAGATACAGTCAGATTGACTACTAAAACAAACAACAACAACACAGATACAGCCAGATTGACTACTAAAACCAACAACACAGATACAGTCAGATTGACAACTAAAACAAACAACAACACAGATACAGTCAGATTGACAACTAAAACAAACAACAACACAGATACAGTCAGATTGACTACTAAAACCAACAACAACACAGATACAGCCAGATTGACTACTAAAACCAACAACACAGATACAGCCAGATTGATTACTAAAACAAACAACAACATAGATACAGTCAGATTGACTACTAAAACAAACAACAACAACACAGATACAGCCAGATTGACTACTAAAACCAACAACACAGATACAGTCAGATTGACAACTAAAACAAACAACAACACAGATACAGTCAGATTGACAACTAAAACAAACAACAACACAGATACAGTCAGATTGACTACTAAAACCAACAACAACACAGATACAGCCAGATTGACTACTAAAACCAACAACACAGATACAGCCAGATTGATTACTAAAACAAACAACAACACAGATACAGTCAGATTGACAACTAAAACAAACAACAACACAGATACAGTCAGATTGACTACTAAAACCAACAACAACACAGATACAGCCAGATTGACTACTAAAACCAACAACACAGATACAGCCAGATTGATTACTAAAACCAACAACAACACAGATACAGTCAGATTGACAACTAAAACAAACAACAACACAGATACGGCCAGATTGACTACTAAAACCAACAACAACACAGATACAGCCAGATTGACTACTAAAACCAACAACACAGATACAGCCAGATTGATTACTAAAACCAACAACAACACAGATACAGCCAGATTGACTACTAAAACCAACAACACAGATACAGCCAGATTGACTACTAAAACCAACAACACAGATACAGCCAGATTGGCTACTAAAACCAACAACACAGATACAGCCAGATTGACTACTAAAACCAACAACACAGATACAGCCAGATTGACTACTAAAACCAACAACACAGATACAGCCAGATTGACTACTAAAACCAACAACACAGATACAGCCAGATTGACTACTAAAAGCAACAACACAGATACAGCCAGATTGACTACTGAAACCAACAACACAGATACAGCCAGAATGACTACTAAAACCAACAACAACACAGATTCAGCCAGATTGACTACTAAAACAAACAACAACAACACAGATACAGCCAGATTGACTACTAAAACAAACAACAACAACACAGATACAGCCAGATTGACTACTAAAACAAACAACAACAACACAGATACAGCCAGATTGACTACTAAAACAAACAACAACAACACAGATACAGCCAGATTCCCGACAACAAAATCTGGCATAGAAAACAAAAAATGGATCTCACAGTGTGACGCCTATGCCCTGAAATCAGGAAACAAGAAACGTCTGTTTTGAAAAAGGTAAAGATTACGTGAAAATAAACACACGTCATGGGAAACGTTCATTACTCCACCCTCTTTCCTTTCTCAGCCCCCCCACCCCCTTCCTTTTCTCAGCCCACCCCCCTACATCAGTTCTCATGCTGCCATAATCGTTTTGTTCGTCCAGGAGAGTGAATGGTGTATGTACGCTTCGTAGACTTTCATGAACCGAGTCTATCAACACATTACAGCCAATTTTTTGTTGTTGTTGTTGTTGTTGGCATTTACCATAGGTGTACCCACCCTGAGACCAATGTATTTACTGAACGTGAGTGGGTGTAGGTTGGGGCAGGGGACGATGCTGCTCAAGTCGAGACTGAAAGTAAGTAAGGGCGATTGTTGTTTTTGGTTGTGTGGTGACTAGGGACTGAAGTTATCTTGAAGACAAAGTGAAAGACTGAGAAATAAGAAGAAGAAGTAACAGAGAGAGAGTTCGGGGAGGAGAGATTAGATGATGGGAAAATTGAGAGAAGGAAGGAAACTTAAGAGCAAAATTCATTGTAGTGAGTTAAATAAGAAGCACTGATAAAACGAAATAATCTAGGGTGTGTGGGGAATTGGGTGAGCGCCGAGAGTGAAGGCAACACACCATTAGTCTGCTAAAACAGCAAACAACAGCAGACGTAGAATTTTGATTGTGTTGCGCGAGGAAATATACAAACTGTGGTATCGTTTTGTGAGTCTTTTTCTGAGTCTTTTGAACAAGTTTGAAGAAAAGTTTGTCCAGCAGGGACAAAGTTCGAATTTCTTTTTCGTAGACCACTGGGGTGTTTCTTCTAAAGAATGGGAAATGACACGTTTTTATTTTGCTCACCATCAAGTAACTGATGAAGAAGTATATATATATATATATAATCAATACAAAGAGCCGAGGAAGTGACGACAAAGTTCATGAACTGTAAGGTCACTGTGATGAAGATGATTTTCCCCCTCCCCCCCCCATTTGAGCCTGAAACATAACCGCTGTTTGGACAAGTTATTAAGTACTCTAACTACTTCCCCTTGCTTTTATCGATGGTATTTATGACCCACATTTCCTCTACATGTCGGCATTAGTGAAATAATATCATCACGATGCCAGTTGAACGAACGAGCTTTTTCGCCACTGTGCCACCAAACTGGACATACATAATTGGTGGTGACGATCGGTTTGAAACATGATAAGGGCAGTGTTGCCATTTTTTCCCTTCAGTTTGGGCAGTGCTGCCATTTTTCCCGTCAGTTTGGGCAGTGCTGCCATTTTTTCCCTTCAGTTTGGGCAGTGCTGCCATTTTTCCCGTCAGTTTGGGCAGTGTTGCCATTTTCCCCCGTCAGTTTGGGCAGTGCTGCCATTTTTCCCGTCAGTTTGGGCAGTGCTGCCATTTTTTCCCGTCAGTTTGGGCAGTGCTGCCATTTTTCCCGTCCGTCTGGGCAGTGTTATTTAGCTAACTAGCGGGTTGCCGAGTTTTAGGGCTGCTTCATTGTTTTATATTATATAAATACAATGACGCATACCATCTGTCAAGCTTAAGTAAACTTTGACATTTTAATTGTCTATTTTACAAATCTGTCAGGTTTTTTGCTTGAGTTTCAGACATTTTTTTTTTGTAAAAAAACACATGACACTACTGATATTGTCTCAGCCAGGGGGGGGGGAATATAACTCAACACGTAGATGCCATCCAGTTGTAAGGGGAGGTAACAGACAGTTGCTAACCGAGCCATGGGCAAACTTGGGCCAACCGCACTGTATAATCCGGCTCACAGACCGCCACATGTCTCAGAGTGAGGCTCAACACTAGTCAAATTATGCAATGACGTTTTGGATGACGTTTAGTTCACGTCAGCACTCAAACGATCTGGGCTTGGCTCGGCCCGCCGGCAAAAAAAACTTATCGAGCCCAATGTGACCCGCGATTCAAACGTTTGCCCCCCCCCCCAAACCCCACCGTGCAAACCTGTGATATATAATAAATCAATAATAACCATAATTTGTGTAAGTGTCCAACAATATATATATAGTGCTAGACGAAATGAATTGTCAATTACATAGTTCCAGATCAATACACGTTAGTTGTGTAAATAGTTAATTGATGAAAATTATTAGTAATTTTTTTTTTTACTAATGATCTTTACTATCATTACAGTTATTATAGCTACGTACTTTGTAAAAAGTATAATCGAACGTTACAACTACTGGAAAAAAAAAATGTCAGACTCCGACAACAATGGAAATTTTCTATGCTGTCTGAACTAGCGTTCGAATAGGCAGGCCAGTATTTGCCGTGTAAATAGCCGCAGTGCTTTGAATGAAAAAAAAAACAATAGAAAGATAATAGACATGAAAATCTCCCCCCCCCTCCCATTCCGATCCCATTTCCCCCAACTCTTCTTCTTTTTCTTCTTCCCAGGGGAAAAAGGTGGGGGGGGGGGGGTGAGCTAGATAATATTCCTGCAAACAGCCCGTACTGACTATGTCAACAGATGATATTGATAAAACCATGCCCATAGCAATATTGTAGCGAACTCGTCCCCGGGTGGACAAACCGTAACACGCCAAACACAAGTCGTGCGAATAGCCGCCTACACTTCAATCATAACGAATTGTTTACATTCCATCTAGAAACCTTAAAAAAAAAAAATTAAAATTACATAACCCATTACTCTTCCCCCCCCCTCCCCCTGTCTTCCCCTATAGACACACCAATGGTAAACTTTTACTATTGATTGGACTGTGGAGTTATTGGGGGAATTTGGTTTTTTTTCTTAACAAAGTGCGCTGATATTAAAAAAAAAATTAAAAAAAAAAACGGATTAAATATGAAAAAAACTAATTCTGGTAAATAGGATTGCACCTGAGAGCCGGTACGGGTGTGGCAGATTGTGGGGTCTTAATTGACCGCCCCCGCGACGTACTGTGCCTTTGGGGGGGGGGAGGGGCTTTAATTTTAATAATCTCTAAGTCATCACGTTGGCAAAGTCAGACTTATTGTCACAGATGTATGCCTTGGCTTTACTTGACTTTGTCACGCCCAGACGTTCTCGGTTATGGGAGACGTTTACGTGTGACAGAGTTATGTCACGATGTCATTCACAATTTATTTATGTGACACACTTTGTATGTGTATGTGTGTGAACTTTTTTTTTTAAAAGTGAAATAGTGTCCAACATTGTCACGCTGATACGTCACGCGTTATGTGCTGCATGAGTAAGTGACTTTATTGACAGAGAATGACATTACGTGTCACGCGATATGTGCTACATTGGTACGTGACTTTATTGACAGAGAATGACATTACGTGTCACGTCGACACAGTTTGTCATTAAAGATTTGACTGTAACTTCCAATGTAGCTCAAAGAAGTTGACGCGTATCAGGGCCGAATGAGAAGACACCTACACTAGCTAAAGCCGAACTGTATGAAGGTCGCGTAAGTAGAATTCCCTTAAGCCCCATAGGGTTCATCGGGGCAGATGAAGTGTAGAATTCATCTGTTCAAGTACCCTCGGCATATAAAGGGATAGCACAACCGCCCAGCCGCCTTTACTTCTCTAACATAAAGTCAGGTACCCGTTTAAAGCCGGGCGGGACTTGTTGGACTTGCAGCAGGACCTGAAAAAATTCCCAAGGTTCTCACTTGGATTCTAACCCGGGACCCTCAGGTCGGCACGAACACCCGTTGAAAACTGTCTGACCTACTCAGTTGATTCGCTTCTATCGTGGACATAAAGGTGATTTTTTTTTATTACAGATGACGTTTAAATTACGTCGTTATAGGTGGTAGTATCGCAAGGTGGTATTATCGCAAAGTGGTATTATCGCAAGTGGTATTATCGCAAGGTGGTATTATCGCAAGGTGGTATTATCGCAAGGTGGTTTTATCACAAGGTGGTATTATCGAAAGGTGGTATTATCACAAGGTGGTATTATAGCAAGGTGGTATTCCATTCAAACAGTGGTTCTCAAAGAGTGCTTCGCTTTGAAGTTTCCCGCCAACAAATTTAATAATACATTTTTTTAAATACCAATTAAATACATGAAATGTTTGATTTTATTTCTTTTATTTTTGTTTTGTTTTTCTTTATTGGTGGGTTCCAAAAACTTGAGGACCAGTGGATTCAAAAAAAAAAATTGTGTTACCTGTATTATTATTTTTTTAATACATCAGAAGAATGACTTTGCTTTCACGTGCCTCTACAATATAATAAATACAAATGCACGTCTGCACGGCGGGTGGATTGTTATTTTGGATCACTTGCATATATCCCACGCATCATCTGTCTCAATAATTCAAGACTACAGTGGATTCCGCTTACATTGGAGGAAGACCACCGATATTTAATATGGGACAAGGACATCGTGCTGAGAATAGGTAACCAATACCTATAGAAGCTATATAGTAAATGTGTATGTTTAATTGTGACAGCCGCTTATTTGGGACAAATCTCAAAGGAACCAAACCAAGAAGCCAATAGTAAATTTGTATGTTTAATTGGGACAGCCGCTTAATTGGGACAAAAAAAGCCTCGGTCCCGATGTGTCCAAATTAAAGCGGAATCGACTGTATATGATATTATGTTAAAAAATTACTGCAGTGATACTTCTTTTTTTTTTACCTGCCCCTTGCAGCTCTCATTCAATAGTTGTCTCCCATTACGGAGGAAGAGTTACCTCAATGAACTGGAAGTTCTGAAGATTTACGCATGGCTGTAACTAATAAGTAAGGTATTTCCTGCTTCCGGAAATTAAGCCCCAACCATATCTCCGGCCTTACATTTGAAAAAAAACTATCATTCAAACATTTTTTTTTAAATTGTTATTAATTACTATGTGATATTGGCGAAAACTGAGTCCAATTTTTTTGTTTACACATGTATATTGTATAAGTATTTATTGAATCAGTTGAAGAGATAAAATATATAAGCATATTATGCTCATGTTTATGTGATGTACAAAGTAACATCGATGTGCGCGTGTTAAACATAATTTAAAGCATACAAGATAACACTCATGCAGACATTCAGGCCGGTTGTTAGCCGACTTGACTGACTGCTGCTCAAAGTGTGTGGTCATCAGGATCAAAGTTTGATATCCTTATCAATTATGCAAATCCTATACCAAGAAGTCCACGTCAAGATCGATACACATCTCTCGTTACTATAACGAGCCATCAATGAGAGTTGAGACACAAACCCCCCCCCCCCTTTCAATACACCCACACCTTAAACCGACGCTGGAATAGCTATAGGGGCAGTTTAAAGACGCTGGGTTTCGAACCCGCGAGCTTCATAACGCGAACTGGTCTCACCACCACTAACACCAACAGTAAGAAGATGCCAGGCAATTCGAAATTATGGAATATCGAAATTCTTTGTCACTTGTGTTAGGAATGCCTTTTTTCTGGACATTTTAATTTAATCGCTGAGCAAGTCATCGGTCAAATGTTTCAAACTAATTTTGTTTATAATCTTTCATTTCTAGATCAATTTTCGAATCAATTTGATTATAATTGTTGATGTTTGTATCTTGTGTGGGCGTGGCCTTTACTTTATTTGTTCCTCATTGAGTTCACATTGACAGAAGACAACAAAAAGTAAACAACAATGTGGATTAGCTGTAGGCCATGTATTAGAAGAACGACAGAACAAAAAAAGCAAAAAAAAAAAATTGTTTGCGAGAATAAGATAACAGCTGTATAAAAAGAGAAAGAGGGAGAGAGAGAGAGAGAGAGAGAGAGAGAGAGAGAGAGAAAGAAAGAGAGAGAGGCAACAGCACAGAAAGACGTAATTGAGATGGGGTGAGGGTGATGTTGGGGGTGGTATCAACAGAGCTGGAATCTAAAACTATTATAAATAATTACGGATGCTATTGTGCGGAAGATGGGTTTATGCATGTCGAGTCGATGAAGCGAAAAAAAAAAGCAAAAGTTAGGGTGGGTGGGGGTAGGGTAAGGAGGGAGGGTGGGTCGTAAGTGGAATAAACGATGAGAGAATCGAAACAGGGAATTGACATCAACTATCTACTCCTCTGTCCGCTGTCAGCTTCACGCTCGGCACCAGTTAGAATGGACTTAGAAATTTCTGTCTTGTCGCTTGTCGACTGTGTAGATAAAACTCTATGATACCAGGTTTCTGTTGTATGTCGACTATATAAATAGAACTCTGTTATGCCTGGTTTCTGCCATGTCACATGTCAACTGTATTGACAGAACTCTACTAAAGAGGTTTCTTTTTGTTTACTATTAAAAATCTGTGTTGATTGAAGCTATACTGTTCCAGGTCTCAGTCGCTTGTTGACGGTAAATGCGAATTATTTCTTGGAGAAATAAATCTAACTTTAAGATATATATTTTGAGCATACGTTGATACACTGCTATAAAAGCTGAAACACCGCCCTAACAGTTGATATATACTTCCCTAACAGTTGATATATACTGCCCTAACAGTTGATATATACTGCCCTAACAGTTGATATATACTGCCCTAACAGTTGATATATACTGCCCTAACAGTTGATATATACTGCCCTAACAGTTGATATATACTGCCCTAACAGTTGATATATACTGCCCTAACAGTTGATATATACTGCCCTAACAGTTGATATATACTGCCGTAACGAACATGTTGAAACATTGAAGAAGTGCAAAACTTGCGCCTTTGCTATTTGTCTCTTTCTCATGTTAGTATTTGGATTATCTTTACGTGAATGATAACCAAACAGTGCCGGCTTTAGGTATAGGCGATATAGGCAGCTGCCTAGAGCGGCATTTTTTCAAGGAGCGGCCAATTCCAGCAAAATAAAATAAAATCAAAAATATAAAGATTAAAAAAAAAATTAATGAATTTGAGAAAGTGTAGAATTAAATAAGAGCACACAATTTCTTAGAGTGGCGACAACAAATAAGTCACGTGGATTGACGCTCTATCTTAATTTATTACATCAATATTATGACATCGCTATTTTCAAAATTATTTTCTTCTTTTGCATTTAACAAAATTAGATTCAGATATAATAGAGGATCCTGCTAAATGGCCAGATATAAGTGATACTATTCGTTGTTTTCTTATTCAGCATGATCCAAAGCAGATCAAATTTGAGTCTGGTTATCGATAACGGAACGAACATGCGGAGAATACATAATGGTGTCCAAGCAAGAGTTAAAGAGCTAAATCGAAGAGCCTTTTATGTCCCATGCAATGTGCATTTGGTGGTGAATGATGCCGTAAACTGTTGTTTGGAAGCAGTACAGTTTTTTTTGAGGTAATTCAAAATATATACACCTTTTTTTATGCATCAACACATCGCTGGAATGTATTGTTAGAATATGTCAAAAATAAAGAGGCAGCAGGTTTAACTGTTAAAAAGTTATGCGCAACACGCCGGGGAAAGTCGAGTTATTGCTGTGAAGGTAATTCGACACCAAACAGTTGAAATTTACGATGCACTCGTTTCAATTGCTGATGACATTTCACTTTATGGACCACGTGGAACCCAGTCCCTTGAAGAAGCTAAGGGAATTGCACAAAAAAATACTCGATTTAAAATTTATTTGTTCATTTATGATTTGGTATGATGTTTTATTTGAGATTAATATATCTAGCAAAACATTTAAAGAAAAAGATCTTGCTTTAAAGAAATCAATTCAACAATTGAATGCAACTAAAACTATGCTCCAGAATTATAGAACAGATGAAGGTTTTACCAAAGCAATTACAACAGCTAAATCAATGGCTGAAGAATTTGATATTGAGTGCAATTTTCCTACGGAAATACAAATAAGATCTCGACTAAGAAAGAGACAATTTGACTATGAAGTTTCAGATTATCCAATTTCGAGCCAGAAATGAATTTCAGAGTAAATTTCTTTAACCAGATAGAGGATACCGCAATTCAATCAGTGAATGATCGATTTATGCAGTTAACATCTCATAGCGATTTATTTGGATTTTTGTTTGACATTAAAAACTGGAGAAATGTGATAATAGAGAGGTTTTTCAAAGATTGCATGGACCTTCAATTAGCTTTAACATTTGAAAACGAAGATTCAGCAGACATTAATGCAACAGAACTGTGCGATAAATTATTGGCTTTATCAAGGAGAATTACAGAAAAAATCAAGCCCTAGAGTTATATTAGACTATCTATGTGGAATGAGCGTGGTTGCCTAGAGTTATATTAGACTATCTATGTGGAATGGGCGTGGTTACCTAGAGTTATATTAGACTATCTATGTGCAATGGGCGTGGTTGCCTAGAGTTATATTAGACTATCTATGTGCAATGGGCGTGGTTGCCTAGAGTTATATTAGACTATCTATGTGCAATGGGCGTGGTTGCCTAGAGTTATATTAGACTATCTATGTGCAATGGGCGTGGTTGCCTAGAGTTATATTAGACTATCTATGTGCAATGGGCGTGGTTGCCTAGAGTTATATTAGACTATCTATGTGCAATGGGCGTGGTTGCCTAGAGTTATATTAGACTATCTATGTGCAATGGGCGTGGTTGCCTAGAGTTATATTAGACTATCTATGTGCAATGGGCGTGGTTGCCTAGAGTTATATTAGACTATCTATGTGCAATGGGCGTGGTTGCCTAGAGTTATATTAGACTATCTATGTGCAATGGGCGTGGTTGCCTAGAGTTATATTAGACTATCTATGTGCAATGGGCGTGGTTGCCAGGAGTTATATTAGACTATCTATGTGGAATGGGCGTGGTTGCCTAGAGTTATATTAGACTATGTATGTGGAATGGGCGTGGTTGCCTAGAGTTATATTAGACTATCTATGTGCAATGGGCGTGGTTGCCTAGAGTTATATTAGACTATCTATGTGGAATGGGCGTGGTTGCCTAGAGTTATATTAGACTATGTATGTGGAATGGGCTTGGTTGCCTAGAGTTATATTAGACTATCTATGTGGAATGGACGTGGTTGCCTAGAGTTATATTATACTATCTAAGTGGAATGGGCTTGGTTGCTCTTTTTCTGAATGTGTACTTGGCATTGCGAAATTTGCTTACACTCCCGATAACAGTGGTGAGTGCAGAGAGAAGCTTTTCGAAGCTCAAACTCATAAAAACATATCTTCGTTCTACCATTTCTCAGCATCGTTTGGTTGGTCTTGCTACAGTATTTATAGAGAAAACGACTGCAGAAGATTTGGATCTGACCGATGTAATTGAAGAGCTAGAAAAGCATATTTTTCTTGAATTCTCTTCAATTTTTTTTATGCATCAGTATGTATTTTAGCTTTCAGTAAATATTTGTAAATTTTGGAAATGTTTATGAATTCAATTGTGTAATTGTAAAGGATGTTTTTCGAAAATAAAATTATTGTGGCTGAAGAATAAATACTCTACTGCGCAGAACACGTGTGACGTCAATCTTGGTGAAACTACGTGCTGCAGTATTTCGCACCAAATGAATGGGTTATTGAACGTATAAGGTGTAGAATGGGGCCATGAAAATGACATAATTATTAACATAGCTTATATAGTAAAAAACGGTAAAAAACTGATGTCCAGCCCTCAGAGGCCAGATCGCAAAATGAACTTTTGCTGCACACATGGCAGGCTAAGACCTACAAAATGATATATACATCATGGGTCTAGGACTTATGGTTGTTGAGTCCTAGGGTGATGACAGACAGACAGACAGACAAAACGGGGACAATAGAGCATTTTTTTTATCAAAAATGCTCTAAAAAAAAACTTCCTAAAATCCACTACGTATAATTAAAACTCTTTAACTTTTACAAAGTTGCCAAATTATAAAAATTTGTTATGAAGAATGAAGAATCATATTTTTATTTTCGTAATTTGGATTTACTTCATTATTTATAGAGTTTTCTTAGAAAAATGAAACTAAAAAGGGCGGCATTTTTGTCCTTGCCTATATCACAAAAATGTCTAAGGCCGGCACTGTAACCAAAGGGCCATAATCAATTGATACCCTCTAATCTGGCCAGAAGATGGCGAGGTGAGAGAGATAATATATAATGAACTATAACGTCTTTTAATGAACCAGGTAATGAACCATGTTTTAAGGGGAGGTATCATTTATTACTATAACTATATTAGTTCAGATTTTTTTTAGTATTGACTATTTACATTTCCACCAACATCAATATTTAATTTTTTTAAAGCCTTTTGATATTTCAGTTTAAATTTTGTAGACATTTTCTTTATTCAACTTATCGCCAACTAAAGTACAATGAGCAGAATACAAACTTATTATGAAGAAAAAATCAATAAACCGGAAAAAAAAACAACATATGTGGCAGTGATAAGACATAATAATAATTATAACCACGATAAAAAGAAATAATCATCAACATAAAGGAGAGAGAGAGAGAGAGAGAGAGAGAGAGAGAGAGAGAGAGAGAGAGAGAGAGAGAGAGAGAGAGAGAGAGAGAGAGAAGCTGAAGTGAGTGAACGAGGGAGGGAAAGAGAGAAAAAGAAATTGGGTTGACAACAAGACAGCAAAAAAATCTGGTCAATGTCTGCCAATATTCCTTGATGCGGTAAGCAAATATAGAGAATGTTTGCCATGTTGGCCAGCAAAAGCCAAACATAAGTTGTAATGATCACGACAGGCCAAAAAGGAAATCTTGGGCAAAAAAGAGTGAACGGACTTGCCATGGAATATTTTGTGTGGAGGGGGGGGGGAATCTGGGGGAAAAAATGAACATCAATTATTGAAACATTTTCCATGAAATCTGTGTCGATAAATATTTCATTCACAGCCTAAAGGACAAAAAAAATCCAAAAAAAAAAAGATAATTTATAACGTTATTTTGCGAATATGAAAAGTGGTTAATTTAGATGTTAAATTAGAAGTAATTTGTATGCACTGTAATCGGGACAACGGTGATGGTGTTTAGATGGTGTTCTATGAGGTGAGATTGAAATTAATTTAGATAGAAGTTACATTCATGCAATGACTTGATATTTTCGCTAGGAGCTATAAATTTTTTGGCAGATTTTATTCTATTTATATCTCGAGCGTTAAGGTCTAAAGACTTTTAGATTTTTGGGCAGTGGGGGGGGGGGGGCATAAAACAGTTTTAGTTGCAGACTGCATCAGTCATGTTCAAAGAAAAATGTAAACTTTTACAAACCAAACATGATTTAAAAGTGAGCCAACACAGATCGAAAGAATACAAATTATATGTTGACAACAACTCGTTAAGTCTACATGTAATCCAACCAGACACAGTGATAAGTGTCACATACAACGAAACCATAATTTATGAAACCAAGACATTACTAGAGCCCCCCCCCCACACATATCTCTCTAAGTCTTCGCTTTTGGCCTAAAATATCTCTGTGAGTCTCTGGTCTCTTCCTAGGGCCCCCAAAGATTTATAAGAGCGGGGCAAAAATGACGTAGTTGACTTGTGTCGCTTGTGTCCGAACCCAAAACGTGTGGCCAGCAATTCACGGAGTCGCTAAGTCAGTGGTACGTCCGGAGAACCGTCACGTGATGGACAGAGACATGATTGATTAACTGGCCCAAAAAAAATAAGCTGATAAATGCACAAGAATTTTCAATTTTTCAATACAGATGTGTAATACATATGTATTCCAAACACCCGTATTGAAATGAAATTCATATTGCTTGAAACAAAAAGGAAAAAAAAAATTATATGTCTAAAAAAAAAACGCCTATTTGGCATGTGTTGAAGGAAGAGAGAAAATGGACCTGAGCTATTTTTTTCTTCTTCTTCGTGCCTTGGCCAGATAATTGGAGGTAACTGATGCCAAAACTACAGACTAAACATCGATTAAACAAACCGCATCTCTTGCTTTTCTCTTGTTTGCCTCGGCAACCTTCAGGCTTTTCTGCTTGTTAAAATAGTGGAATGAAGACGGAAGGAGGAAGGATAGCGAGAGAGAGAGAGAGAGAGAGAGAGAGAGAGAGAGAGAGAGAGGGAGATGGTGGAGGAATGGGAGAATGAAAAGAGATAGTATTGACGAGTAAAAAAAATCGACTAACAATAGAACCAGAGATCTGTTGTTGTCTTTAAAAAATATCCACAGAACCTTTTAGAAAACTTTTTAAAATTATTTTTCTATTTCTTTTTTTTTTTTGAGTATTGGGGAAATAAATGATACAAAAAAATTACAATTATTTCTTTTTTTTTTTGTTTGTGTTTTGATCGTAACATGGGTGAATATCATTTTTTTTAAATGAGATATTTACGGGTGACGTGATAGCCGGAAGTGAGAGCACAACAGTCGAAAAACTAAATAACAAATGCTTGTAAGAAAATATCTGTATTACATCCCTACTTCACATAAACAGACAGTACGACCTATAAGTCTGTCTGTCTGTCTGTTTGTCTGTCAATCTATCTATCTATCTATCTATCCGACTATCTATCCATCTATCTATCTATCTATCTATCTATCTATCTATCTATCTATCTATCTATCTATCTATCTATCTATCTATCTATCTATCTATCTATCTATCTATCTATCTATCTATCTATCTATCTATCTATCTGTCTGTCTGTCTGTCTGTCTGTCTGTCTGTCTGTCTGTCAGTCTGTCAGTCTGTCAGTCTGTCTGTCTGTCTATCTATCTATCTATCTATCTAATCAATCAATAAATCAATTTATCTATCAGTCTAATTGACCTACTTAGTACCTACCTACCTACCTACCTATTAGTATATTTGTCTGTCACTGTGTTATCTGTCTTTCTATCCATCTCTATCTACATAGGAAAACGTATATTAATGCGCCCTATATATATCTATATCAGAGCAAGTAATGGGTCACTGAGCTTAACCCATGACCCATATGACCCATCAAGTTCTTGACCCAGACCCTTCATGACCCATTGAATGTTGTTATTTTCAAGATGGCGGTCGTCGCCATAGAAACCATTTTGAAACAAAAATAAATCGCGGAATGACGGGTTTTTTTTAGGGTTTGGCGGAGACTAAGGATGGGTCGTGGGTCAGGGAACATTGACCCATGTGACCCATCCAATTTTGCGACCCATTTGACCTATTTACCCATTATTTGCTCTGATCTATATGTCAATATAAGTATCATTTTGTCAATGAATCAATCAGTCTATTTTTTTAACAGTTATTTATATCACCTATTAACTCTACCTGTCTGACCTAGTACTTCACTACTAGATTCTAAACCCACAAAAGAAAGCTAAGAATACAGTCTTCATTTATTTCAACATTGGTTGTTATTTCCCTTGTCGTCTGTTGCTTATTGTTTTTCTTTTACTGATAATTTTTTTTTATCTTTCAAGCACCAGTTCTAATGTAAAGCTATTTACATAGATTGGTTAAAATCTATTATAACACACAGAGGTGGCTCCTCGGCTGTTACTTTAATAAATTACTTAGAATTAAAAAAAAATATAATTCTAAAAAAAAAAAGAAATTACTCTGACTTTTTGAATAGGGCATGTAAATTACATAACATTTAATAATCGAGAATAAAAACATACAAGCATGCATACAAAACAAGTATACTTTTTTTTAAAATGAATGTATTGGTG
The DNA here is from genome assembly GCA_021962125.1 of Bulinus truncatus. NCBI lineage: Eukaryota > Metazoa > Mollusca > Gastropoda > Planorbidae > Bulinus > Bulinus truncatus. Next base: position 736,529 of record JAGDYQ010000177.1, on the reverse strand, counting down.
TATTGGTGTAGCTATTTTAAGCTATTTTGGTTTTGGACTACTGCACTATACACACCGTGCCATGTCTGTAATTAGTCTTATGCATGATACTTCAGACTTCTACTGATGGAGGGAAGTTGAGGGGGGGGGGGAGGAACAGACTTTCTCTTGAAGGTTAAACGAAGTGGATCGTGATAAGACCAAAGTTAAGGTTAAGGTGCCAAACGCAGACGCTCATCAGACACCATAAAAGGTGTTGGTTGATTTAGACAGCAGGACGGTGGCCATGGAAGTCGGAATCCGCTAAGGAGTGTGTAACAACTCACCTGCCGAATCAACCAGCCCTGAAAATGGATGGCGCTGGAGCGTCGGACAACCTCCCCGTGCGCAACGCCAATGGTGACCTTTACTTGCCAGTGGTCTTAGTGCATGTGGGCTGGAGACGCCAGTGCCTTAATGTCTTGGCTGGGATGTGTTGCTTCCGGCAACTTTCCCCCAGGTGGACCTCAGTGTCAGACCTCCCCGTGCGCAACGCCAATGGTGACCTTTACTTGCCATCGGTCTTAGTGCATGAGGGCTGGGGATGCTAGGCCCAGTGTGTCTTGGCTGGGATGTGTTGACCTTGACAACTTTCCCCAGGTGGCCCTTAAACCCCAGAACCTCCTAGCGGTCCGGGCGGACAACGGTAGCCTCGCTCTGGGCTAACGGCTAATCTGGGAGCACGAAAGTGCACAACTGCGAAAAGCGTACCACGACTGTGAGTGGCCGGCACCCCCGGCCTCCCAGTACAGGAACGCGAGGACTCTTGAGATGCAGCTCCGTGACCCTCTGTTCTTGGAGGGCACTGAGCTGCTTCGGACCATAACATGGCACTTTTAGTGATGGATACGTAAATACGAGGACCGTGCGGCGCGGAACCCTCGACTACTAGTCTCGAAAAACCCAAACCCTAGGTACGGGTAAGGGCTTGCAAAACGAAATTTGGCGGCATCGTCTCTGACGTGGGTCAATCGCATCGGACCTTTACAGTACGCGTGGCGCTAGCGTGTCGCTGTTCGTCTGGAGGATTCCTGAGACCCACACCCGGCCGGTACTATGGGGGCTGAGGTCATCCCTAGGTGCTGGCCGGCCTCATGTCTGGCAGAAGACAATAAAGACTGTCAAACTTGGTCGATAACTGGTGATCCAAATAGATAGTAACATTGGGCTTCCTTGTTCTGGGAGGCTCCCTGCTCTGGGAACAATGTGAAATCTAAAAGTGTCTCTTAGGTAGTGCCGCTACCTACGCCACCAGCCCACCCCGCTCTGGAGGGCACCTGAACGCTCTTAGGTGAATGGTGGTGGGATGCCCGCAAGGGAACTGCTAAACGCTCCCCCGCTGCAGGACGAGCGCGGGAAGTGAACCCTGGTGTACTCGATTCTGTGACCGAACGCTGGTATTGCACGGAGCCAGCCCCTCGACGGCAGATCGGGGTTTCGAGGAAAAAGGTACGCCAACCCACTCTCATTCCGAGAGATCAGACATGTCCGGCGGTAGGCACGCCCCGGCACTGGTTTAGCCTGGGTCGAGGCAGGAGAGGCAACTGAGCTGCTCTGCTTACTTGTCAGACCACCCAACCCGCCCCTCCCTGGGGCACTCGAAAAGCAAATGGAAAAGGATAATAAAAGGAATAAAGCGGGTCTGGGCAGCACCCAAACATGCCTCGATGGATGGTTAGGGGGCGGTAGGGCCGCCATCGTTAAAAGCACGACTACTTGCCCCGGTGCCAGGATTTTAGCTGAAAGGTCTGGCATCGCAAAAAAAGCTACTTTCGGCCCAGCCCAAGAACCACTAATGCGGATCGAAGGCACTGAGTGTCCACCGCCGGGCTTACCGGACAAGCGTACAGGTGGGAGTCGCGTCCCACCACAGGTGAAGGCCAAGCTAGGTCAGGCAAGGCCCCTGAATACGGTTGACTGCTCTGTCAACCCGACTCAGGTACGAGTGACCGCTGAACGGCGCTACGAGGGAATTCGCACACCCTCACAAGAGGCTGCGGCAGGTCGAGCCCAGTCCCTGACTAGTGCTAATTGCTCTGTTGGCACGAAATCAGAACGTACGACCACGCGGAGACGAGGGGGAGGCAGACCCCCAAAAGTGGCTGTGGCAGGTCGAGCCCAGTCCTCGGGTAACGCTGGCAGCTCTTCCAGCGGAAAACCGATCGTGACGACCAGCAGGGTACCGAGAACGGGGCTGGAAAAGTGGCTGGCTCCGCCCTGCGCGACGAAAGAGACTGGGAACTGTCAAGCCCAGCCCTCGACGATAAACGCTGATTGCTCTGTCAGCGGGAAGTCGAAAGTCATGGACCGCAGGTCACTGTTACCGGGTGTAGCCGAAAGCTCCCCGCCTGAGGTGGCCGGCACCAAGACTGACATAGGCAGGGCACTGCCAACGGGTGTAGCCGAAAGCTCCCCGCCTATGGTGCCCGGCGAGACAAAAGAGACTGGGAACTGTCAAGCCCAGCCCTCGACGATAAACGCTGATTGCTCTGTCAGCGGGAAGTCGAAAGTCATGGACCGCAGGTCACTGTTACCGGGTGTAGCCGAAAGCTCCCCGCCTGAGGTGGCCGGCACCAAGACTGACATAGGCAGGGCACTGCCAACGGGTGTAGCCGAAAGCTCCCCGCCTATGGTGCCCGGCGAGACAAAAGAGACTGGGAACTGTCAAGCCCAGCCCTCGGTGATAAACGCTGATTGCTCTGTCAGCGGGAAGCCGAAAGTTGAGGAGAGCAGGTCACTGTTTCCGGGTGTAGCCGAAAGCTCCCCGCCTGAGGTGGCCGGCACCGCAACTGACAAGCGAAGACTCGGGAAACGCTCTGGTAAGGCTCAATTCAGGATTGTCCACCTGAATGTCCGGGGTCTCATCCCCAAGAGCCTGGAAGTCGCAAAACTTTTGAACGAGAATGACGTGGATGTTGCAATGTTACAAGAGTGCATCCTTGGACTTAGGACAGTCCACTTCACCGGCTATTCGTGCTTCCGTTGTGGGTGCAAGAACTGCAGGGGATTGGTGACCCTGGTCAGAAATACGCTAAATGCTCAGCCGAGCAGCGCCCACGGCTCACGCGGGAAAACGGATACGCTTGCGGTGGATGTTTATAAGGATGGGAGGAAGTACCATTGTGTTAACGTGTACAATCCCCCCAAGACAGAGCTCAGTCTAATAACAGCTGAGGATACTCTGCTTGGCACCTTTGTATGTGGTGATTTCAACGCCATGTCTCCGGCATGGGGCTATGAGCGCACTGATGCGGCTGGCCAGAGGATTGAGGAAATTTGTAATATTACAAATTTAGTTAGGTTGCAGGACCATGAGTCTGTACCCACCTTGCTGCACGGTGCGAGTGGGAGCGAAACGAGACCCGACTTAACACTCGTCTCGGCTGACCTGGCCTGTAACACCTCTTTCCGCGTGCTAGATTGCGTCGGTAGTGACCATAAACCCGTTCTCGTCTCAGTGGACATTCCTCCACCTGAGAGAAACCCAGGAGCTAAGCACAGGTGCTGGGTTTATTCAAAAGCAAATTGGGACGCCTTCAGGGCAGCAGCTGACGCTGCCTTGGAGAGGGTAGATACCGAGCGTGGAACAGTCGACGTTGCCTACAAGGAGATCACTGAAGCGATCTTAGGTGCCGCACGTAGGACGATCCCAAAGAGCCTCCCGAAACGTAAGTTCAGACCATTTTGGACTACAGCCCTTGCAAGGTTAGTTCGGCAAAGACAAGCCGCTCGAAAGAAAGCTTGTCGATTGAAAACGGCTGAGGCGCGCCGTGAGTACAATAAACTAACTGAGCAAGTAAAAGGGCGTCTGCTGAGGCCAAAAAGCAGAAATGGACTGATACTTGCGAGAAGTTGGACCTAAGGGAGAGCCAAAAGACATGGAAATTGCTGAAAGACTTGACCCAGGCTGGGGCAGTTAGAACTGGTGCCCCGATGCAAACGGACTCAGGCCTGACGGCTAGCGATAGCAAGAAGGCCGAAGTGCTTAACAAGCACTTTGCAGAGGTCAGTAAGTCGAGTAAGAAGAGTACATTGTCCAAGGCACTGGATAAAGTCCGACGGGTCAATGAGAAGGCTGAGTTTGGCACGGAAAATCGAGACACGTTCAGAGCCCCATTCTCCGTCAATGAATTGGCATACGCAGTCAGGAAGTGTCGCATGAGAAAGGCTCCAGGTAGTGACTTGATCAGTAATGAGATGATCACACACCTCGGGGCAGCGGGACAAGCAAAGCTTCTCCAGTTCGTCAACCGCACGTGGTTGACAGGAGAACTCCCTCAGAGGTGGAGGGAGGCTGTCATAGTGCCGGTACTTAAAAAAGGGAAAAAGACTGACCAAGCCGAAAGCTACCGTCCTATTTCCCTCACTTCATGTGTCGGGAAAGTAGCCGAACGCATGGTCAACCGAAGGTTGATGTGGTTCTTAGAGGAAAAAGGGCTCATTACCCCAAAGCAAGGAGGCTTTCGGCGGGGTAAGAGTGCGATGGACATGGTCACGCTCCTCGTCCAAGAAATAGCCGACGGCTTTCAGAGAGCTGAGTCAACGGCGGTAGTTTTCCTAGATCTCAAGCAGGCTTACGATCGAGTCTGGCGTCCAGGACTATTGTTGAAGCTACAGCGGTTGGGTGTCGCTGCTGAGATGTACATTTGGTTACGCAGTTTCCTCAGTAATCGTACTATCATGACACGCGTTGGGAGCAGCGTGTCGAGGAAACGGACCCTCGAACAGGGTCTCCCACAGGGCTCCGCCCTCAGTTGTACATTGTTCCTAGCTTTCATCAATGACCTGCCTGAGTTTCTGGGATGTAAAAGCCTACTGTATGCCGACGACTTAGCGGTCTGGAAGACCGGAAAGAGTGCCTCAGTCCTTGAGAGAGCACTCCAGAAGGACCTGACTACGGTCGGCTGTTATACTAGGATGTGGGGGCTAGAGATTAACGTCTCGAAGACTGTCTACTCGCTGTTTACCATGGGCACGAGTATCCTCAAGGAGCCATTTAGACTGGAGGTAGAGGGTGAGGTTCTTGCTCTGGAACCTAAGCCCAAGTACCTGGGAGTAACACTTGACAGAAAGCTTACTCTCTGCACACATCTGTCGGAGGTTGCCCGCTGCGCCTCTGACAGACTGAATATTGTCAAGAAGCTGGCGAGCACGTCCTGGGGGGCTCGAGCAGATGTCCTGAGGTCACTGTACATGGGTGCAGTAAGGTCTCAGATAGATTATAGCCAGGTTGTGCAGGTCTATGGGTCTAAGTCCTCTTTAGAGGCCCTGGATGTTGTACAGAACCAGGCTCTCCGGCTGATCACAGGCACTTTTCGAACGGCACCCACAGCAGCGGTGGAAATCATGGCAAATGTGCCACCTCTGGGTATTCGTAGAGAGCAGGCCGTCTTGACCGCGTATGAGCGTTTCAAGCGGCAGGAGGAGACCTCTGTCCTAAGGGAGATGGTCGATGGCTGGGTGGAAAGAAAGCGGCTCTCGATGCAGTCTTTTATGCACCACGCGGTGAGACTTGCCTCCGAGATCAAGCTGCCGACAGACCGCCTAATGCTAGAAACTGTCTCAAGGCTCCCGCCTGGCGAGGCTCTCTACATGCCTGAGGTACGCACGACCCTGGTCGAAACCAATGCTGGGAACGCAAAGGATCGCCGAACCATCACGGATGTGGCTTTGGAGATGATTGAAAACTACTCGGGGAACGCTATACTGGCCTATACTGATGCTTCTGTATCCAGTAGAGACGGTCGGACAAGCGCCTCGTTTGGGGTTCATATCACTCTCCCACAAACTGGCTTTGTGAAAGACCATGCTGGCCTATGTGGGTCACTCTGTGCTTACGAGGCAGAGATGACAGCCATTACTGAGGCAGTGGACCACATAGGGGAGCTAATCGATGAGGGTACTCTGCCTGCTCTGGACATTGTCATTCTCACTGACGCGCTCTCTGTTCTCCAAGCTGTAAAAGGGACAGGAGAATGGCCGCTTCTGCTGGAAGCCATGCTGATGGCAATACAGGGTCTTGTGTCCCAACATCGCGTGCATGTGACCCTTCAATGGGTTCCCGGGCATGCGGACGTGCCCGGAAATGAAAGGGCAGACGGCATTGCCAAGGCAATAGTCCAGTCGACAGATTCCCAAGTGCTGCCCGTGAGTGCAAGAAAGAGCTCATTTGAGGCAGCACGTTCCATGATCTGCCTCTTTGGACAATCGAAGTGGTTCTCGGGCTGGGCTCATGGGGTGAACGGACTTAAGATCCGGCAAGTCCTAGAGCGGCCGTCCAAAACTGACCCGTGGTGGGAGCTCAGGCGTGTCGAGCAGGCGCTAATTGCCCAGTTCCGAACTGGGCACTGTCCTATTGGCGCGTACTTTGGGAGGTTGAGGCCCAATGTCGACACCCTTTGCAGACACTGCAGGGAAGTGGAGGAAACCGTAGATCATTTGCTATTCGAGTGCCCCGGATTGGCGGACCACAGGGTGGACCAGTCCGGAAGCCTGCTGGCCATCGGGCTCTATGGCAGTCTCCAGATGTTGAGAGACACAGCAGGTCTGATCTCACGGGCTCTAAGAGACTAAGTCTCAGCCCGCAGATAAAACTGAGAGAGTTCAGAGAGAGAGAGAGAAGACCAAAGTGGACATAAGTGGTCTATTTACGTTGTGGCTTTCTGTGTGGCTACCTCCACCCCCTCTCTCTCTATCTTCTGGTCATCTTCCATCAATTCTCAATCTCTATGGTGACTTTCTCTAACTCTCACTGAATCAGTCAACTTACTTTTGTACAGGTTGAAATTTGTGCTCAGTACCATCAGCTACTCACGCATCCCCCCGCTGAACTGTACATTTGCTATGGCCAAAACCCGAAATCGGCCAAAGTGGGAGCTGGACAGCCAAATCGAGAAGTGGCCAACATCGCATCACATTGACCGGCCAATGTCCGATCTTTTCTAGGTTTTAAAATTTGGCCAGTCAGTTTATGAAATGGCATGCGGCGGTCGGCCAAAGTCATAAGAAAAAGGGTCAAGGAATATTTTGGGTGTTTGTATATTGTAATGATAATCATATTATAATAGCTGTACCCTGCAAAACCTTTGCATAGAGTTATATTCCCTTAGATTTGATCAGTTTGAAGGTTTGGTTTCGGGCAGATCCGATTTTTTTCAGGATTTTTATTACTATTGTTTACGTTTGACGATTTTTAACTGGAAAACTGTTGTATTAATTCTCTACTTTCAATTAAACGCAGAACCCATATCGCTATTATTTATATAGATTGATTATTAACTATACTCAATTGTCCACATTCCACGGCCAAAGTGCGAAATGGCCGGACAATTCGGAAACTGGCCCAACTTCGGGCTTTGGCCAGCTTTAGATAGGGGAGGTATGTGTGTGTGTGTGTGGGGAGGGGGGCTGACGTTTTAAAAGATCATGTTTACAAAAAATGCTGCTCCTCTACAAACAAACAAATGGCCTTGATAGAATTCGAGCTTGTCTGATTCTTTGGTGACAGCAGAATACGACTTTAAAAAATAAAAACAATCACAGTTTAAACAAGATTAAATTGGCGGTGGATTTTTTAATTTTATTTTAGAAGTTATTTCCCATGCTGCTACTCTGCCAAAATAGAAATTGTGATTATCGTACTTGTCTTAACAAATCTTGTTATTTTTTTTTTGAATTTTGAAGTGGATAGAGTGGATTCTTCATTTTGCTGGGACGTAAACAATTTTTGAACAATTAAACAAGATTCATGTTTATCACACTGATGTACGCAAACTCAGATGAATGCTTAAGTTTTAAAAACATTATTTTTAATTAGCGTGACTGCTGCGTTAAGGCAACACACGCACGCACGATCCGGTGGCGTTGAAATTGAGGTCAGTGAGGCCCGCGGTTTTGGGCGTGAGGGGAGGGAGGGACTAAGGAGGGGGGGGGGGGGTCCGACAAGATAAAAACGTTTTTTGAGTAAGAATTTGTTGCACACACTCTTCCCCCCCTTCCCCCAGTCTTTTACGAACTATATACCCGGATGCTAAGAAAGTAAAAAAAGTTCAGTTCCCTTTAGCCTTATTAGCAATCGGGGTATATGACGTGTAGGATTCATCTGTTTCTTTAAACCTCGTCATATGAAAGGATTGTGTGATTAGCACAACGCCCAGCCGCCTTTACTTCCCCAACTAATGTCAGGTTGACTCATTTAAAGCTGGGTGAACCTGACGGAAATTTACAACCACTTTCATTGGAAAAAAATTCCGTTGGTTCTCACCAGCGATTGAACCCGGTACTCCCAGGTCGACAGTCAAGCGCTCTACACCACTCGGCCACTAGTCCATCCATCATTAGAAAGACATAACTTCAGGTGTACATATGTATTATTTACGTGCTTTCAGTCAGACGTAAGTCAGCACCGACAACACTAATAAATAATGTGATGTAAACGCTCATTTTACATCGTAATAGAACATCGCTTCTTAATTCTGCAAATACGCTTAAAGGAACATACAGACATACTCACAAAAACACACACACACACACACACTTGAAATGCTGTTTGACAGAACATGCCTGGAGCGTGAGCCCGTGAAATATCACCGAGAAAAAAAAAATATTTCTCAAGAGGGTGGGGTGGGGGGAGGGTAGAGGGATACTTCAGTAGCCAGCAATAGAACATGCGCAATACTCGTATCATAAACACTTAGCAACCGGTTGTCATAGAACGACGTAATGGTATCTTCAATACCCCGATGTGGCTAATTGTATTACCAATACACGTTTTATGCATCCTTCTGTCCCATTCTCTCCCCCCACCCCCACCCACCCCCTCCCTCCTATCGCACACCCATTCTCACACAAAGAGACAGACACGCAAAGATATAGACACATCTGGACCCGATGCTGCAGGATAGATCACACACCAAGACACACCAGCATGCCTGGACTGAGTCACACACACACACCTGTATACTTGTTTATGTAGTATATACAGAGATGATTCTCAAAACTGTGTCATTCCAGACCCGCTAAGAGACCTGTTCGTTTCTCGCGACCCACTTCGAAGGTGAAAAAAAAACAAGAAAAAAGGATTGGAGAAAATAAACACAAAATTAATATGACTATTACAACTTTTGTTGACCTACATCAAATGATTTCACCTTTTGTTGACCTACTTCCAATTATTACACGTTTTGTTGACCTACTTACAATTATTACACCTGTTGTTGACCTACTTACAATTATTACACCTTTTGTTGACCTACTTACAATCATTACACCTTTTGTTGACCTACTTTAAATCGGCTCACTTCGATACCCGCTGATAGTATGCTACCTCAAAGTATGCATTTGCATTTTAAAGGGACGCACCATGATTAGTCCATCAAGATTTATTTAATACAAAAAAAGTAAAGCAGTAAACGACCGTTGGGGAAGATGGAGCGTAGAATTCATTAGTTTCTGTGTCCTCGTCATACAAAAAGGGTTGTGTGGTTAGCCCAACGCTAAGCCGCCCTAATTCCCCATTTAAAGCTGGGGGACTTGAACCGATTTTCACCAGTACCTGGAAACATTACCCTGGTTCTCACAGTGGATCGAACCCAAGACTATCAGGTCAACTGTCGAACACCCAAAACTGCTTGACTCGGCTTTCCACCTCTCCCACCCCCCACTCTCATTCCATTGGAAGCCGCACTTATCGAGCTGTCTCGTGCATGCAGCCGTTAAAGCCGTATTGGTTCATCATTGAGTATTTGGTATATATAGCTCACTCACAAAGCGAAAGCACATCCCACTAACACAGAGACACACACACACACACATGCGCACATGAATTTAGAGACGATGTATAGTCCAAACACAGACACTCGCTCATTCCCAAAACAAACATACACACACACACACACAGAAACATAGACAAATCATCATACCCAAATACACACAGAGACGGAGAAACATAGACAAATCATCATACCCAAACACACACATTCACGCACACACACACACACACAGAGAAGCGTAAACGATTTATTCAAAGACCTGATGCTACAGAGCAGGGCAGACATAAGTACACGCTATAGTAGAATGTAACGTTGCGCCACTTGTTAACTCTTTCAAATCCTCACGTACCGGGATAGTTTGCCCAAAATTTTTATTTCCAGACTGCTAGTGAATGGCTCCGGAAATTCCCAGAAAGTCTGGCACGGCAGATCGGTGTGTGTGCTTGAAGAAAATTGTCGAAGATCGTTACATCTGGTCCAGCATTCACCATAAATATAAATATACATATAAAATCAACAAATTTATGAGTAAGAAGACTTCTGTAGGTTTCGAGAGAGAATTGTAATTATTTCTTTCAACTGTAAAATATTATACTGGCCAAAAGTATCAATCTATCGTTTTTAAAAAAGGGGGGTTGGGGTGGGGGGCTGTGTGGGGAGGGGGTTATATTTTCCATTGGACAGTCATGACAGTTCAAAGTGACATTAGAATAATATAATTATGATTAAATTTACTTGATAATTATTATTTTGTTTTAATTTAATCCTTATCATAATTGCACGTTTGGGAAATGTGTTAAATGTAAAATAACAAGATGCATGTCGGTCATCGGATGCTGTCATTGATCAATGAGTGCAGCGATGATGGAGCGGCGAACTCTCACTGGATGACCCCACAGGTCTCGAGCTCAAATCCAGGCCTGCTCTGAGATTAGTTTTTGGGGTAAAGTTGGGTACATATTGCTGGTATTAACAAGTTTTCTGCGGAGCGTGTCTTGGTTGATACAGCCTGCGATACGTTCATATTTTCTCTTTCAAAACGTACAGACGAAAATGGGAATAGTGAGGGAGTGTCCATATCAGTACGGTGCCCCACGGGTACAGTTATCTGCCATCAAAATGCAGTACAAGTTTGAGTACCATCAGAGGTTCTAAACTTATAATGAATCTATTAAAAACAATTGTTTTTTTTTACAATGCTCTAGTCTCCCCCCCCCTTTCCTCATTTTTTTCTTCTCTAGATACGCCTATGTAACTTGTGAAGCTGAACCGGAAGTTAGTTTCTTTCATACACACTATTACCTAAAGAAAAAAAAAACAACGGTCCAAGTGACCTACGTTGTGTACGTGTTTTTATGCGGACGTCCATCTTCACTGGCCAGCGGTCAGTTCGGGACGCACAATCCATTGTTAAGCGATCACTCCTTGTTCCAGCATCGATTCTCAGGCTGGTCACTAAATGACCTGTTATCGACCACCTCCTCCCACCCCATCTCCCACCCGCCTTCCCCCAGATCCACTTTCACCCCCAGACCCACTTTCACTACTCAAGTCCCGATCGTGAGTACGTCTGTAACCCAGACGAAAAAGAAAGCAGTGACGTCAATATCGGTGGGTCGAGAACAAAAATAATATACACTGTACCCTGCGAAACCTTTGTATAGAGTTATATCCCCTTAGGGCTTGATCGCTAGTCTAGGTTATTTTTGGTTTTGGGCAGATCCGATTTTTTCATGATTGCATTTTAAACTGGAATACAGTTGTATTAATTCTTTACTTTCGATAAAATGCAGAACTCAAAATCGCTTTTATTATATTAGATATATATGTAAGTGAATGAATGGTCAGAGCAATGGTAGAATCTTTCGTCCACTGCTGCTGGACACATCTCTACACAGGTCTATAAGTGGACATTAAATTATCTCATTATGACAAAACAGATTAATGGTCTAGTTTTAAAATTAATTAATTTTATGTGAAGATATTTCTAGACAAATGTTTTATATATATATATATATATATATATACATATATATATATATATATATATATATATATATATATATATATATATATATATATATATATATATATATATATATATATATATATATATTTCAAACCTGACGATAATTGGGTTATGGCAGGTGAGTCAAGTTATAGCTTGAGTCAGCACTCATGACGTCACATCCTTTAATTAATTTGGGAGTAGAGGTTTTTCTTTTTGCATATCAACATTTATCATTGCATTTATTGAGAAATATCGTTAGTAGATTGATAACATTCGCAGTGGAATACGGAAGCTAATATTAAATTCATTACAAGTGAAGTATTGTGTCAATAATAAAGTGACCAGTGCTATAAATTAAGAAACCTTTGTAAGTACGAGTTATGCTCATATATTTAAACCATATTTCCTTATCGAACAGTTTTTAAATTTTCCAAATACTCCACCCCCTCCCCTTATCCACCACCACCACCGCAACAAGCAAGCTTGAAATGACCATGGAGGAGGTAACACACTGGACATAGGTGACTGGTTTCACGTGGATGAGCTTAACTGGACATAGGTGACTGGCATTTCACTGTTTTCAATCTTACCATCTGGACATTTGTTATCGACATCTTGACCTCTGTGTCACGCCATTCACCACTTGCACACGTTCCTTGTTTCAATATCTAGATTTCTGTAATCCGGCTCCGTTTCAGTATCCCATGCACCCCCACCCGCGAATTTCGACTATCTATACATAGATCAATCATGCCTACTAATGCCTACATCAATCATTCATATCCTTCCGACATCAATCATGCATACATTTGTCTGTTTTAATCATAACTTCTTCGGTATACGTTCACTATGCCTACTTCCGTCTGACGTCCGTCGTGCCTAATTCTGTATTCATACATCTTGTCTACGTATGTCATATTCCTAAGTATACCATGAAGTATACCATGTCTTTATCTACCTTGGTACATTATGTCTACATTTACATATGTACAGTGGCTCGATGCCTAATATATCTACTGTCCAGGTTTGTATAGGATTCCCAAACCACTTCTACTACTTCCATCTCTGCTTCAGTTTCATTTCTTTTTTCCCGCCTTCTTCCATCCTCTATTTCCTTACTTTCATTCGACCTAGTTCCTGGTTGATCTCCCCCCCCCCACTCCCTCCCAGCCAAAATCTGTCTATCCCAGCAGACACCACCTCACTTAAAGGATTCTAAAATTAACAAAATTAACCCACCCCAACCAGAAACTCCAGCTTTCACAGTGACCCAAGCTGTCAACCCTTTTGCCTCGCGGGCGTCCAAGGGTTCTCTCTTCCCTCCCCCTCCTCCTCCTCCCCAGACTGACCACTCTGACCCTAAAGCCGTTGATCCTGGACACCGCTGCGACCGACAAGACCAGCAGACGACGGCTAACAGGGTCAAGGAAAGATAACTGACATCAACAGCGGACGATCAGCCGATGCTAAACATTATTAGCATCATAACATAGGCAAGATGGATATTGTAAGCACTTGAGAAACATCCCATGTCAGCCGTTAACTGTTTGCTCCTTTTTCTTGTAAATATTGCCATTACTAAATGTTACATATCAAACTCATCATTTGCTCATAGGTTTTATCAAAAGGTATTCTATATTTTGTAAAATGAAGTAATGCATGGTTAACAGCTTAACCCGATGTAAAGTTCCCTTAGCCCTATCGAGCCATACGGGCAGATGAAGTGTAGAATTCATCTATTTCTATAACCTCGGCTTATGAAGGGATTGTGTGGTTAGCACAACGCCCAGCCCCCTTAAACTACCCAACTTATGCCAGGTACCAATTTAAAGCTGGGTGGACTTGTGGGACGACATTGATACAAATTTCACCTGGAAAAATTCATGTGGTTCTCACAGAAGATCGAACCCAGGACCCTCAGGTCGACAGTCGAGTATCTACACCACTCGGCCATCCGTTCCTAAGCACGGTGTACAAGGAAATTAAACAATCCTAAATATCTTTGTATTGGTCATCAGCTTCTGACACAAATTAAGCTGATCATACCCTTACTATCAAGGTTCAAAAAGCCACCATATTTTAAAAGAGATAAACCCACGATAAACTTATGAAAGTTTAATTACAACAGTTTAAAAATTTTGTTGGATCCCCATCGCCAATAACAATTGTGTCACGTACAAAAGTTGTCTGTCCCATATAATATAATATAATCCAATAACATCCTCGTAATGATGAGCGCATATCAATCAACTGATCATATATTAGGTCATTGATCAAGACGGGGTATTTGTAGCAATGCTATTTCTCCCGCGGGTCATGGAATCACAAAGGGCGGCACCGGTGGAACTGGATTACATTCGAAGGTGTCATCAAAATTATCACGCCAGTAAAAAAAAAAATAACCTTGCATTAGTGTTGTCACGACATTTACGTTTGAGAGGCTTGTTAACGGAATGATGGGATCCTTTCTTGGGGTCGGAGTTGGGTTAGTCACGGGGCCTAATCGAGATGTGCTAAAAAAAGGTCGATGTTGGAATGAAATGTTCAGCATGGAATCACCCGAGACCGTTAGATTGTATCAGATAGCATTAGATAATAGCAGGCAGCATTAGATATGTGATGTCCGTGTAAGGAATAAATGTTTACCTGTTATATCCTATAAACCACTAATGCGACTTTGTAATGCTCTTCTTTCATCCCCACCATAGCCAAGAGTGCGATGATCATGCAAGCACAACGGTGGACATGGAAATAAACTTTCACCTTGACAGGAACATTTTCCTTAGGTTATTACTGGAGATCTAACCCAGGACCCTCAGGTCGACAGTCGATTGCTTTCCCGCACGACCATCCGTCCACACAGCATCAAACCATCTCATTCTTACAGGGATCTGGTGTGAGCAGTACACTAAGAGACACTACGGTGGAGTATTAAAATTGACCACCGGCGAGTCGTAGATGTAAGATTTTCGCTAGCCACAAGATGAACTTTTGGACCGGCCACACCAGAGGAAAACGCCCGGACAGTATCTTGAGACCTTCCAGTCCTCAATGCTGTTTACAACCACTCCTTCAGGCTTGATAAATTAGGTGAAGAAATTAACATTTTGCACAAAACATCAGCTCTGATATTACAGGCCAAAAGATTTGCGATGAGAATAAAGGGGAAGCTACTCCTGTTCAGGTCAAGGGCAAACCTAGGATAATTTCAAGATTCTACGTTTTTCTGTGCCAATACATGCTTATTGATTTTATTTCCGATGAAAATGCGAAGAATTTTGTTTTAATGGTTGCATATTTTTTTTTAAAAATCCAAGCATCAATTAATGATGAAATGTATTTAATATTAAAAAAAAAAATGTAAAGGAAATATTTCCCTGCTTATTCATCTAGTCACAATATGCAGTTGCTGTGAAAATTTTTTTTTTTTATTTCGTCGGTTAGCCAGATTTCCCCCCTCTTCCCTTCTTGTTCCTGGCTATTCGGCTGTGCCATATTGGCCTTGTCCTTTACGCCGAGTTAGATTCATCTTATAGCTGTCATCTTCATGGGACCACTCCGCCAATACGAATACAAAAAAAAAACTAACTTTCTGTAGTTAGGAAAAAAGGGGAGGGGAGGGAAACAAGAGAGGTATGTCGGCCGTGCCAGAGCAGGGGGGGGGAAGATTGTGGTGCTCACAGTGAATTGAAAGGCAACTCGTGTGACGTCACGACTGTACAGAACTCACACACACACACACACACACACACACACAAAGTGAGGGGAAAAAATGAGGGCGGGGGGGGGGATCGAAGAGCCAAAGAGATCCAAGGACTAGTTAAACAACATTGAATCTTAGTTCCATTCACGATTCAGCTGCAGACGTGCCTTACCTCCCTTCCCCCCCCTTCCCTCTTTCTATTTGTTTTTTTTTTTTAAAGTCACAACATCGCAGTATGAAAGATATTGAATTGACATTTCACATGAATGCCACTTGGCATATGTCATATCAGTAAAATTACATTTGTATCGACCACATTATTGTGACATTATTCAAATCACCCTTACGTTGTTTTTTTTTTCTAATCCATCTAGTCACTAAAGTCTATTAATATCTCTCTTCATTGATGTATCAATGTGTCTGTCTGTCGGCTGATATATCCAACTGTCTGCCTGTTGGCTAATTTATCCATTAGTCTGTATGTCGGCTGATATATCCATGTGTCTGTCTTGTCATTCTTTAATGGATGTCTATTTACCCGTCTGTTTGCCTAGCTGTCAAATTGCCCGTACCCGCACCGTCTTTTAGTTAGTGGGCGTTTTTTTTTTTTGGAAGCCCTTAGACAAACCAAAAATTACAGGAACCGTAGGGTATAGTACAACCATGGGCAAACTACGGCCCGCGGGCCAAATCCAGCCAACCTGATTATTTAATTCGGCCCGCCACCAGTTTCAGTTATGTGCGAGTTCCATTTCTGGCGACCTCCCACCTATCTTAAAAATGCAAAAAAAAAAAAAGAAACAGCATAAAACAGCATAAAACAGCATTCTTTCGGCGCCCCTTACCAGTTCAGCGCCCAGTGCAGCCTCACAACAGTACCCTTCCTACACTTCTGTAAGTTCTCCGAATTTCAGTAATTGCGGTCTACAAAGCAATCCAAACAGTTCTCATTTTCAAATCCGCGCCGGTAGCGACAAAGTGTTAACCGTCCTGGAAACTACTAACACAAAAAAATCTGACACCCAAACATTTAACCAAATCAATGTTTAACTCGTGAGCGCGAAAAGCTAGCCAGTCTGGAAAAAAAAACTCAAAAGCTTTGAGCTAAGGTAAAATACGATTATCATACACAAAAAAAAAATGAACAATAAATGCTTGAGTTGGGAAAACCCGTAGGTGTCACTTCATAAAATATTTTTCAGGGAATACCCGAAGATAAACTCCAAAGCAAAACAGAGATGTGATTTTAAGTGAAGCCAGAGGAAAGAAAGACTTGTCATGTTCTGTTCTCGACTATATCCATAGACAACTAATAGGGTGTCACCAGTCCACGGTGTGGATCTGATGGGCCACAGTGAGAAGTGTTAGAAATAGTTATGGTGAGTTCACCACTATGTCCAGGGTGTGAAACCACTCCGTGCGTGAGCGATCGCGCGTGGGTGTAAAGTATGATATGACTAACCTTTATCCTCCCTTTCCTTCCCCCCCCCCATTCCACTCTCGCCTACCACCTCCCGTCTGTTTTATAGTGAATTTTTCATGCGATGTCTCTAAGTGAATGGTTTCCATGGTGAATTTTTTTTAATTTTTTTTTTTTATGACGAATGACACGTGACAGCATATCATAGAATTAGCGTAACCAACATTCACGGAGCTGTTGAAACTGTTTTCCAAAATGAAGCCAATATAATGACATTTGTTTTCCATAGCAACTGTTTTCCCATAGAACTGCTTCAATGGAAAATGTGGCATATAGAACTATTTCAATGGAACTGTTTTCCAATAGAACTCTTTTAATGGCAATAATTTCCAATGGATATGTAATTCAAATGAATTGCTACAGTCTTTGTAGTCATGAAGAAGATATTGACGTGTTAAGTGACTAATTCCTAGAAAATATTATATCAGTTGTATTATTACTTGATGATATTGAAGTGTACGGGGACCGACAGTGAAGGAACACAAACAGAAGTTATCTGTGCAAGTCTGGTGATAGACATTTTCCCCCCTTTTTCATTAGTTACTGTGTGGCGCTAGTTGTCGAGTCGCACACGCCGCAAGTTCGAATTCGAGTAAAGTTCAGACACCCATAGAGTAGACATAACACGAATAAACTCTCACAGTACAAGCCGTATGTTTAAAAAAAAAAAAAGCATCAAACGACACAAACATAGCATCCTTACAAGCAGGGCCGTTCACAGGTATTTGTGGGCCCTAGGCAGTTACAATGATGTTTGGAGGTCGTATGCAAATAGTACCCTTGGAGGTGGGGGGTAGGGAACTGAACATCAGGCTTTATATGAATCAAAACTTGAAGAAGTCTCTTTTATTATATATTCTTGTCTAGGGCGGTAAGTTAAATAAGACCCTTTAATTGTAAAGGGGGGGGGGGTGTGGCTTGCAGGTCTCCTAGTTTGCCTGTCTATATGCAATGGAGAAGCGGGAGGGAGGGGGGCAAGGGGAGGGGAATCATGCCCCGGGCGCTATTCACAAAGGGCAGCCAAATTGTCCGCAAAACATATCATATTATATGGTTTTCGAATGGGGGGGGGGCGCTAAAAATGGTATTGTCCCCCGGGCACGAGTTAAGATCTCTACGCCACTGTCTAAATCAACGGCCCGGTCTTCAGGAAGTTAACGTCTTATGACCAATCCAACCGGTCTCAGTCAACATCGACACACACACACACACACACACACACACACACACACACATCCTACTATGACAATCACCGGGGTTCAAACTTCAATATATATCAATATGTCACTCTAAATATGATCTTCAACTTACACGTACAGATCAATTGATTGTGTAATGATACTGATCTAGCCATAACGGAAGTAGTTTGCAGTCTCTTTTATTGACTTTCACTTTCAGTTTTTGTTTAGTGTTCAAATACCACGTACGAGTCGCAGCTAAACAATTGTCTTTTTTAAGTCACTATATCCGTTACTTAGATCACTTTCAGTCAAACTATTCACATTTCAGTCTTTTTAAGTCTCTCTATTCAAATTAAACTTTCTTTAAGTCTCTGTTTCAGGTCTAATGTATTATCTGTCGGTTGATCTCTCCATTTGTCTATCTGTCTGTTGATATATCCTTTGGTTTGTCTGTCGGTTGATCTATCCATTTGTCTGTCTGTCTGTCAGTCTGTTTTCTATCAATTTGTCTATGTGTCTGTTGATATATCCATTTGTCTGTCTGTCTATTGATATATCCATTTGTCTGTCTGTCTGTTGATATATCCATTTGTCTGTCTGCTGATCTATCAATTTGTCTATTTGTCTGTTGATATATCCATTTGTCTGTCTGTCTGTCTGTTGATCTATCAATTTGTCTATCTGTCTGTTGTTATATCCTTTGCTTTGTCTGTCAGTTGATCTATCCATTATCTGTCTACCTGTTGATATATTCATGTATCTGTCTGTCCTTATTATCGTATGTCTTTCTGTTTATACCTATAAGTATATCTACTTACATTGTCTTCCAATGCACACCAATATAAAGTTGTGAAAATGTCAACAATAAAACAAGACTGTAGACGGACGTTAAATGGGGGAAAACGGACAGAAAGATGATTTGCAAAAGTTAAAAAAAAATTAAATATAATATAAACGTTGGATAGTTGCTATGATAACTTGTTGGATGAATTCTAGTCCAGGGTCTTCAACAATAGCCATAGACAAGATGACGTCATAATGAGACTTTACTACTAGCTGATACAGCATTCAAACTTCACCAAGCGGTGAATGAAATTTAGTTTTCCACTTTATCGTCAACAAAAAAACAAACCATGTCACATTGTTCAAACTGTGTCACGTCTGTCTTAACCTAGAATTTCGTCGTTGTTGCTGTTTGTTGTCGGAGACGAATAAATTCTGTCCGTCATGCGCAAGAAACTTTGGCAGTATAAGACAAAGAGGCTAGAGCTGGTGTCAGTGAAAGGATTAGACAGACAATGGGGTAATCCAAACCTTACCTCATCATCCACGGCTGTATTGACGCTATCCATGCTCTGAGATAAAGAAGCAGGCCCGTCCTTCAGCCCCGTGTTCGGGGAATTTGGGTTGGTAGGTCTGGTGGTCGTGGCCATCTCAATAATTAGCATATGGAAAAATAGTTCCGGAAGTTAGGCTTGGAACTGAACGCGCACGGATAATCCGTGCTGGGTGTGAAATTCGGCTGTGATAAGTGCACCACCGAACTATTTTTTTGTGTGTATATCTGCGTATAGTTTTTATTTTCTGTTTTTTTTTTTTAATTTATTTCCTTGTAAATGACGTCTGCTGTCGTGTAACAATTGACTGGCTACTTCAACGTCCCATGGGTGTATCCACGTGTCTCTGATCGTGGGGGAATGACACTGGTGTAAACAGGGTAGACTTTATTATATTATTTTTGAACCTGTAATAAAATAAAAGATACATACATTTGTATGAGATTGATGAAATAAAGTTAAATAATGCTCAACTTAAAAAAAAAATTACTGTTTCACAATAATTGCCAAACGGATGTTAGTAAATAAACAAGGGGGGGGGGCGAACTCTGAAATGTCTGCCCCGTTTTAGCGTAAATGAAAATAAAAAAAAACCAACCAAATAACGCATATGCCGCCCTTTGTTGGCGGAAAAGTATACGCCAACCGCCCCCTTGAGTTACGCCCCTTTTGCATCGATATAGAGCCAGGTTAAAACAAAAACAACAAAAAAACAGTCACAAGAAAAGTACCAAAAGTGTTGGGGTCACTCTGCCCATCAGTTCCTGTACAATAATGACATCCAGTAGCACACGTCATTGACCACAATTAAAGTATAACCTTTACAACACGTTGCCCAATTTTTTTTTTCCTCTGGCTAAATTCATAAATTAAGAGCTCCGTGCTCCAGGAAGATTAATAACAAAGTAACAATAGTTCACCAATTAAAATTTGACTTTGTGTTATGATGTTACAGGATGTTTCCAATAAGGATGTTATATTACATTTCTCTCCTCCCCCCCTTTTATGTATAAACCATCACTTTTCTACCCCCCACCCCCCCCCTTTTTTTGGTAACAAAAGTAACCGACTATATGACTTAATTTATTTTAAAATTCCCTTAACTAATGTGGTCGTTGGGAGGGGGGGAGCGAATGGAGACATCAACAGATGTGCTTTCAAACGTCCTGTCTGTCTGTGGGGCTTATAGACTTGGTGGTGCCCATCTTCTCTCCAAGTCAGGGGGGGGGGAATATTTTTGGCTTTGGATAGATCCCTGTACCCTTTGCATGTAAGTTGAGTTCACTATGGACTTCGCTATTTAGCCGCTAGGACTTATTAAATACTTTAATTTCAATTCATGTGATAAACAGAAAGGGTCTGGTGTTGAGGATCCCAGACGGGCCCCCAGATGTTGAGGTCCCCTTTGAGGGTATCCTTGGCTTGTTGCTAAGAGTATGAGGGCTGACTCAATGATGACTCGTATTTATATTTGTGTTTCTGCCACACACAGTCTCACCAACAATTAGACGTATAACAAGTGATGAATAATCAATTCCACAAGCGTGTGTACAACACTAAGATTTGTTTATTATACAAAGGCACCAGTCCGTAATAGGGATCTGGTGACTTGTCAAAAGCAAAGATAATTCAAACTGCAGCAAATAATCCAATATAAAATGAATGATGGGAACAAATGCATTATCGCTAGTTAATTCTCTCTCTCCCTGTCTCTCTCTCTCTGTCTCTCTCTCTCACTCAGAGACACAAAAATCGACTCGGTCACTACTCAGACCCTCCGTCGAATCTCTATTCACTAATCGACCCTCTCACTCGAGAGCCCACGGTCGAATGCCCGCGAATCTATATTTCATTCTTCATATCCCTTTCTCCCACGTGACCCTTAGCCAATCAAATATAATATAGGTTTCTTTCAAACTTTCAAATTAGGGGGTGGAGCCTAGATGAGGAGGGGGGGGGGGGAGAAATACGTCGTATAGACCAAGACCTTAGTAACTGGACATCGAGCGGGTCGCTGTCCCTTTGAAGAAGCCGACCGGAGAATAGTCCGGTGGTCAGAGAATATTTCCCCTGGAATGTAACGTGTTTCTGTTACCTCCCTGCCTCGTACACCTGGCTGGTGACGCAATTAACGGGGGTGGGTTAAAAGGGGGGAAACTGGAGCACGGGAACGTATATTACTATACCTGGTATAATATACACCTTAACGTTAGTAATATTATTAAGTTAAGGGTTGGAGTAAGGGGATAGTTTCGACATATTAGTCACAACCCGTGACATCTGGTAAGGCCTGACGTATATCAGAGAACGGTCAATTAGGGTCACACAATGGCTGACCACTCTGGGTAATGTATATCAGAGATCGGTCAGTTAGGGTCACACTACGGCTGACCACTCTGGGTAATGTATATCAGTTAGGGTCACACTACGGCTGACCACTCTGGGTAATGTATATCAGAGATCGGTCAGTTAGGGTCACACTACGGCTGACCACTCTGGGTAATGTATATCAGAGATCGGTCAGTTAGCGTCAAACTACGGCTGACCATACAGTATAACTTACACAATGGTCAATTTAATGAATTATACTAAAAATAAAGAGGTCATAAACTAATTATATTAAAAAAAAACAGTATCGATAGAAGTCACACTCAACTCAACGAACATCCGGGCTCAACTCTATTGGCTACATTCAGTCAACTTTACATTCAGTCAACTTTACCTTCAGTCAGCTTTACATTTGTAAACAACAAAAAACACATCATCTTCACTTCATCTCAAATCATAATTTACTCAAAGATGGTTTCCCGTTAAAGTACAGATCACAAATTGAAACTTATTTTGGTGGAAGGAGGTTGGAGGGAATACGGGGGAGTTTACAGAGATAACTGACGTCTTTGAGATTCGAATCCGCGAATCTGTACCCAGCGTGAATAATTACACTAACCCAACGATATCTCACGGGACAATCTGTAAACAACGGAGTGCGCGCAGCTTACACGTCATTCCTTTGAATCAAGTTGATATTTCCATGTAACAATATTTATATTTTAAGATAATGAACAAAGTACCCAGGGTTTCTGTGTGTGTGTGTGAGATGAAGCAAGTAGTTAGATAAAAGTAAAAGTTCCCTTCTTAGCCCTAACGGGCCATCTGGGCAGATGAAGTGTAGAATTCATCTGTTTCTATAACCTCGGAATATAAAGTGATTGTGTGGTTAGCACAAATTCCATGGGCCTCACCGAGGATCGAACCCAGGACTCTCAGGTTGACAGTCGAGTATCTACACCACTCGGCCATCCGTCCCACTAAGTAGTTAGATAGATGATAAGTTAAATATTTTAATCATCATCTCTTTTGAATATTTTTGCTCAGACAAAAAAAAAATGACTTTCGCGTGTTATTCAAAGTTTTTAATTGATACATATTGTAGATCAACTTTACTAATGTGGGGGGGATCAAGCCGAACAGGAAAGAGTGGGGTGGGGGGGGGGGAAGGCTATTGGATTGTTAAGATGAGCAATTAGATTAGTCTTGTGGTGGTTGGGGGTGGGTGGGTGTATGCATGTGCTTATAAAGGGGGGGGGGACTATTCGAATGTCAATAGTGGGGGGGGGGGGGAGCAATTTAATTGTTGAGCAGTGTGACTTTATAGGGGTCAGTTTGATTTTTTAAGGATGGTCATTTGATAATTTTGAATTTTGATTGGGGGGGGGGAGTCAAGGATGGCGATTTAATAATTAAACTGGACAATGGTTTTGTGGGGGGGGGGCGGGGGGCTAATTGACTGTTAAGGGGGTGATTACATTGTGGGCTGTTAAATAAATTTAAATCTATTTTTACATATAATTAACCAAACGTCCTCAGATAGTCCATGAAAAGTCGCTTTACTACTAATTTAAAGGTAATGATAAGTAAAGTACTCGTACGATGATAGATGTAGGCTATCCGTTGTCTTTTACGATGATCAAAATCAAATTAATACAAGTGCCGTAGCAGTAAAAACAAAAATGTATTTGAAGTGGTTTTATTAACAGATATTGTTTTAGAAAACATGGCATGTAATTTTTTTTTTTAATTTTTATATAACGTTTGATTTGTTTCACTTTCTGTATGTCAGTGAGTTTGTCCTCGAATCTTAAAACTCAAACTTTGGACCTGTTATTATTTAGTGAGAAAAACTTAAATTTACTACACGTGCAATCATGGCACTCATGATTTAAATCATTTCGACCATGAATCACCACTCACCTTGTAGAATTACGAAGCTTTTAATTTTTACAATAATGTTTAAAATAAAGGGGGGGGGGAGGGAATTCGCTTTGAGATAATCAGGTCAAAATAAATTTGTGGCGAAGCGTAGCATCGGGCGCAGAGGTTTGCACATTTGTGAAGTTTATTTTATTGTCCTGAATAGATTAGCGAAATGATTTAAATTTTGTAATAGTTTTCAAACTCTATAAAGTCTTAACTTATTATATATATATATATGTGTGTGTGTGTGTGTGTGTGTGTGTGTGTGTGTGAGTGGCAGCATATATGTCACTGGAGCAATAACAAACGTCTCACCTTAAACTGTGTCAGAATAAATAGCTGTGCACAGATTTTGATTGGAATGAAATGTCACAGTAACTTTCTGTCTACAGTCGAGTTGTATGAGACAAACAGAAAATTGACCAAAAGACACAGGAAGTTGATCCAGTTTGTCAATAGCAGGGAACTAAGAGAGTCTTAAGAGAGACGGAGAGAGAGGGAGAGAGAGGGAGGGAGAGGGAGAGAGAGAGAGGGAGGGAGAGGGAGGGAGAGAGAGAGGAGAGGACTTGAGACTGAGATAGAGGGAGATGGAGAGGGAGGGAGATGGAGATAGAGAGGAGGGGGGAGTCAAATGATGAGGACATAACTGTTGTGAAGTTACTTGACACTTGAGTCACTTAACCATATAACAACTGACTTATCACGAGTGGAGCACAGCTGTAAAGACAACACATACGCACTGTGTATCATTCTCTCTCTCTCTCTCTCTCTTTCCCTCTCTCTTTTTCTCTCTATCACACATATACACAGTGACACACCGCTCACACACAACTTACCACCACTCATTCACACACACACACACACACACACACACACACACACACACAGTAAAGAAAACAAAGTTACTGCTCGCAGTTAAGTGTTACTAATTAAAGACCAAAGTCCAGTATGGTCAATTACCAAGAGCCATCAAGTCCACTAGCGATGTTACAACAGACCAGGGAGTCCGGTGGAGGCGGCAATACAATGGCGAGATAAGGGGGGGGGGTGGTGGAAGGGTAGAGGTGGTGGAGGTGGTGGAAGGGTAGAGGTGGTGGAGGTGGTGGAAGGGTAGAGGTGGTGGAGGTGGTGGAAGGGTAGAGAGGAGGTATTACAGATGAGGGGCGGATAGAAAGTTGGAGACCCCCCTCCGTCCCCCCCCCCCGCCCTCTTCACCAGTGAACTTGTTACCACGTCAAGTGGACTCCATAGCTCGTATATTGTTTCATTTTATTTTGTTTTTTAACTCTGTTATGTTCGCGCGCACTTTGTGTGTTCTTCCGGTTTTAAAGTGGGCGTATCTTTTTTTAGGGAAACAGGAAAACAAAGCGACAAATCGTGAGCTCGCGCGCGCACACACACACACACACACACACACACACTCGTACAACACAGAGACATACATACATTGCCTCATTAGCGTTTTATGAGACTAGCACATACTTAAGTATGAAACAACATGTATGTGGCTGATATTGCAATGGATCCTCGACGAGAGAGAAAGTCCCTCGGGTCAAAGGTCAAGTTTACAGACCTAGCGAGAATGATAAAGAGTGCAAACGATATAAAAAGGAAGAAAGAAAGAAAGCTTTTAAGGTGAAAGAAAGAAAAATAATAGACAATTTTTTGAATGGGACGAATGGATAGAAAGATTAAAGGGATAGAGGGAAAACAGAGCCTGAAAATCTGATGAAAATGGTCTACATTAAAATCAACGTAAAAATCTCAGTACGGCGTGATTGCAAGTACCTGAACCTTAAATGTAGGTCAAATATCGAATCACAGAGTGCAATCACAATTCACTCTTTTACCCCAATTTCCCTGCCACCCACCACCATCCGTTTTTTGGGAGTGACACACCGCGTGGCCTATGACGTTTGCCCGGGTGGTGAGCAACTGAACATGTAGAATTGAACATGTAGAACTGAACATGTAGAACTAACCATGTAGAACTGAACATGTACAACTGAAAGAGAGAAGTGAGAATGAAAATGGGGCGGTGGAGAAGAAGGGACAACACAAACGAAAATAGACAGACAAAACTAGTGTGGATATAGACAGACCAAACTAGTGTGGATATAGACAGACCAAACTGATGTGGATATAGACAGACCAAACTAGTGTGGATATAGACAGACCAAACTAGTGTGGATATAGACAGACCAAACTAGTGTGGATATAGACAGACCAAACTGATGTGGATATAGACAGACCAAACTAGTGTGCATATAGACAGACCAAACTGATGTGGATATAGACAGACCAAACTGATGTGGGTATAGACAGACCAAACTGATGTGGATATAGACAGACCAAACTGATGTGGATATAGACAGACCAAACTAGTGTGGATATAGACAGACCAAACTAGTGTGGATATGGACAGACCAAACTGATGTGGATATAGACAGACCAAACTAGTGTGGATATAGACAGACCAAACTAGTGTGGATATAGACAGACCAAACTGATGTAGATATAGACAGACCAAACTAGTGTGGATATAGACAGACCAAACTGATGTGGATATAGACAGACCAAACTGATGAGGATATAGACAGACCAAACTAGTGTGGATATAGACAGACCAAACTGATGTGGATATAGACAGACCAAACTGATGTAGATATAGACGGACCAAACTGATGTAGATATAGACAGACCAAAATAGTGTGGATATAGACAGACCAAACTGATGTGGATATAGACAGACCAAACTGATGTGGATATAGACAGACCAAACTGATGTGGATATAGACAGACCAAATTGATGTGGATATAGACAGACCAAACTAGTGTGGATATAGACAGACCAAACTGATGTGGATATAGACAGACCAAACTGGTGTGGATACAGACAGACCAAACTGGTGTGGATATAGACAGACCAAACTGGTGTGGATATAGACAGACCAAACTGGTGTGGATATAGACAGACCAAACTGGTGTGGATATAGACAGACAAAACTGAAAAAGATATACGGTAGACAAACCAAACTGATGTGGGTATAGTCAAACTAAATTGATATGGATATAGACAGACCAAACTGATGTGGATATAGACAGAACAGATTGATGTGGATAAAGACAGACCAAACTGATGAAGATATACGGTAGAAAAACCAAACTGATGTGGATATAGACAGACCAAACTGATGTGGATATAGACAGACCAAACTGATGTGGATATAGACAGACCAAACTGATGTGGATATAGACAGACCAACGAAATTAACAGCCTGAACAAACCATTACGAGCCGTTGGCAATGTTTACGTTGCGTTTCTGACGTTTATTTACAACATGTGTATGTGTACATGCTATTTTGGTCTGTGTACTCT
Source organism: Bulinus truncatus (assembly GCA_021962125.1). NCBI lineage: Eukaryota > Metazoa > Mollusca > Gastropoda > Planorbidae > Bulinus > Bulinus truncatus. The sequence goes on along the minus strand of JAGDYQ010000177.1, from coordinate 709,396 downwards.
GTTCCCTCTACGCTGTGTCCGTGTGACCCTTCATCTGACCCTAATGAACTTTGTGCATAAGGGGAATCTTTACATTCATTTAAAAAAAAACTTGAAAATAAAGCCGTTGAATCAATACAAGGTAGTGAACTGTCCCTACACACAGACGCGCATTAAATGACTCAACTATCCCGCTTTGTTACAGGTTGGAATTTGAGGTCCTGCCCCCCCCTCCGTCACCCGTGTCTACCTGTATCAAGGTAGGGGGTGGAGATCGCGTGCGTTAATCTATTAACACCAAGTTATCACACTGCGACAAATAATTGGGTGTGACAGCGTGGTATATAGAGGTGTGTCATCGTGGTATATAGAGGTGTGACAGCGTGGTATATAGAGGTTGGTCATCGTGGTATATAGAGGTGTGACAGGGTGGTATATAGAGGTTTGGCGGCATGACATAGTGCCACATAGGGGCTACACGGCGTGCCATATAGGGGTGTGACGGCGTGGTATATAGGCGTGTGACAAAGTGACATATACGGGTTTGACGGCGTGACACACACATATATATATATATATATATATATATATATATATATATATATATATATATATAGGTGTGTGACAGCGTGACATATAGGGCTGTGACAGCGGACAACAAACCACATGCGTAAAAAAAAATCATCAAAGATTCGATTATAGCGGAGATTCCGTTACATAAAATGGCAGACGTGAAACTGACCCAACTTGATGATGTAAACCCCCCAAAAGTTTGACCGAGTTTATTCAAACCTGTAACACTCCCCCACCCCCCGTCCTTTCCAATCTACTCCCTACCAACACTCCCCACATCTCTATCCTAACAAAAAAATTGTATCTTTTATTCATTTCTATTCTTCCACACACACCCCCCCCCGCCCCAACTTTTTTATATATATCCAGCCAAAAAAAAAAAACACTAGCCCAATTCTTTTCCCTAAAGCCACTCCCATCGTAAATGGAATTACTGTGTCAGAGTATCGGTTGAGAGATCCCACACAGACAATATTGCTCACCCTCCGCACACCGGAGGCCCACTGACCCGCCCCCCCACCCACCCCACCCATCTATATTGTGATGCAAACCCCATATTCCCCCCACCCCCTTTATTTATCAACCCCCCCCCCTCTTTCCCATGAGCGCTGGCCGCTAGGGGGTTTATTTACGTGCGAGTTCTGCATGTTAATTTTGATTTGTATCGATGTCCAGTTGGAGGGAGTAATGTATGTGTCTGTATGTCTGTCTGTATGTCTGTCTATGTGTCTGTATTTCTGTCTGTATGTCTGTATGTGTGTCTGTATGTATGTATGTAAATATGTGTGTCTGTATGTCTACGTGTGTATTTCTAGTTAATTTATTAAATCGTTTTTATTGAGTTGTTTTTGAAACTTTTGAGAAAATTTGAAAATTTTTTTTGTTTGGTTTACTAAATGTTTTGATTTCTTTAGACATTTGGTTATATCTATTTTTAAAAAAATCAAAATGCCTAAATTTAAGTCAGTTCTATTTTTTAAATGACATCCTGTAATAATAAATCTTGGCTGTATAACATGTCGAAAGTGACGAAATCCAGTTATACTTGACCACTTCAGGTCAGTTTCGATCAGTCATTCAATCAATCAATCGCGTGATCATTTTAAAGCAATCAATAAGTTATTGAATAAACACATTTCTCTGTCTACTTTGCCTTCATTTTTTTTTCTTTCATTTCTGTCGGTAAATTTTGTTTTTGTTTTGTCGGCCGTTCTACAGAGATACTCATCCAGGCACTGCTACCCCGATTACAGAACACCATCGCGTATTTATCTCTACCCGTAACTCATATGAAGTTCATTGTCTGACATGCACTGTCCAGAGAATGTCTTAGAAATGCTTGCCACCGTAAAACTGTCCAGAGAATGTCTTAGAAATACTTGCCACCGTGTAACTGTCCAGAGAATGTCTTAGAAATACTTGCCACCATGTAACTGTCCAGAGAATGTCTTAGAAATACTTGCCACCGTGTAACTGTCCAGAGAATGTCTTAGAAATACTTGACACCGTGTAACTGTCCAGAGAATGTCTTAGAAATACTTGCCACCGTAAAACTGTCTAGAGAATGTTTTAGAAATACTTGCCACCGTAAAACTGTCTAGAGAATGTCTTAGAAATACTTGCCACCATGTAACTGTCCAGAGAATGTCTTAGAAATACTTGACACCGTAAAACTGTCTAGAGAATGTCTTAGAAATACTTGCCACCTTGTAACTGTCCAGAGAATGTCTTAGAAATACTTGCCACCGTAAAACTGTCTAGAGAATGTCTTAGAAATACTTGCCACCATGTAACTGTCCAGAGAATGTCTTAGAAATACTTGCCACCGTAAAACTGTCTAGAGAATGTCTTAGAAATACTTGCCACCGTAAAACTGTCTAGAGAATGTTTTAGAAATACTTGCCACCGTAAAACTGTCTAGAGAATGTCTTAGAAATACTTGCCACCATGTAACTGTCCAGAGAATGTCTTAGAAATACTTGACACCGTAAAACTGTCTAGAGAATGTCTTAGAAATACTTGCCACCTTGTAACTGTCCAGAGAATGTCTTAGAAATACTTGCCACCGTAAAACTGTCTAGAGAATGTCTTAGAAATACTTGCCACCATGTAACTGTCCAGAGAATGTCTTAGAAAAACTTGCCACCGTAAAACTGTCTAGAGAATGTCTTAGAAATACTTGCCACCGTAAAACTGTCTAGAGAATGTCTTAGAAATACTTGCCACCGTGTAACTGTCCAGAGAATGTCTTAGAAATACTTGCCACCGTAAAACTGTCCAGAGAATGTCTTAGAAATACTTGCCACCGTAAAACTGTCTAGAGAATGTCTTAGAAATACTTGCCACCGTGTAACTGTCCAGAGAATGTCTTAGAAATACTTGCCACCGTGTAGGCCTGTTGGGGCTAGTGTCATATTCGCTTCAGAAAGCAGAAACTGTCAGATTTATTTTACTGATGGGACGAAGCCGATATATTTATAGATTGCGATACTGATACCGATTATCCTCTAATGCAGCGCCGATTCTGATTCGATTCCCGAGTCCGACATCCAAGTGTTTTAACTCACGATCCTGTCCAGGGGGTGGGGAAGACTTTTTAAACAGCTGGCCGCACTAGGCTCTTAAATTTGACAAAGTGCCAAACCAAGAGCAGACGTATGGAGTGTTTGTATGTGTTCAGTTGTAGTTTTAGACGTATGGAGTGTTTGTATGTGTTTGTACGTTATAATTTTAGATGCATGCAAGTTTTATGTGTTATAATTTTAAATATATGGAGTGTTTGTAAGTGTTTGTACGTTATAATTTTAAATATATGGAGTGTTTGTAAGTGTTTGTACGTTATAATTGTACATGTGTTGACTGTGTGTACGTTATAATTGTACATGTGTTGACTGTGTACACGTTATAATTGTACATGTGTTGACTGTGTACACGTTATAATTGTACATGTGTTGACTGTGTACACGTTATAATTGTACATGTGTTGACTGTGTACACGTTATAATTGTACATGTGTTGACTGTGTACACGTTATAATTGTACATGTGTTGACTGTGTACACGTTATAATTGTACATGTGTTGACTGTGTACACGTTATAATTGTACATGTGTTGACTGTGTACACGTTATAATTGTACATGTGTTGACTGTGTACACGTTATAATTCTGGGTTTCACTGATAGGCTCGCGACCCAGTGGTCAACTTGGATGGGGGTACTCACATGGGAGGGGGGGTGAAAGTGTCACTTACAGTCTACACGTCACAGTATGAAATGATACAAAATCAATATAAACATGATTGACGTGAATTAAAAGAGAGGAACACAGAGTTGTCAGGATCAAACAAACCCCAGGGCTGGCTGTGGCCCACGGGCAGTCGTTTGATATCCGACCGATACCAAGGTAAACTTTTTGCTGATTTCGCCTGTATTTGTATAAATTTATATAAATACATTTTCATATGCACTTATGTATCTCAAATTTATGTATTTGAATATTAAGCGTTTTTAAACTACGTATTATTTACATTAAAAATAAAAAATAATAATAAAAAAAAAAATAAACATGTTTTTTTTTTTGAGTGTGTGTTTAGCAGTTGCGGCAGTTAGATTAGGCGACTAGTGTACTTGACCCCGGCATTGAGGTGATAGCGCTCGACTGTAGATCTGAGGGTACCTGGTTCGATCTCCGGTGAGGACCAAGGACATTTTTTCTCAGGTCATGTCTAAACTCCCCGATTTATCTCCCGTGGTGCCTTCATGACCATTGCACTATCGGCTATGGTGGGGGTGAAAGAAGGGCAACCTTAAACACCGTGCCATTAGTTGTTTTACAGGATCTAAAAGATTTCATCTCATCCTTACAGGGGCTTCACACACACACCCAGGCCTTGAACTCAGAAGGGGGTCTAGAAGAAGGTGTATAACATTCTACACTGACGGTCTCCCCAACCTGTATGTTACATTCTACGCTGACGGTCTCCCCAACCTGTATGTTACATTCTACGCTGACGGACTCCCCAACCTGTATGTTACATTCTACGCTGACGGTCTCCCCAACCTGTATGTTACATTCTACGCTGACGGACTCCCCAACCTGTATGTTACATTCTACGCTGACGGTCTCCCCAACCTGTATGTTACATTCTACGCTGACGGCTCTCCCCAACCTGTATGTTACATTCTACGCTGACGGTCTCCCCCAACCTGTATGTTACATTCTACGCTGACGGTCTCCCCAACCTGTATGTTACATTCTACGCTGACGGTCTCCCCAACCTGTATGTTACATTCTACGCTGACGGTCTCCCCAACCTGTATGTTACATTCTACGCTGACGGTCTCCCCAACCTGTATGTTACATTCTACGCTGACGGTCTCCCCAACCTGTATGTTACATTCTACGCTGACGGTCTCCCCAACCTGTATGTTACAATCGCCCTAGAGTCCCGTCTCCCCACCACCCGTACTGGTACATTGAATCAGCCCCGTAGCGGGAAAATTCTACCGCAGGGGGCAGGCAATAGCGGGGGGTGGGTGGGGGGGGGCAGGTAATACATGTTACTAAGTAGAACAAATAAACAGGGGGGGGCAGACAAAATGCATGATTGGCCCAGCCCCCTGTCCCCCACTCCCCCCGCACGCTACGGGCCTGCATTGAATTAAACCCGCCTCTTATGTAGGTCAGTCCAATCACTTTACTTTGTGACCGGTAATGAGATCAAAACACAACAAAATCTAAACACAATACAGAACTCACGCCATCCATTTAAACAGAAAAACAGCTGCACATCAAACCATCAAGCAGATTATAAGGGTGCACACCATCTGTTATTAATCCGATTGATTTGATCGTATTCCCACTTTTTCCCATGCGTCTGTTGTATCTCTGTCACACACAATCCACCCATTCTCATTGATAAAATCACTCTTACACCTAACACACACACCCGTTCATAAACTCAAAGACACAAATAAATTGATTTTGATGTGATTTTTTTTTCAAGCATCTCCCCACCCCCTCCCCGTTTGATTTTATCACTAGTTCATTCCCCGTGATCCTCCAAGCCATTGCGCATGCGCCAATGCACAAATGATGCCGCGACGAACCAATGAAACACCGACCTGATAATCCGGGAATATCCGGTACCGAAACCATCGCGTGATGGCACAACTGCGATTTTCATTTTTATCTCTTGTTTAGCGAACACTTTTTTTTCTTTTATCCGAGTCTGATTTAAAAGTTGAACATTACATAACGGCTGAAATGGAGCATTAACGTTGAAATTTTTTTTTTCTCCCATAATCGGCCATAAAAAAGAAGATTTGGCTCTAAATTGATTTGAAAGAAATCAGAAACGCTTTTTAAAGAACTTAAAAACAAAATTATTATAAACAAATGTTTTTTTATTCAGAATACCAGTCATCGTAATTTCCGTTTACGATCTAAACGCCCAATAAACAATTGATCTTTTGAGTTGTTGATGAATAATTTAAAAACTCAAATTTTAAACAGATGATAGTTTTAAAGAAATAAATACATTTTCTCATGGATGTTAAAAAAATATCTCTATAATAATAACAACAAAATAAGACAATAACAATAACATAATTATCAAAGTGTAGAAAAGCTTCAATTTTATATAATGTAATGTTGTCTTGGTTTGGGAAACTGGGTTGGAAGTCCAGTGTGGTAGTTATTTTGACGAATCGCCCCACTTAATTAGCACGCTCTCAATCGAGCCTCTCACCAACAGTGACCACAGTGACCATGCTTAAAAGTACTTCAACTGGTACACTGGACTCAACATTTCCTTCCCACCAATCACTCGTTGGTCAAGCTTGTCCACTTCATTGTCCGCTCGTTCCTTTATGCGTTTACTGACCCACATGCACTACTGACCAGCATGACTTAAAATTAGTCAACATAAGTTTTGCATTCGGATAAAAGATATGCATACTATTAAAAAAGAAGACAATGAAGTCCAATTCATTAGTGGAAGAGTAAAGTAAAGTATGAAACTATCCAACATAAAAAGATAAACTTGTCTTTTAGACTTGAATTTATTTTTTCTAAAGATGGCTTTTACACATGACGAGATAGTGAGATGTAAAAACAAACACTAAGAGAAATCTCATTAACAGAACAGAACAAATTCATATCTGAATCATCAGGCATGCGCCAATATGGTTGCCCAAAACCTTACATTTATTGACCAATCGGACAAAAACATCATCGGAAATGAAAACATAAAGAGATTCAGATATTTATAAAATATGGTCAGTGCTAAAAGTCTATCGGCGATAGGTGGAAAGGATACACTGGTTATAACGAACAGACTCGCACATTGACACATATAAATATAACAAACTCTGTTTTTTTTTAGAATATTTCAAATATTGGTTTTTAAAAAATAGCGGAAGAGAGTAGACCTTAATTTGAATTCTTACCAGATAGTAGTATTTAAACAGTGCTGTAATAATCAAAGTTAAAACAACAACACATAGAAGTGTTTATTTCATTTTTTGTCGGATGTTATGAGCACGGAACCGCCTCACATTTTGCCATTGTTTACGAACTTGTGAATAATAATGTGTGTGTGTGTGTTATACCGCTGAACATTAGCAAAATATTGGTTGAACAATGGAACCCATCGTAGAGTAGTATTGAGGGTGTGACGTCTATAAACATGCCTCTGGGTATGAAATAATATCTAGGCAGACCCCCCCTCCTCTCCCCACCCCCAGCCCTCTTGTGCCTGCCCCTCTCTTTTTGAGACTGGGTATGAAATAATTTGTAGGCTGACCAGTGACGTAGTGAGCTTAACTCGCGCCAAGGGCACAAAACCTTTTTAATAACTTTTTAGCGCCCCTCATATTCGAAAACCATATAATATTATATGAAAATATACCATTTAGCGGCCCATTTGTGAGTAGCGCCCGGGGGCAGGATACCCACACACCCCCTTGCCCAACCCTCGCTACGCATCTGACGCTGACATTCCCACACCAGCCCTCATGTGGCCCACTATGTTTGCGCCTGTGTATCGGGTAATTTCCACACATTCCATGAAGTTACCCTTTTCACCGAACCATCCCTTAATCCGCCCCCCCCCCCCACCACACCGTCCTATCCGTGCCCATCGGTAAGAAACCCCTCTGGAGCAACATCACCATCTCTATGTCTGTTTATTGTATGTTTGTGTGCCGTCGCCTGACATTGAGTGAGCTGCTTACGATATGTCACTAGGACGCAACAGAGTTTAAAAGTCAGAGGTTAAAGGTTCGGGCTACACGCAGCCAAGTATAATGTTAGCAATATAATCGTTTCGTATACATTTAAAAAAAATGTAATTCGTATTATGTCAACATTTAAAAAAAATGTAATTCGTATTATGTCATTTAAATAACAATAATGTTTACTAAAATCATTCCTTTATTAAATACCAAGGAATAAGTTCACATGACAACCTGAAGAGTCCCGAAGACCAAGACATTCACTTGGTGTCTAGGATATACCAAGACAATTTCTTGGTGTCTATGACATACCAAGACATTTTCTTGGTGTCTATGACATACCAAGACATTTTCTTGGTGTCTATGACATACCAAGACATTCACTTGGTGTCTAGGGTATACCAAGACATTTCCTTGGTGTCTATGACATACCAAGACATTTTCTTGGTGTCTATGACATGCCAAGACATTCTCACTTGGTGTTTGTGACATACCAAGACATTTTCTTGGTGTCTATGACGTACCAAGACATTTTCTTGGTGTCTATGACATGTGAAATTTGAATGATGCTAATCAACATCTTTTCACTAATATTTCAGTTTATCACAGATGGGGGCAAATTACGGCCCGTGGTACACGTCCTGGCTGTCAGGCTCTATGATCCGGTACGCTCTTTACTACTTTCAGCTCGCTTATAATGGTTTTTTTTATTATTGATAGTATTGTATTTCAAACGATTCAATGACTCCACCCATCTCATCTAGGTCCGGCCCTTCGGTGAAATTTACGAAACCAAGCTTTTCCAGGCCTAAATTAGATTAGTCAATTGTAGCCCTCCTGACCAGTTTTCGATAACTTGTTCCTCTCTTTTACATACGTCCAAACCAGGTCCAGAATGCCGGGTAGATCCTGTTATTATGTTCGATCATTTCCGTGATGATATTCTTCCAGTAAAATAGAAAACTTAAACCACAAATGCTCAACATCACAAGAGATAAATAAAAATAAAACAATAAACAGTTTTAATTATGTCAATTAATATCAAAAGAATTACAAATCCCAGCTAAATCTGTTCAAATTTAATAAAAGATCACGCCCAGTGGCTGGTCTGTTTGCAGTAAATTTCTCCTGCTTAAATATTCACAAAATTCGTAATTGACGTCATCTCTTCTTTCACTTCGACATTGGCAACCAGTCAACGGTCGTTTGTAATGTAAAGTACACACTCCATCCACCTGTCGGCTATTCTATCAAATTTAAAAGCCCACTGCGGCCAACGGTTCAAAATGTTTGCCCACCCCACCGCTCCAGATGCTGTTATCACTGTTATCACTCCTATCACTGTTATCACTATAATAAAGATACAGTCGGAATAGGAGCCGTAGCTAGCTATTTTTTAGCGCCCTGTGCAAGTTATATTTTTAGCGCCCTGTGCAAATTATATTTTTAGCACCCTGTGCTAGTTATATGTTTAGCGCCCTGTGCAAGTTATATTTTTGCACCCTGTGCAAGTTATATTTTTAGCCCCTTGTGCAAGTTATTTTTTTTAGCGCCCAGTGCAAGTTATATTTTTAGCGCCCTGTGCTAGTTATATGTTTAGCGCCCTGTGCAAGTTATATTTTTGCACCCTGTGCAAGTTATATTTTTAGCGCCCTGTGCAAGTTATTTTTTTTAGCGCCCAGTGCAAGTTATATTTTTAGCGCCCTGTGCTAGTTATATGTTTAGCGCCCTGTGCAAGTTATATTTTTGCACCCTGTGCAAGTTATACTTTTGCACCCTGTGCAAGTTATATTTTTAGCCCCCTGTGCAAGTTATTTTTTTTAGCGCCCAGTGCAAGTTATATTTTTAGCGCCCTGTGCAAGTTACATTTTTAGCGCCCTGTGCAAGTTATATTTTTAGCGCCCTGTGCAAGTTATATTTTTAGCGCCCTGTGCAAGTTATATTTTTAGCGCCCTGTGCAAGTTATATTTTTAGCGCCCTATACAAGTTATATTTTTAGCGCCCTGTACAAGTTATATGTTTAGCACCCTGTGCTAGTTATATGTTTAGCGCCCTGTGCAAGTTATATTTTTGCACCCTGTGCAAGTTATATTTTTAGCCCCCTGTGCAAGTTATTTTTCTTAGCGCCCAGTGCAAGTTATATTTTTAGCGCCCTGTGCTAGTTATATGTTTAGCGCCCTGTGCAAGTTATATTTTTGCACCCTGTGCAAGTTATACTTTTGCACCCTGTGCAAGTTATATTTTAGCCCCCTGTGCAAGTTATTTTTTTAGCGCCCAGTGCAAGTTATATTTTTAGCGCCCTGTGCAAGTTACATTTTTAGCGCCCTGTGCAAGTTATATTTTTAGCGCCCTGTGCAAGTTATATTTTTAGCGCCCTGTGCAAGTTATATTTTTAGCGCCCTGTGCAAGTTATATTTTTAGCGCCCTATACAAGTTATATTTTTAGCGCCCTGTGCAAGTTATATTTTTAGCGCCCTGTGCAAGTTATATTTTTAGCGCCCTGCGCAAGTTATATTTTTAGCGCCCTGTGCAAGTTTTCGGCACCCTCCTCCCAATCTGATAAGTGCAAAAACATTTAACAGCGCTGTTTCGTCGCCCTTTCCTAGTTCAGCGCCCTTCGGGGACGCGCAACCCTCAGCGCCCTTCCTACGCTACTGACCGTAATGCCTGACCCTTTGACCAATCAACAGATTCAGCGGTGGACTTATGGCCCATGACCATGGTCAACAGAACGACGCTCATCAGATATACATTT